>CM055122.1:1070595236-1071205239 GCA_029206835.1 Rana muscosa | reverse complement strand
AAAATTTTAAGATCTCACGGAGCAAAAGCCCGGAGTCCTTTATCACCAAAACCAGCAAAGGTTCCGCAGTTCCTACAGCTAGGACTGGACAGGGGCCTAGATTTAAATACGTTTAAAAATCAAAGTTCAGCCTTGTCCGCACTTAAGGAGCCCTTACCCCCTTAGTGATGCCTGGCAGTAAACCTGCCAGGAAACCATTGTTCCCTAACTGGGGCTTGCCTATGGTCCTCAGCTCTATCAAGGCTTCATTTCTGTCCTACAGAATTGGCTACACTCTGCACTCTAACCCTGAAGACTAAATTTCTGGTTGCTACAACCTATGTGAAAAGGGTGTCAGAGCAGCAGGCTTTATACTAACAATCTACCCAGACACAATAATGCTAAAATCCCCAGACCGCTTATATCCATAAGGTGTCTGTCTCCTCCCACTTTAACCAGGTTGTCAATTTACCATCTTTTTTTAGTGAAGCGGGAGGACCACATTCCCTGGCAGCTGGTCTCTACGAAATTTTTATTCAGGAAAGCTGAAATCTGTGCTTGGTCCCGCATTACGTAAGGCAGGGTCAGTTAGCATCAACACGTACAGTCGCCTCCTAGATTGTTAAGACAATTAAAAGAGCCTACTCTTCACAAGACCTTCCTGTTCTGGAAGACTTAAGAGCACATTCAACCACGGCAGTGCCAGCTCTGTGGGCAGCACAGTGCTGAATGTCTAATGAGGCTATTTGCTCCCAAAACACCTTCATTACGCTTTATTAGATAATTTGTTGTGCAGGCGCATATAGCACTTACACTACTGACCATTACGAATTTTTTCTTGCACCCTTCTGTATGGCAAGTTAGTTCTCATTGTATGCTGCTATGATGCACCAGGAAAACTGGAAATTGTATGCTCACCTTTCTGTAATTTTCCTTTCCTGGTGCACCTTCATGGCAGCATACAGATTCCCACCCAAATATTGAGCATTACAGAGAATGCTGCAAGCCGAGTGGGTCTTTGATTTATAGTTAACCAGTTCTATCAGGTGGTGGGGGTGGAGCCACAACAGATTGTATGTGACCATAAAGGAAAGGAAAATTATGGAAAGGTGGGTATACAATTTTCTGTTATTTCTAAATTAAAAAAATCTAAAATGTAAAATAATTAAGGTGTTTGTTTTTACAAGATTTTTCTTAGTTGAACTTAACGCATAACATACATGCAGAGCCCTGCAGCAATAAACCTACTAATCAGTGATAGTGCAGAGTGATCACACGCCACGTGCAGCTATCTTCTCTATGCGCAATGTGGCACACCAACAAAGTCTTAAACCCCTGGTCAGGCCTGCCTCAGATAAAGCTCAGTCTCTGTGAAAACAACTCTTCGCATGCAAATGAACGGTGGTGCACATTCAGGAACAGTATTTGTAATCCATTAACGGTTAATAAAAGAGGAACATTTCACCGGAGACTACACAACTCAGTTCCGCCACTAGTCTCCGGCGGGGTAATAACTACAGCACGATGGGCCAAGGCAGTCACTAGGCCTAATCAAAGTACAAGTTAAATAAGTGAGCAGATGCTCGCTCACCCCTCTGGACGCGATCCCAGTCCGGGGCTTCCACCACTGTGTTTCCACCCACAGTGTCCGCAACGGCAGGGTCTCTGGTCCTACTGATGTCAGCAAACTCGACAGGAAATCAGGTATCACCCAGGCTCAGCAGTGGGGTGGAAGGCTCTTCGGAAGGTATGCAAGGCCCAGGCCTTGGGCCTTGCACTGCAACAGATCCGCACAGGGAGTCCTATTGATTGCAGCGCGGTGTCCAAAGAGGCCGAACCTCGCTTCGCCCTTTCCTTTTATATTTCCGCCCATGAGTCTCTGCGGTGGCCAAATGCACCCTGGGTGCCAAATGGGGTTCTGGGTAACGTAGTCCATAGGGCCTTAAAGAAGACCCCGCTACATTTATATTATAGCAAAATGTAATTTCTTTAGTGTTGTCACATCAAAAGGTATAATAAAATATTTCCAAAAATGTGAGGGGTGTACTCACTTTTGTGAGATACTGTATATCTGAAATCAAATCGTTATGATTTTTTGTCAATAACATGGTGTGGGTGGATTTCAGTGTGTTACAATAAGAAGGAGGTAAAGTCTCCATCAATCTACGTGTAATATCACACCCCCATTGTGTTTAGATGGATAGTGGATATGGAGGAGGAGGGAAGGAGTGGGCTGTCTTTTACCACATATGTGACTCTAGTCTGACTCTATAGTCACATGGGCTGCTCAGATGTGATAGGGAGGAAATGCTTAGCATAGAAACTCACTGAAAACTGAGCATGTGCAGAGTTCCCACCACAGCTGCAATATCCCTAGCTGAATTGACAGAAGGAGGAGATAGAGAGCAGCGGGATCAACCAGGTATTTGCAGGATACAGAAAACAAATCGCATATTGACTGAGTATGAACAGCATGTAATACACCATTTATCAATGAATCTTTTTTTTTTTTTTTTTTTGATGATGTGGGTTTAATCCAGGAAAAGTACAATGCCTAAAAACTGCACAAACAGACATAATGGCATTAGAAAAAAATCAGCTGTTATGCAGCTACTGTATAAGATACTAAAGTTCCTGTTAAATAAAATTTAATTTAACCAAATTCTTCAATTGTTCTACTATGATAATCTCACAGGAAGCGTTTTTTTTTTTCCATCAGGGATCAGATTTGAGGTGGTGACCCTTTTACAAGGATAAAAATCTATCTTCCTGTGCTATGATAGATTACATCCAAAATCTTTACCTCATTGACTTAAAATCCATGAAGAAAGCCAGACTCACTTAACAATAATGATACTTCATCTTGTAAGATGTGCACTGCTGCTACTAAGTATTGTATGTAATGCCGTAGCTCAGATCAGCTCTGTATTGCTGTACTGAACTTTGACTTCTTCACTTTTAAAACAAGAAATACAGATTGTGCTTTAGTTCAATAATCAAGTCCATAAAAAATACTCTTTCCGGAGGCATTAGACTAAATATTTCTTCTTTAAAACAAAATAGGCCACACATGTATAGCCTTGCCAACTATATATACACTATTTATATTGCATTATTACACCTGGGTAAATATTCATTGTAACTGAAACAATATAAGACAACTGGCAAATCTTTTTTCTCTTCATGTGACTGGGCCATTAAAACAAACCCAGCTTAATCCTATCTACTAAGCTCAGCTCCCTTAGTAAATCTACAGTCCCTCAAATTATAGCCCCCAAAACTTCCTGGCAAATAATTATTAGTCTCCATGCACACTGGGCTTAAAAAAATGGCAGTTGCCTCAGCAGAAAAAAAAAAACACTCATATAGAGCGTTCTGTACAGGAGTTTAGGAGAGCTTAAGAGTGTGTTTGGCATTTTTTCTGCCAGAAAGCTCCAATCCAAAACGCAAACCCGAAACGCTCAGCTTAAAATATGCCTCTAAACATCCTAATGTGCATAGACACCAGTGACAGCCCATCCATATGGGGCGCAGGGATGCCGCCCCCCTAATCCATGTGTCTGGCCCCTAATCTACATGCAGGGTGCCAGACGCATGGATTCCAATGGGGTGTATTTTTTTTTTTTTTTTAGAAGCACGTGATTAGAGCCTGAGGCTTTAATTGGCTTCAAAAAGGGGTGGGATCAGGGCACAGAGCACTGCGCCCTGAGCCCACCCAGTTGTGTAACAATAGCAAATTAATATTCGCTATTGTCTTCCTGATTCGCCTCCCGGCCAATTAGGAGGCGGGTGCGGATTTGCGCTCCCCCCCCCCCCCCCCCAAATCGGAGCACAAGCCACCACTGATGAACACATAGGATAACATTGAGCTGCTTTTACAGGCAAAACACAAAACTCCTCTAGAAGCAACATTTTTTAAGCTAGTGTTATGTACAGTATTAACAATTACAGAGCTGTGTTTATTTGTGTCTTTTATATTTGCCTAGAGATCTGCTTATAGATAATGAGAAAAATCCTTGGATACGATAGAAGATACAAATTACATTTTGAATAATATAATTATAATAATAATAATGTGCAGGAATGAGCAATCTTGTCAACCATTAAATGGTAAATTGCAGGTTGTTGTTCAATTAAGCTATAAATGTGGCTACATTGAAGCTTCGCCCTGTTATACCATTCTTAAAGCCCAACTCCAGGCCAATTAGAAAGTATGCCTTGCAGTGGGGCTGGGCCCCAAAATAGCATGTTTTGTCCAGGGGAGGGGACACTGTTTTACTTACCTGATCCTCTACTCCCCAGGCTAGTGGCACTACTCAAGGATCTGGTGGTGGACTGTCCCTCAGGATACGGAAGTCCAGAGCAGTGCTATGGACCCCGCTTTGGTATTGATGATGTCAGGACCCTAGATCGGTGAAGCGTGGGGGTGCAGATACTGCGGGGACCAGTCTAGCTCCAGGGTAGAGCAGAGGATCGGGAAAGTATATTTTTGTTCAGGGGCGGAAGCACAGGGGTCACAGGATTCGCCATCGCAACTGGGCCGCCTGTATGCCTAGATAGGAGGAGCAGCAAGGGCGGCTGAGACACTGTTTACATCTAAAGTGAAAGCACAGTGTGTGCTCTCTGCCCACCCCTATGGTGCAGTACCCGGCAGGAAGAGATAAGGTAAAGGACTGCCGTTTTTTTAAAGGCTATCTGCATGTATGTGTGTTTATATATGTACTGTACTGTATGTGTGTGTGTGTGTTTTTATATATGTGTGTGCTTTTATATACAGTATATGTGTGTGTACATATATGTGTGTGTGTGTGTGTGTGTGCGTGTACATGTGTGTTTACATGTATGTATGCACATTTTATGTATGCACTTTTAATCCTGACCCCCTATATGTGTACAATCAGAACACATTTATTAATTTTTTTGCCGGTTCTTCATAGTACCAGCAAAAAAATGCTGTTCCTCTGAAAAGTGATCCATGCTCAGATTGCTTGTCAGAGGCATTTGACAGCCAGTAAAGAGGCAATATGTTGTTTTAACTCCCTAAATACATCATCAGTATGCTGCAACTGCATGCAATGCACACAGTTGTGGAGTGGTTGCAGTGCAGCTCCATTCACCTAGGGGTATACTTCAAGGGTGCACCGACTGGAAAAAGATTGAGAAACACTGGCATAGAGGAACCGATCTCTCCATTTTCCTCCTGCAGCCGCTGAATGCTTGCGGGAGAAAGAGGAGAAGAAGCAGGGGGATAAGAAGAAATTGGTTACTTTATTTGCAGCCACCCACTTGCGACCGGGCCCTGGTGTTCCGCCACCGGGCTCGGAGGAAAGGGCCCTGTCTGGGGGTCAGGGAGGCCCTTCCTGTTTTTTTGCATCGGGGCCCTGAAGGTTCTAGTTACGCTACTGTTTTTATTGTTCCCCTAGGTCAAAATAAACAATTAACCCTTGCAGTATGGGCACAGTACCACTGCAAGAGATACTTTTTATTTGTCCAGAATTGAGCTTTAAACATTACCCTGCTTCAACCAAACCTTTGTGGGCACATGACTGTACAGTCCTGTAAGGCTGCATAGGGCCCGAATGGCTGTACTCACTACATTTATAGTAGGGAATCTGGGAACATTAGTGCAGACATCCAATTTACATGAAAAATCACATTGTTATAGTGCCCAAAATGATTATCTCATTACACCCAATGATGACATTTCTGGACCTGGATGTCGGCAATTTTTAATTTTGGGAAAAAACATTGTGTTTAATGCATTTATCTGATATTGCCATCAAAGAAGTCTGTAAAAGGGGTATCATGGGTCTGTTTAGAAAGATATCTCTGCAAAATCAGCACTTACACACAGCAGTAATTGCTGTTCTTCAGAAAGAAAACACCAAAGTGGAAATGTATTTTGTATTTACCATATGGCAGCATTCTAGACAGAATAATGGTAGGGGTCACATTTTAACTGCCTTTAAATAAAAAATATGTAAATGTAAATGTCCTATGTGTAAATGTGTCAAAGAAAAAACCTGACTAATGTATTTCATGCGCTCAAGTAGGGCACATACAGAAGCTAAAGTCTTTCCAAAATAATTAGCTGTTTATGTAAAGAAATATGATAGTTAAAAAATAATAAAAAATAGGAGATTTCTCATATGAGGAAGGCATTAAAATGAGAGAGGGAATAAATAGCTAAAGCAGGGGTAGGCAACCTTCGAGAGATGAAGATCTACTTGAACAACACTAATGAAGTCAAAGATCACCGCCCCCTCCCAAAAAAAAAAGTAAGCCTGACCTTTTTTTGGGGATAAAATATTTTTACTCAGAACCTAAAATAAAATAAGTATTACACAGTGCAGGGTTCACCAGTGCATTACGCTCAGAATGCAGTGATCATGAGTGCGTTGTGCTCAGAATGCAGGGTTAAGGAGTGTATTATGCCCAGAATGCAGGGTTAAGGAATGCGTTGTGCTCAGAATGGAGGGTTAAGGAGTGCAATATGCTCAGAATGCAGGGTTAAGGAGTGCAATATGCTCAGAATGCAGGGTTAAGGACTGCCATATGCTCAGAATGCAGGGTTAAGGACTGCAATATGCTCAGAATGCAGGGTTAAGGGGTGCGCTGCGCTCAGAATGCAGGGTTAAGGCGTGCGTTGTGCTCAGAATGCAGGGTTAAGGAGTGCATTGTGCTCAGAATGCAAGGCTAAGGTGTGTGTTGTGCTCAGAATGTAGGGTCAAGGAGTGAGTTGCGCTCAGAATGAAGGGTTAAGGAGTGAGTTGCGCTCAGAATGCAGGGTTAAGGAGTGAGTTGCACTCAGAATGCAAGGCTAAGGTGTGTGTTGCGCTCAGAATGCAGGGTTAAAGGGGTTGTAAAGGTTTGTTTTTTATTTTCTAAATAGGTTCCTTTAAGCTAGTGCATTGTTGGTTCACTTACCTTTTCCTTCGATTTCACTTCTAAATGTTTTTATTCTTTGTCTGAATTTCTCACTTCCTGTAAGCTTGCCCCCATCATCCGAACTGTTCTGTCTGGGGGTTAGTCAGCGTGCTCTCCCCGCAGGGATGTAGTCCCAAGGGAGGGGGCGAGCACGCTGACTAACCCCTAGCCAGAATGGCTCGGATGATGGGGGCAAGCTTACTGAGGAGGAACAAGAAGTGAGAAATTCAGACAAAGAAAAAAAACATTTAGAAGTGAAATCGAAAGAAAAGGTAAGTGAACTAACAATGCACTAGCTTAAAGGAACCTATTTAGAAAATAAAAACGAACCTTTACAACCCCTTTAAGGAGTGTGTTGCACTCAGAATGCAGGGTTAAGGAGTGTGTTGCGCTCAGAATGCAGGGTTGAGGTGTGGGTTGCCCTCAGAATGCAGGGTTAAGGAGTGATTTGCGCTCAGAATGCAGGGTTAAGGAGTGCTTTGTGCTCAGAATGTAGGGTTAAGGAGTACTTTGTGCTCAGAATGTAGGGTTAAGGAGTACTTTGTGCTCAGAATGCAGGGATCAGGAGTGCGCTCTATGCTCAGAATGCAGGGATCAGAAGTGCGTTTTACACTCAGAATGCAGGGATCAGGAGTGCGTTGCCCTCAAAATGCAGGGATCAGGAGTGCGTTGTCCTCAGAATGCAGGGATCAGAAGTGCGTTTTACACTCAGAATGCAGGGATCAGGAGTGCGTTGCCCTCAAAATGCAGGGATCAGGAGTGCGTTGTCCTCAGAATGCAGGGATCAGGAGTGCGTTGCCCTCAGAATGCAAGGATCAGGAGTGCGTTGCCCTCAGAATGCTGGGATCAGGAGTGTGTTGCCCTCAGAATGCAGGGATCAGGAGTGTGTTGCACTCAGAATGCAGGGATCAGGAGTGTGTTGCACTCAGAATGCAGGGATCAGGAGTGTACTAGGCTCAGAATGCAGGGTTCAGGGGGGTGATGTGAAGGGTGGTATAGGACACTGCTATGGGGGTGATCCTGCCCATAATAGTGTCCTCTGTTCCTTCACATCACCTCCCCCCACCCCCACACACAGTGGTGTCCTCTGCTCCCCCCCTTTTCCTCTATAGCAGTAACTTCTGGCCCCCCTTCCCTTCCATAGCAGTGCCTTACCTTTTTCCACAGTGGAGACCAGGAAGCAACACAATTCTGGACAGAGGGCAGAAGCTGGCAGAGTAAATTTTCATATTAGCAAGCTGGTGATTGGTTTCTTAGGACCACCCTGTGTCCTAGCAACCAATCACCAGCGGTTTAACTTAAAAGATTTGTTTGGCCAGTTCCTTCCCCTGCCCTCAGTCCTGAGCTGTGCTTCCTCCCAGTCTCCACTGTTCACTGATGACAGTGGCGGAGGAGGCTGGAGGGGGAGGGGGAGAGAGAAAGGCAAGGACCTGCAATTAGAGGGCGCAGGAACCTGGTCGCTGTCCACCTGTGACCTGCAGGCAGTCGACAGGTGGACCGCGATGAACGGGTTGCCGACCCTCGAGCTAAAGCAAGAAAATCACACTGCCATCTAGAAAGATAGCTAATCCTGGATTTGTATATATATACAGTGGATACAAAAAGTCTACACACCCCTGTTAAAATTCCAGATTTCTGTGATGTAAAAAAATGAGACAAACATAAATCATTTCAGAACTTTTTCCACCTTTATTGTGACCTATAAACTGTACAACTAAGTTGAACAACAAACTGAAATCTTTTAGGCGGAGGGAAGTAAAAATAAAAAATAAAATAATATGGTTGCATAAGTGTGAACACCCTTAAACTAATACTTTGTTGAAGCACCATTTGATTTTATTACAGCACTCAGACTTTTTGGTTATGAGTCTATCAGCATGGCACATCTTGACTTATTATTTGCCCACTCTTCTTTGTGTAAACACATCAAATCGGTCAGATTGCAAGGGCATCTTCTAGGCACAGCCTCTTCAGATCACCCCATTGATTTTCAATTGGATTCAGGTCTGGGCTCTGCCTGGGCCATTCCAAAACTTGAATCTTCTTCTAGTGAAGCCATTCATTTGTTTATTTGGATGTATGCTTTGGGTCGTTGTCATGTTGAAAGATGAAGTTCCTCTTCATGTTCAGCTTTCTAGCAGAAGCCTGAAGGTTTTGTGCCAATATTGATTGGTATTTGGAACGGTTCTCTACCTGTTCCAGCTGAAGAAAAACAGTCCCAGAGCATGATGCTGCCACCACCATGCTTCACGATGGGTATGGTGTTCTTTTGGTGCTGTGCAGTGTTGTTTTTGTGCCAAACATATCTTTTGGAATTATGGCCAAAAAGTTCAACCTTGGTTTCATCAGACCATAACACATTTTCCCACATGCTTTTGGGAGACTTCAGATGTGTTTTTGCTAAATTTAACCAGGTTTGGATGTTTTTCTTTGTAAGAAAAGGCTTCCATATTGCCACTCTACCCCATAGCCCAGACACATGAAGAATATGGGAGATTGTTGTCACATGTATCACACAGCCAGTACTTGCCAAATATTCCTGCAGCTCCTTTAACGTTGCTGTAGGCCTCTTAGTAGCCTCCCTGACCAGTTTTCTTCTTGTCTTTTCATAAATTTTGAAGGGACGTCCAGTCAAGTTCACTGTTGTGCCATATTTTCTCCACTTGTTGATGACTATCTTCACTGTGTTCCATGGTCTATCTAATGCTTTGGAAATTCTTTTGTTCCCCTTCTCCTGACTGATACATTTTAACAATGAGATCCCTCTGATGCTTTGGAAGCTCACTGTGGACCATGGCTTTTGCTATAGGATGCGACTAAGAAAATGTCGGGAAAGACCTACTAGAACAGTTGAACTTTATTTGGGATTAATCAGAGGCACTTTAAATGATGGCAGGTGTGTACTGACTCGACTCCTATTTAACATGAATTTGAATAAGATTGATTAATTCTGAACACAGCTACACCCCTAGTTATAAGAGGGTGTGCACACTTATGCAACCTTATTATTTTATTTTTTATTTTTACTTCCCCCTAAAAGATTTCAGTTTGTTTTTCAATTGAGTTGTGCAGTTTATAGGTCACATTAAAGGTGGAAAAAGTTCTGAAATTATTTATCTTTGTCACGTTTTTTTATATCACAGAAACCTGACATTTTAACATGTAGATTTTTTATATCCATTGTATGTGGATTTGTGGTACTTTGGTATATGGTTGCTACCTATCCTTACTATATATTCTAGTGTCTATAGCAGTGGCTGTCAACTAATGAGGTATAGGGACCACAAATTTTTCTCCTGACATCACAGCATCTAATATTCAGTTTATGTAATGCTGGAAAGGTCTGTTTGAGGCTGCAGACATTGGGATTGATTTACTAAAACTAGAGAGTGCAAAATCTGGTGCAGCTCTGCATAGAAACCAATCAGCTTCAAGGTTTTATTGTCAAAGCTTAATTGAACAAGCTGAAGTTAGAAGCGGATTGGCTGCCATGCAGAGCTGCACAAGATTTTGCACTATCCAGTTTTAGTAAATCAACCTCAGACTGCCGGGTTCCAAAAACAACACAACAAGTACCAAAGGGCCACATGTCACTACTGGCCACAGATTGGGCACTGGGGATCTACATGGTAAACTGGCTCTTTTGGTTGACTGAAGTACAAAATTGTGCACTTAGTAACAAAAACAGCAAGCCAGGACTGTGCCTGTAACACTGAGTTGCTATATATGTGAAGGCTACAAGATGACTTCTCGGATACCCCCAAATTGTTTTCCTTTCAATCTGCCCAAGACCACAAAGTTATCTGTTGTATATGTCCTCCACACATGAATTTCTGCATCATAGAAACCCTAAAAACATTGGGTAAAGAACATAGCCTTATGCCTCGTACACACGACCGGTTTTCCCGTCCGGGAAAACCGACCGTGTGTATGCTCCATCGCAGTTTTCCCGACAGGAAAACTACGGGGGAAAAAAAAAAAAGGACAGCTCTCTTTTTTCCCGTCAGGAAAAAATCCTGCGAAGAAAACTGGTCGTCTGTATGCTTTCCTGAGGGGAAAAAAACGTGCATGCTTGTAAACAATTTGACGCATGCACGGAAGCATAGAAGGTCACTCTGTCGGCTCGTCGTAGTCTTTGACATCACTGTGTTCTTGGCAGTCAAAAGTTCAGCGGTCTTTTGTGTGCCCGTGTGTGTATGCAAGGAAGGCTTGAGAGGAATCCCGTCGGGAAAAGCGTCCGTATTTTTCCTGCCGGGAAAACCAGTCGTGTTTACGAGGCATTAGGTGATGGTCTCTTCATTTGAGGTGCCTAACGTAGCTATATATTTCCATGGCTTACCTGGTGCATAGCAGCGAACTGGGGTTAATTTACTAAAACCGGACAGTGCAAAATCTAGTGCAGCTGTGCATGGTAGACAATCAGCTTCTAACTTCAGCTTGTTCAATTAAGCTTTGACAAAAAAAAAAATGGAAGCTGATTGGTTTCTATGCAGAGTTGCACCAGATTTCACAGTCTCCAGTTTTAGTAAATCAACACTGTTTAAGTGCTACAAGTGAAAACACCAGCTACTTTTTAGGAATTTTTGTGTAGCCTAATAAGGGTATGGAGAATACGGAAAATTGTTATCCGTTCTTACCGTCATTTTCCTTTCCTGGCCTATCCTCACGTCAACACACAATGGATTAATTCTCCATCGGTTACCCGGGACCACCTCCAATAACTAAAATAAAACACACTCTCCCTAGCCCCCCCCCCCCCCCCGTGTTCCTTAACTAGATAGCAACAAGCCTCCAAGAAGGAAAAGTTGTGCCGATGTGAGGATAGACCAGGTAAGGAAAATTACAGTAAATATGGATAACAATTTTCCGTATTTCTGACCCACCTCACGTCAGCACACAATAGGAATTGACTAGCAATGAACGGGCAGGAAAAAGAAGGAACACTCAAACAAAAAAGATATGCTGCACAATAAAGGAAACTTAAATTTTCTTGTAAGGCTGACGAGACTATGGCTGTCCCGAACTTTGTGGATGCTGCTGCCTGAACATCCAGTCTATAGTGGCGGTCGTACACTAACTCCAACTGGCCGCCCTGCAGATGTCCTCCAGAGGAACCTAGGCATATGCTGCCCAAGAGGCTGCCATCCCTTGTGTTGAATGTGTCCGCACTACTTCAGAAGGAGCCAGCCTTTGATTCTTGTAAGCTAGGGTGATAACTTTTGACACCCAGGTGGAAATAATTCTCAAAGTTTCAACAAAATTCAACAAAATTCTGGACACTGCAACAGACCAGTAGAAAACTTTGCTTTTTAAGCACATACTGCCCGCAGCCCCGAGCATCCAGGTTTTAGGGGGATTTACCACCCACACCTCCAAACCAGGAGAGGCACAGAACCTGGGGGGGGGGCAGTAGGGGGGATCTTGTCCGCTAGATACTTGTGACAGCTTACAGGATTTCACATGGAAGGTGGCCTGGAGTGACCCAAAAAGAGGAACACCGGGGGCTAGTGGAAGTGTCTTTTATTTTAGCTATTGGAGGTGGTCCGGAGGTTAACCGATGGAGGGTTAACACTATGAGGTTGATTTACTAAAAGGCACATATAATGTGCACTAGAAGTGCACTGCAAGTATAGTTGCTCTAGATCTGAGGGGAAGCTCTGAAATGAGGGGACGCTCTGCTGATTTATGTTATCCAGTCACGTGCAAGCAAAAATGCTTTTTTTTTTTGTTTCCTTGCATGTCCCCCTCAGATCTAGAGCAACTTCACTTGCAGTGCTCAGACTATTTACCATTACTAAATCAACCCCACTGTGTTCTGACGGGAGGTGGGGCAGGAAAAGATGATTTCTGTACCTTGGGTACAAGGGTACAAGAGAAGGAGCTCTTACCACCAACAGAAGTCCAGGTCAATACCAACACCATAGCAACCCACGCTATCTATATTAATGTCCCTAGGAATAAGGTATTTATTATATGACCTCTTGAACCATCCCGTTCAAAATCGCAGGGGGGGGGTTGATCTGGAAAGTAACAGTTGCCCCATACACAACACTGTTAATACGCAGATTAGCTCTATTGTGGGACATTGCATCTTTGTGACTATATAACCACAAAAAAATTATCTGGTGTCTGAATCTTCCTATGTATGAGGCCCTGTTTTGTTGGAATGTTTGCTCAATATATAAAAAGCAAACATTACTATTGTAGATGGTCTATCGTACCAGGGGCTTATGTAGGTCTTTCTTTCTTTTAATACATTAGGAATATAACTACCATACTACCATAGACTTATCAAACAGGAAAAAATATATTTCCATTTCACAGCCATAAAATTACATTACTTAAATGCATATAAAATCTGTGTAAAAGAGTAAACTGACACGTGTATCATTGTAAGGATGTGGTTTATATTAAATAAAGGATAAACTGCAGATAACTTTACCTTGGGGAAACTTATTCAGCATAAGCAAAGGAGCAAAGGAAGCTGGAAGTGCGGAAGCTTGAATTAAGATACAACCTTGTGGGAGTTCATGCACATGACATCATCTGCATAAGAGTGGTTGATAAGAAAGTGCTGTATTCCTGACAGCTATAATGATCACCAAATCCTTCTATCTGCTTTAGAAAGGTGCATGTTTCAGCATTCTAAGCCCAGTGCTTCAATTGCCCCTGAGGGGCCACAAACAAGAGACTTAATAAAACGATGAATCTGTGTTACTACAGGACCACTCATTATCATGAGCAAATGGCTAGGAAAGAATGATTGAATCTGTTGTCATGCAGGTAATTAAAGCGGTAGTAAACCACACTTTTTTTGTTTTTTTAAACCCTGCAAGACAATGGGGTTGATTTACTAAAGGGAAAAAGACTGTGCACTTTGCAAAGTCTCTGCAAGTGTAGTTGTTCCAGAGTTTAGTAAATGAGCAGAAACTCTGCTGTCTTCCATCATCCAATCATGTGCAAGCAAGAATGCAGTTTTTTTATTTTCCTTGCACGTGATTGGGTACTCTTTGCAAAGTGAAGCCTTACCTCATTTACTGAGCTTAGTTTATTTGCCTTTAGTAAATCAACCCCAATGTTTTAATGTGCTAGTATGCACTAAATGGCTAAGAATTTGTAATACTATTCAACTCTGCCTGACAGCACAGTCAGGTCCTGGACCTCCCTCCAGACTAAACTGTAGATAAGGAATACAGCCTGTGATTGGACAGTGAATAAGCAGCAGCACACTGAGACCATTGCTTTGCCCCTTCTCCATCAGAAGACCTTCAGTGGTTGACTGATAGGCAGTTATAATATATCGTTTTACATGTATTTACTTTTCCTGTAATTAAAGTGGAACTAAATTTAAGTAGTAAAAAAATGGAGAACAGGCAGCTCATTACTGTAAAAGAAATATGCTGTGTCTCTTCTGCAATAACAAACACTTACCTTCCTGCTTGCAGTCTTCTACTGAATATACGCTGCATTCCTGGCACACCGGCCAATCAAGAGGTTAAAAACCCGGAAGTGGCCAAAGAGAAGATGACAGCGTCTAGCGAGGGATGTAACTGCCACACCGCTAGAAGGTGGGGGTAAGTATTTCTGGGGATTTGGTTCTGCTTTAAAGCGGTAGTAAACCGCAGCATTTAAATAAAAAAAAATCCCCTGCAAGGCAATGACATAATGTGCTAATATGCATAGCATACTAGCACATTACAAAATACTTACCTTAGAACAAATTCCTCACCACTGACAGGGCTTCCATTTTCCCCCGGTCTTCCTTCTGGGTTCGCGGGCTCTGGCTGTATGAGTGGCCGGCCGGAGCCGCAATATCGCCCCTCCTGCGAATGCCGCAAAAGCTCTCGGCTGCAGCACGGAGCTCTGAAGGTCGGGCACATGGCCGGTGACATCGGCGGCTGCATCCAGTGGGAATATCTCCTAAACACCGCAAGTTTAGGAAATATTCACTGTACCTACAGGTAAGCCTTATTATAGGCTTACAGTAGGTACAAGCTAAAAAAAAAAAATTCCCATCCCTTTTCACGTTTTATGCTGGAATATCCATAATCAACATACATACCCAGTGAATCCAGTATTGATTAGTTGTATTCCACCTCTCTGCTGCTGCGCCTCCATCCTCCTTTCTTCATTATTAGGTGCCAGCTGTCTCTTCCAGGTATTTACAGCCAGCCCCCTGATGACACAGTGCCAGGTCCTTCCTCCTCCAGCGCTGTGATGCTTCAGGGGGAATTCACACGTGTACATATGCTGAAATGCAGCTGAAAGCGATTCAAAACTCTGGCCGCTCTGCTTTGCCGGCTGGCTAGGGGGCAGTGTGGGGCACAATTTAGTGCACCGCACAGTAGTTTTTTTATTTTGTTTTGTACCAGCTTTATTTGAAGTTTCCAAACGTACACTTGACTCACTGCAATGTCAGGCAGCGCGATGTGCTGCATTGCGTGACATGGCAGTGTGATTCGGGCCTGTGCACTGTGATAAAATGCAGCATGCCTGCATTTTAGCGCAACATGCTGCAGCGCAGCGCTAGGCTGCATTGCAGTGTGAAAGGGACACATAGGAAACAATTGTTTCCTTTGTGTCTCTGTGGTGACAGATGTTTTACCATGCGGTAAAGTGTGAATAGTGTGAATTGGCCCCCAGTCAGACATCTGACGTGGATATCCCATGAGGCTGCAGAAGCAGGGTGAGGTCATTCCCACCTAGACAAAGGGGTATTTTGAAGGGAAGGTCCACTTTAAGGACAAATTCCAGATCTCAAGTATGTTGCTGCTGCAACATGTGCATTTTCATTGTACTAAGGTCGCAAAATACGGTCAGCTTACCTTCTATTCTGCTGACAACAGCAGGAACTGTGTAGACGACATTAGGTATTTCATTATTTATTTATTATAAATACAGTAAAACCTCGGATTGCGAGCATAATTCGTTCCAGAAACATGCTTGTAATCCAAAGCAAATTTCCCCATAAGAAATAATGGAAACTCAAGTGATTCGTTTCACAATCATTTATTCATAGGTCCTTCAGTTTATAATCCATATAAAAAGATTATAGCAATGTGACCAGGTTGTGTAACTATAAAATGTCAATCCACAAATGGAAGCCTCAGAAAGGGGATTAGACGCAAAATCCAGCAGGAGCTACAGAGTATAAAAGAGAAGAGAGGCGCCTCTAAGTGTAGCAATATGTTGCTAAATGTTGTACCTTCATTACATGTAACCATATTGCTACACTTAGAGGTGCCTCTCTTCTCTTTTATACTCTGTAGCTCCTGCTGGATTTTGCTGCCTTAGTGCCGGTTCACACTACCGCGACTTGGGATCCGACTTTTGTCGCCCCCAAGTCGCGCGATGTGAGACATTACATTGCAGTGAATGAGAGCCGTTTTAATGCTCCGACTTCAGGAAAGGTTCCTGTACTACTTCAAGGCGACTTGTACCCATTGATTTCAATGGAAGTCGCCTCAAAAGTCGGATCAGTGTCTTAACTGAAGCAACTTTACAGGAAGAGAATATAGTTTTCTCAAGCAAACCCCTCCCTCCCCCGGAGCTGATTATTCTTTGATTGGCCACTGGCAAATTCACTTGTCCTGGAGGCAACTTGAAGTTGCCTCGAAGTTGCCTTGTAAAGTCGTGCTGGAAGTCATGTTGCCCAGTGTGAACCGGCTTACAGAGCGCCCACATAAGACAATCAAGCCATAACATTCATTTTCTTTGAGACTTTTTAGATAAACATGGATTTAAATTCTTCAGAACCAACATCATTTCATTATACAGTAAAACCTTGGTTTGAGAGTAACTTAGTTTGAGAGCGTTTTGCAAGAAAAGCAAGATATTTTTTATAAATTCTTCACTTGATATACAAGCGATGTCTTGATATACAAGTAGCGTTATGTCACAACGGAGCATAAAAGAGAAGAGAGGCGCCTCTAAGTGTAGCAATATGTTGCTAAATGTTGTACCTTCATTAAATGTAACCATATTGCTACACTTTAGAGGCGCCTCTTTTCTCTTTTATACTCCGTTGTGACATAACGCTACTTCCATATTAAGACATTGCTTGTATATCAAGTCAAGATTTATAAAAAATATTTTGCTTGTCTTGCAAAACGCTCTCAAACCAAGTTACTCTCAAACCAAGGTTTTACTGTATTAATATGGCACCCAAAATGTACATAGCACTTTGCATACTTTGTACATTCACATCAGTCCCTGCAATCAAGGGGCTTACAATCTAAGGTCCCTAACTCACATGTATACATACACATACTAAGGCCAGTTTGAACAGGAGCCAATTAACCTACCAGCATGTCTTTAGTGCCGGATTTACACTTATGCAGGTTCGTTTTACATTTGTAAATACATGCTTTTTATCCATTGAAGTCTATAGAACCAAAAACCAGAAAAAAGTCCCTTGCCCTTTCCATAAAATGCACAGATGTGAACTACATCCATAGGAAACCATGTTAAAGGGACTGTAGTGTGTTTCTGCAAAACTGAAAACGTGCTAAAAAAAAAAGCATAGGTGTGAACCAGGCCTAAAGTATGGGAGGAAACCCACACAAGCACAGAGAGTAAATGCAAACTCTATGTAGATAGTGTTCTCATTGGGATCAATATGAGTATTAAAATAAATAAGACTGTCCACAACAACCAATGTAATTACAGATGTCGCTTGCTAACACACTGGAACATTGACAGGTGGAATATAATTAGTTGCAATGAGTAATACATATATTTTTCTTTTCTTTACAATGTATGAATTAAACTCAGAGGTGAAAACGTAAGTGTTGTCTGAGAACTGCACTTACTGATTACTTATTGAGCATTTACGTGAATTACTTTTTAAAATTCTTTCTTTCACTATAAATCTGTAAACTAGCATTACTGTACAAAAGGATAAAAAGAGAAGAATCATAGCCTATGCTCAAAGAGATGTAAAAATGTAATTCACATCCAACTTTATCAATCATTGTCATATCTCACATTGCATCTTAGGCACCAGGTGAAAATAAGATGTACTGTACTTCCCTCAAGAAATAGATCATTGCTTTTTTTCCTCCTCATTGAATACCTAAAATAATATAGCAGCATTGCACTGCCATCTAGTGGAAAATTACTGAAACTGTATGACCAAATAAAAAAAAAAAATGTTTTTCTTTTTAAGTCTACACTATAACTTTTGTTATTAGAATACCTAGTGATACTGCCAAAAATAACGGTCCTTACTCTGCACTTCCTGTTATGGGGTGAAAACTTTTGCCCAGTTATGCATTGTCACCCTGTCATATGCACCTTTTGGTGGAGACTAAGGGGTTGATTTACTAAAGGCAAATGCATTGTGCACTTTGCAAAGTGCACTTGCACTCTGTAAGAGCAATTGCTCCAGAGCTTAGTAAATGAGGAAGAGCTCTGCTGACTTCCATCATCCAATCATGTCCAAGCAAAAATGCATTTTTTATTTTCGTTGCAAGTGATTTGGTATTCTTTGTAAAGTATAGCTTTACCTCATTTACTAAGTTCTGGAGAAACTGCACTTTGTAAAGTACACAGTCCTTTTGCCATTAACCGGTTCCCGATCACGTCACGCAGATATACTGCGGCACAATGGCTCTCCTGTGCGAAATCCTGTACGGGTACGTCCTTCCCTTTTTCAGTCACCAGAGGGCGTGCACGTGCGCCCGCTGCACAGCGGGGGAACCGATGCACGTGGCTGGCGGGCACGATTGCCACCGCCCACATGCACGAGCGCCAGCACAGGGATTTGTGTGTGTAAACACACAAATCCCTATTGCTGTCAGAGGAGAGGAGCCATATCGTGTGATCCTACTAAGTAAGAAAAACGATATGTAAATTTTGTAAATAAGTAATTTTTCTCCTTCACTGATGTACGCTGATGAGGCTGTACTGATGGGCTGAACTAATGGGCAATGATGAGGTGGCACTTATGGGCTCTGTTGAGGCGGCACATATGGGTACTGATTAGGTGGCACTGATGAGGAGGCACTAATATGCCACACTAATGGGCACTGATAGGTGGCGCTGATATGTGGCACTGATGAGAACTAAAAGCCGGCACTAGTGGGCACTGATAGGTGGCACTGATGGGCAGCACGGATAGGTAGCACTGATGGCCGGCACTGATGGGCAGCACTGATGGGAGACACTGAAGGGCATTGATGGGCAGCACTGATGAGCAGGCACTGATGGTCACTGAAAGGCAGCACTAACGGGCACTGATTGGTGTCACTGATGGGCACTGATTGGTGTCACTGATTGGCACTGCTGGGGCTTTACTGTGATCATCAGTGTCCTGATTACCTGTTTTGGTGCCCCCTGCGGGAAGATGCCGCTGCTCGGCTCTTCTCGCCACACACTCTGTCAGTGTGAGGCAAGAAGAGCCGATTACCGGCATTTCCGCATTTACATGTTACCAGCTGTGATTGGACACAGCCGATCACATGGTTAAAGAGCCGCGTCATTGGCTCTTTACAGAGATCGGGATCGTTCTGTGTCCTAGGAACACGGTGTGGCCGCGATTGCCACGCTTGCACGCCCCAGTGGCCGTGCAAGAGTGGCTGTTCTGGGGTGACCGCTCCTCCGTTGTTTGCTGGTGGGCGAGCGGCAAGTGGTTAAAGAGATAGTTCACCTTTACCACAAAACTGCCTATGCAAATATGGGGCATCTGTAGATAAAAACAAACTGTGTAGGCCATTTACATACTTTATGAAGTCTGACATGCATACTCCCAGGACAGTTCTCTGTACTGCCAGGATGTTGCTAAGTGAGGCCTAGTCATCACTGCTCACGTCCACCATCACAGGAGTAAGCTCTCAAATGCTGAGCTCAGAGCTACTGCATCAGGGGAGAGAAAGAGCATGTGAGGGGGTTTGAATCAGAGAAAGAGCTCACTCCAGTAATGGTGGAGGTGAGCAGTAATGACTAGGCCTCGCTTAGCAATGTCCTGGGAGTACTTAGCCACGTCCTGGGAGTATTCAAGTCAGGCTTCATAAGATAAGTAAATGGCCTACACCTATAGCAAGGGTATTATTCATTTTTAGTCAGAGCTAAGCAGAGGGTTTTAATCTACAAACATTCCTTACCTGCATAGGCAGGTTTTTTTGTAAAGGTGCACTATCCTCTTAAGGTCAGAGCCTGATATACTATAGCTGCCCCCTTCTTTTTTAGCTAAAGGTGTGCTTACATTATACTCTGTACATTATAAAACTATTGTAGCGGCCTCACCCCTCTCCCTTGCTTTATTGGTTATATGGCTGTTGTCTAGAGGTACCTGGGAGAGAGGGATGATACACACCATGGCCCATGTCCTCCGTAACTAAGAGGTGAAGGCCAGAAGATTGGGCTTTTGTGTAGGTGTCCTAGAGTCAAGTCCAGTCCTTCGTCCCTGACTCCTTTGCTTAGTAACCCAAGTTCCACACCGTGAATAGGTACAACTCAGTTTTATTCTTCATGCCAAGCAATAAAACAATCTTTCTCCTTTGGAAAATGGGGACAGATCGAGGCACAATCCTTTCCCTTTTTGCTGCTGCCCACTGTGCTGTTACCAGTGGTGGATAGTCACTGCCACTGACTAGGTAATATAGAATATGAATTACCTTCACTCACTTTGCCCCTGTCAGAGGAAGAAATCCATCCAAGGGAGAAGTGGAGGCCTCTCCGTCACCAGCGATGCTGCGCCGAACTCTTCGGAGAAGTTACTGCGCACCAGTCCTCACGAACTCAGACACGGGCACCCAAGGCGTTAGGGCCCCCTCGGATTCCTCCACCCTCGCGGAACTCAGTCGAAGGTACTGAGCCCCAGGCATCCGCCATAGTACCTCACCCCAGGCTAAAGGTGCCTGAGATGGACTCCATCTCCGCTCCGGCTAGGCCAAGGGCGCCTAGGCCCGGAACACCGGAACGCCAGCACCCAAGCTGAAGGTGCCTGGGCGCGGCCACGTCCTCCGACTCTCTCCCCAAAATCAGGGCCTCCGCCCCTTTTATGACCTCTCCCTTTGCATCACAGCGGGTTCCCCGCCCCGCTGTACCAGCTCCAGGGGAGGACAAAAAGGCACGGTTCGCGGTGCGTGTTCAGCTCGGGCCCAAGGCAACAGCGCCACCCAGGGACCCCAAGGAACTTCACACCACCAGAGTCCTCACATAATTCAAATACCCGCTACACTCTCCCCCTGGTGATTTGACACTGGTCCCCAGTGTCTGGTACAAACTCACACCCCACAAAAGGTGGTGTCATAAATTCAGCCCAGAAACCAAACTACACAATTTAACCCGGAATTGTGCCACGACCTGAATGGGAAAGGGAAACTTAAAACAATATAACTAGAAAACTTTTCAATAAAACACTTTAAATATTTCACACATTTACATTCCTCCCTCTGGCTATCTAAAGACCACCCATTCTCAGTAGTCTTGACAGACGAATCTCCTGCAGAGGGAAAGAAAAGAAACATACATCCTACCAACATGTGTGTTTGCTTGGAATGAATGAGTCTATCCTAGAAGAAACCCATTCACTCCAATAAGTGCCGCGTAATGTAGAAAAACAATAAACAATCGTTGCGCAACACTGCCACCTGGTGACAGTGCCGCGGTCAAGACACTCATTACTTCCAGATGAACTTTCCGCTTGAACATTTTTCTCTGCGACCCTAAAACCCAAAGTCACTGATTTCTTTTGAGTGTCAGAAGAAGAAAGGGAGAACAAACAAAAACAGCTCCCATATCTCCAAAGAGTAGAATTGCCCAAATAAAAAAAAACTAGGGCACAGTCTCTGTGTTCTGGAAAAGGCACTCTGGAAAGTTCAACCAGGAATAGAAAAGAAAGCAACCGAGAGTCTTTTCCTCTCTTCTTCTCTTACAGATAAAACCTTGGATGAGGCAATGATATAGGCTTCAAACGATCATCAAAAGCCTCCACATGGTACTCAACACTCTTTCCTTCCTTGCGACAGATCACCACTTTGTCCGCATGAATGTGTTTTCCCAGCATCCATTTAGCTTTACAGTCCTGAAACTTCTTGGTGACCGTTGGTAAACAGGAAAGGTACCGCTGTGCTTGCTGTACTTTCAGTTTGTCCCACACAAAGGCTTCATACCATCTTTGCCGAAAGACCTCCACCTCATAGAGCAGTTCCTGAGGCAGATACGGGTATTCCCACCCATATTCCTGAGCAACCTTCTAACCAAAGAGACGCTGCAGCCTTGACAAAGGTGGCATAGTAGCTCGGTCTCCTTCTCCGGGTGGAACAATTGCTTCTGGGTGGCGAGGTGCGTTCACCACCTCAGTAGACCTGGGCCTAGGAGCCCGCAGTGATTGACGTTGCACTCCCGCAACAAGAGCAGGTGAAATGGAGGTTGAATCCAGAAGGCGAACTCCAGACAGAGGACTAGCTTCCTCCCACAGCGCCGGGGCCTCCACCCGAGGGGTACTATCTCCAGTAGACATAGGTGGGTCCCTTGTAACACGGGCCGAGGGTAACTTCATTCTGTCCCATCCCTTCTGGTGGAAGATTTCGTCTATCTCCCCATCTTGTCAGACAATGAATCCAGGTCAGAGGTGTCGTAGCACTCAGCGGGCAGATAATTCCAAGTCACGGAACTATCCCCCTTGATGGCCTCTACCGACTGTGGACTACCGCCACTTTCAACCACGCAGACAGTCCCAACCCCTGGCTCACCTGGGCCTTTCGAAGAACACGGATGTCCAGGACTTTTCCTACCGGAGCCATCCAGGCCAGGCAAGCAGTGGGGTGAAGCTCTTCCACGACCACACGAGGCCATTACTAGGCCGACTTTTCTCTTCGCCGGCCGGAGCAGGGAGCTGCTGGTGACCGAGGCAGCATCCTCGGATTTTTCTCTTTTCACCTCTGTTTGGGCAGTCACTTCGCCCGGATCAGCGCGCACGGGGAACGCACCAGCATTGATCTCTCCCTCCGGAGTGGCAGTCCCTGTGAGGTAGTTGAGGTGGAAAGCCCGAGGCTTTTCTGTGGATGGTTCCACCGCCAAGAGGAATTCTTTCCAGACCTCACAGCGCCCAAACGGCTTCAGCTGGACCACCAGTCCCGAACAGCCGGGACAGATCACACCGAGGGCTTCCATGTCTCTACAGGTAAAGAGAGCCAATCGCCCCCGGGGCCTTAGTCTTATCCCCGTATCCATAATCGGAGCAGCTAGAGAAGACATATCCGTGAAGGAAGGAACGGAAATCCACGGAGCACTTGAAGCCATCCTCTCTCTTTGCTGCTCCATTGCGCACTGACCCACCCGCGCCGGAATCTCAACGTGCGTACGTCCACGTGGCCAGACTCCTCCCACGTTCTGCACTTGTTCGCGGGCTTTTCCCTTGCCCCGCCCATAAACTACGCAGTTGTGGGTTGCCTCGTGGTGCGTTGGCCAATATGGCCGACCTACTCGGAACTCCTCTGGGCAGCAAAGTTCAAATTCAGACACCATACACATATCCCGGATACGATGCCCCCACGTGTAGCGGCCTCACCCCTCTCCCTTGCTTTATCGGTTATATGGCTGTTGTCTAGAGGTACCTGGGAGAGAGGGATGATACACACCACGGCCCATGTCCTCCGTAACTAAGAGGTGAAGGCCAGAAGATTGGGCTTTTGTGTAGGTGTCCTAGAGTCAAGTCCAGTCCTTCGTCCCTGACTCCTTTGCTTAGTAACCTAAGTTCCACACCGTGAATAGGTACAACTCAGTTTTATTCTCCTTGCCAAGCAATAAAACAATCTTTCTCCTTTGGAAAATGGGGGACAGATCGAGGCACAATCCTTTCCCTTTTTGCTGCTGCCCACTGTGCTGTCACCAGTGGTGGATAGTCACTGCCACTGACTAGGTAATATAGAATATGAATTACCTTTGCCCCTGTCAGAGGAAGAAATCCGTCCAAGGGAGAAGTGGAGGCCTCTCCGTCACCAGCGATGCTGCGCCGGACTCTTCGGAGAAGTTACTGTGCACCAGTCCTCACAAACTCAGACGACACGGGCACCCAAGGCGTTAGGGCCCCCTCGGATTCCTCCACCCTCGCGGAACTCAGTCGAAGGTACTGAGCCCCAGGCATCCGCCATAGTACCTCACCCCAGGCTAAAGGTGCCTGAGATGGACTCCATCTCCGCTCCGGCTAGGCCAAGGGCGCCTAGGCCCGGAACACCGGAACGCCAGCACCCAAGCTGAAGGTGCCTGGGCGCGGCCACGTCCTCCGACTCTCTCCCCAAAATCAGGGCCTCAGCCCCTTTTATGACCTCTCCCTTTGCATCACAGCGGGTTCCCCGCCCCGCTGTACCAGCTCGAGGGGAGGACAAAAAGGCACGGTTCACGGTGCGTGTTCAGCTCGAGCCCAAGGCAACAGCGCCACCCAGGGACCCCAAGGAACTTCACACCACCAGTGTCCTCACATAATTCAAATACCCGCTACACTATATTACTCGTTATTTAATCATTAAATACCTACAAGGTCAAATTAAGTTTCACTCAGTTGCATTAAAAATGAACAGCTAAAGAGCCAAATAGGGCAGTCCAAAATATAGGAAATGTTTTCTTTTTTAAACTTTGCACCAAGGTCCTGTGACTTGTATTTGTTTCCTCATAAACCAGTGAAACTCTGAGTCTTGACTCTGTAGCAGTTAACAATCCTCATAAGTACAATGCTCTGTTATGCCGTTGCAATTAGAAACCGTTTACAAGATTTCAATTATACAAATATACACACACTAGAGCCAGTTCTACCAAGTTCAATTTGGTGGTTTTTTTCTTAAAACAGAGGGAGCATAAAACCTACACAAGGGACTGGACCCATTCCAAGCCAGAAACCTGGAGCCTCATAACAGCAATGCTTGCCACTGGGCCGCTGTGCCCTTTGCCATTCTGCATGGTATGACTATACATGATATTCAGGAGCACATATGCCCTTAGCTAAATACACTATACACTTCCAGCAATAAAAAAAAAAAATCATGAACAAACTACTGCTGTTTTTATGCTACAGAAGGCATCTGCCAAACCAGAGTGCCAAGGCTTCATGCGAACATATGTGCCAGCCGAAAATGTCATTTCTCAACACTGATATCTACCAGGTAACCTATTTGAACAGTTAATTACTTGCTTAATTAAACCATTTATCATCTGGTTATGCATCATAAAAAGAGATTCACTGCAATAACATATGGGAAATTTATTAGGGTTTAATTAAAAGCTTCAAACAGGGTCATTGAAACACGGTATAATGAATGGATGACCCGTCTGAGATTTAAGAAGGTAGTTGTCAATGTCAAAATTGTGGATGAGAAAAATTGACTTTATTCGAGAAAATTATGTTTGGTTAGTAGCAGTCTAATGACAGTTAGATTATTTTGCATGTGTTTTCTAGAGGTATGGTAAATACAAGTAACAGAAAGGAAAAGTTGTGTTGTGTAAAATTACCGGGTGGTGTTCACATTTTTGAAATTTTCACTACAAGATGAGACAATTCCCTCCACTTTAGACTTGATGATGCAGTAGGCTTAAAGTGACATTAAAGCTTCCGTTTTTTTTTTTTCCATTAAAATAATTAACATGTTTTATGTACCTACTTACCAGCCCCAATCCTGCTCTTCTGGGGTCTCCCGATAGCATTCCTTGCTTCTCCTCTTTGGTGAGTGCCCCATAGGGAGCCCCACACTCCCACGCCTTCATTATAGGATTTGAATGACAGCAGCAGGAGTCAATAGCTCCTGCTGCTATCGATCTGCCCAGTGAGGAGGCAGAGAGCCAGAAGAGCTGCACATTGTTGGATTGATCTCGGGTTAAGGTAAGTAAGTATAAGGGGGAGCTGGGGATCCTGCATCACAGAAGGCTTGTTTACCTTAATGCATATTTATATGTAGCGCCCTGCTCCTGATGACCAGGCGCTATGTTAAATTTAGTGGGTGTCTGAGCTGATAGTTAGCTCAGACTTTGTGATGATTTGGGCTAAAATCGGTCTCTGTTCCCACTATGGCTGTGTTTGGAAGGACTTCCCACTGTTTGCCTGTAGGTGGCGTTACCACCCCAGGCCAATGTTGGAACACAAGCAGGCCAAAGTGTATTGGGTATTTTTCCCCGGGAACAGCTCAGTGGGAGTGGTCTCCCCGCTGAGCATGCTGGGGAAGGGTACTTAAGGGGCAGACACCAATTCTCGGGGCTCTTCTCGCCTCGTGGCCCTCCTGGTTCGAGGTATGTGATACTGAAGTTTCAGCCGCGGAGCCATGCTGACCCGAGGCTGCATCTCTACCAAGTAGTCCTGACTGGGACCTACACTTTTAAGGTGATCCTGTGCTGTCTGTCCTGCGGGAGGAAGCCACTCAATGGAGGAAACCAGGGGAGGACCTGTCCTGGAGAGGACCAAGCGGAAGGCTGGTATCTTGAGGAAGGCCTGGTGAACCTATTGGACGATGCACTGTAGCTAAAGTTACCTTACAGTCTGCCGGGTTGGCTTAAAGGCTCTTAAACTGTAAGGCTGGATATCCGGGTACTAAAATTCTGTGGCAGAGGATCATTGAACAGTTCAACTTGATCATCCTAAAGGTCTGTGGCAGAGACTGTTATTTCTTTATTTGTTAGTGCATCATCCCGGCTGCTGGGTCAAGTGAGAGGGGCCTATCCGGGTGAGCAATACCCACTTGAAGGAAAGTGGTGAGTGTGACTTTGAAGCTTAGAAGTTTCCCCATGATCTGCTGTGTGTGCCTGAAACCTTCCCCTAACCCTCCATCCCTCTACCTATGCAATTTGTTTGGAAATAAAGCCTGACGAAAAAGATTCATAACTTGTGTGGACATTGAACTTTCTATAGACTCTCATCCCCTAGACAACGAATGGTGAGGTAACGTGCAAGGCCCCAATTTAAACCAGCAGCTCCTACAGGGGTAGTGCTACACATAGAATGTATTAAGGTATAAAAAATCTTAAGGCTTTAGAACCACTTTATGTATTTGCTACAGGCAATATCTGACCTTTTGACTACATGATGGTAAAGGATATATTCACCTTTAAATAAAATAAAAGAAACTATTTTTGCAGAAATGTATTACGTTTTCTTGCAGGAGCCTGGAAAGCATTGCACCTGAGATCAGGAGTGCAATGGTCAGGCTTCTGCAGACAAGCCCTGCAGCTTTCTGCTCATACCTTCCTACAGGCTGTCTGTTGAAATTCACAGGGCTTGTAAATGAACTACGAGAGCACTCATCAACGTCCTCGCAGTTTATTCAGAAGTTGTAGTTCACTCATTCACAGGAAACTGTGAATGAATGGCATGGCTGTGTTGGCAGAGCCCCGCATGGCCACACAAAAATGTTGACAGCGGGTACAGGCAGAAGATCCCCCGCCAGCTGTCACATCGAGGAGTGGGGTTGGGAAACTGGCGGCAGGAGCTGGAACATGTAACGTGTTCCAAAAGGCAAACTTAGCCGTTAAAGCCCATGTGGCTTGAAAGAACTACACCTCTACTTACAGCAAATACTGCAGAAAATTGCAATAAGAGTCATGTCATGCAGATGCCAAAGAGTAGACCTCTGTGATGGAGTTACCAGCTTTCTCTGCCTATTTTCTGTCCTTAAAGCGGAACTATGCTGCATCTGAACACCACAAACCAAGTTTAACGCTATTTAACAAATTTTTTATATTCAAAGCAAACTCACTAATCCATCTATGTTTCCATGCTTTATTATGCTAAGAAATCACTTTCAAAAACATCCCCTAGCATTTCTGGCCATGGCAATCTTGAGTAAGGGCAGAGGATTCATGTAGCATTTACGTCCAGGAATCCATCTGCCCTTAGTTCAGCCATTCAGATGTTCTGTCAGATTAGGCAACCTCTCAAAACTTGTAACGGAAGTAACGTTTCGTCACGGCCATCTTGGTACACCCCGCACTCGTCCGCAGTAAGCCTACAGTCTGAAGTCGCCACGCGAACATCTTTTTACACCCACCGAAGTTAGGGTTGCCACCTCATCCCTTTAAACCCGAACACATATGCATTACACAGGTTCTGGAACTAATTCAATGCAGATAAGGCACCAAGTGAGTTTAATTACCACCTTAATCAGCCAAAGAACCTCTGTAATTAATATGTGTTCAGGTTTAATGTGATGAGGTGGCAACCCTAAACGAAGTCTTGCATTTCACACTTATTTTTACCACTAAACGAAGCTTATATAGTGAAATACAGTATTTAGAAGTCTGTGACATGGTTTTGATGTTGAATTTTAAAAGCAGCAGTCTTCTGTCACATTAGCAAATGTGTGAGATCAGCAGGCTTGCTGCTGCTTTTAAAATTCAACATCAAAACAGTGTCACGGACTTCTAAATACTGTATTTGATGATAGAAGCTCAGTTTAGTGGTAAAATTAAGTGTGAAATGCAAGATTTCAGTGGGTGTAAAAAAAATGTCCTCTTGGCGACTTCAGACTGTAGGCTTAGGCTGCAGGGTGTGCCAAGATGGCCGTGACGTCAAAATCTGACAGGTCACCTAATCTGACGGTACACCGGCTGGAGGGTCTGCTTAGAGGAGAAAACCCCTCCGCCCATCCTGAAGACTCCTGGGATGTATGACATAATTTGCCTAGGCATGGAAACCAGGAATTAATTAAAATTAAAACAAGTATTTTAATATAATTTCCTTCTTATCTATAGAACATGTGACAGTGCACATCATCTGGGGGGGGGGGCACTGGCAATATAGCCTTTTAAGGATGCATCTGTGTGGCCCTGGCTACATCACCAGTGTCTCACTCAACCAGGAAGTGGAAAAACAGTAATTGTAAGTAAAATAAACATTTTAACTAGTGAATGAAAAATTATTTTGAATCAGCATTCAATCAATAGAATGGAAGTGTAGAAGCAAGTATGACCTCTTCAGAACTTACAGCTGAGATCTAGACATCTTGCCCAAGAAATACAGAATACCTATAGGTTTTTTAACCCACCTTCATCCATTAAAAGCTAAAAAAAAAAAAATGTGATTATTTCAGCTTCTAGTTACAGATCTGGTAAAATAATGGTATAAAAAGTATAGAGTAGGTTTAGCTTACATCCTAAAAGCCAGTGACTACTTATTTCAGACTGAAAACTGAAACAATACTGAGTTATATAGGTGTAAAGTCATGAAAATTCCCATGTGCACCATAACATAAGCTACAGAAATTACCTGCAGCAGATAAGGCAGACAACATATAATAGAGATGTATAAGTTTACAATGGAGGAGCTTGGCGAGAAAAAAATATACTGAGAACAAAGCAGAAACGTCATTACAAAAATAGCTTTGAATTTATAAAGGTATCCAGAGAGACAGCTGTGAACAGACAAACTCAATTTCTTACCATTTTAGACGTAAGCGATAGAACCTAAATGGATCAAGAAATACTATTCTACCCTTGTGGCCGGCACAAAGTACTTTACTCTTTATCTTTATTCCATCAAGCATTAAATGAGATAGTGAATCTTTTTTCATAAAATATATTCCATTCAGTTTAGATGTTTAATGTTGCTTCTAGAATACGACAGTTTAAAATTGCATTGTATAAGGGCTGAACTAGCTGGTGATTTTCTATCTCACTATTGTAATCTAGCATTTCTCTGTAACATCACACACAATAGAAGCACTGCAGTCATTTCCAGGCCTCTATGGATGGAGAACCTGATCCTGCAATACAAAATCTACATTTTAACATGGCGTGTGGGTTTCCTGTAAATCTCATATAACTCATAATGAATGAGAAAGAGAAGGCAATGGGGCACAGTAGTAGTCAGTCACTCTGCCACAACTGAACTGCTTAGTTCTGTATTTAAAATATATCTGAAAATAGGTGATTGATCACCTCCAGAGATGACATAGGGATGCGTTGTGTGTTCAGAAGATTGTTAGCCATTTTTTTTTTGTTGGCCTGGCACTGAAATAACTAAAAATTTCAATGTAATTAAACATTTCTGTTAAAAGGGATTTCCATTTTTGTTGGAAATCCCCAATCTGTTCCCCATAACTATCATGTAAACAAAAAGGCAATCCAAAGCACTCATCATTCATTAATAAATTGATAGTAAATTGAGCTGCAAGAGTTGCAATACCAGATTTTTCCAGTAGGTGATGCTGCAGATGAAATGCAGAATTGTAGCCACCGGTGCCAATGTCAGAAGGTTGATGTCAGACAGGCAATTCTACCACAGGCTACCAGTGTGCCCCATAGCAGGGGTCTCAAACTGGTAGTCCTCCAGCTGTTGCAGAACTACAAGTCCCATCATGCCTCTGCCTGAGGGAGTCATGCTTGTAACTGTCAGCCTTGCAATGCCTCATGGGGCTTGTAGTTTTACAACAGCTGGAGAGCCGTCAGTTTGAGACCCCTGCCCTATAGAATCTCTCCCTGTGTAGCCACGCTCAGTGAGATGGTCCGAATAGTGCTGCTGTTGCTGGCCTGAACGCTGCTGAATCTAAATTTTTAGTGATAAGAGGAACATCTTACTGCCTCTGCTACAGAGGAAGTGATTCAATAGGTACACACAGGCAGGGCTACACAATCCCAGCCCCCCACCCTATGTGAATGAGTATGGGGTACATCGTACCCCTACCTATTCACCTGGTGGAAAAAAATGGCAATAAAAAAAACACACACAGCTTTTTAAAGTAATTTATTACACAGCTCCGGGGGTCTTCTTCCGACTTCGGGGGCCCGGTATCGTCGCCGCGCTCTCCGGTTCTTTCTTCCTTCTGCCGAGCCACCGCTATCTTCTTCCAGCTCTTTTGCTAGAGGGGCCCGGTCTTCTCCGTCGCCTTCTTCCCTCTTCTCCTCTCCGGTTCTTTCTTTCTTCTGCCGGGCCTCCGCTATCTTCTTCCAGCTCTTTTGCTAGCGGAGGCCCGGTCTTCCCCGTCGTCTCGTCCGGCTCTCTGTTGTCCTTCTGCCGGGCCTCTGCTATCTTCTTCCAGAACCGGAGAGCGCGGCGACGACACCGGAGACCCCCGAAGTCGGAAGAAGACCCCCGGAGCTGTGTAATAAATTACTTTAAAAAGCTGTGTGTGTTTTTTTATTGCCATTTTATTCCACCAGGTGAATGGGTAGAGGTACGATGTACCCCATACTCATTCACATAGGGTGGGGGGCCAGGATCTGGGGGCCCCCTTATTAAAGATCAGCCCCGCCCGGATTCCGATCAGCCCCCGCCCGCAGACCCCGACAACCAACGGCCAGTGTTGTCGGGAAGAGGCCCTTGTCCCCATCAACATGGGGACAGGGTGCTTTGGGGTGGGGGGGCCGCAGGTCGCCCCCCTACCCCAGAACACCAAACCCCCCATGTTGAGGGCATGCGGCCTGGTACGGTTCAGGAGGGAGGGGGGGCCGCTCTCTCGTCCCCCCCCCCCTCTTCCCTTGCGGCCTGCCAGGTTGTGTGCTCGGATAAGGGTCTGGTTTGGATTTTGAGGGGGACCCCCACGCCGATTTTTCGGCTTAGGGGAGTCCCCTTCAAATCCATACCAGACCGAAGGGCCTGGTATGCTCCTGGAGGGGGAACCCATGCCGGTTTTTTCTTTAAAAATTGGCGCACTCTGTCGCCGAGATGTCGGCACCCCTGTCGCCGAGAATCTCCGTGATAGGATTGCGATGAATATACAATGTCGGCGGCACCTACTGTAAGTCACCCATGTGGCATCAGCCTAATGCTGCATCAACATTATCAACAAAACATACATGCACAAAGTAGAAAAAGACAGAAATTACTTACCATTTTGTGTGTAAATTATGTTGTTGTTGTTTATTTCCTTCTTCTGTTTCACTTTGACTGGTTTGTTGAGTATTTGAGCTTCCGGGTTTTTCTTGGGTTTAGGCTTAGGTGGTTGAGGAGAAATGATAGTGTCTACAGCGTCAGTGGAACCACCTGTGGATTTCGTTTGGCGCTCATGTTTCTGTAGGAAAAATCACATTAATACCATTAAATGTTCATAAGTGAGTACATATTGATATCAAATATAGCAGTTTTAAAAGGTAATGGGGGAATTCAATAAAGCTGCTGCTCCACTTTTCTGGCATTAATTCCCTCCTATTAATGTACTGTGCCAAATTCATAAAGCATTTGTAACACTTTTGGTTCTTACAGCGACTCGTGCACCAAATTCGGGTAGTTAAAAAATGTGTCACTTTTACATTGTGTAGCACCTTTACTTAGGTAGGAGCTAGAGATAGTTTTTTTGGTCAGAGCAGGTACATTTAGGCATGCCTAGTTGGAAGCTAGGCCTGTTTGTTTTGATCTGTGTGGGCTGGGAGTGGCTCAGAGTAGGCTGGTGACTCACAGACAGCATCACTTTTCAGTCACCTGCCTCTTGCTTCTAGAGAATTCTAGAAGAAGCGGAGGGGAAGAGAGGTGGAGCTGTCTGGGGTGTCTCAGGGAGCCCTGACCAAACCCCATCTAGGATTGGCAGGGGTTTGATGAGGAAAAATATCCTGGACGGCCGCACACTGTGAAAAAGGCATCTTTATTGTAGAAAATGAAATAAAATCCAGTGTACAGCAGTCAAATCATATAGAGAAACAGGGGAGAATAGCTAAGGCGTTTCACATCAATCGATGCTTAGTCATAGCTAAATGAACAGGACCCAAGCGTGTGTATAAGAGTAAATTAGGTCCTGATCTCCCAAAAATTGAGTGCACCTGAAAGAGGAAAAAGACAAAAAAAGAAAAAAGTTATCAAAAAATGGCAGGATCAAAAAAGACCCAACATAGTATATATTCATTTAGGAAAGACATAATTGATGAAAGTCTTTTGTAGAAATATCCTCTACGTGGTGCACTCAAAAGATGGGATGAATCAAAATACAACAAAATATGATAAAATACAAAATACAGAATACACGAGTACATGCGATGATTGGTGACCGAACATAGAAGGCCATTAATAAGCATTGAATAATAATATGCAAAATTCACAGTATTCATGAATCTAAAATTAAATCACCATGAAAGTGATAATAAAAATATGATATGTAGATAAAACATTCCTGAATTAGAAAATATTGTTGTAATTTCAAAAATATATATACCAACATAAGTGTAAAACCCACTTGGGTGCTAAATCTTATATAAATACTTGTATGATACTATGTATCCTGACAATACAACAGAAAAATTATATATAGCAACCAGGGGAAGAAAAAATTATTGTATACACACAAAGTCCTAGGGGTCCCGTCTACATCATTGGCTATTCCCCGGCAAGCGGGGAAAGCTGGGGCTTACCCTATGATGTGACGGGTGACCCCGCCACTAAGAACGTCATGGGGGTTTCGTGTGGAGAGGAGACTGGAGGAGACTGCAGCGCTGGACATTGGATCACCGTAGGACATAGAGAACAATGCTGGACAGACTGGATTACATCGCTGGAATGGGTTTTTTAATTTAATTTTTTTTATTTTTAATAAAGGACTTTCCCAACTGTGTCTGTGTGTTTTTTACAATTTTTGGCACTTTGGCCTCGTACACACGGCCGAGATTCTCGTTGAAAGAAACATGTCGTTTTTTTCGACGAGATTCTTGGACAAGAAACTTGTCCCGGCCGAGTGTACACACGCTCGTTTCAAAGAACCCGCGGTTCTTTGAAAGGAGTGTATGCGGTGACGTCATCGACTACGTCGAGCATGCGCTCGTCACATTCGATGCCGTCGCCGCCATCTTGGTATACCCTACGTATGCCTAGGAAGCTACCGCGCATGCGTCGAATTCATTTCGAACATGCGCGGGCTTCCGGGCGGACAGGTAAGTGTACACACACTCACTTTTCTCGTCGAGAAACATGCCGAGGAGAATCTCGACGAGAAAATAGAGAGCAGGTTCTCTATTTTCTCGTCAAGGTTTCTTGTCGGTTTTCTCGACGAGAAACCCGATAGCAGCGTACACACGACTGATTTACTCGGCAAGACCTCTCTGCCAGCAAGTTTCTTGCTGGTTCTTGCCGAGAAAATCGGTCGTGTGTACGAGGCCTTTCTTTGTGAAATGGTAGGGGTATAATGTACCCCTTACCAATTCACATAGGGGGGGTGGAATCTGGGGGTCCCTTTTGTTAAAGGGGCCTTCCAGATTCCGATAAGCCCCCCGCCCGCAGACCCCCACAACCACCGGGCAAGGGTTGTGGGGATGAGGCCCTTGTCCCCATCAACATGGGGACATCCTCCCCCCAATGTTGAGGGCATGTGGCCTGGTATGGTTCAGGAGAGGGGGCGCTCTCTCGTCCCCCCCTCTTTTCCTGCGGCCTGCCAGGTTGCGTGCTTGGATAAAGGGTCTGGTATGGATATTTGGGGGTGAACCCCACGTCATTTTTTTTTTATTTGACGTAGGGTTCCCCTTAAATATCCATACCAGACCTGAAGGGCCTGGAAATTGAATTTGGGGGGCCCCCACGCATTTTTTTTTTTTTTTTTTATCAATGACTTTCAATGACTGTTCTCTGTATTGCTGGGAGCCGACAATTCATTATAGCCGCGAGTAGTTTTAAATGACTTTTTTTCCTTCAAAAATGACATTTTGGACAGTTCTAAACACGGGAAACATGCGCTACTTTACATGCATATCATACACACACCCAGGTACCGAATTTAAAGGAATATTTCACTTTTATTGTTTCACTTTAAGCATTATTAAAATCACTGCTCTCGAAAAAACGTCAGTTTTTAAAACTTTTCTTTGCACTGATACATGTCCCCTGGGGCAGGACCCGGGTCCCCGAACACTTTTTATGACAATAACTTGCATATAAGCCTTTAAAGTGGTTGTAAACCCACTTTGTAAACAAACACCTACAGGTAAGCCTAGATTAAGGCTTACCTGTAGGTGCATGAAATATCTCCTTAACCTACACGGTTAAGGAGATATTTGCATTTAAAACCGGCGTCACTGACGTCACACGCATGCGCACTAGCTTAGTAGCCGGATTTCTGAATGGAGTTAGTCGGCCCGAGCGCGCATGCATGTGACGTCATTGCTGCTCCGGGGCCAATCACAGCGCTGGAGCGGCGATACACGGAAGGCAGAGGGGAGCGAGATGGCGGCGGCGACGGAGGTGTCCGAGCACCGCTTCGGGGGCTTCGATCTCAGGTAAGTGATTCATAATGAGTTAGTATGCTATGCATACTAGCTCATTATGTCTTTATTTTGCAGGTTGTATAAAAAAAAAAAGGCCAGGGGGGGTTTACAACCACTTTAAAATTAGCACTTTAGATTTTTCATGTTCGAGTCCCATAGACTTTAATGTTCGAACAAATTTATTGCCTGTTCGCATGTTCTGATGCGAACCGAACTGGGGGGGGGGGGGTGTTCGACTCATCCCTAGCCTTGACAATAAAACTCGGAAGCTGATTGGGTTCTGTGCAGGGCTGCACCGGTTTTTGCATTCCAGTTTTAGTAAATCAAACCCACAGTGTCAAATCAAACATAAAATAATTAAGATACATCTATTTTTCTACTTCTACTACTTTTTTTTAAACATTCTCTTTACATATCATACGCATCAGAATGTACATACTGTAAATAGGCACACACATGCATAGATTGTAAAAGAAGACTGCTAGCTTTGTGTACAAGTAAATATTGAAGAATAACAACAGTTCAATCAAATAGATTTACAGGAATATTCTATACGAATTGGGGATGACAGCACTTCATAAAAATAGTCCATAAAAATAAAAGAAAAATGGTCATTTGAAACGGAGGACGTGGTATAATCCTTCCTAGACTTTTGCTTCTCACTAAATAAAAGTTGTAGAAAAGCAATGACATGCACAGTTTTGATGATGTACAAAGTGTTGTAACGCATAGCAACCAAAAACAATGGAAGATGCCACTAGTAACCCTCAAATGTACACTACAGTCAAAACTGACCATGTAGTTGGAGATGTGTACAGGGAGTATAGACTACCTGAACAAGTACTTTAGCTTCCCACCCAGACATTGCTGTAGAGCACCAGCCCATCATACTGCCCATCTGTTTTGTGACCTGGGAACATTTTTGATAACAATGCTGGAACACCCTGCAGGCACCCTAAAGCGGACCTTTACTCACAATTAGGACAACACATCATCCTAAACCACCTCCTTCCCTATTAAAATGACCTTTTTCAGTAGGTACTTGCTCCCACTTCTTTATTCCTCACCAAGTCAAGGATGGCATAACCTTCAGTGTGCCCCCCTGCTCACAGCCTCCTGGAATACATATCAAAAACCCCAGAGAACTACAAGGCAATCTCCCTGTCACAAATGGAGTTACCAAGGGTACAGGGATGAGGATAGCTAGCCAGCATGCAGAGTATTACCATCCTTCACAGGTTCTCGGAAATCAGCTATCAGACTTGTAGATTGTCTCGGGAACCCCAAGTTCTCAATTTGGTTACAGGGAACAGCCATAGAACATCATGTACATGCTAATTTCCCATGGCTGTCACCAGATATCAAGGACGCAAGCCCATGGTGACTTGTTGACTGAGGCAAGGACCTTGTTGCGTGTAGGAGGGGATAAGGGTATACAGTAACTTGAATTGGGCAGGTAAAACCAGATGTGATTGACTTGTGACTGCCTGCAATACCTCTGGCCACCATTTTTGGCCCATTTATACTTACCTAGGTGGATGCAGCATCGGTCCGATGCTGCATCTGTCCCCAGCCGCCTCTACACTGAGAACCGAGCGATCTAACAGATCCCTGAGCAGAAAGCTGCTGCCTGTCAAACAGAAGCTCTCCTCTCTGCTCCTCCATGCTCACTGGAGCGCTGAGCTGTGGAGGGGCGGGGAGCGGCCATCTCAGGCTCTCGGCGGCTCCCTGAGAGGCTGAGACAGGCATCGGTCCAGGCGCCTGGCTAATCCAGACCTTATTGTCGGGATGACATGGTGCCTAGACTGAATCCTGTGACGTCAGCAGAGAGCGGACTTCAGACTGCTCTCTGTTAAAAACAGGTCACAGGAATGTAAAACGAATTGCTGGACTTTTCCTTTAAGTGACCTTGTGAGCCAGGATCCTTATGTTAACCACCTTTCCCACTGCTCACACACACCCACATATACCCTTCATAGTTAGACAGGTTGAAAGAAGACACAAGTCCATCTAGTTAAAACAGAAAATATAAATATATAAATATATATATATATATATATATATATATAAATGTATATGACCATATCCAAAATCCTTTACCCACAGTTGATCCAGAGGAAGGCAAAAAAAAAAAAAACTATAAAGCATGGTCCAATTTGCTACAGCAGGGGAAATAAAATCTCTCCTGATCACCTAAAGGCATTTAGATATTCCCTGGATCAACATTCTCTGGCATTATTACCTACCCAAGTTAATATCCAATTATATTTTGTGAATTTAAGAATACATCCAGCTCTTTTTTAAAACAATCTACTGAGCTGGCCAGAACTAGATCTTGAGGGAATGGAGAGGGGAAAAAAGGAAGGGGAGATGTTATGGATGGTGGGACTTTATATGAAGCATCACATATGGGTAGATTGAATCAAACAAAAGAATACATTTATTGAATAATATAATTGAGCATAGTGCAATGATGGCATCAATAAAATCAATGTATGGTACAGACTATAGCATATAACATGATTGGTAATCACATACATAAAATATCACATGATTGGTAGTCACATAATATCATTGATAACATAATAAAAATACTGTTATACATGATAATTGATGAACCAGCAATAAACTCAGAGATATATAAAAAATAGTATACAATTGATTAATGATTCAAGCGTATCAAAATCATGGTAGGTACATGACTGCTGTGACATGATATCAACTAAAAGAGGGGCTCAACGCTTTTCGTGGACTTTATCCACTCATCAGGAGCAGCTATACAGTAGGGGTAGCTAAAAAGAATAAGGAATTAATAATCAATGGTAGTTGATTAAAATAAGGTCTGAGAGAACCAGAGGACTGGAATTTTTGGGTAGCATATAGAAGAACGTAAATCATGGTATGAAATGTAGGAAGCAATGGGGGGTGGAAAGCAGCCCCCCGGGAGTTGAGGTGATGACCATGTATCGACATGGAGGCCAGAAACAGTGGGTGGATGAACTTGTGATAAGAGGAAAACTCTCTTCCAGGGTTGAAGTGGTTAATGGAGCAAGTAAGGCTTCTATATGTACCTCTGCGTCATGGTCTCATCAAAAAGTCCCACCCATATATATTTTATATATATATAATTTTTCACCTAGATCTTGAGGGAGTCTAATCCACCTTTCCATGCTCTCACACTGTGTAAAGGTTAAATTGCAAAGAGTTCCCCCTGTCCTTTGTAATGTCCTGAAAGTGAATAACTCTATACCAAGTTAACTATATGGACCACTTACCGTATATACGCGAGTATAAGCCGAGATTTTCAGCCCTTTTTTTTGGGCTGAAAGTCCTCCCCTCGGCTTATACTCGAGTCAGCGAAAGTTTTTACATGTAAATAGTACCTGAAAAAAAGTTGCGGCTGCGGCGTCCATCGTTCAAATCCCGCGGTCTCTTCCTGTTCCTTCCGTGATAGGCGATTCTCATCAGACACTCTCCGCCTATCACGAACGTTCTCTCATCCTCAGTTTCCCAGCAGACACTGTGTTGGGTGTTCCGCCAATCACAGACGTCTGCTGGGAAACTGAGGATGAGAGAACGTTCGTGATAGGCGGAGAGTGTCTGATGAGAATCGCCTATCACGGAAGGAACAGGAAGAGACCGCGGGATTCGAACGATGGACGCCGCAGCCGCAACTTTTTTTCAGGTACTATTTACATGTAAAATTTAAACAGTGAGGATAGTTAACAGTGAGGATAGGGAACAGTGAGGATAGGGAACAGTGAGGATAGGGAACAGTGAGGATAGGGAACAGTGAGGATAGGGAACAGTAAGGATAGGGAACAGTAAGGATGGGAACACTGAGGCATTGTTGTCCCTCGGCTTATACTCGAGTCAGTAAGTTTTCCCAGTTTTTTGTGGCAACATTAGGTACCTCGGCTTATACTCAAGTATATACGGTATGTATTAACAAGTTGATCATATCCCTCTTCTTAAAAGATAGCTCATAGCTGAGCTCTTCCATGCCTCTTATTAGTTTGGTTGCCCTTCTCTGCACTTTCTCCAGTTCCCCGATATCCTTTTTATGAACTGGTGCCCAAAACTGAACTGCATATTCCAGATGATGTCTTATTAATGATTTTTACAGGGGCAGAATGATATCTCTCTCTCTGGAGTCCATACCTCTTTTAATTCAAGAAAGGATTTTGCTCACTTTAAAAAATGCAGCTTGGCATTGCTTGCTGTTAATAAAGAAGAACTCCACCTTTCCACAGATTTTACATAATTTGTTTGGGCCAAGCTGGCCCAAACAAACGATGTTCCTCACTAGCCTGTGAGGTGGCTGGATGTGTAGTATAAACTGTATATAGCTGCAGCTACATACAGCATACTGCACTATGTTTCGGGTGCAAGCCGAGACTTCCTGTCTCAAACCCGAAACACAGAGGAGTCTACCACAGCGGCGCTCAGATCAAGCAATGTATTCTAGCAATGAAGACAAAGCTTCCTCTGATTTGCTGAGTCAGAGAGGCAGGCTGATGAAGTCACAACCTCTGACTCAGCCAATCAGAGGAAGCTTTGTATTCATTGTTGAATACATTGCTTGCTCTGGGCCGCTGCAGTAGACTCTTCTGTGTTCCGAGTATGAGACAGAAAGGCTCGGTTTGCACCCAAAACACAGTGCAGTATGCTGTATGTAGTCGCAGCTACATACAGTTTATACCGCACATCCAGCAGCATCACAGGTTAGTGGAGGAAATAGTTTGTTTGGGCCAGCTTGGCCACAACAAACCATGTAAAGTCTGTGGAAAAATGTAGTTCTTCTTTAAGTCTACCAGAACAACCCAATCTTTCTCCACCATAGACTCCCCCTGTTGTTCTCCACTTAGTATGTATGATACATGCATTTTTTAACCCCCAAGGGCATAACTTTGTATTTCTCAACATTAAACTTCATCTGCCACATAGTTGTCCAATGAAACAGAAAATTTATGTCAGTTTGTCAGTTGTAGACATCCCGTGAAGAAGTTATTTTATCACATAGCTTGGTGTCATCTGAAAACACAGAAATGGTCCTTCTAATCCCAAATTTTTAATCAAACACCACTTACAGTGGCCTGCCATCACCTAGCCGTTTGTCTGCTGACTGGTCTTCTAGGCAACCACACACGTACACAGATCTGTCCAACAGATCTGCTAGTTTACACTCTGATGCCTAAGGGCTCATTAAGATGGCTGCTGGGACCCATCCTCCATGCTGAGGTGCTGTCTGCTGGGTCTCAGAACCCATTTGAATAAGCCCTAAAGCTGACGTTTAGGTATGGCTTTTCTCCATAGTTACATGGGCCCAGCTTGAACAAATGACAGTATGTGCCATACCTGGCCCATCCCTGTGGAAGCTGAAAATCAACGTAGTAGGTACCTTTACTACAGTGATTGCCACTAGCTTCCAGGTTCCATGCAGACTGGCTGCTCTGCTGCACAGTGAACACAGGGGGTTGTTTGCACGGCATGGGCCCCATTTGTAGAACACCCTGCATTCTTCTTAATGAATGCAAAGCAATCTCTGATTGAACGAGGTGGATCTCGTGACGTTGCTACCATGAAAATAAATCCCAAATGAGTTGTCACAGAACATGAACAGAGGGGAAATATTACAATAGGGACACTAGTTCTGGTGACCCTAGTGACAACAAGGGACTCCCCCACTTTGGAGGTGTTTCCTCTCACCTCCTGTTTTGGCTATGGGACAGGAAGTGAAAGGAAATCTCCCCATCTGACAAAGATGGCAAAATAAAAACTGACAGGGGTTATAACCCTCTTACTCTATCCAAAATGAAAAAAAAAAAAAAGCTTTGCCTATAGTTCCACTTTAACATTGAAACTCCCAATGTTTATCTGATTATTATATGTGGGCCTATACAGAGGGAAACATTCATAAAACTTAGATGAGATTTTATGGAACACTGACTGAATATGTTGGAAAGATTTACATAGCTCTAAACATTGATACGTGCTTTCCACACATGTAACAATGTTTTTAATCCCATTTTATAACTTTTATAATATTTCCTTTTCATTCAAGTGTGTTACAGCTGGTAAAACTTTTGCGACTGCCGTGCAAAATCGGTATGAACGGACAGAGCAGAAAGCGAACATTTGTAATAGATTTGTGGCTTCCACAGGCACATGTGGCTACCCTATGTTCTTTTCATTCGTATTTCTGCCTTATTGGTTTATGTAGTAAATAATATTACAGTCTTGGGAAAGTTTGTTGCATTGTGCGCTCAGTAATCCTTGAGCTGCAGTCACAGATTCAGCAAACTGAAAACCATTGAATGCTTTTTTTTCTGTTAGGTAGCTATTACAAGCAATGGGGTGCCCCCTAGTGGCTGAGATGTGTATAAAGTTCAGGTGCCAAAATCTGGAAAAAATATATAACAATTTAAGAGCCACAATAAATGCTCTTATGATGTTTATTTACTAAAGCATTTTTGAAAGTGTTTCATAATGATCATGCATCAAAATGAAAGAAATTGGGGTTTTTATTAGGTGGAATTCTAGAGTAAATGTTATTACCTTAAAGTGGAACTATAAGAATGGGGGGGAAAAAACTGCGCTAAACCAAAACGTTAAAACAAAAATCAAGCAGCTAACACTCAAACAAACAAAGGCTAATGGAAATGGTGAAAAAATTGTGTAGTGCTAATGGTGTAAGTGTGTAAGGAAGTGAAACAAAATCTCGCGCCTAAAAAATATTAAATAAATTACAGCTGCTCCCCAAAATTCCAAAGATTGGAACAAATGTGATAAAAATATATATATATATATATATATATATATATATATATATATATATATATATATAGGCTATATACTTGTGGAGGCGCTAAATGAAATCACTAATAGTGAATTACTTTTAATATAAACATACTAATACGTAAATATAAATAATGATATACCAAACACCAGCCTACCTATACCCACTAAAATAATGGTGTATTGGATTTGCTGTGTCAAATAAGTGCAGTGATACACTAGTTTGAATAGAATATATACCTGTAAAGCAATACAAATCGATATGTACCCCAGTGCACAAAATAAACTTTGATGAAAAATAAGTGCACTTGGAATAAAAAGGTATATATAAATGATAACAAGTGTCAATCAAGTCCTTATAATCAGTGAATAATGCAAAGTGTCCTAGTGTTGAATCTCAGAAACATCATGCAAAGCAAAAATTCAGAAAGCGACAGCTGTCAGAAGTCCACCTTCACCGACTGTAAACCAATCACCCAAATGTGCTCAAGATAGGATGGCAGCTTACCAAATGGAGTTGACCCTTTTTAGTTAAAAAAAGAGGTCAAATGCGCTTACAGCAAGCTCACTTGCTTAGGTTATATGGAGAAGATGATGCTGGAACGGAACCACTACCTCATGGAGGCTCAGATCAGGATATGAAAATGAAGGATAAAACGGCAATAGCGTAATTCCGTTTATTGAGCCAAACATGTACAAAATGTAAAAGCCAAATGCCTACTCACTTTAGGGGTGCCACAGACCCGGCACTGAGGCTGTAAAGCATGTCGTGGATAGAGATAAGATGTCCCATCAGAGGATTACTGGCGTGCGTTCCACCTACGACAGCGGTGAGCCAGAGGGACCGGAAGTTCGTCTGTACTTGACCTAGTACCGCCTCGACGTACGTTTCGTATGACACGTCATCAGGAAGCCTCTACTATTTGGTGTCACTTCAACAGGAAGAAGTTTTATTTGCTTTCTCCCGTTTTTGTGGACTCTGTTCTACACTCCATATCACATTATTGGAAGTTCACATCCACACTTGGGACTTTATTATATTATTTACAGTGTATTTTGCATATATGCTTTTTCACTATTTACCCTTGATGTTCCCTCACTAAGGTTTTTTATTGTGTATTTTGAGTTTACCCATTATTCAGGAGTAATCCCTTACACACCTACACCATTAGCGCTACACTATTTTTCCACCATTAAGAGCTCCGCCGTAAAAAAAATATTAAAAGCCAGCAGCTACAAATACTGCAGCTGCTGACTTTTAATATTAGGACACTTAACTGTCCTGGAGTCCAGCAACGTTGGCAGCAGAAGACGAGCGATTGCTCCTCTCTCGGCTGCCCCCACCGCCATCATGGGTGAGGGAATCAGGAAGTGAAGCATTGCGGCATCACTTCCCGGTTCCCTACTGCGCATGCAGCTCAATTTCTATTGTAGCCGGCCAGCTCCACCTCTATTTTGTTCCCTTTGTTTGTGCACTGGTATGCAGTCCTGTTGGAACAGGAAGGGACCACCCCCAAACTGTTCCCACAAAGTTGGGAGCATTAAATTGTCCAAAATGTCTTTGTATGCTGACGCCTTAGGAGTTCCCTTCACTGGAACTAACCCCTGAAAAGCAACCCCACATCATATTCCCCCTCAACTAAATGATTTGAACCAGTGCACAAACAAGGTCCATAAAGACATAGATGAGCGAGTTTGGGATGAAGGAACTTGACTGGCCTGCACAGAATCCTGACCTCAACCCAATAGAACACCTCCGGGATGAATTAGAGTGGAGACTGCAAGTTAGGCCTTCTTGACCACATCAGTGCCTGAGCTCACAAAGGCGCTTCTGGAAGAATGCTCAAACATTCCCATAGACACACTCCTAAACCTTGTGGACAGCCTTCCCAGAAGCGTTGAAGCTGTTATAGCTGCAAAGGTTGGGCCTACTCAACATTGAACCCTACAGACTAAGACTGAAATGCCATTAAAGTTCATGTGCGTGTAAAGGCAGGCGTCCCAATACTTTTGGCAATATAGTTTATGTCTCCATGGTGTATTTTATTGAGCAATCACTTTGAAGAACACCACCCTAGCATTGCTGGTCGTGACCATTTTGAGTAAGGCCAAATGATTCATGTAGCATTTACTTCCTGGAATCCATCTGTCCTTGGCATACATGCAGGAGAGTGGGATTTTCTGAGAAAAACCCTCCTCCTTTCCTCCCCTCCTGAAGACTCCTGGAATTAAAGTGATTGGGGAGTGGGCTACCCCAAGATTCTGTCTTGGGACCAATTCTATTTAACATATTCATAAATGATATAGATTATGGGATAACTAGTTCAGTCTCAGTTTTTGGGGATGACACAAAAAAAGCAAATAAACTCCCATCAGGATATAAAAATTTTGCAGAAAGACCTAAATATAATAAAGGAGTGGGCAGAGAAATAGCAAATGAGGTTTAATGTGGAGAAATGTAAAGTAATGCACTTGGTGGAGAACATCTGGGAGAATCAAGGATGGAGAAGGATCTAGGGGTGCTAATAGATGACAGATTGAGCAACAGCATGCAGCGCCAATCTGGAGCTGGAGAGAGTTTAACCACTTAGCAACCACCTGCCGACAAATAACGTCGACAAGGTGGTTGCTTAACTCTGGGAGGACGTTATATAACGTCCTCCCAGAATCGCGCTCCCGCGCGCCCCCTGGGGCGCGCACACGGGAATCTCCGTGACCGCCGGGTCCAGAGGACCCGGCGCATCACGAATCGCGGTAAATCGCTGCTGATAGCGGCCGTTTACCACGTGATCGCTCCGTCAAATGACAGAGCAATCACTTGTAAACAGACCGGCGTCATGTGATGACGCCGGTTCCTCTCTCCCCTCTCTGTACTGATCGGTACAGTGTGAGAGGAGAGGGGAGGGAGCGGATCATGTCCGCTCCCTCCCCCATGTCAGATCATGTCAGCTGTGGGCTGGATCTGTGACAATTGCAGTCACAGATCCAGCCATCCATCCATCCCTGCTCAGCCATCCCTGCGCAATACTCTGCAATACCCTGGTGCAATACTCTGCAATACCCTGCGCAATACTCTGCACAATACTCTGCGCAATACTCTGCAATACCCTGCGCAATACTCTGCAATACCCTGCACAATACTCTGCAATACCCTGCGCAATACTCTGCAAAATACTCTGCAATACCCTGGTGCAATACTCTGCAATACCCTGTGCAATACCCTGTGCAATACCCTGGTGCAATACCCTGGTGCAATACTCTGCAATACCCTGGTGCAATACTCTGCAATACCCTGCGCAATACTCTGCAATACCCTGCGCAATACTCTGCAATACCCTGCGCAATACTCTGCAAAATACTCTGCAATACCCTGTGCAATACTCTGCAATACCCTGCACAATACTCTGCAATACCCTGCGCAATACTCTGCAATACCCTGCGCAATACTCTGCAATACCCTGAGCAATACTCTGCAATACCCTGAGCAATACTCTGCAATACCCTGCGCAATACTCTGCAATACCCTGCAATACCCTTCGCAATACCCTGCAATACCCTTCGCAATACCCTTCGCAATACTCTGCAATACCCTGCGCAATACTCTGCAATACCCTGCGCAATACTCTGCAATACCCTGCGCAATACTCTGCAATACCCTGCGCAATACTCTGCAATACCCTGCGCAATACCCTGCGCAATACTCTGCAATACCCTGCACAATACTCTGCACAATACTCTGCAATACCCTGCGCAATACTCTGCAATACCCTGCACAATACTCTGCACAATACTCTGCAATACCCTGCACAATACTCTGCAATACCCTCCACAATACTCTGCAATACCCTGCACAATACTCTGCAATACCCTGCACAATACTCTGCAATACCCTGCACAATACACCCTGCGCAATACTCTGCAATACTCTGCGCAATACCCCCTGTGCAATACCCCGTGCAATACCCTGCCATACTCCGCAATGCCCTGCAATACCCCGCAATGCCCGGCAATACTCCGCAATGCCCGGCAATACTCTGCAATGCCCGGCAATACTCTGCAATAACCACTTCCCGCCCGCCGGCCGTCATATGACGTCCTTGACTTTGTGCGGGGATATCTGAATGATGGGAGCAGCTACAGGCATCATTCAGATATTAGCTTTTTCAGCCGGCGATTCCCTACACCATAAGAACAATCATAGCGGCTGTTCCGCCGCTTGATCATTCTTACGGGAGGCGAGAGGGGATGTCCCCCGCCACCCTCCGGTGCTTCTACCGACTCACTGCTATGATCAAAGCCAGGATTGTTTTGTTTTTTTTCAGGCTTCCCAGCCTAGAGGTGAGATGTGGGGTCCTATTGACCCCATATCTCACTGTAAAGAGGACCTGTCATGCCATATTCCTATTACAAGGGATGTTTATGTTCCTTGTAATAGGTATAAAAGTGATCAAAAAAAATTTTGGGGCGGAAAAACATGTCAAACTAAAATAAATAAAGTAAAATGAACAATAAAAAAATATATATTTTTTTTAAGCGCCCCTGTCCCCGTGAGCTCGCATACAGAAGCGAACGCATACGTAAGTCCCGCCCACATATGAAAACGGTGTTCAAACCACACATGTGAGGTATCGCCGCGAACATTAGAGCGAGAGCAATAATTCTGGCCCTAGACCTCCTCTGTAACTTAAAACATGTAACCAGTAAAAATATTTAAAACGTCGCCTATGGGGATTTTTAAGTAGCGAAGTATGGCGCCATTCCACGAGCGTGTGCAATTTTGAAGGGTGACATGTTAGGTATCTATTTACTCTGCGTAACTTCATCTTTCACATTATGTAAAAACATTGGGCTAACTTTACTGTTTTTTTTTTTTTTAGCACAAAACATTTTTTTTCCGTAAAAAACGCGTTAAAAAAATTGCTGCGCAAATATCGTGCGAGATAAAAAGTTGCAACGACCACCATTATATTCTCTAAGGTCTTTGCTAAAAAATATATATATATAATGTTTTGGGGTTCTATGTAATTTTCTAGCAAACAAATGATGATTTTTACATGTAGGAGAGAAATGTCAGAATTGGCCTGGGTGCTCCAGAACGCCTGATGGTGCTCCCTGCACGTCGGGACTCTGTATGTGGCCACGCTGTGTAAAAGTCTCACACATGTGGTATCGCCATACTCGGGAGTAATAGCAGAATGTGTTTTGGGGTGTAGTTTGTGGTATGCATATGCTGTGTGTGAGAAATAACCTGCTAATATGACAATTTTGTGAAGAAAAAAAAAAAGAGAAAAAAAAAATCTTGATTTTGCAAAGAATTGTGGGAAAAAATGACAACTTCAAAAAACTCACAATGCCTCTTTCTAAATACCTTGGAATGTCTTCTTTCCAAAAAGGGGTCATTTGGGGGGTATTTCTACTTTTCTGGCATGTTAGGGTCTCAAGAAATGAGATAGGCCGTCAGTACTTCAGGTGTGATCAATTTTCAGATATTGGCACCATAGCTTGTGGACTCTATAACTTTCACAAAGACCAAATAATATCCACCAATTTGTACTTATTTTTACCAAAGATATGTAGCAGTATAAATTTTGGCCAAAATTTATGAAGAAAAAATAGTAATTTGCTAAATTTTATAACAGAAACAAAAAAAAATCATTTTTTTTACAGAATTTTCAGTCTTTTTTCTCTTATAGCGCAAAAAATAAAAAACCCAATGGTGATTAAATACCACCAAAAGAAAGCTCTATTTGTGTGAAAAAAAGGACAAAAAATTCATATGGGTACAGTGTTGTATGACTGAGTAATTGTCATTCAAAATGTGAGAGCACCGAAAGCTGAAAATTGGTCTGGTTATTAAGGGGGTTTAAGTGCCCAGTGGTCAAGTGGTTAAAAAAGGGCAATGAAACTAATAAGGGGACTGGAGGACCTCAATTACGAGGAACGGCTGCAAACACAAAATTTATTCTCGCTGGAGATTGAGAGGGGACATGATAGCAGTCTACAAATATCTCAATGGTGATCCCAGCATAGGAAATAAACTATTTAGACCTAGGGAGTGTAGAAGGACACGGGCCACACAATGAGACTGGAGGAGAAGCGTTTTAACCCTAAACTGCGTAGGGGGTTCTTCACTGTCAGGACAATAAGGATGTGGAACTCTCTCCCACAACTGGTGGTGGCTGCAGGGAGTATGGATATTTTTAAAAGACACACGATCGGATTTTCCGTCGGAAAAAACTTGGATGGTTTTTCCGACGGAATTCCGCTCAAGCTTGGCTTGCATACACAAGGTCACACAAAAGTTCTCTGAACGTTCGACCGTCAAGAACGCAGTGACATACAACACTACGACGAGCCGAGAAAATTAAGTTCAATACTTCCGAGCATGCGTCGAATTGTTTCCGGGCATGCGTCAGAATTGCTACAGACGATTGGAATTTCTGATCAGAATTTTTTCAGTCGGAAAAATAGAGAACCTGCTCTCAATATTTTGCTGGTAGAAATTCCGACATCAAAAGTCCGATGGAGCATACACACGGTCGGAATTTCCGACCAAAAGCTCACATCGGACTTTTGCTGGCGAAATTTCCAACCATGTGTACGCATTAGATGTACTTTCTTAAAGGACACAACATACAGGGATATGGGAAATCATTATAGACACTGATACACATGCACCCACACAGGTTGAACTGGATGGACTATTGGTCTTTTTTCGGCCTTACTGACTATGTAACTATGTAACTATGATTGTACATGATCAACTTGTAAAACAACCCATTCAGTTTAAAATAAAAATGAAATGCAAAACATGTTTGTATCGATATAAAAAAATAAAAACACATTATATTTGCCCTTTTGCCTTTTTTATAAGTGATCACATTCCCTCTGTTCTCAGTAGCATACGAGCTAGGGGAGGAGAAGTAGCAGCACACTGAGCTTCCCATTGAACGGCTGTGCAGCGGGGGCGTGTCAGGACAAGTCTGATCTTTGGAGCAGAGCATACTAAATTACCAGAATAGCTAAAGAACTGACCACAGTGTGCTCTCCTGCTTAGTGTGGCTAGTTTTTAATAGGAAAGTAAGGGGACTAGCAGGAACAAGAGGGATTTCACATAAAGGAGGCAATACAAAGAGAACAGGATACTTTCTCATACAAGTACAGGGTACAGCAGGCACATATCAGGAATATGAAGTGTTGGGGTAACAAACACTTTAACCACTTCAGCCCCGGTGGATTTGGCTGCCAAATGACTGGGCCACTTTTTGCGGCGTGGCTCCCAAACAAAATTGACGCCTTTTTTTTCCCACAAATAGAGCTTTCTTTTGTTCGTATTTGATCACCTTCAACATATTTTTGGTAAAAAAAAAAAATCGCAATAAGCGTTTGATTGGTTTGCGCAAAAATTATAGCGTCTACAAAATAGGGGATAGTTTTATGCCATTTTTATTAATATTTTTTTTTTACTAGTAATGGCGGCGATCAGCGATTTTTATCGTGACTCCGACATTATGGCAGACACATCGGACACTTTTGACTCTATTTTGGGACCATTGTCATTTATACAGGGATCAGTGCTATAAAAATGCACTGATTACTGTGTGAATGACGCTGGCAGGGAAGGGGTTAAGCGTGTCCTAGGGAGTGATTCTAATTGTGTGGGGGCTGGGCTACATGTGACATGACACTGATCGCTGCTCCCGATGACAGGGAGCAGTAGATCACGGTCCTGTCACTAGGCAGAACAGGGAGATGCCTTATTTACACAGGCATCCCCCCTTTCTGCAGCTCCGCAGGCACGGTCACGGAGCTCGCGGCAGGGGCACGCAAGCAGCGGCACGCGCACGCGGCAGGGGCACGTGCACGCCCGCCTGGCACGAAATTCAAAGCAACGTATATATACGTTGCTTTGCGCAGCCATGCCATTCTGCCGACGTATAAGTGCGTGAGGCGGTCGGCAAGCGGTTAATGACATAATTTGCCCAGGGAAGGAACCAGAAAGTAACTGAAGAAATGTAAAAAAAAAAAAACAAGTTTAAAACAAGTAAATATGATATACTTTTCTATCTATTTACTAATGCTAGCAGCATGAGGATGGAAAATAATCAATGTTGATTGGGAGAGTGAAGTTCCACTGAAAAATGATACGTGTATTGCTAATGAACATTAGCTATTCTGTGGAGTACAGCTTTTGTTTAACATTTATTTCATTTTGCATTTTGAGTTAACATTGTTAACTTTTACTACATTAGTGAATTGTCGGAAAGCATATTCCAGATATTTGTTTCACATAATGCCATAGATCAATTTTCTTCAATGTACTTTAGCACTGTATCCTGATTTACCCTTTCTGTGTTTTCTTTGTACACTTTCACAGTTAATGATTCCCTTGCTGATCACTTTGTAGAATGTTAAATAATTGAAGTAAATTACATTTTATAATAAATGCATAAAATCATAGCATTCATTTTAAAATGTAGGGCATGAAATAATGCCTATTATTTAATCCGTGCTTGGCTGTTAAGCTCCACTATGGCAGCAGGAGCTTCTGTCGAGGAGATGTGTAGCAGCATGAAATGAATGAAGTATTGTAGGTACCTGCGGTAACCCGAAACGCTTAAAGACCAATTACATCTTAGGCAAAAAACAAATAGATCCCTCAGTAGCAAAGTAGCTCCAGCTGCTATAGCTGCTTCCTCTTCCTGGCAGACTCACCATTCACCAATCCAGCACCACTCCTCTTCCAGGTTGAATGACTCCCATCATCATATTCTGTGAGCTCAGGGCATTATAGCTCCATTACCAATCCCCCTCCTCCCACCCCACCTCAATGCCCCCTCCCTGCCCTGGACTCACAGTAGAATGCTGTGGATAGCGGGGACACATTGAGGGCTACTGCTAACTGCTGCATTTATGATCTATCCACCACTGGAGGCACAAGAGGAATTAAAAATATATATATACATACACAGTTGTGCTCATAAAAACACATACCCTGGCGCAATTTATGATTTCTTGGCCATTTTTCAGAGAATATGAATGATAACACAAAAACTTTTCTTTCACTCATGGTTAGTGTTTGGCTGAAGCCATTTATTATCAATCAACTGTGTTTACTCTTTTTAAATCATAATCACAAATAGAAACTACCAAAATGACCCTGATCAAAAGTTTACATACCCCAGTTCTCAATACTGTGTATTGTCCCCTTTAACATCAATGACAGCTTCAAGTCTTTTGTGGTATTTGTGGATGAGGCTCTTTATCTTCTCAGATGGTAAAGCTGCCCATTCCTCTTGTCAAAAAGCCTTCAGTTCCTGTAAATTCTTGGGTTGTCTTGCATGAACTGCACGTTTGAGATCTCCCCGGAGTGGCTCAATGATATTGAGGTCAGGAGACTGAGATGGCCACTCTAGAACCTTCACTTTTTTCTGTTGTAGCCAATGACAGGTCGACCTGGCATTGTGTTTTGGATCATTGTCATGTTAGAATGTCAAAGTACGTCCCATGGCAGCTTCAAGGTTCATGAATGCAAATGTTCCTCCAGTATTTTTTGATAACATACTGCATTCATCTTGCCATCAATCTTGACCAAATTTCCTGTGCCTCACATTGTAGCTCACACATCCCCAAAACATCCCCATTGTAGCTCACACATCCCCTAAAGTATAGGTCTCCCCTCTTCATTTCTCCCCCTCCACATATACTGAGTATCCACTTCAAGGACTTATTGATGGACTAATGTATTAAATCTCATACTATTTAGCAGTGCCACTACCTATTTTTCTATTTGGATAGTTTCTGTTGTCTTTATGATTTAAAAAGAGTAAACACCGTTGATTAATAATAAATGGCTTCAGCCAAACACTAACCATGAGTGAAAGAAATGTTTTTGTGTTATCATTCATATTCTCTGAAAAATGGCCAAGAAATCATAATTTTATTACAAATAATAGTCTACAGTAGCGCGCAAAAAAAACAAAAAAAATATCTCAAAGAAGATACAGTGGATGAAAAGGAGTCCATATAAAACAAAAGTAAAGTCCATAAAGTATGGTAAAGTAATGTTTAATTTCTCCTAAATGTGAAACGTATCATATGTCCTCCACCACAGTGTTTGTGCAGGTTCCTCTCCCTTAAGAATAACACTCACCAAATAGTTGCCATTCATTCTCATGACTGGCAAAAAAACGTGTATGTACTGATATAAAACGCCTTAGACTTTCAGTCTACTATCCAGATCTCATGGAAATATCCACATGAAGAAGGAATAGAAAACAACGCCTCCAATAATGTAAAAAACCTTAAGGTACCCACTTAATTTAAAAAGTATTGCACTTACTTAAAAAATCAAATAAGTAAGCACATATCTAAAATCACTGTCAAGCATCACAGTACCGCAATCTCACCATCCCTCCTGGATCGAAGCGGTCACTAGCACTTCCTGAATCAACGTCCTGACATCACATCTGTTTGCCGCATAGCCACGCTCAAACGCGTTTCGTCACATCTGACTTTTGTTTATAGAAGAGGTGTGGTGAAAAAATAAACATGCATACTCACCTATATGGCGGCAGCATCGGACCGGTGGCCCTAAGAACAAGAACTGAGCAATCACATGATCGCTGGTCACTAAATTCTTGGTCCTAACTGAGCAGAAAGTAGTGGCTGTCTGCCCCACCAGCGCATACTAGAGTGCTGTGCTGTGGAGGCTGTGGTGCACTGAGAAGCTGAGTAAGCTGCTGGTCAGGCATCTGGGTGGATTCCGAACTAAAGTTCCAGCTTGTACTGGCTCTGTGATGTTAGCCAACAGTGGGCTTTAGCCCACTGTCGGCTAAATCGGGGTCACAGGAGTGCAAGAATAAGTACATTCCTGTGACTCAGAAGAGAAGTATGGCCAAAAAAGCTTTGCCCATATTTCTATTTGAAGAATGCTTCAGTAGAGATAGAGGGATCTAAGCCTGGAGTTGGACTTTAAAGTCCAAATTTGAAGACCTAACCATTTCATATTTATATTAAACCACTGGCTTTTTATCACTGGAGCATGTCACACGGTCTCAACAAATAAACAGAGAATTCAATAACCACAGTAAGACCTCTTGTGAAGGCTAGAGTAAGTCAGTAGAACTTACAATTCATGAGCTTGGGCCCACTGCAGAGAATAGGTACAATTCAGCCTGTCTGCCTATACCCAAATCTGAAATATCGGTTTCAAGTGCACCGACCCTTTAATAATGATCCTACTAATAAAAACATGATTTATAATCTCACCTCTGTAACAATAACTTGTAATCGAGATAAAAAATATAATAACTTAAATATTTTGTTACCCCCAACGTTTAATTTTCCTGATATGTGCCAGCTGTACCATGTACTTGTATGAAAAAGTCTCCTGTTCTCTTTGTATTGCTTTCTTTGTGAAATCCTTTGTGAAATCCTTGGTGTTCCTGCCATTCCCTCTGCTTTCCTATTAAAAACTGACCACACTAAGCAGAAGAGCACACCATGATCAGTTCTCCAGCTGTGCTGCAAAACTCAGCCTGCTCTCCTCCAATGATCAGACTTGCCCTGACACACACACCCCTTCCCCCCTCCCACACACACACACACACACACACAGCCTTTCACTGTGAAGCTCAGTGTGCTGCTGTTTCTCCTCCCCCAGCTCTTATTTAGCTGAGAACAGAGGGAATGTGACGATTTATAAGAAAGGGGGAAATAGGTATTTATAATGTTTTTTTTTTTATATCCATACACACGTTTTGCCTTTCATTTCTATTTTAAACTGAATGTTTTACAAGGTGGTCCTTTACAATCACTTTAAATTTAAAAAATGAAATGAATCCCTACTTCTGATGTTTCCACTACACAATAAGCTAGTTCTACAGCACCTTTAATCCCCAATGCCAGGCCTATAGTGTCTGGGGAATTTTTCAAAGGTGTTAAGGACTTATGGAACATAAATTGGTTGCAGCTTTGGTGTGTTTCCCTAGTAGCAGAACACATCACAACTCTTAACTACAACAACCTGTCTAATTATCCACCATTATATTGTGGATCAAACAAATCCCCTGGGTTATTGCAGTTCCTCTAGTAACTGCATAAATAAATACATTCCAGAAGATTATCTGAGCTGAAAAAGCCACTCAGAGCTGGCATCACATAAGGTCTGTTGTACATGTATTGGCACCACTACCATTCCTGTAATTTAAACTCTACACACTGGGTGGTCATTTTTTTTGGGTGTAAATAAAGATGAAAAGAAATGTAACAGCAATATGAAAGCAAGACAGTTTCATTTGATTGATACATAACAGCCATTGTTTTTTTTTTTTTATGCATGTTATAAAAGCTGTAATCATGTTCATTATGTTCATCAATGCAGTAATCAAATCTTGAATTTCAGTGCTAAGAAAGACACATTGTTGAGTATAACCCCTTATGATATTATTAGTGCGTATAGAGTGTCATTATATCCCAAAGAACAAGATGCAAAAAGTACTTGACCGCAGAACATTGTGAGTCATTATTTGTGCCAACTGTTCTTTCAGTGGGAGACACTTGGATTGGGAAAGACAGACCAAATTAAAGGGCTACACACTGGAAGTGTTGTGTGTCAACCACAAATCAAAAGGTATTGTTGGTGCACTGGAAATATGGGAACATGTAAGTGGGTATCATGATGTCTACAGAGGCTAAGAAGAGTACAAAATAAAAAAACAGTAGTGTTTAACCACTAACCAACCAGCCGCCGTCATTATATTGCGGCAGATCACCGTAGATGTACGTCGCTTCATGCGATAGATACAGTGGGTGAGCGCGCCCGCGCGCAGCGTGGCGCCGGAGCCGATGAACGTGACCAGCAGTTGCGGTGTCCGCCGGCCATCCGCGATCGCTCCACAGAGAGCCAGAACGGGGATCTGTCAATGTAAACAAACAGATCCCCGTTTTGTCAGGGGAGTTCAGAGTGATCGTCTGTTCCTAGTGATTAGGAACAGTGATCTCTCTGTACTCCCAGTCAGTCCCCTCCCCCCACAGATAGAAACACCTCCCTAGGACACACTTAACCCCTTGATCGCCCCTTAGTGTTAACCTCTTTGTTGCCAGTGTCATTTATACAGTAATCAGTGCATTTTTATAGCACTGATCGCTGTAAAAATGTCACTGGCCCAAAAAAAGTGTCTAAAGTGTCTGATCTGTCACAGTCCCACTAAAAACCGCTGATCACCGCCATTACTAGTTTAAAAAAAATAATAATAATTAAAATGCCATAAATCTATGCCCTATTTTGGAGACGCTATAACTTTTGCGCAAAGCAATCAATATACGCTTATTGCAATTTTTTTACCAAAAATATGTAGAAGAATACAAATTGGCCTAAACTGATGAAGAAATTTGTTTTTTTTTTCATTTTTTGGGGGGATATTTACTATAGCAAAAAGTAAAAAAATATAGTTTTTTTGTTTATAGCGCAAAAAATAAAAACCACAGAGGTTATAAAAGACCACCAAAAGAAAGCTCTATTTGTGGGGGAAAAAGGACATTCATTTTGTTTGAGTACAATGTCGCACGACCGCGCAATTGTCAGTTAAAGTGACACAGTGCCGTATTGCAAAAAATGGTCTGGTCATTAAGGGGGCAAATCCTTCCGGGTCTGAAGTGGTTAAATACCACCAAAAGAAAGCTCTATATGTCTAAAATAAATGATAACAATTTTGCTTGGGTACAGTGTTGCAATTGAAAACAGAGGAAGAGAATGTTGTATCACAGCATAGAGTGGTATCTATGGATATCAACATAAATATTAGTGTGCCACGTCCTATAATTATGAAATAGAGATTGAAATTTGTGGGACTTGGACTTTTTAGGCACAGTACTACAAAGTTGATTAAAAAGTATAAATTTATTACCAGAGGCAGCTCTCTAATTAGGCAAATTAGGCGGTCGCCTAAGGCCTCGCACTCACAGGGGCCTTGCGGCCGCCTAATTTGCCTGTGATCAATACTAATGTCTGCGTCATCGGATCTCTCTATTACCCCTCTCTCTTTCTCACCTCCCCCTCTCTCCCCCCTCTTGCATTGGCTGAATATGTCTGATGGGTGAGGAGGGTGCCCAGGAAGTGGTGCTGATCACCTGTGTGCTAGATCCATGCATTTTTTGCAGCCATTTTTCTTGCTTAAATAATTTTTCCCATTATGGGCGTGAGTGGGGCCTCATGTCTAAGTTTTGCCTAAGGCCTCACAAAGCCTAGAGCCGCCTCTGTTTATTACACATAAATAACAACATGTACAGTCTTGTAAAAAAGCCTATATCTATACATCAATGCAACAACCATCGCCTATATAGTAGAAATTACTATGACCCTCGATGGAACAAAAAACAGTTATTCCATACAATACAATCCCCTCCTCTTCTTCTTCCCTCCCCGTCTTTCTGGTATTTTATCTAATTGGACTATATCTACCAACCACTTGGTAGGTATCTACTCCAAACAGCCAACTGTTGGTGCCACTTATGCTTTGACATGATCTTGCACCATACCTTATAATCCAATATTCAACAGTATATACGTGCCCCCATGGATACCCATTGTTTCTCATACATACCTCTCCATTTTGGCTGTTCGTCCCGGGTTTGGTTCACTGGGGTTGTTGGCAGTCCATTGTTCCCTAGACATTTTGTTACATATTCTATACTGTTATATACCCATGTAAGACTTTTAATGTTTTTTTGTTTTAAATTTCTTGTTAGTCTATTTGCGAGGCTCCTGAAGAAGCGTGCACACACGCGGAACTTGTCGAGTGAACGCCTATCATATGCAACAACGTTTTCCACCTCATTTCTATCCCACATCCTATGGATTATGTATTGTATGGAATAACTGTTTTGTTCCATCGAGGGTCATAGTAATTTCTACTATATAGGCGATGGTTGTTGCATTGATGTATAGATATAGGCTTTTTTACAAGACTGTACATGTTGTTATTTATGTGTAATAAATGTATACTTTTTTAATCAACTTTGTAGTACTGTGCCTAAAAAGTCCAAGTCCCACAAATTTCAATCTCTATTCCACAGTGTTGCAATTGTTGTTCAAAATGTGAAGCCCTGTACACACGATCAGTTTAACCAATGAAAACCATCCGATGGATTGTTTTCATCAGACAAACCGATCGTGTATGGGACCCATCAGTCTTTTTTCCATCGGTTTTAAAAAATAGAACATGTTTTAAATTTTTCCGATGGATAAAAAACCGATCGAAAACTCCAATCGTCCATGGGCAAGTCCATCGGATAAAAAACCCACGCATGCTCAGAATCAAGTCGACGCATGCTCAGAAGCATTGAACTTCATTTTTCTCGGCTCATCGGAGTGTTTTACGTCACCGCGTTTGGAACGGTCGGTTTTTTGACTGATGGTGTGTAGGCAAGACTGATGGAAGTCAGCTTCATCGGATTTCCGATGGACAAAACCATCGGATTAGAATCCATAGGATATCCGATTGTGTGTACGAAGCTTGAGAGTACTAAAAAGCTGAAAATTGGCCTGGGCAGGAAGGGGGTAAAAGTGCCCAGTAGGCAAGTGGTTAAACCCCCTAAAGCAATCCCACAATCATTGTTGGTCTGTGCCATTTTAAACCCCTCTCTATTATTTGTGGCTAGCAACACTTTAAAACATCAAAATTGCTGTGCAGCGTCCATACATACAGAATAAAGCTGGCCATAGATGTTTTCTTTTTTCTGTTCAGCCAGCAAGCTGAATGTAAAAAATAAATAAAACATTTTTAAAAAATGAACATATTCCTCCATTCACACAAGCAAGGTGCATGAAGGAATTCCTCCTGCTGAGACAACTACACAGAATTGCATCCAGCATATAGGACAACCGAAGTGGTGCTGTGCAGCATCCATACATACAAAATAGAAAAACCAATACTGAGAATTACACCGAACATACAGAATAAGTGAATGCTACTGTGCAGCTCTCAAAATACAGAATAAGAACAGATACTGAGATTTACACCCAGCATGCAGGACAAGAGAAGAGGTGATCTGCAGCAGACATACATACAAAATAGAAACCAATACTGAGAATTACACCCAGTATACAGGGGAAGAGGTTCTGCAGGGTTCATAGATACAAAATAAGAACAGATACTAAGAATAGGGATGGGCCGAACACCCCCCCCCCCCCCCGGTTCGGTTCATACCAGAACACCACAAACGAGCGAACATGCAAAACCTATTAAAGTCTATGGGACACGAACGTGAAAAATCAAATGTGCTCATTTTAAAGGCTTATATCCAAGTTATTGCCATAAAAAGTGTTTGGGGCCCGGGTACTGCCCTAGGGGACATGTATCAATGCAAACACCGTTTTTAAAACAATCGTTTATTTCTGGAGCAGTGATCTTAATAATGCTTAAAGTGAAACATTAAAAATTATATTTCTTTAAATATCGTGCCTGGGAGGTCCACTTAGGCTGTCCCCTTAGGCTGGCATTAAATGCCAACCAGGCTGTTTGCTGGTATGGATTTGGGGGGGGGGGACCCCAGGCCGTTTTTTCTTAATTCTGTCATAGGGTTCTCCTTAAAGGAGAAGTATGGGATTTGAGTTTTTCCCATATTTAGACTTACCTCGTGGATGGAGCATCAGACCGATGCTCTATCTGTCCCCCGCCATCTGTGCACTGAGAACCGAGCCAGCAAACTTCGCCGCTGGCTCGGTTCTCACAGTCCCCAAGAGGAAAGAGGCTGACTGTCAGTCAGCCTCTTTCCTCTCTGCTTCTCCATGCTCATTGGAGCGCTGAGCCGTGGAGGGGCAGGGAGAGGCTGAGACTGCCATCAATCAGGGCAGCTGGCGGATCCCGACTTGGGAAGTCGTGATGACGCGCTGCCCTGACTGATGGCAGTGACGTCAGCGGAGAGCGGACTTCAGACCGCTCTCCGCTGAAAACGGGTCACAGGAGTGCAAAACGAATTGCACTCCTGTGACCCTGAGGAGAAGCCCAGCCTAAAAAGCTCAGGCTGGACTTCTCATTTAACCACTTCAAGCATTATATACTCTGCACTGCACTGTATTATACAGTATATACTACACTTACTGCACTATATATTCTATACTGTATATTATATACTGTATTGTATATACTATATTGACTGCACTATATACTATGCACTGCAATCGTACAGTGCACCATGGGGCGCTACGCGGCAGGCGACCTTGCCGCGAGCGGCCCATATGTTCGTTAGTTCCTACATCAGGACCATCTAACATCGGGACCATCCCTAACTGAGAATTACACTCAGCATAGAGGAAAATCTAAGTACTACTGAGCAGTGTCCATATATACACACAACAGTATCGGTTGACTTCTGTGATTGTAAATGAACATAAAGCGGAACTTTAGCCATAACAACTTGATAAAAATCATGTTTTTTTTAGCAAGGAACATATATTCCACATTAATAAATATGCTACCAAAATTGGTGTGCTATAAATTGCCATCAGCATTGCTCCTGTCTCTTCTTGCTGGAGGCCACCATCCCATCGATTTACCGGTTTCAATAGTTACATTCCTGGGATGCTGGGATTGCTAACTGTCACATTTTTTTGTGTCCTCAAACAAACTGTCAAATGGCTGGTGTCATAACTGATCACATGTGCAGCACCATGGCAGTTGCAGAAGCTGCTTCCTTAGCTGTAAATGATAGAAGGGGTTAATTCTGCATTAAGGCTGTCAGAAGATTGGCCTCTGCATACCTGGCAGTACCTAAAAAAGGAGAGCAACTGAGCATGTGCAGAGCAGGGGGAGACAGTGTATTCCTGGATTTTAAACAGTATAGACACTAATTTTTAATGTTTTACATAGCTATACCTGCAAAAGGAGGCAGCCTGAAGTGATGTAGTAGGCCTTAATTTTCTGACTAAAGTTCCATATTAAAATTCCATACCAACATGAGCACAAGGTGCTTTGGGGTGGGGGCGCAGTGCCCCCCCCCCCCGCCCTAAAGCACCCACCCCCTCATGTTGAGGGCATGTGGCCTGGTATGGTTCAAGAGGGGGGGAGCCGCTTGCTCATCTCCTCCCCCTTTTTCTGACCTGCCAGGCTGCATTCTCAGATAAGGGTCTGGTATGGATTTTGGGGGGATTCCACACTGTTTCTTAAAAAAAAATTGGCGTGTGGTTCCCCTTAAAAACGAAACCAGACCAGAAGGGTCTGGTATGGACTGGGGGGGGACGGGGACTCCACGCCGTTTTGTTCAATCTGTATTGCCGGGAGCTGGCAATACATTACAGACGTGAGCAAGTTTAAATGACAATTTTTCCTTTAGAAATGCAATTATTGCTGCCGCATGTTCTATACATTGTACAGATACGCCACTTTACAGGCAGACCAAGGGGACCCCCAAGGCATGAAATTTAAAGGAATATTTCATTTTTATTGTTTCACTTTAAGAATTACTAAAATCACTGCTCCTTTAAAAATTATCGTTTTAAAAACTTTGTTTGCATTGATACATGTCCCACAGGGCAGTACCCGGATCCCCATACACTTTTTATGGCAATAACTTCCATATAAGACTTTAAAATGAGGACTTTCGATTTTTCATGTTCGTGTCCCATAGACATTTAATAGAGTTTGCATGTTCGGTAGAACTTTTTGCCTGTCTGAGATGTTTTGGTGTGAACCAAACCGGGAGGGGGGGGTTCGGCACATCCCTACTTGTTACCACTGCTATAGACTAAACCATTAGGAACTACCTACCAGCTACCCTATAGCCCTTATATTGCCTGCAGGTCCCATTGACTGCTTTAAAGTGTGCCAATAGCATTTGTTACCGGGCCCCAACACTTAGCCGGCTTTGTTTGTTTTTTGGGTTGTTGGGGTGGAGAGCGAAATTGCATGGAAGGGCAAGAAAATGCTTGCCCAGGGTCCAATCAATATCAATCAAGTCACCACTGGAGAATTTCTCCCCTATTCCTGTACTGGTGACAACTCCAAGACGAACAGAGAGGGTAAATCTCAGTAACGGGGACACAGACAACAATTAAAAAATGTAAAAACTTAAGTAAAGTTATACTTTAAGGGAAGAAATAATAAAATAAATAAAATCTTAGTGTTAAAAATTTAAAATACACAGTACATGAGGGACTGGGAAGTACCACAATGAGAGCCCAATTCCCAAAGATCATAAAATAAGTTATCTTTATCCCATCTTTTGGACATACTATGGAGCCTTCAGAGACCGAGTCACACCAAAGGTTATGCCATGCCTTTTGACCTGTAAAGCGCTCTGGGGCTAACCAACACTGGTTGCAGAGGTCTAAAAAGAGCCACAATGAAAGCCCAGTGCTGAACAGTTGCATTTCAAGCAGGCCCCGTCATCTTCACACTGCGGGGTACAGCCTTCAAGACATCAACAATGAAAGTCTTGATGGAAGTAAAAAAGATCTTGATAGAAGAAATAAAATGCTTTAAAAAAATGGTAAAACATCCATCCTCCTAGGACACTAACAAATACTTGATGGGAGAGGGAGAGATTACACCTGGCTTGCCAACGGCTTTCTGTGTTTGCCACTGTCCACACTGAAGGCAGCAGTATGGTGGTGATATGTCATTAAAAATTAAGTCTTTATTTAATGCAACAGTGTTAGAGCCCATTCACACAGGGGTAACTTTGCCCCTAGTCGCCTCAAGTCGCGCTGCATGAGAAAATCAATGTAAGTGAATAGAGCCGTCTTAATGCACACTACTGCAGTCGCTCCGACTTCAAAAAAGGTTCCTGTACTACTTCAATCCGACTTATAGGCAACTGCTAGGCGACCTGTACCCATTGATTTCAATGGAAGTCGCCTCAGAAGTCGGATCCCTGTCTTAACAGAAGCAACAGGAAGAGAACATACATTTCTCAGGCAAAACTCTCCCTCCCACAGAGCTGATTCTTGTTTGATTGGCCACTGGAATGTCTCCTGTCCTGGAGGCAACTTGAAGTTGCCTTGTAAGTAGCTTCATGTCGCGCTGTGATTCATACTCAAGTCGTGTCCAAGTTGCCTCCCAAAGTCGTGTTGCCCCTGTGTGAATGGAGTCTTAGCCCTGTTCACACTGGTGCGTTTTGAGATGCGATTTGGCATGCCAAATCGCATGTCAAAACGCCGGTATTTGCCGCAAATTGGCAGCAATGGCACCATCCTAATCGGTGCAACGCCGCATCTGCGGCGCTGCACCGGTTTCAAAAAGTAGTTTCTGTACTACTTTTTGCGATTTCGGACGCAATTTACATTGACATCTGTGCAGAAACCCGCACAGATGTCTTTGTAATCGCGGCTGAAATCGGGACTGCCAGCGAGAGTGAAATCGTGCAAGTTCACCTGAACTCGCACGGCTTCACTCCCGTAGCCCAGTGTGAACCTGGGCTAATGCCGCGTACACACGATCATTATTCACGGCGGTTAAAAAACCGCCGTGAATAATGACATTAAAAACGAGGGAACGGCTTGTTCCCCACACACGGTCGTTTTTCACGTCATTTTTTCTCTTGACGAGAAAAACTACCATCTGTGGGCTCCGCGGCAGTGTTTCCCTATGGGAAAACTGCAGCGGAAAACATGTCGAAAAAACCGCCGAGAAAAATTAGAACATGTTCTAATTTTTCTCGTCGTTTTTAATGCCGCTTTTCTCGTCGAAAAAAAACGGCAAAAAGCCCACAGACGATCGTTTTTCTCGTCGAAAGGAAAAAATTTTGTTTTTCTCGACGAGAAAAACGTCCGTGTGTACGCGGCATAAGAGTCAATTCCTCATTAGATTTCATCCCTTATGCCGCGTACACACGATCATTATTCACGGCGGTTAAAAAAACGCCGTGAATAATGACAGGAAAAACGAGGGAACCGCTTGGTTCCCTACACACGGTCGTTTTTCCCGTCATTTTTTCTCTTGACGAGAAAAACGACCGTCTGTGGGCTCCGTGGCAGTGTTTCCCTATGGGAAAACTGCCGCGGAAAAAAATGCTGGAAAAAACGACGAGAAAATTTAGAACATGTTCTAATTTTTCTCGTAGTTTTTTATGCCGTTTTTCTCGACGAGAAAAACGACATAAAGCCCACAGACGATCGTTTTTCTCGGCGAAAAGAAAAAATGCCGTTTTTCTCGTCGAGAAAAGCGGTCGTGTGTACGCGGCATGAGTATTTTAGTGTAATTAGACTTACAAAATAGTATTTCTGATTCCTTTGTGTTTTTTTTTTCTTTTATATAACTTACAAGACTTAGTACAGAATATTTACCAAAAACACAGGCAACTGTTTTACTTACGTTCTCCTTAGACTTTCTGTATCCATTAATGGGAGGCAACGAGGAAGCTTTTGAACTAATCAAAAAAAATCAAATAAAAACATTAAATTTTTTTTTATTAAAATGCCTACTTGCAATATGTAATGATAATGTAACAAAACAATTTTTTTGCTGTGGCCAATTATTAGGGCTCTGTTCACACTACTGTGATGCACTTTGATGTGATTAACATATTCTACGGAGCCAAATCGCACAGAAATCACACCAGAGTAGCACAGGAACCTTTTCCAAAATTGCACTGCACAGAGTCAAGATTCAGAGAGAGTCAGATTTATGTGAACGTACACCATTGAAAATAATGTGACTTCCCTTGTTATGCAATTCTGTGGTCACATCAAAAATTGCACTAGTGTAAACCAGCACTAAATTATAAACTATTGTGAATATTATTATTCATAGAGTACTCTAGCTATATTGATTTAAGCTTACCCATAACTTCTTCTCACAGAGGCCTTTGAAAATATCAGATCATTATATGGCAATTTTTTGAACTTGTCCCTGCCCACTGCAACATAAAATTGTCCGTTTTCTAGCTCTGATCCATCTTGAATAGGAATTCCATCTAATGTGTAAAGCCTGGTGGAGAATAAAATGAAAAATATTACACTTATCCCTAAAAGGTATAATATTTGATGGCATAAACATATTAAACCCTTGTCACGAAGAGTAAATCCGCTATACTGACCACCCAACTGTCATCACTGGGTGAAAAGCATAAAAAAGAAGATGGAGTTCAAGCAGTGACATAATTACAACCATAGCAGGTCACCTGATTGCACAAATACAGGGCGGAGATGCTGCATTTTTCGGGGCATTTTCCACTGATCCAAAGAGCAAAGTTTGACCGCATTCCAATAGCCAGGGAAATCCTAGATTTATTTCATAAAACCCATATCACAAAGACATCACAAGTCCAGATCACAGAATGACAGCAGTTGACAATGCATTTCACGAAGAATGTGCTTAGTCATTGTTATGACTAAGCACATTCTGCATTAAAGGTGTTAACAACTGCTGTCATTCTGTGATCTGGAGGAGCTGTGATGTCTTTGTGATATGGGTTTCATGCAATACATTTTGGATTTCCCTGGTCATTGGAGTGTGGTCCCTTTTTGTTCTTTTGATGCTTGGATTGCCAAGATCACAGATCGGACCAGCACCTGATTGCACAGTGGAGGGGCTGATGTTTGATGAGTCTTCTTGGAGCGGTAATTGTCTTCTATTTTGCCATTTTCCACTGCCCCGCAATGAAGGGAGACATTTTCCATTGGCCACCAATGCAAGAAGCCATTTTCCACTGAGCACAAATGTAAGGGGCACTGACCACAAATGTAAGGAGACATTTTCTACTGACCAGCAATGTAAGTGGGTATTTTTCACTGACCACCAATGTAAAAAGCACTTCTATAATGATCACTAGTGTAAGCAGACACTACACTGGCAACCAGTGTAAGGGGCATTCTTCCTGTTGACCACCAATGAAAAGGACATTGTTCCTCCCACTGACAAACGATGCAAGAAGGCACTTATATTAGTGAGCACCAGTGTAAAGTGGGTCCCCTATCAAATAACCATCAGTGTCAGGGGAAAATTACAACAGACCACCAGTGTAGAGTAATGCCGCGTACACACGGTCGGAATTTCCCACAACAAATGTTCGATAGGTGCTTGTTGTCGGAAAATCTGACCGCGTTTATGCTCCATCGGACATTTGCTGTCGGAATTTCCGACAACAAATGTTTGAGAGCTGGTTCTCAAATTTTCCAACATCAAAACTTGTTGTCGGAAATTCCAAGCGTGTGTACACAATTCCGACGCACAAAAATTCCATGCATGCTCGGAATCAAGCAGAAGAGCCGCACTGGCTACTGAACTTTTCTCGGCTCGTCATATGTGATGTACGTCACAGCGTTCTTGACGTTCGCAATTTCCGACAACATTTGTGTGACCGTGTGTATGCAAGACAAGTTTGAGCCAACATCCGTCGGAACAAAAATCCACGGTTTTGTTGTCAAAATGTTCGATCGTCTGTACGCGGCATAAGGGAACATTTTCCATAGCCCCAATGTACAGATGGTAAAATCTTCACAGACCACCAATGTTTAAAGTGGGTATTTGTCACTTATTGTAATGCTCATTTCATAGCTGCAGAAGCACTCAAATTTGATCAGTTCTTTTTCATTTTAAGACAATCCACAATCAAGTGAAATTGATAGGCCTCCCAGGTAGGAGTTGCGTCATGGTGAAGAATCCTGAGCTGCTTTAAATTCCCAGGATACCTGCCAATACTGACAATGAAGCCTAAAGTGCTAAATAAAAAAAAGGCACGTAATTACTATGTGTGGTCATGTGTGGGCCTTAGATCACTGACATTAGCTCGAAGGAGAAACAGCAGTGAGAGGACTGGATGAGCACTGAAAGCTTAATCTACCTATACGTTGAGTCTGCCTGTAACAGACATGAATATGTGCCAGTCGCTTAAAGCAATGTTTCTCAACTCCAGTCCTCAAGAACCCCTAATGGCGCGTACACAGGACCGTTTTTCATGACGAGAAAAATGCAATTTTTTAAAATGGTCATTAAAAACAATCGTATGTGGGCGACATGAAAAATGGCCATTAAAAATTTGGAACATGCTCTAATTTTTATCGTTGTTTTTCACATCGTCGTTTTTCTCGTCATGAAAAACGGCCGTATGTAGGCTTTAACGACGTGAAAAAAATGTGCATGCTCAGAAGCAAGTGATGAGACGGGAGCGCTCGTTCTGGTAAAACTAGCGTTCGTAATGGAGATAGCACATTCGTCACGCTGTAACGGACTGAAGAGCACAAGGCTGAAAAGCGCGAATCGTCTCTTACCAAACTTTACTAACACAAGGATCAGCAAAAGCAGCCCAAAGGGTGGCGCCATCCGAATGGAACTTCCCCTTTATAGTGCCATCGTACATTTCGTACGTCACCGCACTTTGCTCAAGCATTTTTTTTCATGATCGTGTGTAGGCAAGGCAGGCTTGAGAAGAATCATGTCGATTAAAAACGGTCGTGTGTACGCGGCATAACAGGTCATGTTTTCAGGCTTGCCATTATTTTGCACAGGTGATTTGATCAGTTTCACTGCCTTAGTAAATACCACAGCCGTTTCATCTGAGGGAAATCCTGAAAACATGACCTGTTGGGGGTACTTGAGGACTGGAGTTGAGAAACATTGGCTTAAAGGACTCCCAGTGCAAATGTCCATGCTTCATGAATGAAGAGATGGAGCAATAATTTGTAGTGTATATGGCCAACTGAAAATAAATCCGTCACAAACTTACAATACGATGACTTTAGTCAAACTTTTGACTTGGACAGAATGGGGATGAGTTAGACCCACTGTAAAGATTTTATTGCTATCTTTATTTCTACAGGGGATATTTGTCATTACTTTCTGTCCCAATGACCGGTATTGACCAAAAAAAAAGGCATTGTACACTGCTCACTTTCAGGGAAGAGACAAACTTGATACGCGGGATTGACCAAGATAGCCATTATGTATAAATTGGGTCTATTTTTTGTGTTTTTTCCTGTTCTAGAGAAAATTCACATTAAAAATAAGTTTTCATATTTGGTATGCTGTAAAATGCATAGTTAATACAGTCATCCTGTAATAAAAATGGGCTCGGGTCTCAGTTTACTAACATCTTGGTAAGTGTAACTTACTACTATAATTAACATCCCAATAAGTGTCACTCACTTGTGTACTGCTCCATTTCGCAGTTTTACTCTGTCGGTGACCATTGCTAGAACTAGCTCCCACTGATCCAGAACTTTCCTTGGTATCAGCAAGCGTATCACAGGATTCATAACATCTCCATTGGCAATCAGGCTAGTAATAGAGAAAAGATGGACAGTGATGTATGGTTTATCTCAGACTGATAACAGGGCAATGATATGACAACTATGCTTGGTTCATAGATAAACTTACAATACAGTGCATGGCTCTTGAACATTTTTTCTAAATCTTGCTGAAACATTGATCCTGCTGTGAGACACTGGTTTTACCTAAAAAAATAAAAAAAAAGCAAAACATATGTGCAGGATCTGCAATGTACCATTCAATTATTTATGAGATTTCAAGACACTCTGAGTTAACCACAAGCCTATTTTTCAGACTTGTTGTGGGAAAAAATACACTTTTTTAAAATAAACAATAAGAAAACAGTAAAGTTAACCCAATTTTTTTCTATATTGTGAAAGATGATGTTACGCCAAGTAAATTGATACCCAACATGTCATGCTTCAAAATTGCGCCGCTCGTGGAATGGCGACAAACTTTGACACTTAAAAATCTCCATAGGCGACGTTTAGAAATTTCTACAGGTTACCAGTTTTGAGTTACAGAGGAGGTCTTTTGCTAGAATTATTGCTTTCGCCATAACGATCGCGGCGATACCTCACATGTGTGGTTTGACCACTGTTTACATATGCGGGTGTGATGACTTATGTATGCGTTCGCTTCTGCGCTCGAGCTCGGAGAGACGGGGCGCTTTGGAAAAAAAAATAATCTTATTTACTTGCATTTTTAGATTTTATTTTTACACTTTCCCTTTAAAAAAAATAAAAATTTGGATCACTTTTATTCCTATTACAAGGAATGTAAACATCCCTTGTAATAGAAAAAAGTATGACAGGACCTCTTTAATGTGAGATCTGGGGTCAAAAAGACCTCAGATCTCATATTTAGACTTAAAAGCAATACATTTTATTTATTTTTTTTAAATGGTCCCGTTAAGGCGGTTGGGCGGAGGTGACGCTTGACGTCGCTTCAGTCCTCCAAGGGCATAAAGTCGAGTGGGGGCCGGAGACGCCCAAGACGCGGCGGGAGGGGGGGGCACCTCTCCCGCCATAAAAGTGATCTTGCGGCAAATTCCCGGCGGAGACTATTTTAATCTTAAAGCAGACCGCCCATCTGCCCATCTGCTGCCATAACCCTGGTATTTAACGTCAAAGTAGCGATGTATATCCACGGTGGGTGGTCCAGGAAAGGAGTACAGGTAGCCGTAGGACTGCTCAGATTGATTGACTGAGGCCCCTTTCACACTGGGGCGGTTTGCAGGCGCTATTGTGCTAAAAAAAGCGCCTGCAAACCGAGCCTAAACAGCGGCTGCTGTCTCTCCAATGTGAAAGCCCGAGGGCTTTCACACTGGAGCAGTGCGCTAGCAGGACGTGAAAAAAAGTCCTGCTAGCCGCATCTTTGGAGCGGTGAGAGGAGCGGTGTGTTTACCGCTCCTACACCGCTCCTTCCCATTGAAATGAATGGGACACCGCGGACAATACCGCCCGCAAACCGCGGCTGTAGCCACGGTTTGCGGGTGGTAGTAACCCTTTTTCGGCCGCTAGCAGGGGTTAAAACCGCCCCGCTAGAGGCCGAATACCTCAGCAATCCCGACGGCATAGCGCCGCTAAAAATAGCGGCACTATACCGCCACCGTACCCAGCGCCCCAGTGTGAAACCGCTCTTATTAGGACTAATATACTTAACTGTATATAAGACTGTTGTCCTAGATGTGTCAAAAAGGGAAACACCTGTGTTGCTTTAGAGCCCAGATTCCTTCCATCACTACTTTCTGACTACTTTGAACTTTAAAAAAAATTGGAACACCAAGTAAGTGAATGTCTAAAAATGGCTATGGATTTAGCTGGTTGAAACTCAAATCCTACCCATACAAATGTTGTTCAAATATTTGATACACTTTATAATGGAAAACTATTTACATTGAATGTCTAATTTGGATGTATATACATGGCATGTCCTACTCAAGAAGCGCCATTGGATTTGGATCCTCTAGTATGCTGCACATAAGAAAGGAAAATATGATAGTATTTTGAAAGAAGGAATGACCCACCACCTCCACATGTCTCTTGTACAGTGTCATTAAAGTAGATTGAAAGGCAAAGTCCAAAAAAGGTCCCTTTACCACACTTCAGAGAACACAACTCTTAGCTTAACGCTTAACGGGGAAGTAAAGTCCACTTTTTAACTTCTTCCTACAAGTAAGTCTATAATTAGTCTTACCTGTAGGTACAGTGAGTATCTCCTAAACTTGCACCATTTAGGAGATAGTCACACCTGGTGACGTCACACGCGCATGTGCTCTGAGGGGACAGTGGTGCATACTAGTACAGTATAAAACTTAAAGCTGCAAGGGGAGCAATTTTTTTTATTTACATTTACTACATTGCAGCTTCCCAATTCTAATGCCCCGTACACACGATCGGTTTTCCTGTTGGAAAAAGTCAGATGAGAGCTTTTGGTCGGGAATCCCGACCGTGTTTATGCTCCATTAGACTTTTTCCAACGGAAAAACTGCTGGAAAAAGATAGGGAGCAGGTTCTCTATTTTCCCGTCAGGAAAAAAACTGATCGGAATTTCAGATTGTGTGTACAAATCCCGACGCGCTAAATTGCGACGCATGTTCGGAAACAAATCAACGCATGCTCAGAAGCATAGAACTTAATTTTCTCGGCTCGTCGTAGTCTTTTACGTCACCGCGTTCTTTGCAGTCAAAAGTTCACCGAACTTTTGTGTGACCCTGTGTATGCAAGGCAGGCTTGAGAGGAATTCCGTCGGAAAAACCATCCAACTTTTTTCAGATGGGAAAACCGATCGTGTGTACAGGGCATTAGATGTGATGACTGTGTTAGGTTTCTTTTTTAGGCTTTATTTCCTTTATTTTCACTTGGTGATCTAGCCAGTAATTCTGTGTTTTTTCAAAGCTTTCCTGCAAATGTAGAAGTTAGACCCCTTTCACACTGGGGTGGTTTGCAGGCGCTATTACGCTAAAAATAGCGCCTGCAAACCGACCCTAAACAGTGGCTGCTGTTTCTCCAGTGTGAAAGCCTGAGGGCTTTCACACTGAAGCGGTGCGCTAGCAGGACCGCTCCAAAAGTCCTGCTAGCCGCATCTGTGGAGCGGTGAGAGGAGCGGTGTGTTTACCACTCCTCCACCGCTCCTTCCCATTGAAAGCAATGGGAAACCGCGGCTATACCGCCGGCAATGCGCCTCTGCAGAGGCGCATTGCCGGCGGTATTAAGCCTTTTTGGGCTGCTAGCTGGGGTTATAACCGCACCGCTAGCGGCTGAATACCGCCGCAATTCCGACGGTATAGTGCCGCTATAGCGGCGCTATACCGCCAGCGCACCTCCCTCCCCAGTGTGAAAGGGGCCTTAGAGTGTTGATACAAACCATTTACCACTGATGGAGTACTTACAATGGTCAGCTTTTATTTATTCATGTAAAAACTTTATCCTAAAAGAAAAACAACTGTTGCTGTAAATGCTTATGTAACTGAAGTGTGAGCCAGAGTTTGGCTTTAATTTGTTAGTGTATCTAAATCTACTAGTACATCTAACACTTCCCTACCCCCAGACTGGCATTGCTGCTGTCCAAAGGTTTCCCTGTGCTCCTCCATCCAAAGTGTGGGCAATCTAATACAGGAGGTGTGTAGCTGACCAGGTCACTAGGTGAAAACAGAGGGGAAAAAAAGCCTAAAAAAAACAAAACCAATGCAGCCACCACAACTAATGATTAGTAAGCTGCTATATATTAGATTTTCAGTTTTGGGTTTAAAAAATTGCATTCTAAATACCATATATACTTGAGTATAAGCCGAGCTTTTCGGACCTTTTTTTAGGGCTGAAAATACACCCCTCGGCTTATACTCGAGTCAGTATCTGAAAATCTTCTTATACTGCAGCCGGCGTCCATTGTTTAAATATCGCGGCTTCCCCTGGTCCCTTCCAGCAAACACTGTCTTGAGTTTTCCGCCTATCACGGAGGTCCTCTCATTCTCAGACTCCGTTTCCCAGCAGACACTGTGTTCAGTGTTCCGCCTATCATGGACGTTCTCTTGTCCGAGGATGAAAAGACGTCCGTGATTGGCGGAACACTGAACACAGTGCCTGATGGGAAACGGAGTCCAAGTATGAGAGGAAGGGACCAGGAGGAAGCCGCGATATTTAAACAATGGACGCCGGCCGCTGTATAAGAAGATTTTCAGGTACACTGACTCGGGCACAGGGAGGCTGCAATGGACACAGTGAGGGTGGGCACAGTAAGCTGGCAATGGGCACAGTAAGGTGGCACAGTGAGGTGGCAATGGGCACAGTGAGGTGGCAATGGGCACAGTAAGGTTGGGCAATTGGCACAGTGAGGTAGCAATGGGCACATTCCCCCCCCAGGCTTATACTCGAGTCAATAAGTTTTCCCAGTTTATTGGGGTAATATTAGGTACCTCGGCTTATACTCGGGTCAGCTTATACTCGAGTATATACGGTACCTTCATTTGTATTTATAGGTGGTCATGTGACCACACACACTCCGACAACTGCTTTGCTCTGGAAAGAGAATATTAAAGAGCCAAAGTGAGGTGGGGAGGAGCCATAGGGATTGCAAAGTGAGCCCAGTTTGAGCTTAGGCCGATGTCAGATGGTCGATTCTTCTGCTTTCTCTCAGGCGCTGGTCTTTCTCATAGAATTGATTTGCAAGGATTCACTGGTGGGTCACTTTTAGAAGCCGCTGGAAGAGTCTTTTAGACCCCAGATTCCTCCATAAAGAGGACCTGTCATGATGTATTTTTATCGCAAGAGATGTTTACTTTCCTTGTGATAGCAATAAAAGTGATCAAATAATTATTTTTTAAAGGGACAGTTAAAAAAAAAAAAATGTAACAATAAAAATTTTAAAAATGTAAATTTTTTTAAAGAGCACCCGTCCCCGCAGGCTTGCACGCAGTGGTGAACGCATATCTAGATCACGTCCCCATATGTAAACAGTGTTCGCACCACACATGTGAAGTATCACTGCAAACGTCTGAGCAAGAGCAATAATTCTAGCACTAGACCTCTATAACGCTAAACTGGTACCCTGTAGAAATTTTTAAATTGTCGCCTATGGAGATTTTTAAGTACCATAGTTTGGTGCCATTCCACGAGCACAATTTTAAAGCATGACATTTTAGGTATCTATTTACTCTGCGTAACATCATCTTTCATATTATACAAAAAATTGAGGTATATATTATGATTTTTTTTTTTTTTAAAGTGCAATTTGTGGACATCCATTGACCGGCACCCGCTGATCGGCTTGTGATGTGTCTAATCACAGCATAGCCCCCCGCACCGCAAGAGCTGTTCTGCCGCTGTAGATCTAAGTCTAATCGGTTAATGAGACACAAAAAAATAAATAACCTGATGGGTTTAACCCCGATGGATGGATAGATAGATAGATAGATAGATAGATAGATAGATAGATAGATACAGTACATACTGCTTTCATACAGACTTCTTACATTTATATGGTATCTGTAAGGAAAAGGGTATATACTGAGTAACAGCTTACCCTAAATTTATTGAAGGTGATTGAAGTCATATTAGAGCATTTGCAACAACACACAGGGGGTTATTTACTAAAGGTAAATCCACTTTGCACTACAAGTGCAAACTACAAGTGCAAAGTGCACTTGAAATTGCTCTGAAAGTGCACTTGGAAGTGCAGTCGCTGTAGATCCGAGGGGGACATGCAAGGAAAATAAAAAACAGCATTTTAGCTTGCTCATGATTGGATAATAAAATCAGCAGAGCTTCCCCTCATTTCAGATCTACCCCTCAGATTTACAGCGACTGCACTTCCAAGTGCACTTTGCACTTGTAGTGCAACGTGGATTTGCCTTTAGTAAATAACCCCCAAAGTATTGTAAGCCTATTTTAAATAGTGAACCATGTAGCGTTCTATAATGGATAACAGTTTTTTCCTAAATAGGCTTAGTAATACCTTGGTAATAAGGGACATGACATTTAGCTCTCCACTCTCTCGATTTTGCCATGATTAAGTATTAACACAAAAACTGGTCAGGATATTTTCTTTACATTCAAGTCATGAACTTTGACACTGTTCCCTGAAGGCTTATATGACCTCAGGATGCCATTCAAAGACCCACAAAACTGCTTACATAAAATAACGACAGACATTTTACGAAGGCATCTACAACCATAGCATAGTTACACAATACTACTATAAACTGACACTGACAATTAATGATTTATTAGTCAAATACCCCAGCCCAATTGACTGAGAACTCAACCAGCAGCAGGGTGTTACTGATGACAACTGTTTGTTGCCCTACATATCTCAGTAACCTGTCCTGAAAACAAATGTCTTGAACAGGAAAAATTGTGCCTTCCTCCAATGTAAATAGTAACATCCTACAATAACTTACATTAAGCCCTGGTTCACACTTATGCGCTGCGAATTCGGTGCGAATTTAAAGTGGTACACTTCTGCTTGCCATGTGCGAGTTCAATGCAAATTTGTGAGTGGAGTGGTCACATCTCCGATTTTATTTTCCATAAAAACCAGGCAAAAATAAATAAATTGCAGTGATGTGAACACTGAACTGCGATTTCAATCCAGTCTCATAGAGGTTTATGGAACTGAAATTTACACCGCGCTGCACTAAACTCGCACAGGACCCTTTTTTGAACCGGATCAAATTTGCACCGCATTTATGTGAACAGTTTTCATTGGAAATAATGCTTTTATAGATGACAGGCGAATCTATGCTTTTCGGATCGCATCTGATCCGCATAGAAGTGTGAACCAGGGCTTACTCTGTGGAACAGTAACTTTTATATTCTACATGGATTCCCAGCTTTCTTCCACGTGTATTGACCATATAGTGCCCTCTTTTATTACGCTGTAACGCTGGCATGAATTTATTCTAGAGCAGTGGTTCTCAACTCCGGTCCTCAGGATCAACTAAAAGGCCAGGTTTGCAAGATAACTTAAATACATCACAGGTGATATAATTTGCTGCTCAGCGATTGCACAATTCTAGCCTGCATCTCCCCAAGGTGATACTTTAAATCTGGCCTGTAAAGCCCCGTACACACGGTCGGACTTTTGGCCAACAAACTTCGTTTTGAGCAAGTTGGACCAACAATCCGACCGTGTGTACGCTCCATCGGACAAACTTTTTTTGCTTTTTTCTTGTTTTCATCGGACAAAAGTTGGGTCTGCAAACGGACAAACTTTTGCCCAAAAAAAGTCTGATGGAGCAAAGTCCGACCGTGTGTACAGAAAACAATCGGACTTTTGTCTGATGGACAAAACAAAACAACTAATGTTAAAATCAACCAACAATAGCAGAAATTGACCAAAGGGTGGCGGTAAACAGCAGAAAAGAGCAGAAAAACCATGTGATGTTGCAAAAAGTTTTGGGAAAGTTTGCAGAAAAGTCAGAGCGTGTGTATGCTATGGGTGTTCCCGACCAACTCCGTTCGGACAAAAAACCACAGAAAAGTCCGATGGAAGTCCGACCGTGTGTACGGGGCTTTAGTGGGTCCTGAGAACAGGAATTGAGAACCACTGCTCTAGAATATCATTATAATTTAATTACATAATAATCAATGCAGAATGCAAACCAGAGCTTGTCCCAGGTCAAAGGAAAAGAAAATCTGTGCCTAAAGATATTTAAATCTTGCAAGGCAAATCCAAACGTATCCAGAAAGCAGGGATCACAGGAGCAAGGGGAAGTTTGTGCAGTTTCTAAATAAACTTACTCCATGTTCCCAGGTCTGCTTCCCTTTCAAGTCTCATGCCGCGTACACACGATCGTTTTTAATGTCATTGAAAAAAACGGCATTTTTCTCGACGTGATTTTTCGTGTTTCCTCTCAAGCCTGCCTTGCCTACACACTATCGTGGAAAAAAATGTTTGAGTAAAGCGCGGTGACGTACAACACGTACGACGGCACTATAAAGGGGAAGTTCCATTCGGATGGCGCCACCCTTCATGTTAGTAAAGTTTGTTGAGGGACGATTCACGCTTTTCAGCCTTGTGCTTTTCAGTCCGTTACAGCGTGACGAATGTGCTATCTCCATTACGAATGCTAGTTTTACCAGAACGAGCGCTCCCGTCTCATACTTGATTCTGAGCATGCGCATTTTTTTTCACGTCGTTAAAGCCCACACACGGCCGTTTTTCATGATGAGAAAAACGACGATGTAAAAAACGATGTGAAAAATTAGAGCATGTTCCAATTTTTCTCGTTGTGATTCTCTGCGTTTTTCTCGTCGGGAAAAATGCTGGAAAGCCCACACACGATCATTTTTAAATGACCATTTTAAAAAATGACATTTTTCTCATCATTAAAAACGATTGTGTGTACGCAGCATCAGCCTAATCAGTTTATGAGAACTGCAGTCTCCATGTTCTTTTTGTTCTTTTCTCCCTATTGGCTATGTGCCAACCCTACATAAGTCTCTGGGAAAATCACCAGACCTGAATGCTTTTGTGTCCATAGTTCAACTTTAATTTTGCTTTGGAATACCTGCTACTGATTTAATGTGGCTAATATCTTTCATGTCAAGGATATACAGATGTACCAATTATGGGCAGTTATAGAATGAAGGAATAATTCCAGGCATCAGTATGTTATACATAGTTACATTGGTCCAGCTTGGTTAGAAGTTAGAAGCTGGTTGGCTACCAGGGCTGACATAGCACATTGGGGCATGGGGCACAGGGCACATAGCACATGAGGGCACATCAGGACATGGGGCACATAGCACATCAGGGCAGGGCACATAAGACATCAGGGCATGGGGCACATAGCACATCAGGGCATGGGACACAGGGCACATAAGCACATAGCACATGAGGGCACATCAGGACATGGGGCACATAGCACATCAGGGCAGGGCACATAAGACATCAGGGCATGGGGCACATAGCACATCAGGGCATGGGACACTGGGCACATAAGCACATAGCACATATGGGCACATCAGGACATGTTGCACATAGCACATCAGGGTGGGGCACATAGCACATTGTTTACCAGCCAACATGCAGAGTAGCGCAGGAAGCATGTGTAATAAGTTCTCTCTCATGTCACGGCACTGACGGCAGTCACGCTGCTCCCCGGTGGCCCCTCCACTCTTCTCGTCCATCCCAGATGATGTCACAAGCAAATGGGGATAGACGAGAAGAGATTTGGGGCCGCGGGGAGCAGCGTGACTTCCGTCAGTGCCGTGACATGAGAGAGAACTTATTACACACGCTTCCTGCGCTACTCTGCTTGCTATCTAAATCTCGATCTACCCGTCAGGCACCAGCTGTCGGCAATTGACAGGTAGATCACCGCGGACCTCCGACCAGCCCACTGAGCCATCGGCCCACCGGGAATCTCCCGGTAGTCCCAATAGCCAGTCCATCACTGTTGGCTACCATGCACAGCTGAACCAGATTTTGTTCTCCCGGTTTTTGTAAATCAATCCCATAGTGTCCAAATGAAAGATGACAATCCCACTCCTCACACACTGTGCTCCAATCAAAGACCACAGGAACAAGATGGTGCTTCACACTGTGTTCCCTCCAGGGGACCGGTGTACACAAATAACACAGCACACTCACCAAAAGGTTTTGACACCTTGCATAAACAAGTGAGTCAAAAACAGCCTGTGTTATCTGCCTGATGTTATGGCTTCCATGTGTTCCAAGAACTCTGTACTGCTGTCCTTTCAACCTCCAATGGTTAGCCCAGCCAGAGAAGAGACTTTATTCGGTGTCCCACAATAAAAGGAAAAGGAAGAGAAGTCCATATAGTGAAAGTACAATTTATTGTTTAAAATTACAGAAAGAAATGCGCTTCCATAATTGCCAGCATTGTAAGCCTAGGAAAACAGTTTTTTCCCTCATCAAAGATGGCCACCACATATTTCTGGTGCTGGAAGTGACGTCAAACTGGAGATTTCCAACCAGCGCGTTTGGTCATAGGAAATAACATCATTAGGAGCTGTTTATTTAAAAATTCCTCCCCCATGTCCTTTATTGTGGCACACAGAGTAAAGTCTCTTCTCCAGCTGGGCTAACCATTGGAGGTTCAGAGTTCTTGGAATGCATGGAAACCATAACATCAGGAAGATAACAATAAAGGCTTGACACGATTGTTTACGCAAAAAGTCAAAACCTTTTGGCTAGTGCGGTGTATTATCTGTGTACACTGGTCCCCTGGAGGGAATACAGTGTGGAGCATCATCTTGTCCATGTGATCTGTAATTGGAGCACTGTGTGTGAGGAGTGGGATTATCTTTCATTTGGATACTTTTATACACTGCTATTTGGATACTAATTATTCACGATTAGATTTATGATGTAAGTTTGAGGATTGTTTTAGGTGGCACCGTACCCTTAGGAACAGGTTTTTTTTGGGTTATAGTGTTACAGTTATAGTTTTTTACACAGTATAACAGCAGCAACCTTTTTTTTCTTTTTTTCAGTTTGAGTATTTGTTTCAAGGTTGGTTTGAGAAACACACTGACAGACATCCATTAGCGCAAGTTTATTTCTTATTTACCCAATTTTTCGACACTGTGTGCATCAATAGAGTGCTAGAATGCTAGCAGATGCGCACCGGTGCTATTAATTTTTAACAGCACCCCCTCGCACTGGAAACCGCAGCACATTTTGTCATGCTGAGAACCGCATAGCACTGTGAGATTTCCCTGCAATTTTAGAAATGGTGTAGGGACCTTTTCCCTGCAGTTTCCATAGGTATAGAAGCCCATTCAAATGAATGGGCTGCTGTGCCAGTAAAAACACGGCCTCAAGGGAACTACAATAGTGTGAACCTAGCGTAACGCTTTGCTTAGTGTCAATTCACGTATCAACATTTATGAATCCCAAGGCTTTTAGCGTTTAGCGTTTGAAGCAGAGAAATTCTAAAAACATTGTGTTTCATTGATTGTTTTCGTTTGCAAAACTTTATCCAAACAAATGGAAAGAATAAACTTTTCAACCAAAGATCTATATAAACTACATGTACATGCAATCCACCAATTATGACCAATGTGTAGGTACTTTCATTTACATACATCAACCTTAATCATTTAATCATTACCTCTGCTGATAAATCCTGCTAAAGAAAGATATGTTGAAGTTATAAAATGAACGTTCCCATGATATGCAGAGGCACAATATCTACTATTCCAGAAGTGTAGCACATGCTGAACAGATAATCAAGCCAAAGCAACATTGGGCTTCATGTATAAAAACTGCCTTTAAGGAAATTGTTTATGCTCCCTTTAACCACCAAATTTAATTAAAAGTAATTTGTCTGGGCAGATTAGTAATGAAGAAAGAATCAAGTTGATTTATTTTCAGTAAGTTTTCATACATGACCCCTATTTTAATCTCATGTTATTTAAAGGAGAAGTATGGGATAGGCTAAACCATTAACAAATATTATCACAATCATGAATCCGCTGTTATTTCTTTTCTCTCTCCTTTTGTTTTTCCAGCAGGGGCACGTCATCTATCATGTAGGTCCCTGTACCGGTCCGTTTGCTGTTTGAAAGTTTTGAGGGGCCGGATACAACTTCAGCAATCTGCCCCTTATTTATGTCCCTCCTCCACTGGGAGATGTGGCCGCACCAACTGAACAGGTACACACCTGAACAGTAAACAAGTTCAGGCACCGTGCTATTCCTGTGCATAATGGAAAATACATAAGTGGTATAGACATGGCTGGATCTAGGGGGAGGTGTTGGGGAAGGCTGTGTCCCCCACCTTTCATGGAAACTGTGTCCATGGTGCTCCTTCTCACATCACCCTACTGCACACAGTCTGAGCACAGGCAGCACAGCTCCTCTCCCCCTCCCTCCTCCTTGCACACAGCTCAGGTCGATTCTCTTACAGACAGTCTCTATCTGCGCACTGTGTAGCTGCCTGCTATGCTGCACATCCATTTTTATTTAGGAACTTTACAGGTCAGAACTGCAGCATAGCAGGCAGCTACACAGTGTGCAGATAGAGGCTGTCTGTAAGGCTGGATTCACATCTATGCATTTTTAGTGCTTTTTGCATTTTGCATATTTGCACTACAGTCCATTTAACATGGTTTCCTATCGAACACGTTCTGTAGTGCAAATCTGCAAAATGCAAAAAGCACTAAAAATGCAAAGGTGTGAATCCAGCCTTAGAGATTTGATCTGAGCTGTGTGCTGTGTGAAAGGAGGATGGAGGGGGAGAACAGATAGCCCAGTGCCGTCACCAGTCAAACAGAGGAGAAGGAAAGGAGGTGGATTCTGAAAAGTTTGTTGGCATAAGGCCTCATTCATGTTTTGCAAACTCTCCTAGAAGCCTTTCCTCCTGGCAGCAGCGTTTTGGCAGAAAAAACATTGGAAGCTCGTAAAGGTGTGAAACGCTTTTAGGCGAATTTAGTCATCAAGGGCTTGAGCGTTAATTCATTTCATTGGCCAGCATAATTTATTCTGGCCATTGAAGCAAATTAACGCTAAAGCACTAAACGCACCGAGCTTTAACACGTGTTTACAAGCGTCAAGACTTTTTTTTTTGCAAAAACGCTGATGCTCCTAGACACACTGGCAGTGGGGGTTTTTTTCTGCATCTAAAAGCCTCTGCTACTAAAACGCTGCTAAAAGTTTATGTATGCATGGACAGCTAGGCTAACAAATGGGGGAGTTTAGGAGGCAGGAAAAAAATGCCTGATACCCCTAGAAGCGGCTGCAAAAATGTCCAGCTGCAAAAACGTCCTGTGTGCAAGACTCTGGTCCCTCCCACAGGTATTTACTTTGATTTTAACAGAAAGGGTTAACTTCTCAGAGGGCTGGAAAGATTTTTATGTATTAGCAGCTCACAGGGAATTAGGATGAAGTTTAAATAAGGAAACCCATACTTCTCTTTTAATCTCATAAACTTCATGCAAGTACAGTAGGTAAGAGTACTTCAAGGCTTTAAAGTTAAGGGTTGCAGAAGCCAGTATTTTAATTTTTTTCTGGAAGGAATTACTTTCATTTGTTGCATAAACTACTGACATCGAGATCACACAACAGTTGGTAATATAATCACGTGCACAGGCATTTAGTCACATGATCTCTTCTAAGGGCGAGGAACCACCAATCTGAAGCAGAGATCATGTGATTAAATGCCCAGATGATCCCGCAATAGCAGTTTCTGCAGAAAATTTTGTGAAAGGTTACAGAAGCCCTAAAATATTTATATTTGATGCAGAAATCTCTAACCCTGGGAACACATAGCAACTGGTTATATGATCACATGCACAGGCATTCAGATCACATGATTTCTTCTATAGGAAAAAAAGGAAAGTCACATGAACACATACCTAGATGATCCAGAAGTTTCTGCACAAAGGGCAACTGTTGTCTTTTATTATATTTAAAGTGGTTGTAAACCCCAGTCATGAAATTTGAACTAAGCACATATATCTGTAGTGTTTACTTATCTCTCACCAAAGCTCTAAGTCCCGGTTCACACTAGTGGGCTGTGCGATATTGCATGTGATTCGCACCACACTGCAGTGCAAATCACATGCGATGTCTGTGCGATGCAAATTCGGACCAAATTCGCACAGGACCCTTTTTTTGGTCCGCACCAGAATTGGATTACATGGTGTTCACACCCATGCGATCCGATTCCTGTCCGAATTGACAGTTCGCACTGCGATATGAAAATTGATTTGGGGGTGTCATTAATCTTTCTATTGACACTCCCAGCATTTCGCATAGTGCAGTGTGAACTGCCTTGCAAGTCAGGTGTGATGCGGGAACCCGCACTGGATTTGCAGGGTTCCAGCATCACACTAGTGTGAACCGAACATGAGTCTCATTTATCTCTGGTGCTGCGTTCCTCTGTTATCAGCTCAAGTCACTTCTGAAAATGTGTGTCGGGAAGGAGATAAGCAGGGAGCTTGTCTATTCAGAATACAGCTCTGCATGTTCATTAATTTCCCTGCCTCTGTGGAAGGGGGAGGAGTCCCTTTCCTCCAATCAGCTCTCACATAGTGTATAAGAGCTGTAACTGCCCTTCTCCAACCCCTCCTCTGTACTCCTCACAGATGCATAAGGATTTTATTACAAAACTGCACTTTTGAAGGGTTGTAGACAAGAGAAGATGAACAAGTAAAACTTATGTAGGGAGATTTGTTTCATCTCTGTGCATCATCTGAGGCTATTCACTTCACTGGGTATATATATATATATATATATATATATGTAAAGGTTTTCAGCCACTTTAACAGAGCATGACTATAGTTTCAATTCCATTACTTTTCTTTCTTTTACCATTCTTTCCTCAAAGACACATGCATCGAGTGTTTTCATTTCTTCCTTTTAATTGTATGCTGCATTAGTCTCAATTCAAAGCTTAAACACCTTTATCTTCAAAAAGTGACAGTTATTTTTTAAGTTATTATGAATGCTAAACAGTTACTTTATCTTTATTTATTTAACAAAAAAATAACAAAACTAAAGTAAAAACTATTTGACATTCATAAAAACCTAAAAATAGCTGTCATTTTTTTAAAATAAGGACTCATATCACAGTGTGTAAGCTTTGAATTGAGCCTAATGCAGCATACAATTTGCAAGATGCCCTGCAAATGACATTTTGTACATTTATCTCAAAACATGACACATTTCTAAAAGCTTCTTATTTGCTGATAATGACAGTTGTCATACATGAGCCTTATATTATGCAATTGTTACATCTTTGTGAGCCTGGTTATCAAAGATACACTACATTACCAAAAGTACTGGGATGCACATGAACTTTATGGCATCCCAGTCTTAGTCCGTAGGATTCAATAATGAGTTGGCCCATCCTTTGCAGCTATAACAGCTTCAGCTCTTTTGGGAATGCCGTCCACAAGGTTTAGGTGTGTTTCTATGGGAATGTTTGACCATTCTTCCAGAAGCGCATTTGTGGGGTCAGGCACTGATGTGGACGAGAAGGTGTGGCTCGCAATCTCTGCTCTAATTCATCCCAAAGGTGATCTATCGGGTTGAGGTCCGGACTGTGCAGGCCAGTTAAGTTCCTCCACCCCAAACTCGCTCATCCATGTCTTTATTGACCTTGCTGTGTGCACTGGTCAAAATCATTTGGTGGAGGGGGGATTATGGTGTAGGAGTTGTTTTTCAGGAGTTGGGCTTGCCACTTAGTTCCAGTGAGGGGAACTTTAGGGCCAGTTCACACCAGATGCAGTTCCATGCAGTTCTGTGCGCTTTTTTTCTGCACAAAATGCATGCAAAGTGTTTTCCATGTTTTCCAATGCGTCCAGTTCACACCATGCAGTCAGTTTCCGGTCAGTTTCTGCACCGGAAACTGACTGCATGGTTTGAACTAGAGCCATTGGAATGCATGGAAAACAATGTGCATGCATTTTTAGTGCAGAAAAAAAGAGCACGGAACTGCATCTGGTGTGAACTGGCCCTAAATGCATCAGCATACCAATACATTTTGGACAATTTCATGCTCCCAACTTTGTGGGAAAAGTTTGGGGATGGTCCCTTCCTGTTCCAACATGACTTCGCACCAGTGCACAAAGCAAGGCCCATATTGACATGAATGAGCGGGTTTAGGGTGGAGGGACTTGACTGACATGCACAGACTCCCAACCTCAACCTAATAGAACACCTTTGGGATGAAATAGAGCGGAGACTGCGAGCTAGGTTTTCTCGTCACATCAGTGCTGATCTCACAAATGCGCTTCTGGATGAATGGTCAAATATTCCCATAGACACACGCCTAAACCTTGTGGACAGCCATCCTAAAAGAGTTGAAGCTGTTATAGCTGGGCCAACTTAATATTGAACCCTATGGACTAAGACTGGGATGCCATTAAGGTTCATGTGCGTGTAAAGGCAGGTGTCCCAATACTTTTGGTAATATAGTGTATCAAAATCCCAGGATCATCATTTTCACTGTTGCCTTTTTTTAAATGCATGTGGTGTGTATGCAGTACCATTCAATGATAGCAGAGAATTTTTACTTGTTTTATTTCTGCAGCTTGGATTTTCTGTAGCCATAAACAAAGATGTAAGTGGACCCTTAGATTCCACATTCTGCCAGGCAATCAATCAGATGTTTCCCTTGGTTTTCTAACCCGCATCACAAAAATGATCAGTGGAACCTGACTAATGGTTACCAGACACTTTAAAAAATGTCTGATTTTTAAGTCAGTGCGCCACTATATGGTATGCTGTTAAATGCCCATTACATATGTAAGAGGAAGGCACAGTCAAAATACATAACATAGCTTCTTTATGCTACAGGGCCAAGATACAGTGCAACGGGAAATGCATACTCTAAGGACATTCGCCTGCCTCTGTCACTAATTTAATCCATGCAGATCCTGTAATTGAGGATAATTATAAATACTGTAGGTCTTATGTGATTTGCTGGAAATTTGTATTCTTCCATTACAATGTTGGTTATACTGGCAATTGTGGAAAGGCCAAGACAATTGCTTCACAAATAAATGAATAATTGAATGTCAATGTGACATATTTAGCTAAAAAAAAGATATTGTATACACTGAAAAAGACCTGTCCTCAATTGTAGGAAACATATCACATACCTAGAGCTAAAGCTTCTATACTTACCTCCTCTGATGGAGTCTATACATAAATCATAAAATGACAAAAGACTGCTATTAGTACAAGAGAATGGACTATACTGAGATTAACTATTACAAGTACAACACATAGCAGACAGGTAACCTGCAACAAATACATTGGGTAACCAAAAACTTACCAGTACAGTATAGACATTTTAAAGATTAATAAAAGTTAATTCATTATAGGTGGCATTCTTATAGATCCTAAATCAGCTCACAAATGCATACCTAGTGTAAAACTATAGGTATACCTACCCCTTAGCTGCTAGCAATTATATAACGCTGCAAATGAAGTGGGAATTTCATGACATTATTTAATATTCTAAATCACTATTTAAAAAAAAGAACATAATTGTTATTTCATTAGAGTCCAGCGTACTATATTATTATAGTACTATTTTATTATTAGGAACCTATCAAACATGAGTTTAATAAATAAGGTACACTAAAATGTTCATTACACAGCTTTCCAGCACAAAGAGAGGATTAGTTTTAATTAGCAAAAGATTTGAGATAATACTCATTAAACTGAGCCGCTCTGTCATCAAGTGTTGTGAAGGGTTCGAAAACTTTGTAACATGACTTGCATAAATATATTTCCTACATTTACAACACAGTATTTAAGAATTTATCACTTATGTAAACTCAAAAGCCAAATTTTAATACATTGCATCTTATCAATCCTTAAATGTGATGGCTGCATTCGTTTCCTGTTTTTAGGCTTTTTTCTTTGATTTCAACTAGTGATCTGTTATTTTTCAACTTCCAGCAGCTGAGGTTCCGCTTGAATTCATTTTTTTTTTTTTTGGTAGTCTATTAAAATGTGTTTGTACATGTAACTTTTCATCTAAACTCTAAATGATTGCATCTGTTATTCTAAAAAGCCAGTGAAGGCATAGAAGTGAAAAAAAGCACTTGCAGAATTAACTAATAATTTTTTGCATGCTAATTCATCATGGTCTGCATAACTGGGGTGGCAGAGGTGTTTCCTTTGTCTCCATACCTTGTGCCAAAAGGTGTCATTCTTTCTCAGCTCAGTAAGTTGAGAGGTATGGATAGGCATCCCCATTTTAGAAATGGACAGCACCCACCTAGCAATTGGGATTTCCTAATATGGCTTCAACCTGAAGGGCAATTTCTTAATATAACCACTGGCCAGTGAGGTTGAGATTTGCAATCAGAAGCTGGTAGGCCAGCAGCACTTCTGGAGGCAGGAAATCTGTGGGCCGAGGGGAAGGGCTGGACTGGGACAAAAATTTGGCCCTGGACATCATCCAGACCGGCCCACTTGAATTTTGTTAACACACACAAAAACAGTATATAAACTATACTTCAGGGTCCCCAGAGAGCCTCCCCCTTACATATGGGTCCCCAGAGAGAGGGCGGGCAGTGAGAGATGATGTAATCTCTCTGCTGCCTGTGGCTGCACAGTGAGGGCGGAACAGTGGTGATGAAGGGCGGGTGGTGAGAGATGATGTCATCTCTCTGCTCTCTCACCCGCCCAGCTCTCCCGTGCTGCCTGCCGCACAGCTGCAGAGAGGCCACGGCCCGGGGGTGGGCCATGGGCCTGTGGTTGGGGACCCCTGGGACTTGGTGCTATGGGCCCCAGATTCGGGGCTACAGCCCCAAAAGCTACCCTCTAGCGATGCCACTGGCTGTCACTGAAACCAGCCCACTGAGCCATCGGTCCACCGGGAAACTCCTGGTAGTCCTGATGGCCAGTACATGCCTGGCCGAGGGTCAATGAAAATATTTCTATGACCTACTATAAGTTGTATGTAGAGTTTACAGTGTTGTATGCAGGTGAAGTTTACAGTGTGTAGGGCAGGGATGATGTGAAATAAAGGGCAAAGAGTGCACAGCAGAATACATAACAGGTAAGCTAGGCATAGAAGTGGAAGAAAAAAACATAAGATATGTAAATGAGAACATTGTAGCCAAAAAGGCAGATATACTGTAAGAGTCCATTCACACAGGGGCGGCACGACTCGTGCCGCGACTGTGCTGGGCGATCTGCAGACGACTTCGAAGGAGACTTCCAAAATGACTTCTGTATTGAAGTCAATGGAAGTCACCTTGAAGTCGTCTTGAAGTAGTACAGGAACCTTTTTCTAAGTCGGAGCGACTTCAGTCGCTCCGCTTAGAACTGTTCCATTGTACAGAATTGGACGCGACTCGTCAGGCGGCTGAGACGCCTGACGAGTCGCCCCTGTGTGAATGGGGTCTAAGCAATTTAAACAATAACACTGCAATAGAAAATACTAATGAATTTCACATAAAGACAGATCATCAAAATGAAGTCACACTGACTGGTAGAATGTAGTCTCTTACTATCTTCTGCAGTCTCCAATCTTCAACTAAAGCTGGATATACACTATACAATTTTCTGTAGATTTTTTCCTTCAGATTTACCAAAACCATATAATATGAGGTCAAATCTCAAAAAGGATATCGGGGAACTGGAGAAAGTGCAGAGAAGGGCAACCAAACTGATAAGAGGCATGGAGGAGCTCAGCTATGAGGAAAGATTAGAGGAACTGAATTTATTCACTCTTGAGAAGAGGAGATTAAGGGGGGATATGATCAAAATGTACAAATATATAAGGGGTCCATATTGTGAACTTGGTGTTGAGTTATTCACTTTACGGTCAACACAAAGGACAAGGGGGCACTCTTTGCGTCTAGAGGAAAAGAGATTTCACCTCCAAATACGGAAAGGTTTCTTCACGGTAAGAGCTGTGAAAATATGGAATAGACTCCCTGCAGAGGTGGTTCTGGCCAACTCAGTGAATTGCTTTAAGAAGGGCCTGGATTCTTTCTTAAATGTACATAATATAACTGGGTACTGACATTTATAGGTAAAGTTGATGCAGGGAAAATCCGATTGCCTCTCAGGGGATCAGGAAGGATTTTTTTCCCCTGCTGTAGCAAATTGGATCATGCTCTGCTGGTTTTTTTTGCCTTCCTCTGGATCAATTGTGAGTATAGAATTGGGTATATGGGATTGTACGATGTTTTTTTTTTTTTTTTATGGTTGAACTGGATGGACTTGTGTCTTTTTTCAACCTGACTAACTATGTAACTATGTAGACCTTAATGCCCCATACACACGAGCGGTTTTCCCGTCGGAAAAAAAAAAACGATGGTTGCATTAAGGTGAAAAAACACAAAGGTTTACAACCCCTTTAAGTGATGTTGCTTGCATCTGCTAATAAGAGGGCTAGATTTATTTGATATAAAATATAGAGGAGACCTAAAAAGGAAACAAGAACGTATGGGAAGACTTCAAAGGCAAAAGTGGAGACAACATATAGAAAACATTGTGGAGAAAAGGGAAGCAAACAAACAATGTTTGTGCCTAATCGTTTAAAATCAAAAAACGATTTTTTAATAAAAATCTATTTCTGTGTAAGTAATTAAACGTATAGCTAAGATGCTTCAAAAATAAGACTTGCTGCATTTAGGGGTTTGAGCTGGTAATTTTAGCTTTTTTTTTTTTTTAGACCTGCAATTTTGTTTACAGTAAATACCGTGGATATTAGTTTGCATCATTAGGTATGGACCTCTGCTGGAGGTCCCTAAGGAAAATACAGTTATTATTAGTCATATCCTATCCCTTGTGTGCAAAGTTTATTATTAACCAACACCGTTCACACCACATGTGGTGAAAAGACTCCAAACTACGCACAGTATGCACCATACAGCTTCAAGTTACTACCCTGGTGTAATTCACATGGGCAGCATGGATGCTTAGAGATTAGGGTTTAGCTGGATTTGTGGTTAGTGTTCTATTCTCCCTGTGTTTGCTCCAGGTGCTTTAGTTTCTTCCCATTATCAAAATGCAGTAATGAAGGCAGTGATCTTAAACTGTGAATATTCAGAGACAGGGCTAAAATGTTTTATGCTCTTTGTAAACCACTACAGAATATGTCAAAGCTATATCAATTCAAGAAAGAAAGAAATATAAAAATGATATACGTATGAATCCAGGTAGCATGAATCCAGAACTATGCAGTAAAAATGGGACTTGGTTATAGTGTTGATCCTTTCTCTCTATCCTGAATGGGATATTCAACCCTCAGTTTTTATTTTACGCACTTTCAGAAGCTGATTTAGTCACTTACTGAGCATATTGCTTCTTTATATCTCATTCCTTGCCTATGTTCCATTTAGAGCCGGTCCACACTGCTGCACTGCGGTTTGGCCGCAGCGCAGGTGAATCTGCAGTTTTCGTGTGGTTTACCCGTGGGTCCAATAGACTTCTATTATGTCACACATTTTTGCAGCGTTTTCTGAAAATGCACCAAAGATGTATGCATGCAGGACTTTTGGCACACTGTCAGAAAACGCAGCAAAAACTACAAATTAGAAGTCTATGGGACCATGGCTAAAACCATGCCACGGGTTAAATGCACAAAACCCATGGGTACAATTGTGCTGCGGCCAAACTGCAGCCCAGCAGTGTGGACCTGTGCCATTACTGCTGTCCCAGGTTTCCTGTTTCAGGGTGGTTTCTTTCATTTGCAGCATCCTATGGAGTCACCCTTGCATGCAAGGCCTACAGTTGTGTTTCCCCACATCAGGGGTAGGCAACCTCAGCACTCTAGCTGTGGTGAAACTACAAATCCCATCATGCCTCTGCCTCTAGGAGTCATGCCTGTGATTGTCAGGGTCTTGCAATGTCTCATGGGACTTATCGTTTCACCACAGCTGGAGGGCCGGTGTTGCCTAACCCTGCTCTACATCATGTGAATCATGCCCTGCCATGGAGGGATCTGTGATGGGGGCTCTGTGATGGAGAGGAGTCTGTGATGGGGGGACCTGTGATGGAGAGGAGTCTGTGATGGGGGGATCTGTGATGGAGAGGAGTCTGTGATGGGGGGGGGATCTATGATGGGGGAGTCTGTCATGGAGAGGAATCTGTGAAGGGGAATCTGTGATGGAGAGGAGTGTGTGATGGAGGGGAGTCTGTGATGGAGGGATCTGTGATGGAGGGGAGTCTGTGATGGAGGGATCTGTGATGGAGGGGAGTCTGTGATGGGGGGGGATCTGTGATGGAGAGGAGCCTGTGAAGGGGGATCTGTGATGGAGAGGAGTCTGTGATGGAGGGATCTGTGATGGAGAGGAGTCTAATGGGGGGATCTGTGATGGAGAGGAGTCTGTGATGGGGGGATCTGTGATGGAGAGGAGTCTGTGAAGGGGGATCTGTGATGGAGAGGAGTCTGTGATGGGGGGGATCTGTGATGGAGAGGAGTCTGTGATGGGGGGGATCTGCGATGGAGAGGAGTCTGTGATGGGGGGGATCTGCGATGGAGAGGAGTCTGTGATGGAGAGGAGTCTGTGATGGAGAGGAGTCTGTGATGGAGAGGAGTCTGTGATGGAGAGGAGTCTGTGATGGAGAGGAGTCTGTGATGGAGAGGAGTCTGTGATGGAGAGGAGTCTGTGATGGAGAGGATCTGTGATGGGAGAGTCTGTCATGGAGAGGAATCTGTGAAGGGGGATCTGTGATAGAGAGGAGTCTGTGAAGGGGGATCTGTGATGGAGAGGAGTCTGTGATGGAGGGGATCTGTGATGGAGAGGAGTCTGTGATGGGGGAGTCTGTCATGGAGAGGAATCTGTGAAGGGGGATCTGTGATGGAGAGGAGTCTGTGATGGGGGGGGTCTTTCATGGAGAGGAGTCTGTGATGGGGGGGGTCTTTCATGGAGAGGAGTCTGTGATGGGGGGGATCTGTGACGAGGAGGGGGGAGTCTGTGATGAAGGGATTCTGTGAAATACTAATAAGCTTATGTTGATTAAAACTGTTTTTGTGCACTAAAAACAAAAATATGTGCAGTGTGCAAAGGAATTTGTTTATATTTTTTTCAAACTATAGTCCGGCCCCCCAATAGTCTGAGGGACCGTCAACTGGCCCCCTGTTTAAAAAGTTTGAGGACCTCTGGTATAGAATCTTGAAGTATTCCCAATACCAAATGGCAAATGCTAAACAGTTTTATTATTAGACCGTTAGATCTGATAAAATTCCCTTATCAGAATGACCAAAACCTGAGCAATTTTCATTGAGTTCAAGGAAAACTGAGCGTAGATAGGTTTATTTGTTAATAACGTGGAGAAGGGTTAGAACCTCTAGCTGGTTTTTCTTATTGCTACATTTGTCACCGAAACATGAGTGGAATAGAAATCTCCAACTAGGAACACCTGCTTCAGTGACAACTCTCAAAAGGTGGTATTTCATCAGATTTATTTTGACTTTCTGTTAAATCACCCCAGGAAATGAGCAGAAATGTTTCAAATGGGGAGAGATGGCAATAAAAACCTGACGAATATACCCAAAAAACAGAAACAAAACATTATTGGAGGTCCACATTAAAAATCGAAAAGTTGGACAAATTTACACAAGCCTTCGTTTTTGACAACGCTTTATGGAATATTTACTGTCAACCTCCGAAATAACCCAGCTGATGTCACCCTTTCTTTATATTGAATGGTACATTAAAGTGAAATTGTCCAACTCTTTGTACACTCAGTACTTTATATTGTAGAAAAGTGTAATTTCTTCAGTGTTGTCACATAAAAAGAGATAATAAAATATTTACAAAAATGTGAGGGGTGTACTCACTTTTGTGAGATACAGTACTGTATGTAGATTAATCTACTCTTTGTTTTTTCTTATTTTATTTTTCTTGTGAATTTCTAATCTGAAACTCAATAAAAAATATTTTAAAAAATGTTGGTTAACCATTTAACTTCCCTGGCGGTATGATTATTTCAGATTTTAGGTGCTGAAAGCGGTACCATTATTTTGCATGGAAATTTGGCGTTTTATATTGTAAGCCTGTAATTCTTAGGAATAACTCACTTAAATCTGTCCAAACCAGAGTCTAGTAGACATTCCGGGTATGATAAAGTTCAAAAAACAAAATCATAAATTATATTATAATAAATAACTATAAATAATTATAACAAGTAATAATATAATAATAATAAAAATGATTCAATAATGTAATCAAATCAAAAACACTGAAATTTGCTCAGTTGCAGAATTGTCACTGTCATTAGATTGTTTGATGACGAATTTCCCCACAAATCGCTATCGCTCAATTCTGCAAGTGATTCTAATTTATTATCACTGTTTTCTAGCTGGTCTAAAACCACTTTTGATGTAAAGGGACACTTTTTGGTTGCTATGGACAATCTCCAGTTTCCAGGCAGAAAGAACAGTTTTATAATATAAAACTGCATGCAGGACACTGGACAGACCACTAGGGACAAAGGGGATGTGTTATTATTTGATACAGTACTGTAATCTGTAAGATTACAGTATACTGTATGTGTATTGTGTGTTTCACTTTTTGAATTTGGCGTCGAACTCCGCCGCCTTGCGTCGTAACGTCGCAGGGAACGGAGCTCGGCGGCACTCGGCAGTGTGAATTGAGCAAGATGACAGCTCGCACACACAGCGGGGAGACATCGCAGGATCCAGGGACAAGGTAAGTAACTTCCCCTGTATCCTGCGATGCGATGCTGAGTCTGGCTCATGGTTACCGCTTTAGGTACTGAAATCTCACCCCGAGCCCGACTCGGGAATACCGCTAGGCGGGTTAAGGACCGCCACATGACGATGTACGTCGACAGAATAGTACGGACAGGCACAAGGGCGTACAGGTACGTCCCCTTTAAGAACCCGTCCGTGGGTCACGCGCGCGCCGCCGTCAGCGCGCTCACAACCCAGTCTGAAGTTCCATGACCGCGCACGCGGGACCCGCGGACCCGCGGACCCGATCGCCGCCGGTGTCCCACGATTGGGTCACAGAGCTGAAGAACGGGGAGAAGTAAGTGTAACTAAACCTTTCCCCGTTCTTCCTAGTGGCAGTGTCACTGATCATCTGTTCCCTGTCATAGGGAACGACGATCAGTGACGTCACATGCCAAGCAACGCCCCCCTACAATAAGAATCACTCATTAGGTCACACTTAACCCCTACAGCGCCACCTAGAGGTTAAACCCTTCACTGCCAGTGTAATTTTCACAGTAATCAGTGCATATCAGTGCAAAAATGTGTCAAAAGTGTCCGATGTGTCCGCCATAATGTCGCAGTCACGATAAAAATCACTGATCGCCACCATTACTAGTAAAAAAATAAATTATTAATACAAATGCCATAAAACTACCCCCTAATTTGTAGACGCTATAACTTTTGCGCAAACCAATCAATAAACGCTTATTGCGATTTTTTTACCAAAAATATGTATAAGAATACGTATCGACCTAAACTGAGGAAAATATATATATATATATATATATATATATATATATATATATATATATATTTTTTTTTGGGGGATATTTATTATAGCAAAAAGTAAAAAATATGTAATTTTTTCCAAAATTGTCGCTCTATTCATGTTTATAGCGCAAAAAATAAAAACCGCAGAGGTGATCAAATGCCACTAAAAGAAAGCTCTATTTGTGGGGAAAAAAAAATACGTAAATTTTGCTTGGGAGCCACGTCGCACGACCGCGCAATTGTCAGTTAAAGCGACGCAGTGCCGAATCGCAAAAAGTGGCCTGGTCTTTAACCAGCCCAAATGGTCCGGGGCTGAAGTGGTTAAAAACATAATGGATGCAAAATTGATATTTACAAAATAAATGTTTGTTTTATGTACAGGTACACTTTCACTCTCATGAATATTTAAGGCCCCTTTCACACGTACAGACCGTATGTCCGCTTTTTCATCCATCCGTTTACGGATAAAAAAGGGACATGCATTGGTCCCTATGAGATCGCGGGTGTCAGCGGATGAAACATCCGCTGACACCCTATCTCATCCGTGTCCGCAATGCTCTGTTTTTCTGGATAGAAAAAATCCTATTTTTCTATCAGTCTGCGGAGCGGATCGGATGAACACGGACAGACGGGGAGAGCGGAGATCTGACAGGGTGGTCCCTGCACAGTGTGCCGGGACCGCCCTGTCATCCGCCGGCTCAGCGGGGATCAGCGGAGCGATCCCCGCTGAGCAAGCGGAGGTTCACGGGGCCGATCTTCATGGATCCGTCCCGTGTGAAAGGGGCCTTAAGTATAACTAAAGACATTTTTTTTTCTTTTTTTTCTTTTGGATAGAGTGGAGAGGGATTACAGCAGCTGTCAGGTTATTAAGGCTGCCTGTGCCCCCGTTGGGGGAAATTCACACTCTCTACTTGTCCTGTTTGCTATTATCATTGAAAGTAAAAGAAAATACTAAATGTTAGGTTGTCACCAGAAAAGTAATGGAGAGGAAATCTTCCAATAGGAACACTAGTTCTGCTGACCTGGGGGGTGCCCAAGGCATTCTTTTAATTTGCAGGGATTTGCTCTCACTTCCTGTTTTGGCTATGGGACAGGAAGTGAAGGTAAATCTCCCAAACAGGACAAACATCGCAAAAACTACTGACATGGGTTATAACCCTCCCTTATTCTAACCAAAATGAAAAAAGTTTTGCCTTTGTCTACTTTAAATCTGTAACTGAAAACTAAAAGCAATGTCATGGATTTAATATAATTTCATATAATTTAATACAATTTAATATAAAATTGTAAAATTGTATAATTGTAAAAATAAGCAATATGACCTAAAAAGGTATCTAATTTGCAGGTAAATTAATGAACCTTATCTATAGAGAAAACAGATAAAGCCCCATACACACGGTCGGACTTCCATCTGACTTTTCCGTGGTTTTTTGTCCGAACGGAGTTGGCCGGGCACACCCATAGCATACACATGCTCTGACTTTTCTGCAAACTTTCTCAAAACTTTTTCCAACATCACGTGGTTTTTCTGCTCTTTTCTGCTCTTTACCGTCACCCTTTGGTCAACTTCTGCTATTGTTGGTTGATTTTAACATTAGTTGTTTTGTCCATCGGACAAAAGTCCTATGGTTTTCTGTACACACGGTAGGACTTTGCTCCATCGGACTTTTGTTGGGCAAAAGTTTGTCCGTTTGCAGACCCAACTTTTGTCCGATGAAAACAAGAAAAAAGCAAAAAAAGTTTGTCCGATGGAGCGTACACACGGTCGGATTGTTGGTCCAACTTGCTCAAAATGAAGTTTGTTGGCCAAAAGTCCGACCGTGTGTACGGGGCTTAAGTTGCTTTCCATGCCTCTCTAATCTGGAGGTACAAGTCTCTCACGGCCTTCAGCATAATGCTATCCAAAAATAATCACTCTGGCTGTCATAAAATCATTTAGATTGAAAAGCCAAAATGTTGAAGGAGATATGTGTGTTTAAACATTACTCATTTGCTAAACACTAGACAATTTTACAACTGATGCACAATCGGTCTATTATGTCCTGATGTTTTCTGTATCCCGACAAATGTCATACCTAGGAACGAAAAGTATCACTACGAGGCGCCAGATCTGATAATTAGGCTATGGAATGTGCAAAACAGAAAGTGGGCATTTTGAAAATGAGCTTCAGCGTTAATAATTAGCTTCCTCATAGTTAAAAATAAACTTGTTTTCCTAGAACACTTATGGGGGGTTGGACAGGGGGGGTTGTGAACTTGTATTCGTGATGTAGTAATTTGGTGAGACTACGGGAAAACTATGACCTTAGGTCAGTAGTGTGCAAGGATACATACAGGTCCTTCTCAAAAAATTAGCATATTGTGATAAAGTTCATTATTTTCTGTAATGTACTGATAAACATTAGACTTTCATATATTTTAGATTCATTACACACAACTGAAGTAGTTCAAGGCTTTTCTTGTTTTAATATTGATGATTTTGGCATACAGCTCATGAAAACTCAAAAATCCTATCTCAAAAAATTAGCATATTTCATCCGACCAATAAAAGAAAAGTGTTTTTAATACAAGAAAAGTCAACCTTCAAATAATTATGTTCAGTTATGCACTCAATACTTGGTCGGGAATCCTTTTGCAGAAATGACTGCTTCAATGCGGCGTGGCATGGAGGCAACCAGCCTGTGGCACTGCTGAGGTGTTATGGAGGCCCAGGATGCTTCGATAGCGGCCTTAAGCTCATCCAGAGTGTTGGGTCTTGCGTCTCTCAACTTTCTCTTCCCAATATCCCACAGATTCTCTATGGGGTTCAGGTCAGGAGAGTTGGCAGGCCAATTGAGCACAGTAATACCATGGTCAGTAAACCATTTACCAGTGGTTTTGGCACTGTGAGCAGGTGCCAGGTCGTGCTGAAAAATGAAATCTTCATCTCCATAAAGCTTTTCAGCAGATGGAAGCATGAAGTGCTCCAAAATCTCCTGATAGCTAGCTGCATTGACCCTGCCCTTGATAAAACACAGTGGACCAACACCAGCAGCTGACATGGCACCCCAGACCATCACTGACTGTGGGTACTTGACACTGGACTTCAGGCATTTTGGCATTTCCCTCTCCCCAGTCTTCCTCCAGACTCTGGCACCTTGATTTCCGAATGTACTTTGGACCACTGAGCAACAGTCCAGTGCTGCTTCTCTTTAGCCCAGGTCAGGCGCTTCTGCCGCTGTTTCTGGTTTAAAAATGGCTTGACCTGGGGAATGCGGCACCTGTAGCCCATTTCCTGCACACGCCTGTTCACGGTGGCTCTGGATGTTTCTACTCCAGACTCAGTCCACTGCTTCCGCAGGTCCTCCAAGGTCTGGAATCGGTCCTTCTCCACAATCTTCTTCAGGGTCCGGTCACCTCTTCTCGTTGTGCAGCGTTTTCTGCCACACTTTTTCCTTCCCACAGACTTCCCACTGAGGTGCCTTGATACAGCACTCTGGGAACAGCCTATTCGTTCAGAAATTTCTTTCTGTGTCTTACCCTCTTGCTTGAGGGTGTCAATGATGGCCTTCTGGACAGCAGTCAGGTCGGCAGTCTTACCCATGATTGCGGTTTTGAGTAATGAACCAGGCTGGGAGTTTTTAAAAGCCTCAGGAATCTTTTGCAGGTGTTTAGAGTTAATTAGTTGATTCAGATGATTAGGTTAATAGCTCGTTTAGAGAACCTTTTCATGATATGCTAATTTTTTGAGATAGGATTTTGGGGTTTTCATGAGCTGTATGCCAAAATCATCAATATTAAAACAAGAAAAGGCTTGAACTACTTCAGTTGTGTGTAATGAATCTAAAATATATGAAAGTCTAATGTTTATCAGTACATTACAGAAAATAATGAACTTTATCACAATATGCTAATTTTTTGAGAAGGACCTGTATGATATCACCCACAGGAAATGTGTCTGCAGAAGTTCTACTTATAATTTAAGCTAAAAGTCAATGTATGGTCTTTTTAATACTTTTTAGCATTTTTTAGATTGGTGTAACTAATTTTATCAATGTGCATTAATATTTAAAAAAAACCTTGCTTTCACGTCGATGCACACAGGCCTCGTGCACACAGGGCGCTTGCGCATCTCTCCTAGACGCCTTTACGCCAGAGGTCTTTTAGCAGTGAAAATGCTTGATGCTTTCAAACACGTGTAAACATGTCTAGACGTGTCAAGAGCTTGAGCGTTAATTCATTTCATTGGCCAGAATAATAATTTATTGATGCGCCTAACGTGAAGACCCGTTTAGATGTGTTAAGACACATTTACATGCATCAAGCATTTTTTCTGCCAAAATGCAGCTACTCCTGGATGTGCTGGCTGTGGGGTTTTTTTTCTGCCTCTAAATGCTGTTAAACGCTTATGTGCGCATGGGCACAAAGTTTAACATTCAGGGGTGTTTAAAGGCAGTAAAAAAAACCTTAGATGCTCCTAACAGCAGTGTTAAAAATGTGCAGTGTGCATAAGGCCTAATGCCGCGTACACACGACCGTTTTTCATGACGAGAAAAATGCCATTTTTTAGATTGGTCGTGAAAAACGGTTGTGTGTATGCTCCATAGCATTTTTCTCAACGAGAAAACTTCCTGAAAAAAAATTAGAACCTGCTCTATTTTTTCTCGTCGTTCTTTTTCACGTCGTGAAAAAAGGTCGTGTGTACGCTTTTACGAGGCGAAAAAAAACGTGCATGCTCAGAAGCAAGTGATGAGACGGGAGCGCTCGTTCTGATAAAACTAGCGTTCAGAATGGAGATAGCACATTCGTCATGCTGTAACGGACTGAAGAGCACAAGGCTGAAAAGCGCGAATCGTCTCTCACTAAACTTTACTAACACGAGGATCAGCAAATGCAGCCGAAAGGGTGGCGCCATCCGAATGGAACTTCCCCCTTTATAGTGCCATCGTACGTGTTGTACGTCACCGCGCTTTGCTCAATTGTTTTTTTTAATGAACGTGTGTATGCAAGACAGGCTTGAGAGGAATCACGATGAGAAAAACTTAGTTTTTTTGCATGACATGAATAACGGTCGTGTGTAAGCGGCATAAGTCCAGTGGCGGCTGGTGCTCCATTTTTTGAAGGGGGTGGCAAACAAATCCCCCACCCACCCTCCGCCAGCCCAGCTCGACAGCTCCACTCGCAAGCCTGCTCGCCAACCCCGCTCGCCCGTCAGCCCCGCACTTACCCCATCCAGGTCCCAGGTGGCTTCCCAGGCTCCTCCTCCCCGCCAATCCGGTCTTTTCTCCTCCCGGCCAATCCAGTCTCAGGTCCCACTTCCTTGGCCAGGAGGAATAGCAAGAAGACAATAGCGAATGTTGATTCGCTATTGTCCCAAATGGATGAGCTCAGGGCGCAGTGCTCTGCGCCCCAAGCACACCTTTTTTGATGCCAATTAGAGCCTTCGGCTCTAATCACAAGATTCACAAAAAAAAACCCATATACTCTATGCATCCGGCTCCCTGCATGGAGGTTAGGGGCCTGGGTGCGGTGGTGGAGCCCCATGCGCCCCTTATGGACAGCCGCTGCCTAAGTTGATTCTCTCCACTGCCACTCAATCTCTGGGTACTGAGGGCAAACCAAGCCATCCACACTCTCAGACTAGTGTGTGGAAAAAAGGAATCCGCCGCACATCAGAGGGATCACTGACATCTATGTTTATTGTATAGAAAATCCACAGGCATTGAAATGACTGCCCCCACCCTGGGATCACCAGGGGCTTTCCTAGCTAGGAACAGCACCAGTAGAAGGACTCTCATTTCAAAGCCTGTGAATGTTCCATGCAATGAATGTGGTTGCCTGTGATCCCTCTGGTATTTCTATATTATAGTTATCCTAATCAGGGCCGCCATCAGAAATTTTGGGGCCCCTTACACAGCTTCAGGCATGGGCCCCCTGGAGCAGAGGAGAACCGGGGGGGTGCTACCGCCGCAAATTTAGAAGCGGGGGGGCTGCTGCAAATTGAGAAGCAAGGGGGGTGCCACGAATTGAGAAGCGGGGGGGTGCTGCCGCCACGAATTGAGGTCGGGGGGGCTTTGGGTGCTGATGAACACAAAACAAAAGAACAAAAAAAGGGGGGGCCATCCGGGGCCCTGGGGACCTCTGGGCCCCTTAAAAAAAAAAAAAATTATAAAAAAAAAAAAAAAAATTATAATAATTTTTATTAAAAAAAAAAAGGGAGGTTGCCATCCAGGGCCCTGGGGACCTCCGGGCCTATGGGGACCTCTGGGCCCCTTACAATTTTTTTTTTTTATAAAAATTTAAAAATAATAATAATTTTAAAAAAAAGGAGGTTGCCATCCAGGGCCCTGGGGACATCCGGGCCTCTGGGGACCTCTGGGCCCCTTATAAAAATAAATAAAAAAAATAAATAACATAAATAAAAAAATAAATAAAATAAAAAAAATTATAAAAAAATAAAATTATAAAAATAAAATAAAAAAAGGGGGGTTGACATTCGGGGCCCTGGGGACCTCTGGGCCCCTTACAAAAAAAATAAATAACATAAATAAAAAAAAAAATTTAAATAAAAAAAATTAATAAAAATAAATAAATTATAATAAAAAAAAAGGGGGGTTGACATTCAGGGCCCTGGGGAACTCCAGGCCCCTGGGGATCTCTGGGCCCCTTACAAAAAAAACGGGGGGGCATCCAGGCCCCTTACAGGTGTACTGCCTGTACCCCCCTGATGGCGGCCCTGATCCTAATATATAATAACTATATTATAGTTATCCTGCGTATATAGATGAGGCAGTCATATTTGAAGATTACATATGAAGACTTTGCTTTTCCTTTATTTTGGCTTTACAAAATAACAAATAGAATAATTGAATGCTAAGTTTAGATGTGCGGTTGGGGGCGGCAAAAATGTGCAAGCTGCAACAGGCAGTAGATCGGGGTGTTTACATACCGCGGATGCAATGTTTGCAAATCCGCAGCACAGCATGTAGCAATCGGTGGGCTTGCCGTCCACCAATCACTACACATTTAAGCCAATAGGGAACAACAACGTGCGATGCACGTGCTTGGGGCACATTTGTCTGCAAAAGTAGGGATAAAACAGGCAGTGAGGAGGTGTTGCATTGCTTCCTCACTGCCTGTCAGTAACCTTTGAAGCATGATCCAAATATGGAGCGGTTTTCGGGCTTCGAAGGAAGGGGAACACAAATCTAAATCTACTATCTACTATGTGGCCAATCACAGCTTTCACAATAGCACACACTGAATGAATGGATGGCATTTATAAAAATGATTGCTTATAACAGCGATAACTACTGTCATAGTGTAAAAAAAAAAATCCTGATTACCTCCCCAGAGCAGTACAGTGTCAGTATGGTAAAATTTAACTGATCTGGTCACAAAAAGAAAAAAGAAAAAACTTTTTTTTTTTACTGTCAGTGTCCCTGATCACATCAGTCATATGACGACCCTGTACTGCTCTGGTAATAGTATGAAATAAAATTGTGGGAAAAAAAATGATTATATTTAATTTCTTAATTTTCCAAAAAATTGTGACAAAACATTACAACTTGGAAAAGTTCCCCTGCCTCTTGCTAAATATCTCAGACTGTCTACTTTCCAAGAAAGGGGCCATTTGGGGGGCATTTGTACTGTCCTGGCCTCAAGAAACGAGTCAGGCAGTCAGTACCTCAAAATTGATTGATTTTCAGATGTATATACCATAGTTTGTAGACTCTTTAACTTTCCTACAGACTAAATAATATACACTTATTTTGGTTATTTTTAAAAATATAGCAGAATAAAGAAAAATTATTTATTTGCAATAATATAACAGAATTGCAAATGTAACAATAATTATAACTTTAATCACACCTACCAAAAGAAAGCTTTATCTGTCTCAAAAAAGTGACAAACATTTAATAATTTGGGTAGCGTGTTGCATGACTGAGCAATTGTCATTCAAAGTGTGGCAGCGCTGAAATCTGAAAATTGGCCTGGGCAAGAAGGGGGTGAAAGTGTCCGGTATTGAAGAGGTTAGGAAGGGTGAAATTGACATGGGCTCTCCAGTCCTCTAATTTAGATGGATATGGAGATGCCCTCTTCAGTGCAATGATTTCAATGCCATGGTGCTGCACATGTGATCAGTTATGCTATTTGATGGCTTGACAGATCAGTTTAGAGTGCAAGCAACCATGACAGTTATCATTCATGGCCAGTCAAAAATAAGTTAAAAAAAAAAAACCCATTAAATGATAAAATAAAAAAAATGGCATAAAAAATGCTGCAATATTTACATTTAAAGGATAAGCTCACTTTTAAAAGTGTAAAGCATTGCAGCAGAGATCAGCAGATCGCTGGTGACATGTAGGTCTCCTGCAGATCTGTCATGTATCTGTGTGCCTGTGCATCCCATACAGGAAAGCAGATAAACGGACAGGAAGAATCAATGAACAACCATGGCGCTCCACAGCGCCATGGTAGTTCATTGAGAATGATATGGTTTGTCTCAATCCTCTAGCTGCTAGGTCTGCAGGACAGCTTGTTCTGTTCAAAAACAACAGACTTACTGGTAGGATTGTAGGCAGGTGACCTACTGTATGTTTAATTAGCTTGGCTTCCCAGGTAGGGGAAAGGGTTAACGCTTTACCACCTTCCCTGTGTGTGTTTGTGGGTTTTTTCTTGGGTCCAGCCTCCCCCCGTGTGATATAAAAGGGAAGACGTCCAGATCCAAGGAGTCAGGACTCAAAAGAGAAGACGGGACAAGAGCTTTCTGGGACCTGTGCTCTGGCACAGGACGCCAATTTACCAGGACTCCCCAAAGACATGAACTTCTCCGTTTGAGCTTTTCCAAGAATGGACTATTCCCTATATTACTTTACCTGTCCAGGTAAACTTCGACAGCCTCAGGTGTAGTTAGACTGAGAACATTATTGCATGTCATACATGTTCTACTAAACCCTCAGTAAATTTGTTGCAACTGCATTGAGCCCGGTCTGAGGTTGTTCAAAGGGGTGCATGTTGGGTCTTGGAAAAATCCTAAAGAACCTTGATCAGTAATAGCACTATGGGGTATCTGTAACACCATTATAAAAGGTTAACTTACAAGGCAAAGAAGAGGAGGTAGTTGCCATGGCTAACCACAAAGAAGAACAGCTACAGAAACCAGTCGTTTGGCGTGGTACCTGGTTAGGGGATAGGTCCAGGGCCGTCGGAACAGGACAGGCAATCCAAGCAACTACTTGGGGCCCCGAGCTGGCCTGGGGCCCCAGCAGTCCCGCACAGCAGGAAGGAATTTTCCCGCTCAGCAGGAAGAGGAGCAAGAGGAGGGCAGCACGGGAGGAGGTAAGACAAATTCCCCCCGCTTATCCACTCTAATGTCGGGCGATCGGTGCCCCCCCCTCCCACGATCGGCGCCCCCCCTCCCGCGATAAGCGCACCCCCCCCCGAGATCGCCTCCCCTCCCGCGATCGGCGTCTCAAAAAAAAAAAGAATTCAGTAGCACCCCCCCTCAACAACTGTCTTGGACTGGTGGAGTGGGCAATGGGTCGGAATGTCCCTCCAAATGCAAATATACATCAATTACAAGGGTGTAGTTCAAGGGGACGAAACATCTCATGGAGAAACTGTGCACATTACACTGCACATAAGTGGCGCATCTCTAAGTTGGGGACCTCCTTAATGTCACAGGTCACATGACCGTGATCTCCGCCTGGTCCCAGGTATTGGTGGGCACACCTTTGGGTAAGGTGACTGTTACCCCATGTGCACTGGCGCAGCCAGACCCCACCCACAGGATCACCAGGTAAAAATAAATGAAAGAAAGTAGGGCTGTTACTGATTAAAATTTTCGTGTTCGATTAATCGATTTTTTTTTAATCGACTAATTTCGATTAATTATAACGCACATACAGATCCAACTACTTTTAGCTGATCTCCTTGCAGGCCGATTCCCTAGTGCAGCTACCAACCACTGGAAAAATGGATAGCAGGATACAAAAAACACACAAAGGCAGCACTCGATGGGAATAGCATTAAAACATTTATAGTCTTCAAGTAGGTAACAAAATAAATATTGCACTGGAGATAAAATCAATGTAGCTACATAAACTGTAAAAATTGTGTCAGTAATACCAAACGGTAGCAAAAGCAGTCATAAAAACATGTAGCTAAATATGATACTGGTATAAAAATGTGTACAACGATACTATTGCTGAATCCAGATGAGGAGGGGCTAACATCAGTCCGTCGGCATGTAGATGTCCCGTGAAGGGAACTATCACAACTCCCAGTGGATGGCTGTAGAATCCCAGGTTGATAGAGGGAAGTGATAGAGGGAAGTGTAACTGCCCTTGCGTGTGGCAGATAGTAAGGTCCCGCCGGCATGCAGATATGAAGGCACAGCAAAGGAGCCCTTCAGATGGACACGGCAAGCCCCGCCGGTGTCCGTGATGTCACCAGATCTCCGACGGAACTCCCTGAAGACCCGGAAGCCGGCGGAGAGGTGAGTACCGATCCAAAGAATTTTGATCGATCAAAAGAATATTGATCGATCAAAACAATTAATCGATTAATCAAGGAATTAATAGTTAATTTCCACAGCCCTAAAAGAAAGCCTAAAAATAAAACGAATGCAGCCACCACACCTAAGAATTAGTAAACTGCAATATAATAAATGTTTGCTTTTAGAATTATTACCACTTTAATGATGTATTTATATTAAAATTCACAGCTGCATTAATTTGTGCCTTTTATATCTTCCTAGAGTTCAGCTTTAATGGCACTACTGTATAAACAAAGAGAACCATTAGTTCACTAATGTCCCCCATCAGATACTAGTTTCCCAAACAGAAAAAACAATGTTGAAGCGTTTTGTTGTGTTCATTGTGTTTCTTGGAAACCAACACAAGAGTTTGAAGTGTGGATACCTGCAGTGTTACATCATTAACTCATTACTCTGCAGTGTATTGTGTGCTTTTAGAGAAAATTATTAAGCGTATGTAATTAAAGTTAATAACCACCTCCCATGTTTCATAGTGCCCACTCATGAAATAATTTAGGGGACAGATGAAATCGAAGATTTTTCTCACTTGATGTTAGATATGAAGGCGTATATGGCTGGAGTGAAAGTAATACTGTTAAAGTACGATACAACAGAAAGCAAAATTATTTTTCTGTTGTGGATAGCGTGGAGAGGGATTAGAACTCCTGTCAGATTTTCACTAGTTCTGGTGACAACTAAGGATTTTCTTTCACTTCCTGTTTTGGCAATGGGTCAGAAAGAAATCTTCCCAATAGGAAAGAGATGGGAAATAAAAACTGATAGGAGTTATAACCCTCCCTTATGCCATCCAAAATATAAAAAAACTGTTTTGCCTTAGCTCTAATTTAACACCATGCTGTCACCCATACACTTGGCTCCCTAAAGCCCTATACACATTAATAACAGAAGGGAATGCTCAGAGCTTGTTCCAGATAGATACATACCTCCAAACATTTTGAGATGGGAATGAGGGACACCTACTAGCAAACGTATGTAGGCATAGGACACACCTCCTGCCACACCCCCTTACAGGAGAATTAACCAAAAAAAAAAGGTTAATTAAATCCACAAGGGATTTTTTTTACCACTACTATTCCTTCATATTGGCTTTTAAAATTTACAAATGCAGCAATTTAGATATTGGATGAAAGGTTTAGCACTGGGAAACACTATTTGAAAGGTAAAAAGTGCATTTTATATACAACTATATAGATCAGACCAAAATGAGGGACAAATGGGTGGGAAAGAGGGACACAGGGACAGTTGGGACCTATGTAGATGCCTTTGTCATCATAAAAAATGAATAGGAATCGGCACCAATGTGCAATAATGATAATTAAACAAGTGCTGCTCCAAAATTATTGGTACTAATACAGAAATGAATAAAGTGAAAAGGGCACAACAAGTTGAACCAATGCAATATGTGTCAAAAAATGTAATCAGAAAAGTCCATGGTAAACAGATAAATAAACACAGTCCATATTAATATTGAATGAAAACAATGTTGCAATCGGGTCTTCTAACATCCAACACCGTGCTTCCTATAAAAGTGCAGCGTGCAATACAGATAAGTGCTTCACCCGAAGTGCCAAGCAAATGTGCTCACCAGATTTCCAAGGCCATCAAATGACCATCGGGCATGTAGGAGAAACTATACTCCAGATCTTTTCCTGTCAGTCAGCCTATCACCGGCTATGATCAATCCTTATCCGAACTTCCCATCACTCCAAAGAATCAGAGATGCACTTCCTCATAAGTATGGTAGCAAAAACAAATTTAAAGCACCTTTTGCGTTGCTGCAATCTGCAAAGTTTTAGCTCCAATGAATTGAGCCACAAGGAAGCAGAGATAGTATAAAGACAGTCTTTTTAATTGTAAAAAAAATCACTTACAAGGTTAGAAACGTGTGCCAGGCATGGCAGAGTGAAAGTGCAGCTTGAGGAAAGGCAGGGGCCGTGCCTGTCACTAGCGAGTGATACAAGGTTGACGGCATGCGTCTCTGCTGGTTCACTGGGACAGAAAACTCCTGTGTCAGGCGTGCTGTGCACCAATTCTCTATGTATTTCACGCTTGTGCGCACGTCATCAGGAAAATGAGCGCACGAGCGTGAAATGCATAGAGAAATACATAGAGAATTGGTGCACAGCACGCCTGACACAGGAGTTTTCTGTCCCAGTGAACCAGCAGAGACGCATGCCGTCAACCTTGTATCACTCGCTAGTGACAGGCACGGCCCCTGTCTTCCCTCAAGCTGCACTTTCACTCTGCCATGCCTGGCACACGTTTTTAACGCTGTTAGACCCCTTTCCCACTGGCACGTTTTTCAGGCGGTTTAGCGCTAATATTGGTGCTGTTATACCGCCTGAAAAATCGTGCCCTGTATTCTTCAATGTGAAAGCCCGAAGGCTTTCACACTGAAGCGGTGCGCTAGCAGGACCGCTCCAAAAGTCCTGCTAGCCGCATCTTTACAGCGGTGAAGGAGCGGTGTGTTCACCGCTCCTTTACCGCGGCTGCCCATTGAAATCAATGGGACACCGCGGTAATACCGCCCGCAAACCGCGGCAATAGCCGCGGTTTGCAGGCAGTATTAACCCTTTTTCGGCCGCTAGCGGGGGTTAAATAAACCCCGCTAGCGGCCGCATACCGCGGTGATAATGACGGTATAGCGGCGCTGAAAATCGCGCCGCTATACCGCCACTGCACCTGCCCGCCCCAGTGTGAAAGGGGCCTAAGTGATTTTTTTTACAATTACCCGATTGCAACATTGTTTTCATTCAATATTAATATGGACTGTGATCTGTTTACCATGGACTTTTCTGATTACATTTTAAAAAAATTATTGTATTGGTTCAACTTGTTGCGCCCTTTTCACTTTATTCACGCCTTTGTCATCATACTGCACTACAATGAAATTAAACTCTTTCCATAAACAGATTCCTGTGGCCAACTAAAGTGCTGAACGCCTGGCCTAGTGGTTTCCTGCATGTTTCAAGTTGGGACACATAAATGTTTGTGACAAATATTAGTCCACAATCAAATATTTTGCGGGCTCTGTCTTGTATTCTACAGCAAAGCAAGCAATAACATAGGATATGAAACATCTTGCTATCTGTGCAAAAAGTCTCACTAAAATATTGAGCAAAGTAGTGAAAAGCCAGAACTTATGCCGCATACACACGACCGTTTTTCATGACGAGAAAAATGCAATTTTTTTATTTGGTTATTAAAAACTATCGTGTGTGGGCTCCAGAGCATTTTTCACGACGTGAAAAATGGGCATTAAAAATTTGGAACATGCTAATTTTTCCTCGTCGTTTTTCACGTTGTCGTTTTTCTCGTCATGAAAAACGGCCGGGTGTAGGCTTTAACGTCGTGAAAAAAAACGCGCATGCTCAGAAGCAAGTGATGAGACGGGAGAGCTCGTTCTGGTAAAACTAGCGTTCGTAATGGAGATAGCACATTTGTCACGCTGTAACGGACTGAAGAGCACGAGGCTGAAAAGCGCGAATCGTCTCTCACCAAACTTTACTAACACGAGGATCAGAAAAAGCAGCCCAAAGGGTGGCGCCATACATTTCGTACGTCACCGCGCTTTGCTCAAGCATTTTTTTTTCATGATAGTGTGTAGGCAAGGCAGGCTTGAGAAGAATCACGTCAAGAAAAATGTTGTTTTTTTCAATGACATTAAAAACGGTCGTGTGTACGCGGCATTAGGCCTCATGCACACTGGACATTTTTGATGTCCCTTCACTTTGTTCATCCATGGTCTAATGTGTAGACTGGCTGACTTTCCTTTTCAGAAGTATAAACTAACCCATTTATTTTAGCTGCTTGGATTCCTAGTTGCTGAGGAACTTCCCTCTCTTCAATATTGGTGCAACAATTTGATGGACTTCTTTACTGCCTGCTTGAGCTTCAGAACAGGATGGTGCTTCCTGCACTATGCTGAGCAACAGCCACAGCTTGCTCCAATAAGTTTGTTGTGAACAAGCAAGATAAACTCTTGTGAAATGCATCAACTGCATTCCCCTGTAACTTGTCTGGCTTTGACAATAAAAACTCTTATCAAGCAATCTTGCGGCTCCGGTGTGCGACCATTTTGTTTTGCTTTTCTATCTACTGTGGACGGTGGTGAGCTGAGGTCTGCACCTGGCACCTGTTTGCACCCGCAGCTAGCCTGGAGCGGTGTGTTTTCTCTTGGTTTGGCTCCCAAAATGGGTACTAGAATCCTGAGTCACTTTTTTTTAGGTTAGTAGCTCAACTATAAGGAAGAGGGAAGAGAAAAATACACACAAAACGGCAGACTCCAATGATTTTGGGAAAGTTCATATCTTATAAAGACACGGTACTCCCATACACTGGCTAGAGCAGATGTGGTCTGAGGGTAATAAGGGTAAAACACATTACAGGATGGGAAATGATGGCATTACCCAACAGAAATATGATGAAATTTCCGGAAATGTATTAGCTGTAACTAGATCTCAACTATTTGATAATGGGGATGCTTTACAATTAATCCATTGTTGCAGGGCCAGACTTTAGCCTAGGTCACATGTGCCATGGCCTAGGGCACAACAGCTAGGGACAGCATTTTGCTACATGTGTTGTTTATTTCAGTATTCTATTCTGTACCTAACGCAGAAATTCATCCAAATGTTTTGCTCTTCCCGAGTATGGCCATTGACTCTCAAAGGTTTAGTATACGTAGATACAGACAACAAATTATTCCTTATACCGGAAAAAAAAAAACACTCCTAAACTATACCATCCCACCATACGTTCCCTCCCCATGCCCTTTCAGACTGAGAATAGGTTTTCATGCTATATTTACAGATTTGTGCCATTTGAAATTTTACAAATACATTTGTTTAAGCAGAAAGTCTTGTTTGGCACATTTAAATATGCACATACGTAGTAGAATGCCACTTAAACTACCCAGAAGATCTAGAAGAAAGATCTCCTGTATTGCACCAATGTCTCAAAATTTCTTGTTTCTAAATCCTCATCTAATGTCTGTGCCCATTGGTAGATTTTTATCATGAGATAATCACCACCCCTAGTCCTTTTTGTATAATACCTGAGCAGATATTCATTAGTTTAGGAGCCATCTGTAACATATACAAAAGGTTGGCCTCATATTGAAATGTTACTTATCCATGGCTGGATACAAAGTTGGTGAAAATTTTCATAAGAATAAAATGAGGGTGACTTTGATCTGTGTGGCCCCATTACATTAATTGTATTGTAATAAAAGATGTAACACAGGCTAAGTAAAATGAATGCCAAGTTCCAAACAAGGGGCACATTGTAGTCTGGATAAAGAAAGGGTATGTGCCTTAATTTTGTATTCAGCAAAATAAAAAAAAACCTTCAGCCATACAAAATCATTATCAGAAAATACCGACTACAGTGCTATGGATGTCTAGGTTTTAGACTCCCCGATATAGAAGTAATCAATTGCTCCATGAACACCACTCTATTAAATTAACTGCTGCACATTCCTATCAAATGGTGTCAAACGTTCTCTGCCATGTCAAGTGTTCTGATGAGCTGCAGAAACACTCCAAGACAAAGGCAAGAGAAAAGAAAGGAGCAAGGGACCTCAGCCAAAAGACCTGACTGAGCAGCAAACCTGGAACTCACAAACTATCATTAACTTACCCAATGATCCATAACACATCTCCTATATCCTTTACAGTGAATGGACAGCTCACCCATTCTACCATGTCAAACATGCCTGACCAGTCTTAGTACTTACTACACAGTAATGTATTGATACCTACTTATTTAAAGCTGACCTTCATGCTGAAAAAAAATCCCACAAAAGAATGAATCATGTATTCATGAGAGAGTCATTACATCTATTTTTACTGTAAGTGCAGCTAGTAAAAGTACCTGAATTTGACTCTGTAGCCCTGTACACACGATCGGATATCCTATGGATTCTAATCCGATGTTTTTTTTCCATCGGAAATCCGATGAAACTGTCTTCCATCAGTCTTGCCTACACACCGTCAGTCAAAAAACAGACCGTTTCCAACCCGGTGACGTAAAACACTCCGATGACCCGAGAAAAATTAAGTTCAATGCTTCTGAGCATGCGTCGACTTGATTCTGAGCATGCGTGGGTTTTTTATCCGATGGATTTCCACACAGACGATCGGATTTTGCTATCGGTTTTTGATCCATCGGATAAATTTAAAACATGTTCTATTTTTTCACACCAATGGAAAAAAGACAGATGGGGCCCATACACGATCGGTTTGTCCGATGAAAACAGTCCATCGGACTGTTTTCATCGGTCAAACCGATCGTGTGTACACGGCTTGTGTCAGCTTCCTTTAAACCCCTGTACAGAAGAATGGATTACCAGCACTAGCAGCCAATTGAGGAGATCAGGGTGAGAAGATGTTATCAGTCTGTTACTTCTCTGTCCAATCTCAGCCCAGTGCCAGGACCTTAGCTGTACTGCCTAACTGCTGGGACCTACAACAGTTGTCCTGCAAAAATCACCCTGTCTCTGTATTAATCTCTGATGGATAGTTATGGATATATTAATACAATGCATGTACATACAATATAGGGCTTAGCATGAATTAGAGCCTTTTCAGGAATGGGAATAGTATTCTTTTTATCTTTAATATGCTTTTAACCTATGGATTAATAAAGCTTTTGTACATTTTATATTGAGGTCACATACTCTTTTTTTTTTCTTGGGTTTATTTCTATGCTGTTACTACTGCTTAACTGCTATAGAGCATAGTGAGGTCACTATCCTGACTCTACTGCATGGTAGGGCTGTGTAAATCTCAGGAGGGGATGAGCAGAAAAACAAACCCTTTGGTAGGTAAAACACGAGTTTCCACAAGTGTATCTCTCATTTGTGATTAGTTGTTTGCCTAAAGTTCATTTTTAAAGTAGATATAAACTCATACACTATAATCTCTTCAGTGGTGGCCGGTCCATAAGGGAAGCAGGGGCGCCGCCTCCCTAGTTTGCATGCAGGGTACCGGACTAATGCCTATGAGACCTGTTTTTTATTTTTTCAAGCACATAATTAGATTAGAGCCCCTGAGGCACTAATTGGCGTGAAAATGGTTGTGCTTGGGGCGCAGAGAACTGCGCCCCGAACCCTCCCACTTGTGATACTAGCGAATGAATATTCGCTATCGGTGTCCAGCTTCTCCTCCTGGCCAATCAGGACAGGAGGTGGATCTAAAGAAGACCAGGTTATCCGGGAGGAGAAGCCGGGAAAGCAGCAGCGTCGTGACCGCTGCAGGGGTGAGTGCAGACCTGAGGGGGTTTGTTTGCCGCCACCCCAAAAAATGTTTAGCACCAGCTGCCACTGAATCACATATGAGTTAATATATTTTCAAAAGTTGTTTTCACTCATTTATAATCTGCACCTTCATTATAACAGCACCTGGTGATCCTGCCATGAGGGTATTTGTTCAAGCACTTTCTGTTATGGGCTGGTAGCTGTCTCTTAATTGTCACCGTCACCTGCATTCCTGGTGAACACTACAATTAGCTGTGCAGACATACATTGCACAGTTATAGTCTAAGTTGACACTACTATCATAAACCTTATCCCCAGCAATGGCATACAGCCATTACTGGAGCGAGTGAGTGCATGTAGAAAGGAAGATGCTGAAAGAGGCCGAAGGAGATCAGCAGCACATAGATGCAAAAACAGGTATTTTATGCAAAAAAAATAAAAAATGTATGTTACACTGTGCTTCTGCGAGCTAAATTTTATCCAGTTACAGCTTAGATCTAGTCTAATTTTATATTTTCATATTTTTTTACACTTATAACTTACTTTACATTTTCTGCACTTTGTGACTTTTACATGGTCGACCTTGTACATTTGATCAGATCAAGAATATTATATAGCAGTGATGGCAAACCTTGGCACCCCAGATGTTTTGGAACTACATTTCCCATGGTGCTCATGCACTCTTGAGCATCATAGGAAATGTAGTTCCAAAACATCTGGGGTGCCAAGGTTCGCCATCACTGTTATATAGTATAAGACTTTGGGGTTGATTTACTAAAACTGGAGAGTGCAAAATCTGGTGCACCTCTTCATAGAAAGCAATCAGCTTCCAGGTTGGCTGATTAGCTACCATGCAAAGCTGCACCAGATTTTGCACTCTCCAGTTTCAATAAATCAACCCCATTGTTTAAAACACTTCCACTGAGTATAGCATGTGATTGATGACATCTGCACAAGAAGCCATGGGACTATTATTCTGGTTTTATTTATCCTTGCAGATACTAACTTATGTATAAATTGTTTTGGTGACTATAAGGCTCCATCATAAGTGTGTGCAGCCTATTGCATTAGGGTGTGCACTCCAAAGCCCAAACACACACACTACCGATCACTCACAATGTTCATTCAGAAAGGGAAGGGGCTGGTAAATTACATATTTACTGGCCCTTTCCCCACTCCAAAAACATCCCAGCAGCAACAGCTGATAGGAGAGGAGGGAAGCTGGCAGCGCTGCGGGGGGGAAAGATGGGGGCCAGGGCAGTATGGAGAATCTGTGCTGCAAAGAGTGATTAGGGTGTGCCTGGGCACACCTGGCACACCCTGTGCGCACGCCTATGGGCTCCATGTACACTGAAGCTGATAAACTACAGTTTATTGGCATTTTGGTGTTTTTTTAAAAAGCCCATTAACTGCACTCTATGTTAGCCTATGTGTTCATGTACATGTAGCGGGGTCTTTAAATTTAGTTGGGGTACACCTGGGGGTAGTGTGACCCAGGTGTGTAATTGTGAAAGGTTCTGGACCCCTTTTGTAATTCGTGGAGGATTGGGTGGTGTATTATTCTCCTTGGCCTGTGGGTGGTGGGGTACCTACAGGCTCAAGGTAGAATCACTGCCGCAGTGCTACCCTTTTTGTCCCTTTCCGGAGATGGTACGGCTGGGGCGGGGAACCCGCCGTGGTGTTGAAGGGAGGAGATAAAAGGGGGAGATGCCCTCACCACGAGGTCTTCGAGGATTTTCTCTTCACGCACCCAGGCACCTTAGGCCTGGGTGCGGGCGGTTCAAGGTTCCGGCCCAGGCGCCCTAGGCCTGACCGGAATGAAGTTGGGGTCCATCCCAGGCACCTTCAGCCTGGGGTGAGGTACTATATCGTAGGCCTGGGTCCCAGTAACTTCGACTGGGTCCCGCGAGGGCGAAGTGATCCGAGGGTGCCCCCTTGCGAGAGGACCCGCATCTGAGGTGAGGAGGCCGGGGAGGTCACCCGTCCGGAGATTCCGGAGCAGCATCAACCCGGTGACGGATGGGCCTCCGGTAACTCCCTTAGAGGGACATCTTCCCCTGATAGGGGCCGCAACGCAGCGAAGGTACTCCCATCTATGTTCTATGGAGTTGCTGGTAGAGACTCACAAGTTCTATGTTCTGTGCTAAGCAAAGTTGCTATAACCCCTGGTGAAACCACAGGGGTTTAGATTGAAATCAGGATAGTGCCTCGACCTGCTCATCCCACCGTTTGTGTTATGTTATGGGTCGCAACCAGTCGGCTGTGAAAGGACTGTTTGTTGTGGAAGTATAATAAACAAGTGTTGGACCCTGCATCGGTGTATGGACTCTGGTTAATGGGAGCAAGGGAGGTTTCAGCATAGCAGGACTGAGCTTCATAACTTACACACATTGGCCCGAGAAATGTACTGATACTGGCCTTCACCTCACCCACAGCTATGGGGAGGACATGGGCCATAGCGCATCTCACCCTGTCACGTGACATACCCCTAGCAAAAGGAGATGGGGTGAGGCCGCTACATACACATTGCGTTTTTTAGCGTTAACGAGCAGTGGAGTTAATGGGCTTTTTTCTGAACGCAAGAAATTCTCGTTCAAAGTGCCATTTTTCGGTGGGAAAACCGCAAAAAAACGCAAAACGCTGAAAAACGCTAATAAACGCTCAAAAACGCTGGTCGCTAGCGTTTTTAAGCGTTTTTTGATCCATTGAAAAAAAAAGCTAAGAAACGCTACACTGAAAAACGCTAATAACCGCTAGTAAAAAACGCTGATAAAAGCTATATTTTAAAGCAGCTTTTTCTGCCAGAAATCTGGCGTTCAAAACGACCGTTTTTGAGCTTCTGTGTACATGGAGCCTTACTTCTTTAAAATATAACAGGAAATGGTAAGGTCATTTGAGTCACAACTTTTGTTATTTATTGCAAATAAGCACAAAGAAACAATATGCAGTAATTTATGGTAACAAATGAAGTATCGGCTTTCTTTTAGCGCTGAAAACGAATATCTGTTTGGTTACAATGGACTAGTAACCATCAGTGCCCTTTGCACCTTATTATTAAATAAACCAGCTTCTTGGCTTTACATTTTAACTTTAGTAATATAAGAAATAAGTACAAAAGTAAAAAAGATATTTGATGCCAACTTTGGGTTTCATGACCTGTGCATTATATAAAGTATAAGTTTACATAGTATAGTATATAGTATAGTATAGTATATAATGGATAATTTACTGTGGGCCTGATTTACCAAAGGGTATGAATGTATGCCAACTCATTGATCAGGTATGGACAAGCAAATGATATGCTCAAAGAATTTATTACTTTTATTATTATTATTATTATTATTATTATAATAATAATAATACAGGATTTATATAGCGTCAACAGTTTACACAGCGCTTTACAACTTGAGGGTAGACAGTACAAAACAAATACAATACACTTTAATACAGTAGGAATCAGAGGGCCCTGCACGTTAGAGCCCACAATTTTAGAGGGAGGGTCAGGAGATACAAGAGGTTATAACTGTAGTGGATGTGTTTTACTATGCACCTGCAAAGCACAGGAACAGGCATCCACAAGCTACAGCGTATGTAAGCAGAATTGTCAAACAAGTGTGGTTTGCGATGACATCTATGCACCTACATTTCAGTGTAGATCAGCTAAGCCGAAGTGTGCCTGAATTAAAACATGCTTTTGGATCTATCTTTTTCCCCTGCTGTAGCAAATTGGACCATGCTTTGCTGGAGTTTTTCACCTTCCTCTGGATCAACTGTTGGGTATAGGATTGTGTATATGGGATTGTATGATTTTTTTATTTTTTTTTTGGTTGAACTAGATGGACTTGTGTCTTTTTTCAACCTGACTAACTATGTAACTATATCTCTAATGGATGTTAGCATTAGTATTCTGTCCAGTCCTGGTCACCAATCCTCAGAAAGGATGTGCTTGAACTGGAGAGAGTCCAGAGAAGGGCAACAAAATGAATATGGGGACTGGAGGACCTCAATTACGAGGAAAGACTACAAGCGCTAAATTTATTCTCCCTGGAGAAGAGACACTTGAGATGATAGAGATATACAAATACAAATATCTCAATGGTGATCCTAGTATAAGTATGAAACTTTTCAGTCCCAGGAAATGTAAGAAGACACAGGGCCACACGGTAAGACTGGAAGAGAAGCAGTTTAACCTTAAGCTGCGTAGGGGGTTTTTCACTGTCAGGGTGGTACGGATGTGGAACTCTCTTCCACAATCAGTGGTGTCAGCAGGAAGTATTGATAGTTTTAAAAGACTCTTGGACAGGCATCTTAGCGAACACAATATACAGGGATATGGGAAATGGTTATCTACACAAAACACACACACGCACAGGTTGAACTGGATGGATTGTTGTCTTTATTCAACCTTACCTACTATGTAACTATGTAAATGTAGAACAGTGGTCTCCAAACTGTGGCCCAGATGCGTTCCTTTGCTTGCTTTTATCAGGCCCTTGGGGCACTATTTCATCCACTGATACAGACAATGGAGCATAATTCTCCCCCACTGAGACCAGTGAAGGGGTACAATTCCTCCCAATTACACCAACAATGGGGCACAATTCCTCCCGATTACACCAACGATGGGGCACAATTCCTCCCAATGACACCAACAATCGGGCAAAAGGACACCAATGATGGGGCACAATTCCTCCCACTGACACCAACAATGAGGTACAACTCCTTCTACCGACACCAACGATGTTTCACAATTCCTTGTAATAAAACCAACAATTGGGCCCAATGACGACAACGATGGGGTTACGGGTACAATTCTTCCCAATGACATCATCAATTGGGCCCAATTACCCCAACGATGGGGCACAATTTCTCCCGATGACACAACAATTGGGCCCAATGACACCAACAATGGGGCACAATTCCTCCTAATGACACCAACAATTGGACAATGACACCATTGGTGGGGCTCAATTCCAACGATGGGGCACAATTCTTCCCACTGACACTGAAGATGGTGCATTGTTTATTCCCACTGATGTCGGGACCTTTTCAACTTCCAGTGTCCACAGTTCAGCCCCCCAAAGTCCAAGAAACAGTAAACTGGCCCCCTGTTTAGAAAGTTTGGAGACCCCTGATGTAGATAAACAGTAGAAACCACACTAAGTGTGATCTGCTATCATTAGGGTATATTCTCACCACTGGGATTGCAATGGGCAGCTATTCTAGCGCAGACCCACCATATGACTAGGCAAAATACTGTGTCTTCTTATCTGTGGTGGTGTGTAGGCAGTGTGCTGTGAAAAAAAAGAACTGCATGCAGTACTTTTTCCAGCAAACACAGTGTGCGGTAATCCACTGCCTCACACCACGCTGCTGGCAACTGAACTTTATGAGATGTCTGTGTGACATGTAATGCAGCAGGTGGTGTGAGCATACCCTAAGTCTAGGTTCACACTGAAATACAGCTTTGAAATTGTGCGAATCGCAAGAATTCAAAGCCACGTATAAGTGCGACTTCAGGTACGACTTGACTGACATCTGTCTATACAAGTCACACCTGAAATTGACAAAGGTAGTGCAGAACTACTTTTTCAAATCGCTGCGCCACCACAAAGTCGGCGTTGCACTGATTTGAACAGCTCCATTGCCGACAATAGGGTGCGGCTTGTCATGCGATTTGCCATGTCAAATCGCATGACAAGTCGCACTGGTGTGAACAGGGGCTAAAGAAGACTGTAGAAAAAGCCCAGTTTGTAAAATGCTTCACCAAGCCATACATTGAGGGATATTTTCTGCACATTTAGAGCATGCCAAGAAAATCAAGCACTAGCTGTCATGTAAGCTTCCATTTTCTTGTTCTTGCAATAGAAGCTGCAATTATAAAAAGCTTATATACGCTGACTTTTCTTCATACGGGACCATACTGTAGCATGTTTTTTTATTATTTTTTTACTTACAGAAGGTACAAAAGCAGCGTTATCTGCACATTTGCTATGCATGACAAACTAGGAGTGCTCTGGATACACTAATCATCATTGTTCAAACTGCTAGCTATGTTCAGGGATCACGATTGCTACATGCACAGATAATTTTACTGTAACAATGTATCCCTATTCTTGGTCATTACCTTTAGGCCCGGTTCACATAGGGGCGACTCCTCAGGCGACTCGGTCGCCTGAGGAGTCGCGTCCCGGTCTGTGCTATGGAACCGTTCTAATAGGAGCGACCTGAGTCGCTCCGACTTAGAAAAAGGTTCCTGTACTACTTTTGGGGGCGACGCAGGGGGACTTGCATTGACTTCTATACAGAAGTCATTATGCAAATCGCCCCGGCGGGCGTCTCAAGTCGTCTTGAGATCGCGTCGCCGAGGTCGCCCCCGAAGTCGTGCCGCCCCTGTGTGAACCGGGCCTTAGTACATGATTCCCATGTTTTTTTATTTTATTGTAGCATTTTTCTATAGTATACTGGCTTTTATTTCCATGATATACATTCATGTGAAGGCAGATTGTTACTGAGCAGGCCAAAAACTAAGCGTAGGCTTGTCTGCATAATAATGGAGGACATTTTTGCTTGGGGACAAATCAAAGCTTAAATGGTGATTGTTGCCACTCGTCTGTTCCCGATAGACCTATTTGCCTTGAACAACATCCATAAAGGTTTATGTACACAGCTACCTCTGAGGATACAATTGCATTTTGTTGTACCAAAAACAATCGTGTTTGTTCACCAGCTATGCCAGGTTTATTCCACATGGTCAAGTTGTAACTAGTGTCTATGGAGAAGACAAAACAGACATTCAAGTCTAAACTGTATTTATCTGTTCACATGACTCTACACAAACGAATAAAACAACAAGAGACTAGAGAAAAACTGATCTTAGGTCAAGTACCTCCAATGGCAGGACAACAGGAAAGAGGGCTTAACTAGAGTTCAGGAGCAAGCCCCAATTTTAACCACTTCAGCCCCGGACCATTTGGCTGGCCAAAGACCAGGCCACTTTTTGCGATTCGGCACTGCGTCGCTTTAACTGACAATTGCGCGGTCGTGCGACGTTCTTTTTTTCCCCACAAATAGAGCTTTCTTTTGGTGGTATTTGATCACCTCTGCGGTTTTTATTTTGAAAAAAAAAACAATATTTTTTACTTTTTGCTATAATAAATATCCCCAAAAAATATATTAAAAAAAACATTTTTTTTCCTCAGTTTAGGCCGATACGTATTCTTCTACAAATTTTTGGTTAAAAATAAATAAATCGCAATAAGTGTTTATTGATTGGTTTGCTCAAAAGTTATAGTGTCTACAAAATAGGGGATAGTTTTATGGCATTTTTATTAATAATTTTTTTTTACTAGTAATGGCGGCGATCAGCGATTTTTATCGTGACTGCGACATTTTGGCGGACACATCGGACACTTTTGACACCATTTTGGTGCTATAAAATGCACTGATTACTGTAAAAATTACACTGGCAGTAAAGGGGTTAACCTGTAAGGGGCGCTGAAGGGGTTACGTGTGACCTAGGGAGTGATTCTAACTGTTAGGGGGCGTGACTTGCCGTGACACGTCACTGATCTCTGTTCCCGATGACAAGGAACAGACGATCAGTGACATGTCACTAGGAAGAACGGGGAGATGTCGTGTTTACACTAACATCTCCCCACTCTTCAGCTCTGTGACCCAATCGCGGGACACCGGTGGACATCGAGTCCGCGGGTCCCGCGGGAACGGTCACGGAGCTTGCGGCAGGGTCGCGAGCACGCCAACGGCGCGTCCGCGACCACACAGCAGCAATTTAAAGGGGACATGTATATATGCAAATTTGCGCAGCCGTACCATTCTGTCGACGTATAAGTTTGTGCGGCGGTCGGCTGGCGGTTAATGAGACAGAGAATATAAGCTTCTATTAGCAGCATTAGAAAATGATCAGAACAATTAGGTACCAGCTGTAATAAAAAAAAAGGCATAGTTCACCTTTACAAAAAAACTTCTATGTAGATAAGGGTTTCCAGTAGATAAAAACAAACTGTGCAGCTCTGACTTATTGCTAGGGCATTGCTAAGAGACTCCCATTTGTGAAGCCTCATACACAAGGCCGGTTTTCTCGGCAAGAAACGACAAGAAAACTGCTGGGAGAGCTTTCTTGCCGAGAAAACCGTGCGTGTGTAAGAGGCTTTCAGGTTACTCGTCGGGAAATCTGCCCAGAATCTCGACGAGAAAAATAGAGATCTAGCTCTCTATTTTCTCGTCTGGATTCTTGTCGGCCTGTTTCCCGACGAGAAACCCGAGCGTGTGTATACTTACCTGCCTCCATGGAAACACGCGCATGCGCGAAATGACTTTGACACATGCGCGGTAGCTTCCAAGGCATAGGTAGGGTGAAGCAAGATGGCAGCAACGGCCATCGAATGTGACGAGCGCATGCTCGTCGTAGTCGATGACGTCACCGCGTTCGTGCCATTCAAAAGAACGGCGGTTCTTTTGAATCGTACATGTGTACACTCGGCCGGGACAAGATTCTTGTCTGGAAAAACAACGGGTTTTTTTCCTGACGAGATTCTCGGCCGTGTGTACGAGGCTTTACTGTTCACCTCCACTATCACAGGAGCGAACTCTCATATGTTGAGCTCAGAGCTACTGTGTCAGGGGAGAGAAAGCTCATGTGAGGTGGTTTGAATCAGAGCAAGAGCTTGCTACTGTGATGGTGGCTTGGAGTCTCATGGCAATGTTCTAGCAAGTCAGGACTGGATAATGCAATCGGTGGGAGTTCTCAGTCGAGCTTTGGGAGGCACATAAATGGTCTACACCTAAGGCAAGGGCATTATTCAGGTTTGGTCAAAGCTGCACAGTTTTTGGTAAAGATGAGCTGTTCCTTAAAAGTATTTAGCTGCTTAGACTTGACCAACTCTGGTATAGAAGGATAGTAATGTCCAGTCAGAAGTCGCAGAGAACCACTGTGGAACAAGAGCTGCATACATAGCAAAAAAAGCCCTTCCTACACTACAAATTACATTTGTTTCTAAATATTATTTTGTCACAACACATATTTATACAGATATCTGTTCTGCTTGCGCACATGTTGCAGTTTTGTTGAGCTTCATTCACTTTAGAGTGGCAAGGGCTCAAATAGCACATCATGTTGCATTTGCTGAACCCAAAAGAGTATTGGCAAATGATGATACTATGTTAAGACCAATGATGTCATTAGTTCATTATTCTATATCAAGGAAAGGGGAATACCCTTCTTATTTTGGTGTGATAGCCTAATATACCATCAATTATTTTACATCAGAGGAGGCTCAGTAGTAGCCCCAAAAAAACTCAGGTAGGACCATGTAGCCCAGGTGGCCGAGTAATGCTTGAGAACCCAACTGGAAGCGAAGAGACTATGGGATAGACTATTCACATATTGTCCCAGCGAGAATAGATGGATGGAAGACTAAACTTTATTTGAATTCAGATACTTGAGAAAGGGGACTTTCTCCAGTAAAATAATGTGTCATTGTCTCCTTAGGACTCCAGGTGTTTATTTGCAGAATCAAGAAAATCTCCATTCGCTCTATAGTGAACAGAACACATGTGAAAAGCAACAAATGCATTCAAGAAGCATGAATAAAAATAAGCAATAAAGGAAGCAAACCAGTCGTTACGATTTGTTAAAATCTTTATATTTGTTATGTGACTACAGCCCTGTACACACGATCGGACATCCTACGGATTCTAATCCGATGGTTTTGTTCATCGGAAATCCGATCAAGCTGACTTCCATCAGTCTTGCCTACACAATCAGTCAAAAAACTGACCGTTCCAAACGCGGTGACGTAAAACACTCCGATGAGCCGAGAAAAATTAAGTTCAATGCTTCTGAGCATGCGTCGACTTGATTCTGAGCATGCGTGGGTTTTTTATCCGATGGACTTGCCCATAGACGATCTGAGTTTTCAAACGGTTTTTTATCCATCGGAAAAATTTAAAACATGTTTTATTTTTTAAAACCGATGGAAAAAAGACCGATGGGTCCCATACACGATCGGTTTGTCTGATGAAAACAATCCATCGGACGGTTTTCATCGGTTAAACCGATCGTGTGTACAGGGCTTTCCAGTCATGTACATATGCCAGATGAGCTTTCAATTCTCGTTGATAAGTAGTGCCATCACATTTTCTTATTAAGAACAGAGAAAGAGTGAACTGATCCAAATTTTCTGATCTGCAAGATCTACTGAAAAGCTGCTCCTCTAAGACAACTGTTACCTCCCTATACACTAAAGCCCCATACACACGGTCAGACTTTTTGCCAACAAACTTCAAAACAAGCAAGTTTTCCAAAAAATCCGACCGTGTGTACGCTCCATCGGACAAACTTTTTCGGTTTCATCGGACAAAAGTTCGCACTGCAAACGAACAAACTTTTCGGCAACAAAAGTCCGATGGTGCAAAGTCCGACCGTGTGTACAGAAATCCATCGGACTTTTGTCCAAAGTACAAATACGCATGCCCAGAACCAATGTTAAAATCAACCAACAATAGCAGAAGTTGACCAAAGGGTGGTGGTAAAGAGCAGAAAAAACATGTGATGTTGGGAACGTTTTGGGAAAGTTTGCAGAAAAGTCCTGCCGTGTGTATGCTATGGGTGTGCTTGGCCAACTCCCCTCGGACAAAAATCCACGGAAAAGTTTGTTTGAAGTCCGACCGTGTGTACGAGGCTTAAGACACAACTCATCCACATCCCATCATATTGTGAAACCATAATTCCCTATATAAGAATACTTTACAACATCTAGAGAATCTTTGTGGTCAATGCAAAGCACTCATAAAACTACAGAGTTACCAGTTTTGGATTTTTTTTTAAAGGCAGGTACCCTGGCCCTGGGCATTTCAAGCATACCAGCAGTTCTCAGTGCAGAAAACTTTTAGTACAAGACCTATGAAGATTCAAAAGAACAGCCAGCAGTGCAGCATATGGTAACTTAGTGGCAGAAGTGATTGCTTTAGTGTTAGGATTAGTCAAGTGGTTAGGTTAATTTAGTGTTAATGTAGAAATATAGGCAAAACTTTTTTTATCAAGGGAGGTTTATATAACCCGTCAGTTTTTGTTTCCCGCCATCTGTGTGCCAGTGTGGAGATTTCCCTTCACTTCCTGTCCCATAGCCAAACAGGAAGAGAGAGGAAATCCCTGCAAGTTAAGGGAATTCCTTGGGGACCCCCAGATCACTAGAACCAGTGTCCCCATTCGAAGATTTCCCCTTTTTTACTTTTCTGGGGACAACCCAAAATTAGTGATTTTCTTTTACTTTCGCTTTTAAATGATAATGGTAAACAGGACAAATAGAGGGGGTGAATCTTCCTAAAAGGGGCACAGACAGAAATGAAAACTAACAGGGGTTCTATTCCCTCTCCACTCCATCCAAATCAAAAAAAAAAAGTTTTGCCTATACCTATACTTTAACCTGCCTAGCGGTATTCCCGAGTCTGGCTCGGGGTGAGATTTCAGTACCATTAGCGGTAACCCCGAGCCAGACTCGGGATCACATCGCAGTATCCAGGCAAAGTAACTTACCTTGTCCCCTGGATCCCCCGCTGTGTCTGCGAGCTGTCATCTCGCTCGATTCACAGTGCCGAGCTCCGTTTCCTGCGACGTTGCGACGCACAGGGACGGAGCACGGCGCCAAATTCAAAAAAGTAAAAACACAGTATATAGTACACTGTAATCTTACAGATTACAGTGTACTGTATCAAATAATTACACACCCCTTTGTCCCTAGTGGTTTGTCCGGTGCCCTGCATGCAGTTTTATATTATAAATACTTTTCTTTCTGCCTAGAAACTGGAGATTGTCCATAGCAACCAAAAAGTGTCCCTTTACATCAAAAGTGGTTTTAGACCAGCTAGAAAACAGCAATAATAAATTAGAATCACTTGCAGAATTGAGCGATAGCGATTTGTGGGGAAATTTGTCATCAAACACTGAAAAACATTTTTATTATTATTATTATATTATTATTTGTTATAATTATTTTATAGTTATTTATTATATTATAATTTATGATTTTGTGTTTCAAACTTTATCATACCCGGGATGTCTACTAGACTCTTGTTTGGACAGATTTAAGTGAGTTATTCCTAAGAATTACAGGCCTGCAATATAAAACGCCAAATTTCCATGCAAAATAACGGTACCGCTTTCAGCACCTAAAATCTGAAATAATCATACTGCCAGGGAGGTTAAGGTCAGGTGTTGGTGGCTTCTTTTAACCATAGATCCCAGATGTCCCTGATTTCGAGGGACTGTCCCTAATTTGGAGGGACTGTTCCTGATATGAAACAAAGTCCCTCTGTCCCTTTTTTCTCCTTATTTTGGTCTGATATAGATAGATTTATATAAAATGCCCTATTTATCTTTAAAAAAGTTTCCCAGTGCTAAGCCTTTCATCCAATTTCTAAACTGTAAAATTTCAAAAGCCAGTATAAAAGGAATAGTAATATTAATAGTGGTAAAAAAAAGAAAAGAACTTGTGGGTTAAAACTAAACTTTTTTTTGTATAATTCTCCTTTAAGCGGGCCCTATGCCTACATACTTTTGCTAATAGGTGTCCCTTGTTCCCATCTCAAAAAGTTGGGAGGTATTGTTTAAATGTTATTCTTAAAAAAACTACATCTGTCATGGGAGAAGAATATCTGCAGTTGTTGGCCTATTTATAAAATTTTCTAGTTAACTGGCTGTATCTAGCTTTAATACTTCTAAGCCAGGGGTCTCCAAACTTTTTAGCCCGAGGGCCACATTGTAGATTTTATAATTATTCGAGGGGCGATAAAATGTATTTAGAAATAAATGAATAATAGTGTAAATAATCGCATCAGAGCCAGTTTCCACACTTCTGTGTCCCCGTCAGGTAATGTATATAACCAAAAGTATTACAGTGGCCACTTCAAGAGGCCACTTCTAGTTGGAGTAATTGTCATGATTGACATACTACATTGTTGCACTTTTGTAAACAACTTTTACTTTAAAAAATATATATATATATATTTTTTTTTAAGTTCTTGATGTTAAATTTCAGCCAATGTTTACTTTTAATTTGCACTGCATGTCATGCCTTTTTGATGTAATAATAAAAAATAAAAAAATACCTGTGTACTCGTGATGTAATGCCACATTTATATTTGGCACATTTTTGTTTGTCCACTGCTGGTGGAATAGTGTCAACTTTTTGTGTATGTCCTCTGTGGGTGGAATTAGACCCCTCACTGAGGGTAGTATTGCACCCCTTTCTGTGGGTGGCATAGTACCCCTTCCTGTGGGTGTTCTGTGGGTGGAATTAGGTCCCTTTCTGTGGGTCTTCTGTGGGTTGAATAAAGCTCTCAGTGGGTGGAATGCACGTTTGAGGGTTTGAATAGACTCCTCTTTCTGGTACCGCACTGGTTACCGCCGTCAAAAGGGTGGTATTAAATATCACCTTTTTTTAGTTCCTGTTTCCTTTGTGAATTGGACTTAACAGATTACCGCACAATTTTTTGTGCTATTTACAGACAGTTTTTATTTTTTTCATTGTTTACCACAAAATCGTTATTTGTTTTTTTAATGAATTGGACTTTATTTACCGCATGCAATAATTTATGCAAATTAGCAACTTAATACCCTTACCGCATGTGGTAAAGCTTAGTAAATTTACCCCATTGTTAGGATTCAGAGGTTAGGTGTGGGAGGGTTAAAAGTTTAGAGGTGGGTTAATTGGTGGTGAAATTTAAGGGTTAAGAGTCAGATGGCATTGGCCAGTCCAATAGAAACCGGTCAACATTTGCCCGTATGTACGGCAGCCAGTCCGACAGAAGTAGGCCTCTGTCGAAGCATCATGGCCAAAAAAGGTCTGCCGACCGGCTCCCGATCAGCGCTCTTAGCCAATGACCGGAGTGTTCTGGAGGGGGGCTGTACCCCTGTCAGAACACAATAGCAATAGCACAGCAGGGGAGATCTCTGTACTAACATTGGATTGTTAGTACAGCGGCTCCGACCCGAGTTGTCAGTTTTTTCTTTCGTTCAACCCAAAAAAACTAGTAGTGTGTACGAGTCTTTAGGGTCAATGTAAGCGTTGAAGGTTAAGTGGTTACGTTTAGGTTAATGGTTTGAGTATTTTATGAGTGAAGTTTTTTAAGGGTTTGGTTAAGTGTTAAGAAAGCGCTTAGGATAAGTTTTAGGATGTTGTCAGCATTAGAGACACTTTTTGGGGGAGTGGTGTGCAGTGGAACTTTAAACCCCAATGAGAGAAATACTAGTGCCAAGCTATCAACACTAAAACCTAAGATATCACAAGTCATCACAATGAAGTTAATAAATTGCCGTAGAATCACATTGCTTAGTCAATTTTGAAACACGTTACTTAGTCAACCTAAAAATGACTGGTATAATCATGAGAAGAACAGCCTGCTGCTGACACAATAGTTCTACATAGTAAACAAAACAATTGTCCTGGTATCAACGGAATGCTGTAACTATACCCTAAAGACATAAACAACAGAAGGATTGTATTACTTTCTGCAATGTGTATGTGTATCTGTGTTTCTCGGTAACAAACTAAATTTAGGAAGTGAACCAAGTTCACCTGTAATGTGATGGGACTACATGGAGTTAGTACTTACTTTGAAATAAAGTAGGTTACTGACTGATAAGATGAAAGTTCTGCTATACCGTTGCAGAACTGGCAAATTTGTACTACGAAGAACGATCTGACTTAATTAAGCAAAGCAATGAACATAACAATCATGGTAGGGTTTATTCATAAAACATAGAGAAAGAAAGAAGTACAAAATTAGAGTTGTAGCAAAAAAAATAAAAAATCTGGTTTCACTTTGTGGAATCACTAAACTGGAATTTTATATTTAACAAATTGACAACTTTGTTTTTTGTTATTTTCTTTCAAACTGGCAACAAATCTTTTGTGCTTCGGTCAATGAGGTTGATTTACTAAAGCCAAATAGGCTGTTCCCATTGCATGGGAAATTGCACTTTGCAAAGTACATTTCCCATAGCTGGGGTGAATCTGGTAAAAATTTTCCAAATATCCAATTAGGGGGAAGGAAAAAAATGAATTTTTGCTTAGACATAATTGGATGATGAAAGTCAGCAAAGTTTTACCTCATTCACTAAGCTAAGAGCAAGTCGCAAATTGCAATATACCTTGCAAAGTGACTATTTGCCTTTGCCCTTTTTTTGCAAGTTGATATTACATAAATACTGGTCAACAGCTCATAGCAGGAAAAAATTATACCTGACTCATAGGGTCTACCGTCTTTCTCTTGTTCTCTCCAATGTGTGCGTAGCTAAAAGGAAAAAAAGAAAATATTTTAAATCAAACTATGTTGGCTACGTGTCGAAATACAGCCATTAAAAAGCAGTTACACACACTAATGCCCCGTACACACGGTCGGACTATTCTCCGGCCAAAAGTACATCGGAATTCCGATGGAATTCCATCGGAGTAAAATAGAACATAATCTATATTTAAACTCTGATGGAATTCATCGGAATTACTCTGATGGGGCACACACACGGTAGGAATTTCCGATGGAAAAAGTCAGTCGGACTTTTTCCATCGGAAATTCCTATCGTGTGTACAAGGCATAAAAGAAGATAGTGGTACAAAGATATAGATATATCCCTGGAATCCAATACGACATTTGAAAATGATACCTGTAGTATTCCCTCCTAAGTGAAACCTAGGGTACACATAAAAATCTTTACACACTTTACTAATGTAGTCATTCTTGGCTATGTGAGCCCGTGTTCACTTCAAACATTCACAAACAATCATGTTCATTCTTTGTTGCTTTTTTCATTGCCTTGCAAGAGATTTGTTTCTACAAGTTTGTTATGGTTAAAGTGTATCTGTCGTCAGAATTTAAAATTATATAATGATTTCCACATTGTATTAATTACTCCTATTAATTGGAACGCTTTTTAAATTTGTAAACTTAATGAAGATCTCCACACATTTACCTTTTTGAATTCTGTGACATGTATTCACTATGCCCTATGAGTAAGCACGGTTGTGTCCCAGAATTCACAGAGCCTGCCTTCTAAACTACAGAGGTACTAAGAGGAGAAGCTTCAAAGGGAGAGACAATACAGGAGTCACTGCTTGTAGGCAGCAAGGTACCATGGGATATATAGTCCTTAGAAATTGAACGTAAACAGAAGAGGAGACGCTGCAAAGCATGCTGAGAATTCAGGGAATTGTGGAAAGAGATGGCCAGCAGACAGGCAGCACTCACAACAAGAAAGGAGATTTTTAAGTAAGCTTATATTTGATTGTCAATAATAACGCTTGTTTTGTATTGCTATTACAATGCTGATGGTATAAAATGAAAGTGCTGTGACCATAGATTTCCTTTAAATTCACCAACAGTGAAAATCATCCCCAATAAAGCTCAAGTTTATCTCATCAGGAGTGAAAATTATGGCATTAATAAAATCAACCCAATGTAATAAAATTATAAATGTGAAAATCTTTTTTTTTGTCTAATAAACACATTTTAAAGCTAGCTCCTTTCAGCAATAAGGAAGAAAGATGTAAACATTTTTAAACTAAGTAAAAGTGTTACTTCTAAGTTAATTAGCCTAGTAGTGGTGGCTACCTCTCTAGCTATGCCAGTGTCATTAAGCATTTTATCTATGGGGGTCTTTTCATTCGGGATCCAGACATGGCAGCAACGGCATTTATGATTTAATATAATAATGCTGTATATATGCATCTGCTGGTAATAGATACGTGAAACCTGTATTGAAAGACTCACTGGCCACTGGCCTCTGACTCACTGACCTGGAACAAACGTGCAAATTGAAAAGTAGTGTAAAGTAGAGTGTAGTCATAATTCCTTATCTGCCTACTTTTCTCAGATCACTGACCAAAAATACTGAAGTCATTGGAACAATATGACAGCCAGGCAACTAACATTTTTGGAAAGAGAGGTCAGCAATAGCAGACTACATATCTGTTCACTAAAGCATAAAGGGTTTGTAAACCCTTGTTTTTTTTAAATAACAAACATATCATACTTACCTCCGCTGTGCAGTTCGTTTTGCACAGTGTGGCCCTGATCCCTGTCTTCTCGGCGGCTCTCGCAGCTCCTCCTCGCATCAGTTAATCCTGTGGGAGAAGCGCTCTCCCGGGGGGGTTACCATGCGGGCGCGCTCCTGAGTCCAGCATTTGCGTCTATAGACACAGAATGCCGGCGCCCGCGTCATTGGATTTGATTGACAGCAGCGGAAGCCAATGGCTGCGCTGCTATCAATCTATCCAATCAAGAGCCGAGAACCCCGGGCAGAGAAGTAGAGTGCGTCTCCACCGAGGGAACGAAGGGTTCAGGTGAGTAAAATGGGGGGGGGGCTGGGGGGCCGGTCAGTGTCAGAAGTTTTAGTTTTGTCACCTTAACGCATAGGATGCCTTATGGTGAAAAAAAAAAATAGGATTTTTTGTACTCACCGTAAAATCCTTTTCTCTGACATCCATGGACTAACACGGTGTCTCTTTACACTTTACACGTGGTTATGTCCCTGCTCTAAAAGCCAGAGCTGAACAGCCCCACCCAGGGGGCGGTCCCTCCGGACATAACCCTCCCACTACAGTCAGCAGACTTCAGTTCGTAACAAAGCAGTACAAACTTAAAAGGAAGGGTGGGTGCCATGTCAGTCCATGGATGTCAGAGAAAAGGATTTTACGGTGAGTACAAAAAATCCTATTTTCTCTTACCAACCATGGACTGACACGGTGTCTCTTTACACTTTACACGTGGGATGTCCCAAAGCAGTGTCAAGAGGGATGGGAGCAGTATAAATGGAAAAACCAAAACTTCACTCCAATAAAAGGCAGAGCTCCTCAACGGAGGAGTCGCAACTTTAAACAGCGGCCTGCAGCACCCTGCGGCCGAAGGATGCATCCGAAGATGCAGCCACAATAACCTTATAAAACTTAAAAGGCATGAACAGACGACCAGGTCGCCGCCTTGCACACTTGTGCAACCGACGCTTGATGTCGGGAAACCCAGGAAGCACCAATTGCCCTGGTGGAATGCGCCGTAACCGGAAAGGGAGGCGCCCGCCCTTTGAGAGCATAGGCTTGAATGATGGTTTGTCTGATTCCCCTAAAAATGATGGCAGACGAAACCGCTTGGCCCTGTTATGGACCAGAGACAGTCACAAACAGTGAGTCGGACTTCCGAATAGAAGCAGTAGCAGATAGGTACACCCGTAAGGCTCGTACCACCTCCAATATGTGCAGCGCAAACTCTCCGGGATGCGATGGGTGAGGACACAAGGACGGGAGGGCAATGTCCTCATGTAGGTGAAAGGTCGACACCACCTTTGGCAAAAAAGGAAGGTCGCGGATGCAACACCGCCTTATCCTTATGGATGACTAAATATGGCGACTTGTAGGACAAAGCCGCCAACTCAGACACTCGTCAAACAGAAGTGATTGCCACTAAAAAGGCCACCTTCTGAGACAAGACAAGAGGGGAATATCCCGGATATTCCCAAAAGGAGGTTCCTGGAGGACCGAGAGCACCAAATTCAGATCCCATGGTGGGAGAGGAGGCTTGACAGGAGGGAGCACATGGCGAACCCCCAACACAAGGTGCTAACCAAGAAAATGACCCGCTAGAGGTCGCTGAAAGAAGACGGCCAAGGCCGAAATCTGATCCTTGATGGTACTCAAAGCAAGCTTTTTGGGTCACTCCACACTGCAGAGGATGCAGGATTCTGGGGACGGAATACGTCCGAGGACGCCAGTCCAGCGCTTTGCACATGGCGATATAAGCTTTCCAGGCACGGTGATAGATCTGCCTGGAGGAAGACTTCCGTGTCCTTAACATGGTCAAAATGACCGAGTCCGAGAGACCTCCGTCCCTCAACACCTGGCTTTTAACAGCCCTGCCGTTAAAGCCAGAGACTGTAAGCCGGATGAAACATAGGACCTTGAGACTGAAGGTCCTCCCTCATCGGCAACCGCCAGGGAACGTCCGTGACGAGACGTACCAGATCAGCGTACCAGTGATGCTGAGGCCAATCCGGAACAATTAGGATCGCCAGAGTTTATATCAGGCGATAAGGACCCTATGGGGCCACCAACGCATCCGAGGCATCGCCCAAGGATCCCTGGATCTGGCCACAACCTCGACCCTTGCGATTGAGTCAAGAGGCCATCAGGTCCACATCCGGCGTGCCCCACCGTCGGTAAAGGAGTTGAAATATGCAAGGACCACTCTTCTTGGTCCGGTGTCTGGCGATTGGCGACTCAGATAGTCCGCCTGCCCATTGTCTATGCCCAGAATGTAAAATAGACTACAGAGCCGGCACGTTTCTTCCGGCCCACTTCAGGATACGGACTACCTCGGAAGCCGCAGCTGAGCTCCGAGTTCCCCCTTGATGGTTTACATACGCCACCGCCGTGGCGGTGTCCGACTGGCTCCTGATGGAGCGACCCCGTACTCTCTCCGACCTGAGGAGAGACACAGTCCGATGGCCCGTATTTTCAGAACAGTGATTGGTAAACGGGCTCATCCGGAGTCCAAGGCCTGAGCCGACAGGACTCCCCAGACTCCACCCCAGCCCGTCAGGCTGGTGTCCGTCGTGAGTACCGTCCATTGGATGGGAGGGGAACGACTTTCCGGACCGAAGAGCCGAGGATCCCAACCACCATGTCAGGGGCGCCCTGACCAGGTGAATCACCTGGATCTGAAGATCCAAGGACAACGGGGATTTGTCCCAGGTGGACAAGATCTCCTTCTGCAATGCCCTGGTGTGTGATTGGGCATACGGAACGGCCGCGAAGGAGGCCACCACGAGTCTCGGGACTCTCATGCAAAAAACGGATTGACAACCATTTTTGGGATGTCAGCACCCGCACCGCAGACTGAAGTGTCAGCAACTTCTCCAGAGGTAGGATACCTTTGCCTCCAAGGAGTCCAGAATCAGAACTAGATACTCCAGACACTGAGTCGGGACCAGGACTGACTCCTGAATGTTCAGGAACCACCTGAGGGTCTAATTGATGATAGTCACCTTTCCTCTAAGTCTGATCCACTTTCTGCTCTTAGCAGAAGATCGTCCAGATAGCCCACGACAGCAATACCTCGCTGTAACAGAAGGCTAGAACCTGAGCAAGCACCTTGGTGAACACCCTTGGTGCCGAGGCTAGGCCGAAAGGAAGAGTCACAATCGATAGTGGACTTCGCTGATCGCAAAGCGCAGAAACTTCTGGTGACTTGCGCAGATCGGAACATGCAAGTAGGCGTCCTTGAAGTCCAAGAACGCCAGAAGAAAATCCCTTTGGTGGAGTGTAGCGATCACCGTGCGAATGGATTCCATGCGGAATTTCTGCACCTTCTCGAAGGCATTCAGGGCCTTGAGGTCCAGGATAGGTCGAACCACGTCCTATTTTTGGGACGACAAACAGATTCGAGTAGAATCCCTGAAAACTCACCTGTGACTGAACTGGCACATTCACTCCAGACCTGATCAAATCCTGTACAGCCCCCAAGAGGGCTGCCCGACAGGTAGGAAGGAGAGGAAGATTTGAGGGAAAGAATCTGTCTGGGGGCCAGGATCGGAATACTATCCTGTATCCTGAGGTGACCACCTCGCACACCCACCAGTCGGAGATTCGGGAGGACCACCGATTCGTGACCTGCGAAGTCGTCCCCCCACCCCAGAGTCGGGCGGAGGCAAGACTTCACGCGGAGGCGGGCTTGGGAGCCGCTTGTTCGGCTTACGCACCCAGGGGCACTTGTGCCCACCAGCCGCACTGCCGTCAGTCTGAGAGAGCCTACCCGTGGACTCTGACTGACGAAAAAACCCCGTTTTGCTGGAAAGGAAGGCCCCTGTTTGCGGCGGGCCTCCTCACCCTTGCTAGTCTAAGGAAGAAGAGTGCTTTTACCTCCCATGACATCCATGACGATGTCATCCAGATCAGCACCGAAAGGTCTACCACCTTTAAATGGTAGATCCGTCAGGAGCTTCCTAAGGCTAGGTCAGCAGACCAGCACTTCAACCAGATAAGACGACGCAATACCACCGCCGAGACAGAGGCCCTGGATATTAAAGGGGCCACGTCCAACGTGGCGTCGCACACATAAACCAGGCCCTAAACCAGTTGGTGGGCCAAAGCAACTGTGTCTGGAGAAAGATTATGCTCCTGTACAGCTAGGTGCAACATTTTTGCCCAACCTGTAAGTGTTTAAGACACAAGGGTCGCCGCTACCACAGGCCATAGGGCGGATCCCAACAAGGCAAACATGGCTTTGCTCACCACTTCTGACCTCCTGTCAGTGGGGTCCTCAAATGCAGGAGTCCCCTCCATCGGGAGAGTGATGGCCTTGTTCAACCGGGAGACTGGAGGGTCGACCCTGGGGGAGAAGCCCACCTTTTTAAGTAGGGCATCTTCAAGGGGTATCTGATAGACAAACGCCGCGGGACCATAAAAAAATTCTTCTGCGGCTTTTCCCAGACCTTATCAATGAGCTGGTCAAATAAAGTACATATGGAAAAACCTCTTTAGAAGGCCTGGCCTTAAAAGAACCAAAGGAGACTGTATCCGCCTGAGGTTCTGCATCCGCAGCATTTTAGCTTGAGAGTGTCCCTCACCGCAGTCATGAGCACACTAACAAGCGCCCTGTCATTTACTGACTCAGAACTGGAGTTTACCTCATAAGGAATGTCCTGTTCAAAACCATCCAATACATTCAGAACTAGGGTCCTGAGCGGTAGTGACTAGGCCTATATCTGAATCAGCGCACTGCCCTCATGAAGTAAAGTGGGGAGAGGGCGCTTTTTTGCTCCCTTGCGCTTGCACACAGCTCCCATCCTGGTCAGAAATGATTCCAGGACTGCCCACAACTGGTCCCTAGGGACCGCAGGTGCTGAAGCACTGCCTGTTGTCCACTGACATTTAGGGGAAGCTGGTGACAGAGACTCTATATTGCCCCCCTCTGAGACTCCTCAGATAAAAAGTCCACCCACAGGCTGTGCTGACTGAGGAGGGGGCGCCCAGGGGACTCACCAAACCGGACCAGGGACCGCTCAGTTCAGCGCTGGTGAGCTGTGAGGAGATTGTGAGGAGATTCGCGCTGTTACAGCAGCGCTAGAGGCCAAAACTAGTGCTGAAGAGTGCGCGGGCTACAAGAAAATGGCCGCCGCACTTCACTGAGGCGATCCGCGGCAAGATGGCCGCCATGACTCAGCAAAAGTGAAAGAAAAAAAAAAAAAAACAGCACACACACACACAGCGCCACTCGGCGCTCAGGCCCCAAAACACACAAAAAAAGGCCCCAAGCATATCTGCAGACCAGCATTAGCCCCTCCAAGAACAGTGTGACCCCCAGGCACCCCACACAGCACAGCGCCAGCAATGGTGACAGAGAGTGACAATGAAATACAGGGGGAGACAGGGAAAATCCAGGGGGAGACAGGGAAAATCCCCCACAGAGAAACACACAGCCTTTTTTACTCACCTGCAGGCAGGAGAGACTACTTACCCGTCCCCTGAGGGACCCACTGGTGTGTTTCTGACAGGACTATCACAGTGGGCAGCAGCGATTCCAATCAGCAGGGAATCTGCCAATAGATCCCTTGCTGAATCAGAGCAAAATGGAACAGGTGTCACTTTTGTGACTGTTCAGTGTTTTTCTTGCATCTTGTAACAAACCTATGTTAGGTCTATGGGCAAAAGGATGTAATCGTACGTGCATCTGTTTACATTTTTCTACCTCAGGTCCATCTATTTAGGTTCGAAAAAATGGAAAAAGATGAATATTTGTTTGCATCCTCCTGCCTAGACTAACACTGAGCTTTCATTCAGACCCCCCTGAAAAACTCATCTGAAAGGAACAAAGGTTTGTTGTAATGCATAAAAATTATTCTGGGGTTCAGAATCAACACAATCACATTTGTGACATTTCTTTGCAAACTTTTAAATTCTGCCCCAAGAGCAACCTCTGATCATCTTTCTCCTCTTCACCACCTAAAGTGATTCTAATAATCATATTAATAATATAATGTATAAGTTTTGCACAGAGCAGCCTTGGACCTCCTCTTCTGGGGTCCTCCACCAGCACTCCTGGCTCCTCTTCAGCGAGTGCCCCATAGGATGTCGCCCACTTGTGGGGCACTCGTGCAGGCTCAATCCCGAGCCGCACTGCCTGCATCTATAGACACAGACAGCAGGGCTCTGCCCCGCCCCCACTCCCTTGTCACAGAATTTGATTATTAGCAGCAGAAGCCAATGGCTCCCACTGCTATCAATCTGCTCTGGAAAAAGTCGCTGCTCTCAGGCACAATGCTGGATCGAGATCTGACTCAGGTAAGTATAAGGGGGGTTGGGGAGGGAATCCTGGTCACGGAAGGTTTTTTACCATAAAGTGGTTGTAAAGCCCTAACATTTTTTTTACCTTAATGCATTCCTTGCTTTAAGGTAAACAATGTTTAGGTGTCACCATCCCCCATCCCTTCCAGGTCTTGCTGGCTTTGCTAGGGCACCGAAAGCCATTGGCTCCCAGTGCTGTCAATCAAAGCCAGTGATGAGGGAGCAGGGAGCCGGGCTGAGTCCCGCTGTCTGTGTCAATGGACGCAGCAGAGCGGTGCGATTGTGAGCATGTACGAGTGCCCCCATGGAAAGAGGCTTCCAATGGGGGCACTGGACAGAGGGAAGGGGCCAGTAGCGCTGGCGGAGGACCCGAAAGGAGGAGGTTTGCGGACACTGTGCAATTCCATTACATAAAGCAGGTAAGTATAAACATGTCTGTTATTTTTTTTTTTAATGACCTTTACAATCACTTTAATGCAGAGAATGCATTAAGGGAAAAAACTGTTAAGCCCTGTACACACGGCCGGGATTCCCGGCGGTATAAGTCTGCCGGGAATCCCGACGGGAAAACTGCGGTGAGAGCTTTGGCCAGGAATCCCGGCCGTGTGTACAGGGCTTATGCTCCCTCGGCACTGCCTCACAGTGTTTGCCAGTGGCAAGTGTAGTAAATCCGGCGGGAAAAAAAACGCTGGCAATCCCGACTGGAAAATAGAGAGCAGGTTCTCTATTTTCCCCGCCGGGATTCCCGTCAGGTAGCATACACACGCCCAGTTTTCACGGCAAAAAGCTCTCCCAGCAGTTTTCTTGCCGGGAAAACCGGCCGTGTGTACCGGGCTTAAATCTTTGGAACCACTTTTTACGGTTTTGGGTTGATCTACTATAGGCTAAATGGTTGTTCACTTTGCAAAAGAAGTTGCACCTTGCAAGGGAATTTACCCTAGAACTTAGTGAATGAGGTGAAGCTCTACTGACTTTTATCATCCAATCAGGTGCAGGAAATAATGCTATTTTTCCTTGTGACGTGATTGGGTATTCTTTGGAAAAGGAAACTTCACTTCATTCACTAAGCTCTGGGGCAAATTCCCTGGCAATGTGCAACTTCCCTTATAATGTGAACAACCTATTTGCCTTTAGTAAATCAACCACTTTGTCACAGTCTAGTCCTCAGGATTTTTTTTCCTTCTCCCCCTCACTTCACTGACTGCTTCATCGTTGTTTCTGTAGCGGACCCCCAAAATTGGGGTTGCTATGCCTTAAATTTAAGGGCAGCCTGAGCAATAGTTTGGCTCAGGTTTTCTGTATTTTTAGCATTGGACTCTGCTCTGCTGTGGTGTTACCTGGATGTATAGTTCCCCTTGACCTGCGGGTGGAGCTGTCGCTCAGGTCTCGGGTTGAACCACAGGTGGCATTGTGGCGTGATTGGGTGTCCTCTCTCGGCAGCCATACAGTACTTAAGAGGGGGGTACTTAAGGGGCAGACGCCATGATCTGGGAAGATTGGCCGGGGGATTCCAAGGTGGAACCCCTGGTGGCGAGAGTCGTGCCCGTTGGCCCTGCTGGCCAGGGGTTCGTGAATTGGTCGAGGAGTCTCGGGCACCTTCAGCCTGAGGCTGTAGTGTTCCAGGTAGGCCCAGTACCTTCAACTGGATCTACAGCTAAACCACTGGAGTCCCAGGGAACCCGAGGGAGGGTGGCCCGCTCTGAAAGAGAGGAAACCAGGGGAGGACCTGTCCGGAGGATCGGTGAAGGAAGTCACTCTCTCAGGAGAGGCCTGGTTGCCTATCAGAGGGAAGGATTCCGTGAGTTGCACAGTAGCGCCTGTGATGTGCCCCATTGGCACCTATGGTCTCTAAAGGTCGCAGGCATTAAAGAGTTCTAGATTCAGGAACTAAAGGATTCTGTGGCCGAGGATCTCCTGAACTTGTCTTTGAAGGGGACTAAATCTGAAGTAACTGTTCATGCTCCACTCCGGCTGCTAGAACTGTGAGAGGGATCTATCCGGGTGAGCAATACCCACTCAGGCTTGAGTGGAGAATAGGGTAACTGTGTGCCGCGAGCCTGAACCTGTCTCGCTACCCAACTCTATCTCTGTCTTCAACCTTTTCCCAATTTGTTCCAAGCAAGGAAAAATAAACTTGTCTGTTGGAGTTTAAACACAGTCTGGACATTGGCCTTCTTTTGGGGGAAAGAATAGACTTTTCCCTATACTCTAGGGACGAGAACCAATGGAGGGAGGTAACTCGCTGCAGGACCCAAAAATAGTATGAACACCGCTCAACCTCTTATACCAGGAGGATACGGGCATGTGGCATGGTGTGCCTTACCCTGCAAGTGAAGGTAAGCAGGAAAAAGGGTCCGTGTGCTACATTTCCTTATCTGAAAAATTACACGGGGTCTTCTTATATACAGCTTACACATGTTTGGTTTCTACTCTTTTATTTATGTACAACGTAGATTACATATTCATATGCATAGACCATGTCCTATGCTCAGGGTCCTCACATCCAATGCAGGGCCATTGGCTCTACATTGGAAATGATGACATCAGAAGACCTGCGACCGCTGGAGCATAGGGGAGAAGAGGCTGCGGGGACTGGTCTTACAAGCCGGAGGAGCCTAAGGCCGGCCATCGATGGAACGGTTTTCTTTCTTGCAACCACGGGTAGCAATAGTCGGGCTAGTGATAATTGCATGCAAAATCAGGCAGTCTGGTTTTACCCAAGTTGATCGATCAACTTGGGTACATTCAGCCTGCCCATACATGGTTCAAATCTTGGCCGGTTCCTGCTAAACTGACCAAGATGGTTGGCCTAAGGAAGTGAAAAAAATGACTTTTGCTATCCCCTAGACCTAAGCAGACCTTTAACTGATGCAGTGCAGGGAGCAATTTTATTTTCCTCACAGTTTGGCTTTAAATGTTGCTGTAAAAAAATACCTGTAATATTGTTTGGAACATTTTATGTATTATAATACATGTAGTACACTTGCTTTTATAACAGGCACTATACCAAAAAATTATAATAATTTTACTGCAACTAGGTTAACAGAAACAGTTTTTGACCAATAAGATCTATTGGCTTGATTTAACCACTTGACCTCGTGGAAGATTTTCAAGACAGGGCCATTTTTTGCTTTTTGGCACTGCGTTACTTTTTTTTTATTTTTTATTTACAGATTACCTGTACCTGTTTTTCTTCTTTTTTTTTTAACAGGTAATATTTATTGAAATAATGCACTAATGTAATACAGGGAGAAAAAAGACATGCAGATTCGATATATAAGGGTTAACAGTAAGATATGAAATACATCATAGAAACAATCCCAGAAGGCACTTAAAGGAGGCAATCGAGTCTCCTAATCAGTCAAGTCATTCTCCAAAGCATTAGAATGCAAATGATTTATACGCTCCCCAACTCCTGAGGAAAAAACACAGGTGAAGAAAAAGAGAGGGCACTGCGTTACTTTAACTGACAATTCCGCAGTCATACAACGCTGTACGCAAATTAAATTTATTTCATTTTTTTCCCACAAATAGAACATTCTTTTGGTGGTATTTGATCACCACTGCATTTTTATTTATTTTTTGCGCTATAAACGAAAAAAAGAGCAACAATTTTGAAAAATAAACAATATTTTTTACTTTCTGCTATAAAACATATCCCATAAAAAAATAAGTTGATAGATTTTGGCCAAAATGTATTCTGCTACATGTCTTTCTTCAAAAAATAAAAATAAATTCCAATAAGTGTATATTAATTGGTTTGCATGAAGATAATAGCATGTACAAACTATGGGATATATACTTGTAGCGCCCCTCTACTTTGAGGGGTGCTGTGTGCCTAAATTTAGGGGTTGGTCTGAGCTAGTAGCCAGGCTCAGACCGCTTTTATTGATAGGTTCTGTTACTTTGTTCCTGCAGGTGTTGTACTGGTGTGCAGTTCCCTGTGGCCTGTAGGTGGCACTGCCATGACAGGTCAGGGTTGAACCACTGGTGACAGTGCTGTGCTTTAGGGTGTCCTCTCTCGGCAGTAGTACAGTGGACATGGTCAACCTGCTGTGCATGCCGGGAGAGGATAAATAAGGGGCAGACGCCGCCTGAAGCAGGAGTTCCGGGGTTCGGGAGTTTGGGAGTTCGGGTCGCGTGACCTGGCCCTCCAGGCCAGGGGTGCGCGAGTGCATCGGTCCCAGGCATCTTTAGCCTAGGGCTGCAGCTTCGCCATTGGGCCCAGCAACTTTAGCTGGGGCTCATCTCTAAGCGGAGGACTCTCAGGGTGCCCCTGAGAGGGGACCCGCTCTAAGAAGAAGAGGCCGGGGGAGGACCTTTCTGATGGACCGGTGAGAGTTCACAGAGAAATAGAGGCCCGGTAAACTTCTGGAGGGATTCCACTATTCATCTGAGGCCTTGTAATGTGGAGCAACTTGCACCTGTTCCTGAATTACAAGCGCTGAGAAGTTCGGGGCTCAGAGATTCTGTGGCAGAGGATCTCCCGATCGTATCTCCAGGGAAAAATTCAGTGAATGCCCGAGTGTCATTCCGGTTGCTAGGACCGTGAGAGGGGACTATCCGGGTAAGCAGAGACACTGGTGATTAAGTGGTGAGATTAAGTGCCATGTGCCTGAACCTGCATCCCTGTTCCTTTATTCTTCAACTCCAACTTTACTATCCAGTTTTCAGCATAAAGAAAATAAACCTTCCTTCATTAAGGTTTAACCTTGTCTGGACATTGGCCTTAGTGGTGCACCTACAGACTCTTCCCTACACTCTAGGGGTGAGATCCAACCGAGGGAAGGTAACTCGCTGCGGGACCCAACAATTTCTGAACACCCTCTTATTCAAGAAGGAAACTGGGCATTGTTGTACGGTGTGTCCCGCCTTGAGGAGGTAAGGCCAGGGATCCGTGTGCTACATACTTAAATTTTTATATATTTTTTTTTATAATAGTAATGGCGATGATCAGCGACTTATAGCGAGATGGTGTGCAATCTGACAATAACTGAGGCTTTGTGGGAACTAACTGCCATTGACATCACCAGTGCCATTATTACAGTAATGGGCAGGGAGGGTTAAAAATTTAGGATCATCAAGGGGTTAAATATGTGCTGCCGCTGCTGTCAATCGTATCCAATGACGTGGGAGCGGGGGGGAGGGCCGAGTCCTGCTGTCTGTGTCAATGGACGCAGCAGCAGGACACGGGAGCGCGCCCGCATGAGTTCCCCCCGAGGGAGAGCGTCTCTCCAACGGGGGACTCGAGAAGAGGAGAAGCCAGGAGCACCACTGAGGGACCCCAGAAGAGGAGGATCGGGGCCACTCTGTGCAAAACCAACTGCACAGAAGGGTCAAGTATGACATGTTTGTTTTTTGTTTTGTTTTTTTTAAACCGAACCTTTACATATCCAAGTTGATTTTGTAAGCTTGTAAACAGTCCCTTACACATAATCACTTATGAGGTTTAATTCTTTCTTCCACCACAATGGAAATGTTAAAGACCTTTAACAAATGTGAAAATGGGTTTTGGTTATAATGTTTAAAAGCAATAATCCATGTTGAACCACATCAATAAAAGGTAAATCTTTCAATAAACCACCACAAATACTTGTTGAAGAAGTGTTTGTATAGTCTTGAAGCACAAAGTGTGTACACTTCACATAACTATGTAAACGATCAATATTACTGTTAATTCTTGCTTCAATAGTTGTTTAACTACTCAGTAGCAAAAATACTTACCTTTTTTCTAAGACAAATAAATTACATACACCTACATGCTTGGTTTAAAAAATGTATTTAAAGAAGGGGTACCCAATCTTTTGAAGAGCGAGGGCCACTTAAGCAACTTGGTAACTGGTCGTGGGCCACAATTACTGGAGCGGACGGATGACAGATGTGTCCGCTCTGTATATGCAGAGCGGACACGGACACACACTACTTTATTGGCCCTCCCATCCGATCCAACCAGATGGAAGGGGACGGACCCCCTTCTATTTTTTTTTTTGTTTTTTTTGTGTATCCGTGCAATGGACACAAGTCTGTTTACATCTGTCGCTCCATAGAGGTGAATGGAGGGTCCATGTGGGTTGAAGCGATCATGCAATAGGGGCCTAAGGCTGCTTTCACATTGATGTACTGCAGTTTACCTGCACTGCGGGTGAAGCGCAGTGGACCTGTGGCATTCCTGGGTTAGCTGCACTTTGCCATCAATGTGTATTATATCCTGCAGGTGTGGCGCATTTTCTGAAAGCGCACCAAACCCGCAGGTAATAACAGAAGTCTATGACTCAGTGCAGGTAACCCAAAGGTGCACTGCGCCGCACCTGCGGATCAGTTTGAAAGATGCCCAGTAACCACTGCAGAACAGATATGCCCATATATACACTGATTTTAGTAATAAACATACCGTTTAATAACAGTCTTCCATTCAGGTAGCGCCGGTTGTTGTTGTCCCAGACAGAGTGCATTTGGTATCACTCCACTTGTGACAGGAGCCAGCGCTATGCAGGAAGCATTGGCATATGCTGCTCTGCTCCCTTCACAGCCGCTTGCATCCTCTACTGCTGGCTTCATTCAGAACACTTATGCCCTTGGGATGGCGGGTAGGCAACCCGCGATTTGGGCTTGCGAACCTGATACTTCAAAGCAGAAGGTCGCGGGCCACAACAGAAATATTCTTGCAATAGGTCAATAAGACTGTGCCTTTCTCAATCATTTTATCCATGGGGAACCCTTGGCATTTTTTTATGGTCTTAGGGAACCCCTGCCAAAATTGATTTATCAGGGATCAGTGGGAAAATGCCCCATTGGTGATCAGGGAAGAGAACCCTTTTTACTTTGGTGATCAAGGAAGAATGCCCCCAAAACATTAGTGATAGGGGAAGAATTCCCCCCCTCCCCCATTTACAGTGGTAGTCAGAATGCCCCCCTTACAGACATCTGAAAAGATCACCAATGCCATGTCACTGGCTCTAAGAAATGGCGTTGGACCCAGAAATCAATAGACACCATCAGGTGGGAGATCATCCAGCCACAGTTCAAGAAACCCTTAGCAACCTTTTGGTTGTACCCAGGGTTTTCACAGAAGCCAGATCGAAAATGGGTGATCTAATATATTTTATTCATAAATATTTTGATCTACTTGAATAACAAATGTCTAATCTTTTTCTGATGTTTCCCAAAGTTCTGACATCAAAGTAAAGCACTGTTATTACTGCTGGACCATGATGAATAAAAAAAGAAAACCACCCAAGTTGGTGCCTATTTTTTTTTTTTTATTTCCCCTAAACAGAAGCTAAGCAATCTGTTAGACTTGTAAACCTTCCTACATGTTAACTATTTTTTTTATTTGCAATCCAAAGTGAAAAATGTGTTGGTTGTTATTTCTGTAATCACAATTTCCAGACATTGCCTCACCAGGAACCTCCAACGTTTATACAAGTCATTGCCGTAATTTCTGTGAAGCAGCCAACCATTTAAAAAACGTTGTGGATATCATCTAAAAACAGTGGTAGTGATTTGGCCACCTCATACAAAAAAAAAATGGGGGAGATAGTCAAAGTGGAGACAGACGCAAGAAAGCTCTATAATTCAAACATATTAATACAAAACAACAATAGGTAGCCAAGTATACCAAGCTGTTGAAAATGGCAACTGGATGGCTTAGCCACCTTACTGTCACTCCAAGATGATAATTCTGAGGCACTTCAGCCAGTATTTTAACAAGTTTATCTTCAATGCAGTCTCAGAGAAAAATAAAGAAAGGGCGCACCAGCCTAGTGCATTATCCTTTGGATGGATTTTATTAAAAAAGATAAAATGAAAACTACTCACAAGCGTAGGCGAAAGGTTCACAATGTAAATAGTTTCCACAGGTAGCAGCAATGAGTCAGACCCAAAAACACTCCAACTGGTCACAGAGAATATGATGAAGGCCACTGCCGGCTGACACATTTCAAAGGACAACCTTCTTCCTCAGAGCCCAGCAGCCTGAGGAAGAAGGTTGTCCTTTGAAACACGTCAGCCAGCAGTGGCCCTCATCATACCCTCTGTGACCAGTTGGAGTGTTTTTGGGTCTGACTCATTGCTGCTACCTGTGGAAACTATTTACATTGTGAACCTTTCACCTACACTTGTGAGTAGTTTTAATTTTATCTTTTTTAATAAAATCCATCCAAAGGATAATGGACTAGGCTGGTGCGCCCTTTCTTTTTTTTTCTTGTTTATTGTTAGGATTCCCCTATCCCTGAAGGGCAGCAAGACCATTGACATGCACCATCACGACATACTGACTGTCTGGTAATCCACTCGTGCGCAGGAGTGTTTGTTTTCTCTTTTCAAGTCTCCACCTGAACTTCTTCTGTTGTGGGTAAAAATGGAATCGGCAGTCGTGGTTTTAGGCTTAATTACAAGCCTAATAAAGATATATAGCTGAGCAAAAAGATGAGATGTATGAAAGCTCCCAACATTTGAAATTATATGAGATGATAGACTTAGTAGACAGGTTGTGATAGGAAAAAGATGACCGGTATTGATAATAGTCAGTGGCAGCAGGGGTGGATGCGATGCCCATGAAAAATCGAAAATTGACCATATACTTTACAATCTGATTTTAAATTCTCTTTTAAATCTACCAACTACCAACTGGATACAAACTGACATTTTTGTAAATTTAAAGTAGGTTTTACAGAGATTTTTAAAATCAAAAAGTAACTTTTACAGTCAGCCTAAGCATATGCCACAGATTCTGTTACTTTAGCTGGTAATTCTACTTATCATGCATCTAACTCTGGTGATAATGTAGTGACTGATAAATACATGGTAACTGATTTAGGGTGACAAGCTACCTTGGAGAATGGTTGGTAAAGAAGAGGTTGTTGACTATAACTCGTTTGCTTTTATATATCCAATTTCTATTATTATTATTGGACTGGACTAGCTAACTAGACAAATGCCATGCTTATTTTAGTGATAACAAAAAGTATCTTTAGGGCTCATAAACAGTATCCTACATTATATTTCTTTACATTTGTTTTCCAGGTGCTTGGCAGCAGCTTTAATCCCTTTAAAGTGCAAATGCTGTGTGTACTGAGCCAAAAGGCTGATTTTACACTTCACTCCTGGGAGGCAGGATGTTGGGTGCTGAACATTACATGCAACGCCGAGACCGCAGGTGCCTATTGTTTCTACCTACTGGGAGAGCGGTGTAGCCATACGCAGAACACTGCCTGATGAACACATTGTACTAAATGCATTTATACAGTACATTCAACACAGTGTGAACGTAATGTTAAAGCGACCTTGTCGATATTGTAAGGTATATCGGTTTGCATCCTGTTGTGCAAAAATAGTGAGGCTTATGTGCAGTTTCACCTAAAGCAGCCACCTTTACCTTAAGGTTAGTACGCATACTGGTACTAGGCTGCCCCCCAGGACCTAAGGCCCCAGACAGAATGAGAAAGATGAGCAATGGTCTTGTGGGACAATCAGCAGACTTGATGTCAAGTGACTGTTGAAGCACCTTGAGTCAGAGTTGGGGAGGAATGAACAACCGGTTGACAGGGGCATCGCTAGTAACAGATTTCTGAGCCACCTGGAGCACAGAGGAAAGGTCAAGAGAGAAAGTGTCAGTAATCTGGGCAGAAGACAGAATGGGATGCTTACCACAGCGGGAAAAGAACAGGATTCAAAACTTTGAGAAAGAGCATCTGCCCTAAGCTTCTTTGAAATCGGACGATAGGGCATGGTGAAATAAACATGGAGAAGAAGAGGGACCACTAGGCTTATTGGGAAGTCAGGCATTTGGCTAACTTAATGTACTTAAGGTTCTGGTAATCTGTTTAGAAGGTACATTGGATGTTAGGGTCCCTTCCAGCCAATGCCTCCAAGGCCCATTTCATGGCCATTAGCTCTCAGCTGCCAATGTCATAGTTGCGCTCAGAGAAGAGGATCTTTGAGACAAGAACGCACAAGGATGGCAGTTACTGTAGGAAATGTTAGAAAGAATAATATACCCATAGGTAAGAGTGCTAGGACCATAGTTTTTTGTTCCCTCTCTCCCTATTCTAATTAATTACCATTGATTATAAATTTATAATTTATTATAGGTATTCCCAGTGTATAGCTAGCTGCTCCTGATGAGTGGAGACAATCCACGAAACGCGTTGAGCTTTCATATTTGATGTGATCATGTGTTTACTATGGGTTTTGTCTGTTTGAGTCATCAATTAATCAAATACTATACCTATCATGTTTGTACATATTTTGGGTATACTGCTGATGTTATTATTAATCATGTGCTACTATGTATATTATGCAATCAATTTTACTATTATGTGATTTATTAATCATGCTGTATCTGTATCATACTTATTGATTTAATATGAATATCATCTATTGCACTATGCCCAATTATGTTACTAATAAATATCATGTTTACCTTTATTGATTGATTCACTCAACCTTAGGGTTGTGTTTCATATAAAGTCCCATTACCCCTTTTGCTCCCATTTTCCCCTCCTCTTCACTGTAGGAAATGTATTGTGGCAAAACAGCTCCTGCCCCAATCTCCGAAGCCTTAAAAACTGTAGTAAGGCTGGGTCCAGATACTTCAGAATAAGAGCTGAAGTAAACACCTTCTTAGGGCTTTGAAAGTTTGGATTGCTTCTTGTGGCCACAGTTTATAATTAGTGCCATGATAAGATTAGTATTGAGCACTACCTGGATTGATAAGCCTTGGATATGTTTTTTATAGAAATTTACATAAAAATCAATAGGCATGGCATGAAAATTCACAAGCAGAGGCCACTGTTATATACCCCAGACCTTGGTCTTGATCTACGGCGATGTGCGATTTTCAAATAAAGCGCAAACGGAAGGAGGGAGCGTTTCCCATATCTAACAGATATATAAAATGAATTAAACTTAAAACAGAGCTAAAGGATTTTTGTTTTCTGATTTTGGATAGGGTAATGGAGGCTTATAACCTTGTCAGGCTTTTTTTTGCCATCTATGTCCCATTGAGGAGATTTTCCTTCACTTCTTGTCCCAGGGCCAGAACAGAAAGTGAGAGCAAATCGCTCCAAAGAGAGGGAATCCCTGGTTGTCACCAGAAGTAGTGTCCCCGTTGGAAGATTTCCCTTCTATTACTGTTCTGGTAACAAACCAAAATTTGGAATTTACTTTCACTTTTAATGATAATGGTAAACAGGAAAAATAAAGAGGATGAATCTGCCTAGCAGGGGCACGTGCCACAATAAAAACCACACAGGGGTTCTAATCCCACTCCACTTTATCCAAAAGCTAAAAAAAAGTTTTGCCTATTATTATAATTTAAAGCTAAAGTGTGGGCAAGAACTGTTGGTACCAACAAAGTAACGGTGTGTGCCCCACTGATGGCTGCTGCTTCTTTATTGAAAAATGTTACTTACATGTAGCCTCTGCCAGTGATGTCATTGCTGAATTTCTGGTGTTGAAACTGACAGAGATGTTTGCACAGTACTGTCAGTCTACACTGTGAGCATGCTTAAAGCCCAGCCCCAGAGCCTTACAGTTTAGTCCCCCCCCCTTCCCAACACAGTGGGAGGGGGGGTTGGAATGGGTTAAATGCTAGTTCTTCTTAAAGTGGTTGTAAACCACGTAGACAAATTATTATTTTTTTACTTACCTGCAAGACAAAGCTATAATGAGCTAGTATGACTAGCATACTAGCTCATTATGTACCACTTACCTTCGATCGGGGCCCCCGAAGTCGTCCGTGTCCCTCCTCTAGCCGCATCCATCGCTGCGGCGATAGCCGGAATGTTACTTCCGGGTATCGCCGCTGCAGCCAATCACAGCGCCGCTCCGGCGCTGCGATTGGCCGGAGCGGCGAAGACGTGACTCCGCGCATGCGCGCGTGAGCTGTCGAATTCGGCTACATCGTCGAATGTTGCGACCTAGCCGAATTTGTGAATGGGGTGACGTCAGCGTCGCTGCATTTACATACAAATATCTCCTTAACCGTGTAGGTTAAGGAGATATTTCATGCGCCTACAGGTAAGCCTTAATCTAGGCTTACCTGTAGGTCTTTGTTTAAAAAGTGGGGTTACAGCCACTTTAAGCCTCGTACACACGGCTGAGAATCTCGTCAGGAAAAAACTTGTTGTTTTTCTTGACGAGATTCTTGGACAAGAAACTTGTCCCGGCCGAGTGTACACACGGTCGATTCAAAGAACCCGCGGTTCTTTGAATGGAGCGAACGCGGTGACGTTATCGACTACGACGAGCGTGCGCTCGTCACATTCGATGCCGTCGCCGCCATCTTCCTATGCCTAGGAAGCTACCGCGCATGCGTCAAAGACATTTTGAGCATGCGCGGGTTTCCACGGCGACAGGAAAGTGTACACACACACACTTTTCTCGTCGAGAAACATGCTGACGAGAATCTGGACGGGAAAATGGAGAATCCTGACGAGAAAATAGAGAGCAGGTCTTCTATTTTTCTCGTCGAGATTCTTGACAAGAAACCTGATAGCCGCGTACACACGACCGATTTACTCGGCAAGAAAGCTCTGCCAGCAAGTTTCTTGTCGTTTTTTGACGAGAAACTCGGTCGTGTGTACGAGGCTTGTGGGGTAGAGGGATAGGGTGTACTTACATTATTTTCATGCTCCAGAGGGGTTCCTCCAGTGTTACAAAGTCTTCACTCTCAGCTCTCTAAGACCCCTTTCACACTGGGGCGGCGGGTGCCTTGGCAGTAAAGCCCTGCTATTTTTAGCGGCGCTTTACTGTCAATTTAGCGGCGCTATTCGGCCGCTAGCGGGGGTTGAAAGCGTCCCGCTAGCGGCCGAATAGTGCCAAAAAAGGGTTAAACCACCCGCAAAGCACCAGTGCAGCAGTGCTTAGCCGGCGGTATAGCCGCGGTGCCCATTGATTTTAATGGGCAGGAGCGGTGTACACACCGCTCCTTCACGGCTCCAGAGATGCCGATAGCAGGAGTTTTTTTACCCTCAGAGCTTTCACATTGGAGAGACAGCAGAGGCTCTTTCAGGGTGCTTTGCAGGCACTATTTTTAGCGTTATAGCGCCTGCAAAGCGCCTCAGTGTGAAAGGGGTCTAAGGTGACCCAGCTTCAATCACACTCCAGTCTCCTCCATGTACAATGCAGGGTTAATAGCCATGCACTGTTATGTGTAAACGCTGAGGGGCTGCCAACAGCCCAGAGCATCAGAAGGAAAAGAGGACAGTGGTGGTGCCAGCTGGAGCAAAGTTTAAGGTAAGTAATACAACCAAGAAGTATCAAGCATTTACAGTAATTCTTGCAGGGTTGGGGGAAGCCCACTGCAAAGGTTTTTTTTTGTCATTCCAGTCCTGAGATGTAGACCGCATTCACACCTGAGCGTAGCGCTTCGAGCGTTTTTACCGTCGTTTTTACCATCGTTTTGTCACGCGAATTTGCGCACGTCGAAATGCTCGTTGTCGCGCTAGACGCTTGAATCGGGCATTTCCATTACATTCTATGACTCCTAAAACGCCCAAATCTGCCCGATTCGCGCAACAAAAAAGGGTCCGGAACTTGTTTGAGCTTCAGACGTTCGGCTTCAGGCGTTTTTGAGTGGAGTTGTGAACCATCTCCATAGAGAATAATGGATTTTTTCCCCTCTAGAGTTTTGTAGCTTTAGGCTTCAGGCTACAAAACGCTCAGGTGTGAATGCAGCCTAACACAGCTCTGCCACACGGCACAGCCCTGTCCTGCTTTTTTGGGTCATGGAGTGCATTTACTTTTGCTCTCCTGTGACCTAGAGTCACCTTATAGCTGGCTATTGCTCACTATCAGCTGACGTCACAGAGCAGCTCCAGGCTCTGGAAGGATCTCGACCATATTGTTGGGATCCACCCAAGCTGGCTGATTGACAGCTGCACCCGCTCCCTCTCCAGTCCGGTGCTCCAGTGAGCGCTAGATGATCAGAGCGGAGAGTGGTGACTTACAGTCATTGCTTTCTGCACCAAGCTGACCGAGAACTGAGCAATCAGCTGGACATGAACACATGGTTCTCTCAGTTTTCAGGCTTAAAGTCCATCTCTGTTACTCTGCTTTCTTTTCGTATCAGCATGTTCCTTGCACCACAGCATAATTGATTCTCTCCCTGTGCTGCTTTTCCCTATTCTTGTCTAAGCTCTGCTGTACAGCGACTGCAAAAGTTTAACACGTGGTCAGATTTGGGTACTTATACTGTTTGTATTTAATGACTCATTAGTTAATACAGTGCTGCATTACTTGGTGTCATTTATGCCTGCCGGAAAATCAGCTTTAAAAGAGCGAGAAGAGGGAGGGGAGGGAGGGAGAAGAGGGAGAAGAGGGATGGGATCGAGAAGAGGGATGGGATCGAGAAGAGGGATGGGATCGAGAAGAGGGAGAAGAGGGATGGGATCGAGAAGAGGGATGGGATCGAGAAGAGGGAGAAGAGGGAAGGGATCGAGAAGAGGGATGGGATCGAGAAGAGGGATGGGATCGAGAAGAGGGAAGGGATCGAGAAGAGGGATGGGATCGAAAAGAGGGAAAAGAGGGAAAAGAGGGAAAAGAGGGAAAAGAGGGAAAAGAGGGAAAAGAGGGAAAAGAGGGAAAAGAGGGAAAAGAGGGAAAAGAGGGAGAAGAGGGAAAAGAGGGAAAAGAGGGAAAAGAGGGAAAAGAGGAGGGAGAAGAGGGAGAAGAGGGAGAAGAGGAGGGAGAAGAGGGAGAAGAGGAGGGAGAAGAGGGAGAAGAGGGAGAAGAGGGAGAAGAGGGAGAAGAGGGAGAAGAGGGAAAAGAGGGAAAAGAGGGAAAAGAGGGAAAAGAGGGAAAAGAGGGAAAAGAGGAGGGAGAAGAGGGAGAAGAGGGAGAAGAGGAGGGAGAAGAGGGAGAAGAGGAGGGAGAAGAGGGAGAAGAGGGAGAAGAGGGAGAAGAGGGAGAAGAGGGAGAAGAGGGAGAAGAGGGAGAAGAGGGAAAAGAGGGAAAAGAGGAGGGAGAAGAGGGAGGGAGAAGAGGGAGAAGAGGGAGGGAGAAGAGGGAAAGGGGGAGGGAGAAGAGGGAAAGGGGGAGGGAGAAGAGGCAGGGGAGGGAGAAAAGAGGCACGGGAGGGAGCAGAGGGAGAAGAGGCAGGGGAGGGGGTGCACGGGAATGTGTGTACTTGTTCACTGTCCAATCACAAATTGAGGTGGGTTCTTACCCAGACTGTATTGCTAACCTGAAGAAGTCACCAAGCTGACTGTGCTATCTAGCAGAGGTGGCTGGATCATAACTGGCTGCAATCTTTTGGCAGGTAAAACTGTTGACATATACAGTATGTAGCGCCCTGCTCCTGTTGACCAGGTGCTCGCATGTAAATATAGTAGGTTATTTGTTCTGTACATAGTTCAGATTCAATATTATGGCTAAATTAGCCTCTGCTCCAGCATTGGCTGTGTTGTGTGCAGTTCCACACTGTCGTCTGTAGGTGTCATTGTCACCACAGGCCAGTGATGGAACGACAACAGGCTAAGGTGTATTGGGTGTCCCTTTTCCCAGAAACAGCCCAGTGGGAGTGGTTCACCGCTGTGCATTCTGGGAGAGGATACTTAAGGGGCAGATGCCATTTTTCTCTCTCTCCGACCTCATGGCCCGCCTGGCCTAAGGTATGTGACAACTGCTCTTCTGCCTCTGGGCCTGCTGGCCCGAGGCTACGTGACCGTTAGTAGGCCCAGAAGCCTGTCTGGGGCCTACTGGTTCAGAGGTGGTCCTGTGCTGTCTTACCTGCGGGAAGAAGTCGAGCAATTGAAGGATCCGGGGAAGGACTCATCTTGGAGAGGACCGAGCGAAAGGCTGGTATCTCAAGAGGAGCCTGGTGACTCAATTGGAGGATGCACCCTAACCAATCTACCTCACAGTACTGCCGGATGGCCTTAAAGGGACTTTAGGTACTGTGTAGCTGTGTTCGCTTGTCTATTGCTGATCACCGAATCCTGTGGCAGAGGATTGTACAAATAGTTATTGCTGATCACCGAATCCTGTGGCAGAGGATTGTACAAATAGGTATTGCTATCATCAAGTCTGTGGCAGAGACTTTTGTCCGTGCATCATTCCGGCTGCTAGGCCAGTGAGAGAGGCCTATCCGGGTGAGCAAGGTCCGCTGACAAGGAGTTGTATTTGTCTTCTGGATCTCAAGTTCCTCAGTGATCTGCACAAGGTATCTGAACTTTCTCCTAACCCTCCATCCCTCTACGGCTACAAGTTGTGTTAAATAAAAAGCCTTGGAAAAAGGACTAAGTGACTGGTGAATGCATCTGTGGGCTCATTGCCCAATTTAGAGCCAAGCAAGTTTTGATACATTGAACTGTGGGGTAATGGCAGGACCAAAAATAACCAGCAGCTCCTACGGGGGTAGTGCTACAAGTATATGTTTCAACTGTGTATTTCGTTTATCTGGAGTTCAGCTTTGGCTGCATACTGGCTTCCTATTGCATGACAGTTACAGGGTGCTCAAAGAAAGACAATCATTTATTAAAGAGGAAGTAAACTGCTGGCTTTTTTTTTCTGACTTGCAAAGTAAAGGCATAATTATACTAGCACATTATGTGAAACTTACCTGCAAACAAATCCCTCCACTGATGCGTTGTCACCGCTGGAGACCGCATCCATATTCACCCGTCTTTCTTCCAGGTCCGCGGACTCCATCAGTGTGACTGGCCAGAGTGGCTTGACGTCACTCCCGCGCAGGGGCGGCTGGTCACGGCACAAGAGCTTTGAAGGAACAGCACGCCAATGACATGATTGGCTGCATATACAGTAAATATCTCTTAAACGGCGCACATTTAGGAGATATATACAGTACCTATCGGTAACCTTATTATAGGCTTACCTATAGGTACAATTAAATTACCAGGAGTTAATTGAAAAAAAAGAGCACCAGAAACAAAGGAACCACTTCCCAAACTGAACCTATCAAGTATTACTAGTTCTCTTCTCCCCTCCCCCCCTCCACTGCCTTAAACTGCTAACAATGGGTGTCTATCTGCTCTACACTCTCCTTTGCAGTGTTTGCATCTGTCAATTTATGATGTTCAGACAAAGCCCAACAATCAGCAGCTTTACCTAAATGGAGAGACCATACAATGTCAGCATTCAGGCATCAGCAGGTGACAGGTAAATATGAAAGAGTTTTCTAAGCAGTTTTTCCTATAAAACAGCATAGGGAGGTACAATAAGTTACCATAAGCATCCACAATATGTTTGCGTTAAACATGAAAACAAACATGTAATATATTACAGCTTACCCCAATCCTTAAACCTGGCGGCTGCATTAGTTTTTTTTTTTTTTTTATTGTTTCCTTTTATTTTCACCTGCCAGTAACACATTTTTTGTCTAATACCCCGTACACACGACCGACCGGTTTTCCCGTCAGAAAAAGTCAGATGAGAGCTTTTGGACGGGAATCCCGGCCGTGTGTATGTTCCATCGGGAAAACTGCCGGGAAAAAAAAGAACAGGATCTCTTTTTTTCCCGTCAGGAAAAAATCCTAGTGGAAAAAACGTTTGTCTGTATGCTTTTCCGACGGGAAAAAAACCATGCATGCTCGGAAACAATTTTGACGCATGCTCGGAAGCATAGAACTTAATTTTGTCGGCTCGTCGTAGTCTTTTACGTCACCGCATAATTGGCAGTCAAAAGTTCACCGGAATTTTGTGTGACCGTGTGTATGCAAGGCAGGCTTGAGAGGAATTCTGTCGGGAAAACCGTTGTTTTTTTTTTTTCAACGGGAAAACCGCTCTGTGTACGGGGCATTAGCCCTGGTTCACATTGGTACCATCTTAATTGGTGTGACGTTGAATTTGCGGCGCCGCACCGATTTCAAAAAGTAGTTTCTGTACTACTTTTTGCGATTTTCAGGTGCGATTTCCATTGACATCTGTGCAGAAACCCGCACAGATGTCTGTGAAATCGCGGCCGAAATCGGTCTTGACATGCAGGATTGAAATCGTGCGAGTTCAGCTGAATTTGCACGGCTTCATTCCCACAGCCCAGTGTGAAAATGGGCTTAGGCTGGATTCACACATGTATGCAGTTTGCAGTCCGGTGCGGTTTTGTTCACCGGTTCAGGTGCGATTCAGGTGTAAATTTTTACTTTAATTCGCACCTAAACCGGACCGAAAATCACACAGGACCCTTTTAAGAAATGGGCCGCGGCCGCCCAGACATGTGTGAACCGGCTCCATTAAGACCCCTTTCACACTGATGCAGTTTTCAGGCGTTTTAGCGCTAGAAATAGCGAATATAAAGCGCCTCCCATGCCGCCCGAAAGTGAAAGCCCGAGTGCTTTCCCACTGGGGCGGTGCGCTTGCAGGACGTTAGAAAAAGTCCTGCAAGCTGCATCTTTGGGGCGGTTTGGGAGGGTTGTAATAAATGGGCAGCGATTCCAAAGCGCCTAAAAAGCGGTTCGGAAGCGCAACAACACGGGCGTTTTTAACCTCTTCTTTGGCCACTAGCGGGGGTTAAAAAGCATTGTCAGTCTGGGGAGCGAGAATTTAATGGACTTGACTAACGGAGTCAAATTCCTGCAAACACTTTTTAGGTATTTACATTTATTATTCGATTTATTGTCCCTTAGGGCCAGTTCACACCACACGCAGCCCAGTGCGTTTTTTTTCTGCATCAAAAACACATGGAAAGTAGGTTATATGGTTTTCAATGGCCCCTATTCACACCAGTGCTTGCAGTTCCAGTGCGTTCCAGTTCCAGAAAAAAAGTAGAAAATTTTTCCTGCACTGGAACACACACATGTCCTTATTAAAGGTAAAAGTGTGTGTGTGTGGGGGGGGGGGGGATTGCACTGGTCTGCATCAAAAGCGCATCAAAAACGCGCATGCAGAAAAGCATCTGGAACACATCCGGACTGTGTTTCTATGGTGTGAACTAGCCCATAGAATAAAGGTTTTACATAAAGTTCTCACCACAAAAACGCACTCCAGATCCGCTTATGCATGCGTGTTCTAAACGCATTTTTATGATTTTTTGGTGCATTTTTGATGCGTTTCTGGATGCATTCCAGGTGCTTTTTTTTTTTTCCTTCCTGTTGTTTTTTCACCATATTAGGATCCATTGCGTTTTTGATGCATTCCAGTCCGTTTAAGTGTGTTTTTGATGCGGTTCCAGTACAGTCCAGCGCAGGAAAAATGCAGCATGTTCTACTTTTTTTTTCTGGAACTAAAAAGCCCTGGGACTGACTGCACTGGTGTGAACTAGACCATTGGAAACCATATAACCTACTTTCCATGTGTTTTTTGGTGCAGAACAAAAAATGCACTGGACTGCATATGGTGTGAACTGAAAAGCTGACCACTGTCAGTGCTGAATAGTTTGTCTCAACCTTCCAACTGACACTTTTGCTGAACAGTTTGGTCTGTTAAAGAAAGTTCAAAAATAACAGACTTACTGGCCAGATCACCAGGTGTAAATAAAGGAAAAAAGCCCCAAAAAAAAAAGAAAACGAATGCAGCCACCATGTTTTAAGGATTGGTAAGTTGCAATATATTACATCTTCTAAGGAAACATTACAAAAAAATCATACACACAACTCCACAAAAGTGTTATAACACAGAGAAATGTGAATGATAGTAAAATGACATACAATTTTTGATCACACCACTATAGGCCTCATGCCCACGGACATTTTTAAAGCCGCGTTTTTGAGCGTTTTTTACAGCTTAAAAACGCCTGTCCATGTTAGTCTATAGCTTCATGCCCACCTAGGCGTTTTTGAGCTGCAAATAAAAGCTGTAAAAAAAAAAAAACAGGACCAGTGCGTTCCTCAGCGTCGGCGTTAGGCATAAAAAAACGCGAAGCGTCAAAAACGCGCAAAAACGCCGCGATTGCGTTTTTAAGCTCCGACGTTTTTGTGTTTTTTTCAAAAAAAATAAAAAATTATACAATAACATGGACAGGCGTTTTTAAGCTGTAAAAAACGCGGCTGTAAAAACGTCCGTGGGCATGAGGCCTAATCATGCATGCTAGTGTTCAGCATGTTGGAAAGGTGTCCAGTGTATTGTCAAAGTGTAAGTGATGCTCCATAGGCGATACATACAGCAGCCAATCATGGGAGACTTTTGGCTTAGTAACCAAGTCCTTAGTATTCTTCATATTACTCTACATATTACAAAATGTCTCTGGTCCTTGTGACCAGGATTTCACACAACACACAAGAACCCTTTTTTTATGTTGCAAAGAATAATGATGGGTGGGAAGGTGAAAGTTGTTATTTTGACTCATTGGAACAAAATCGCTCATTTAGCCCCGATTCACACTGAATGCAGCTTTAAAATCGCACTACTTCAACGCGATTTCAAAGCCACCGGTCAGTGTGTTTTTCATGTGCGGCTTGCCAACATCTGTGCCACTTCATGCACAGATGTCTATGCCAGTCACACATGAAATCGACAAGAATAATCTTTTCAACATCGGCGCAAGTCGGAGTCGCACCGATTTGAACGGTTGCATAGGCACAAATAGGGTGCGACTCGTCATGCGACTTACAACTGTCATATCGCATGACAAGTCGCACCGTTGTGAACAGGGGCTTCGTTGTTTTTTTGGTTTTTTTTCTACATTTGACCTGATGTTACAACATGGAAGAAGTCCGAAGCATCCAACATATTTTTTTCCTTTTTAACCACTTCAATACCAGGCACTTTCACCCCTTCCTGCCAAGGACAGTTTTCAGCTTTAAGGCTGGTTTCACACTGGGGCGGTGGGTGCGGTGGCGGTATAGCGCCGCTATTTTTAGCGGCGCTATACCGTCGGAATTGCGGAGGTATTCGGCCGCTAGCGGTAAGGTTTTAACCCCCGCTAGCAGCCGAAAAAGAGGCGCATTGCCGGCGGTATTACCGCGGTTTCCCATTGCTTTCAATGGGAAGGAGCGGTGGAGGAGCGGTAAACACACCGCTCCTCTCACCACTCCAAATATGTGGCTGGCAGGACTTTTTTTACTGTCCTGCTAGCGCACCGCTCCAGTGTGAAAGCCCTCGGGCTTTCACACTGGAGAAACAGCACCTGCTGTTTAGGGACGGTTTGCAGGCGCTATTTTTAGCAAAATAGCGCCTGCAAACCGCCCCAGTGTGAAAGGGGCCTCAGCGCTGTCACACTTTGAATGGAAATTGCACAGTCATGCTACACTGTACCCAAACTACATTTTTTTTATCATTTTCCTCCCACAAATAGAGCTTTCTTTTGGGGGTATTTGATCACCTCTGGGGTTTTTTTTTTTTTTTTTTGCTAAACAAACTAACAAAGAAGGAATTTTTGAAAAAAAAAAGTTATTCTTTGTTTCGGTTAAAAAAAATTGTTTTCCTCCTTCACTGACAGGCACTGATGAGGTGGCACAGATGGGCACTGATAAGGTGCCACCTATGGGCACTGAAAAGGTGGCACTGATGGGCACTGATGAGGAGGCACTTATGGGCACCAATTTCAGTTGTGCTGAAATCCTATCAACTTTTTTCACTGATGGTGGTGGAAATAGGAAGAGGATGTATGGACAGCCGCACTCCGAAAAACCTTTTTAGGTTGCCTTTTATTGGTAAAAAGATATAAAAGCACTACAAATCACAGCAGACAGTGGGATATCACTAACGCGTTTCGCACTAAGGTCTAGCGCTTAGTCATAGTCCTTAGTGCGAAACACTGTCTGCTGTGATTTGTAGTGCTTTTATATATTTTTACCAATAATAGGCAACCTAAAAGGTTTTTCGGAGTGCGGCTGTCCATACATCCTCTTCCTATTTCCACCACCATCAGTGAAAAAAGTTGATAGGATTTCAGATTCACAGAAAATGTTACTTTCACACTCCAGTAACTTTTCCTAAAGCTCCGTTCACATCTAGGCGTTGCTATTTTACAGGTGTTTTTCTGGCATTTTTTCGGGCGTATTTTCAGAGTATTTGCAGCGTTTTTGTACAGGCGTTTTGAAGTTCAAAAGGTCACCAATGTAAAAGAATTTAAAACACCTGTAACCTGGCAAAAAAAAACAACTCATGTACTTTTTTTGAGCCACGGGCGTTTTGCTTTAGGCGACAGAACGCTCAGATGTGAACAGGGGCCATTGAAATAAATGGGATTTGTCTTGTTGGGCGTAGAGCGGAGGCTTAGAGCAGAAAAACGCCCAAAAACGCCTAGATGTCAACGGAACCAAAGTAACACTTTTTTTTTACATACACTGTAAAAACTACTGATCATTTTTAGAAGTTTTCAAGTTGCACTGCAACTTGTAGTGCAAGAAATGTAAACCTACAAAAAGTAAATACCAAAAAAGATTTGAAAATAATTTAATAAAACAAAAGGTATGGTAATGTATTTCCACAATAAAAAGAAGAAGAGAAGGGGGGGGGGGGGTTAACTATGGGCCTCATGCCCACGGACGTTTTTACAGCCGCGTTTTTTACAGCTTAAAAACGCCTGTCCATGTTATTGTATACATTTTTTGATCTTTTTAAAAAAAAAACAAAAAAAAAAACCGTCGGAGCTCAAAAACACAATCGCGGCGTTTTTGCATGTTTTTGCGCGTTTAACGCTTCGTGTTTTTTTATGCTTAACGCCGACGCCAAGGAACGCACTGGTCCTGGGTTTTTTTTACGGCTTAAAAACGCCTATGCCATTTGCAGCTCAAAAACACCTAGGTGGGCATGAAGCTATAGACTAACATGGACAGGCGTTTTTAAGCTGTAAAAAATGCTCAAAAACGTGGCTGTAAAAACGTCCGTGGGCATGAGGCCTTAAGGAATCAGCAGCAAAGCACTTTTTTTTTGTCCTACATCGCGTAGGAAACAAGTTGTGCTGTCCATACACATTATTATAAAATATCTTAGAGTTTGTGTTATTTTATTGTACTATATTACAATGCATAGGACCTACACAACAACAATAGCCAATTTTCTAACCATGGCTGGCAGAACTTACAAACATGCAAAAATGCCCAAGGATGGATTAAAAATGATTATATTGCAGAAATAAGGCAGAAATAATAAGTGCCACTACTGTCCAAATGCTACCTTAATCGACTGCTAAAAACAAATCAATTCAAGTAACCACACAAAGTAAGATTTTGATCTGTCAGATCCATGACATTTATCATTGAGGTAAAATGAGTGTCTAACTGGCTGAATACAGTCTAGAAAAGAATGTTTAAGGTAGTCTAGCCATTTATATACCTTGTTGATCTGACATTTCAAAATCAGATTTTACGCTCTATACTAGACTTTCTCAACCCTTTTACCCCAGAGGAACCCCTAAAATAATTTTCAGGCCTTGGGAACTCTTACCTAAACCAATGGCAAATTGATAAAAATGCCCTCATAACATATGTGGTCAGTAGGAGGAATGTAACCTTTAGGTTGGGCTCGCACTATCTTCGCATGCGGCTCTCAAAAGGGGTCCGGTGCGTCCTCGTTGCCCCGTTTCAGCCTGAATTTTTGGCTGAATTCGGACCTGAAACGGACCAAAAGACGCACAAGGCTCCTGTGCAAATTTCCCCCGGAGATATGTGGACCGTCTCCATATAGAGCGGGTCACAATCTCCTGCTATTGAGAATTGGATGTGGTGAACCCACATCCAATTCGCAATAGTATGAACCCAGCCTTACAGTGTTGGTCAGAATGTCACTATGGTCAGACATCTAAAAAAGGTCATTGATGTAATGCTGCTGACTTTGCCAAATGCATTGGCCCATGACCATGAAATGGGAGGTCAGTCATAACTCCTAGCAACCTCTGGAGGAACCCTGGTTTATAGTGGCTGCTCTATACAGTAAATTACACCACAGCTGGTTACTGGGATTATTATTATTATTATTATTATTATTATTATACAGGATTTATATAGCGCCAACAGTTTACGCAGCGCTTTACAATATAAAAGGGAGACAATACAGTTACAATACAATAAAATACAAGAGGATTAAGAGGGCCCTGCTCAGAAGAGCTTACAATCTAATAGTGATACTTTTTGTTTTGCAGTAATTGATGTTTCCATATTCCATAATTTTTGGAATAACAAGTCGAATCAGAAGTGACTTTCAGTGCAGCTAAACAACCTCCTAGCTAGCTAGCACTGCATTATAACTTTTTTTTGTGAAATCTTATGCAAATTTATGCAAATCTATATTAGTTGTACTGTTTCCCCGTGAGCACATTAACCTACAACTAGAGTTGAGCAAACCATGAATCATCTCAACCCTGATGACAGAAATATGATTAGGATCCTGATGGAAAATTGGGATCAGGGACAGGATGGGGAATAGGGATCGGGAACATGATAGGAAACTGGGATCAGGGATATGAAGAGAAAATGTGTCAGGAACATGGGATAGGGAACATGATGGGAAATTGGGATAGGGAACATGATAGGAAATTGGCATCAGGGATATGATGAGAAATTGTGTCAGGATCAGGATGGGGAATTGGGAAAGGGTGTATGAGGGGAAATTGGGATCAGGAACATGAGGGGAAATTGGGATCAGGAACATGATAGGAAATTGGGATCAGGGACATGATGGGACATTGGGATCAGGGACATGATGGGACATTGGGATCAGGGACATGATGGGACATTGGGATCAGGGACATGATGGGACATTGGGATCAGGGACATGATGGGACATTGGGATCAGGGACATGATGGGACATTGGGATCAGGGACATGATGGGACATTGGGATCAGGGACATGATAGGACATTGGGATCAGGGATATTAAAACAAAAGGGGAGGGGGTGGGGGCAAGAGGATAGTTGCTGAAGCTAAACCTTGAGCAACCCACCCAAATAATTTGTGGACTATCTCGGTACTGATACACATGGGAAACATTGTTGAATTAAAAAGTTTTATTGCAGATAAAATTGTACAATAATGAACAATGATGCACATCAAGGATTGGTCGGAGTCTCTACTAGTTTCGCGGGAATACCGCTTCTTCGGGAGAGCCAATCTATACAATGAATAATATAACAAAAGATATATGAAACAATTCAGCAATAGTATAAATAATACATGAAAAGGAGTAGAAGCTTAACCGATGAGTACTAGAACAGGCGCGGAAGTGGGCCGCCCATGTGGTACCCCCCGCGGGGGGGTTCATATATCTTTTGTTATATTATTCATTGTATAGATTGGCTCTCCCGAAGAAGCGGTATTCCCGCGAAACTAGTAGAGACTCCGACCAATCCTTGATGTGCATCATTGTTCATTATTGTACAATTTTATCTGCAATAAAACTTTTTAATTCAACAATGTTTCCCGTGTGTATCAGTACCGAGATAGTCCACAAATTATTTGGGTGGGTTGCTCAAGGTTTAGCTTCAGCAACTATCCTCTTGCCCCCACCCCCTCCCCTTTTGTTTTACTATTAATTGGATGATGGTACGTTGCTATTCTTTCATTATTTCCTTGTATCTGAGACTATACTCCCATTTTGTTCGGGATCAGGGATATGATGAGAAATTGTATCAGGAACAAGATGGGAAATTGGGATAGGGAGCATGAGGGGAAATTGGGATCAGGAACATGACAGGAAATTGGGATCAGGGATATGATGAGAAATTGTATCAGGAACATGATGGAAAATTGGGATAGAGAGCATGATGGGAAATCTGAATCAGGAACATGACAGGAAACCAGGATCAGAAACATGATAGGAAATTGGGATCAGGGACATGATGAGAAATTGTATCAAGAGCATGATGGAAAATTGGGATCAGGGACATTATGGGAAATTGGCATAGGGAACATGATGGGAAACTGGGATCAGGAACAGTGTGGGTTTTAACGCATGTGACTGTCAAATATGCCGTATCCCAATGTTTATTTTAACTTTACACAAGTTATTACATTTGCAATAAAAAAAGTCTAATAAAATATTTACACTTACTCCAACTTTTTAAAACTTTCCCTTCCTCCTGCCACATAGCATTCTCCTGGTTGAAGATCCTCCAAAGACGTAACCCTGTGTCCATATCTTGGAGTGTAAAGGTTCCTTACTGCACCAAAGGGGGCTTGCACTCCACCTGTGACATCCTTCAGGAAGACCTCAAAGGTGCCAACTCTCTTCTCATGGATCAGCATTCGGCGGCCACGATAATAGGGGTCTCCATTTCTGTAAACGTGTACTGCTTTGACAGCAGGTTGTTGGGCGAGGGGGGCTAAGGATCGCCCCCCGCCCCCCGCAGCTAGAGTCGGCTGCATACTCCACGCACCGGCTGGCTCTCCCGTGGTTTCCCTGAAAAGTGAGAGAAGTCCACAGTCAGTCACTTGAACAAATGTCTCCTTGCAGTACTGTATCTTCTTAGAGGGTATTAGCAACTACCTAGTGTTGGTGTGTGACTTTTGGTATCCGTCTCCTATTGTCTTCTCATATATAATTATCTCTGTACCTGTCGCTCTGTATGTACTCTATCCTAACAATACATACCAAGCGTGTTAACAGTCTATTCAATGCCTGATCTGTAGACCTCAGATAGTGATATCTATGTGTATGTGTCTACATGTGTTCTTTCATGTCAATCAAAGCTATTTAAGCAGCCCATCAGAGTAAAATCCCTCTGATTCTACGCAGTCCACACACCTCTCTCTGCTAAGAAGTGCTGCTGTCACAGCCAATGTGAGGTCTGAGCAATGCTGCAAGAGGGACCGCTGACACCTGCTGCTCTGCCCTCCCTGTCCTCCTCCTCCTCCTCCTCCTCCCTCCTGACCACACCTGCTAGCTGTGTGCACACTGACATCTTACATGAATAATGCAGGAGGACCAGTCTTCATTCCCTGCCTTACACACCTCCACAACCCCCCCTGATCATCGCCCCGCCACACCATTCCATACACCCATCATAACAAATACCTTCCCCCGGTCTCCAGATCACTCAGGATTAAATGTCCTGCAGCAGCATTTCTGTTTTCAGAAGCTTCATCTGGTATCCATGGTAACTTCCTTGACACTGATCACATGGTGTGCATCTTGACACACCCCTTCTTGCCATGTGCCCAGGCAGCCTTTCTTGTGTTATGCTGCTGGGATTTGACCTCAGCATTTTCCAGTAATCTGTTCACCCGGAGACAATCAAACTCAGTGCAAGGGGAAAAAAAAATAATTGATGGATGACCATGGAAAGCCTGATAGTGTTGCTGCAAATAACATAAATAAAACGCTGATCAATTCCAGTCTATTCACGCAATAGAAGAAAACTACTAAGATTTTGGCAATATATAGCAATAGGGTGGTTCACACTGCTGCGATTTGTCATGCAACTTGACAGTTCAAAATCACATGACAAGTCGCACCCCATTGCCGGGAATGGAACCGTTTAAATCATTGCTGCGCTACTTTTTCGAGATTTCATTGACTTCTGTTAAAGGAATATGCAAGCTGCAATGAAATCAGAGGTGCAAATCGCACTGATCTGCGGCTTTGAAATCGCACTGAAGTAGCGCAATTTCAAAGCTGCACTGGTGTGAACCAGGGCTAAATCAATGTCAGCTTGCAGACAGATGTGCAGTGTTCCCTACTTTGGGTGTGGGGATGAGCAGAATGATTTCAGCTAAATGATTATTGCCACAAAATTAGGGTGACCAGACATCCCCAGTTTGTCCCCGGTTTTGTCCCCGGAGTGGATTTGAACAGGGGCTGGGGCAATTTCAAAGACAGTCAGCGCAGAATAAAAATAAAAGATTCCGAATTAAACCCCTCCCCCCCACCCCGCTCCACCGCACCTACTAGCTTAGGGGGGTGTATTTTTCCCATTATCGGTGCCCCTTTCTGATGATCATGTGTTGGTCGGAGCGGAGGGAATATTTCTTCAGTTTCGGGTGCATGCCCATTCAGCTCCGCTCGCATGTTCTTCTGCCTTGGCTCAAGTCCCGGCCAGCCGCCTGCCTGTTTATCTCCTTGCCTTCCCTGGTGGAGTGATCTTCCTCCGCACCCCACCCAGTAGTAGCCGGGGCCCGAAGAGTAAGACTTGACAGGCTGTGAGGCGGGCGGCGGCAGTGATGGGCAGAGAGTTTCTGATTGCCGCCATTACTAGTAAAAAAAAAATATGTCCCCGGATTTCATTTTAAAGATCTGGTCACCTTATACAAAATAGATGCACATTTAACTGCTTAACCACTTAAGGACCAGCTACTGTATATATACGTTGGTAGAATGGCTCGTACAGGCACAATCACGTACCTGTACGTCCCCTTTAACTGCCCGACGTCGGGGGCGCGCTCGCCGTGAGTCGGACCGCGGGTCCCACGGACTCGATCCCCGCGATCGTCTCACGGAGGGATGGAGCGGGGAGATGTTAGTGTAAACACAACATCTCCCCACTCCCCTACTGACAATGGCACCGATCTCCGCTCTGTGTAATCAGAGCGGAGATCGGTCACGTGTCACTCATAGCCACGCCCCCACACAGTAGTAATCACTTTTCTAGGCACACTTAACCCCTTCAGCGCCCCTAGTGGTTAACCCCTTCACTGCCAGTGTCATTTTTACAGTAACCAGTGCATTTTTATTGCTGTAAAAATGACAATGGTCCCAAAAATGTGTCAAGTGTCCGATGTGTCCGCCATAATGTCGCAGTCACGAAAAAAATCACTGATCGCCGCCATTACTAGTAAAAAAAAAAAATTATAAAAATGCCATAAAACTACCCCCTTTTTTGTAAACGCTATAACTTTTGCGCAACCCAATCAATAAACGCCGATTGCGATTTTTTTTTTTTTTTTTACCAAAAATATGTAGAAGAATACGTATCGGCCTAAACTGAGGAAAAAAAATGTTTTATATATATTTTTGGGGGATATTTATTATAGCAAAAAGTAAAAAATATTGCATTTTTTTCCCAAATTGTCGCTCTATTTTTGTTTATAGCGCAAAAAATAAAAACCGCAGAGGTGATCAAATACCACTAAAAGAAAGCTCTATTTGTGGGGAAAAAAGGACTTCAATTTTGTTTGGGAGCCACGTCGCACGACCGCGCAATTGTCAGTTAAAGCGACGCAGTGCCGAATCGCAAAAAGGGGCCTGGTCTTTATGCTGCGTATTGGTCCGGGGCTTAAGTGGTTATTAAAGCAGACCTTCAGTCATTTTTCCATCTTTCCATCTATTAAATCTTCTGCCCTTGTTGTTTTTACTTTGGATAGTGAAACATTTTTTTTTCTGCCAGTAAATACCTTATACAGCCCACTTCCTGTTTCTTGTCTGGAAAAAAGGCTAGGCTTATGACATCATGCACAGCTCTCTCGCTCAGTCTCGTGAGAGTTTGCCAGGAAGTGAGGGGGGTGAGTCATAAGAGGGCCAATGAGAGCTGCAGAGCTGGAGGTGTGTGTCTGTGTAAATCCAGGAAGTGAACAGGCAGCAGCTTCAGCTGCCCACAGTTAAAATGGTTGCAGCCAGACTCAGTGGAAGGAGATTTCGGCAGCATATTTGGCAAGTACAGGATCACAGTATATATAAAATAATATGCAAAGTGGTTGGAGGGAAGCTTCAGAATGGCAAAGATGTTTTTATTGCAAATTATGTTAGCAGACTGCAGTTCCTCTTTAAAGTGAATGTAAGCCCTAAATATAAAGTTCTCTTATTTGCACCCTTGTTAAGTATACCATTGAAAGCTTTTCATTATATCTGATGGCAAGTTCCATAAAAAAGTAGCTGTTTATTCAGCTAGAAATCTTGTGAGCTGGTAACTTTCTCTGTCTCTGTACTATTATGAGTTAGCATTGTTTCCTGCTATCTCTGTGGACTACAAAACACCTTCCCCCAATTATGGAGGTGGTATGTAATTCTAACACAGTAGTCCTAACACATCTCCTGTCATAGGGTGAAAATGCTGCTCAGTACGGTTGTCACCCTCGGACAGGAAGTCTATTACTGGCAAGATTAGCAGGTTAAAAAAAAAGTGTGGAAAAAGAAAACGAATGCAGCCATCTAAGGATCAGTAAGCTGCAATACATCAGTTTTTGTTCTTGGATTTAGATATGCCTTCTGCCAAATTTGCTTAAAAAGTATTTTTATCCAAAGATTTATTTTTATTTTAAGTGAGGTGTAGATAGGGTAGTATATTTATTTAATTCTGTGTTCTTTGTATTTGTGATTTTTATTTTTTCCTTTATTTGCATTTGTCATTATTTGTACACTGCCACTTTACATTTAATTTTTATACATGGGCACTCAGCCCCCCGATGGGCAAAGCCATTTGTTTTTGGGGGTTTTTTCACAGCCAAGCTGCTTGCAGGCAGCCCATAGAAAGTGAATAGAAGCACATTGGCTGTACATGCTAACATGCTAACCTTATTTAGTATAAGTGTTAGGAGAGGGAGGGAACATTTTAAAAGACTAGTTAGGTTTTAGTTAGAATTCTACTTTAACCACTTCAATACCAGACACGTTCGCCCCCTTCCTGCCCAGGCCAATTTTCTGCTTTTAGCGCTGTCGCATTTTCAATGACAATGGCACGGTCATGCAACTCTGTACCCAAATACATTTCTTATCATTTTCTTTTAGACAAATTGAGCTTTCTTTTGGGTTGTATTTAATCACCACTGGGTTTTGAATTTTTTTGCTAAATAAATGAAAAAAGACAGAACATTTTACAAAAAAAATAAATGTTTTCCTAGTTTCTGTTATAAAATGTTGCATATAAGTAATTTTTCTTCTTCATTCATGTGTGCTGATGAGACTGCACTGATGAGGCTGCACCGATGAGGCTGCACTGATGAGACTGCACTGATGGGCACTGATATGGCTGTACTCATGGGCACTGATGAGGCTGCACTGATGTGCACTAATGAAGCTGCACTTATGTGTACCGATGAAGCGGCACTGATGAGGCAGCGCTGATGGGCACTGATGAGGCAGCGCTGATGGGCACTGATGAGGCAGCGCTGATGGGCACTGATAAGCTGCACTGATGAGGTGGCACTGATGATGCTGCACTGGTGGGCACTGATGAGGCTGCACTGATGTGCACAGATGAAGCTGCACTGATGAGGCTGTACTGATGGACACTGATGAGGCTGTACTGATGGGCACTGATAAAGCTGCACTGATGAGGCTGCACTGATGAGGCTGCACTGATGTGCATGGATGAAGCTGCACTGATGGGCACTGATGAAGCTGCTCTGATGGGCACTGATGAGGCAGCACTGATGGGCACTGATGAGGCAGCACTGATAAGGCTGCACTGATGGGCACTGATAAGCTGCACTGATGGGCACTGATGAGGCTGCACTGATGGGCACTGATGAGGCTGCACTGATGGGCACTGATGATGCTGCACTGATGGGCACTGATGAGGTGACACTGATGGGCACTGATGGGGCTGCACTTATGGGCACTGATGAAGCTGCAATGATGGGCACTGATGGACACTGATGGGGTGGTACTGATGGGCACTGATGAGGCTGAACATATGGGTACTGATGAGGCGGCACTGATGGGCACTGATGAGGAGACACTAAGGCCCCTTTCACACTGGGGTGCAGTGGCGGTATAGCTATTTTTAGCGGCGCTATATCGTCGGAATTGCGGCGGTATTCGGCCGCTAGCGGTGCGGTATTAACCCCCGCTAGCGGACGAAAAAGGGTTAATACCGCCGGCAATGCGCCTCTGCAGAGGCGCATTGCCGGCGGTATTACCGCGGTTTCCCATTACTTTCGCTCCTCTCACCGCTCCAAAGATGCTGCTAGCAGGACTTTTGGAGCGGTCCTGCTAGCGCACCTCCTCAGTGTGAAAGCCCTCGGGCTTTCACATTAAGACTGCAGGGACAGGAGTTTTCAGGCAGTATTTAGGCGCTATTTTTAGCGCTAAACCGCCTGAAAAACTCCTCAGTGTGAAAGGGGTCTAATGAGGCTGCACTGATGAAGTGCCACTGATGGGCACTAATAGACAGCTCTGATGGGCACTGATAGGCAGCACTAATAAGGTTATAAGCTTCACTGATGGGCACTGATTGGAACTGATGGGGCTGCACTGATAATCAGGGCATTGATGATCAGTGCCCTGATTATCAGTGTAAATGTACCCTGTCAGACTTGCCGGTTACCGCTCTCCTTTCCTCGCGTTGTGACAGCACGTGATGAAAGGAATGCTGATAATCAGCAAGTTGGTTTACTTGTGATCAGCTGTGATTGCACACAGCTAATCACATGGTAAGGGACGTCTGTGATTGGCCCTTTTCCTCAATTCGTGATAAGCTTTGTCCGAAGAACAACAGAGCTGCGATGTGGCCGTCTTTTGGCTATGGCGCTGTATTTAAGTGGTTAAACAACTTTCTGGAAGGAAAGAGTGATGTCAAACTTCCACACGGATCTTCCAGGCATAAGTTAACACACATGTACTATATACTTACATTGGTCCAAGCTGGTTCAATGTAACTTTGCAAAAATATATATACCTGGAATACAGGTTTAAGGTTGCCATATACTCTGTGAAATTTGATTGTTCAGCCCTGCTGGCACAGGTTTATTTTAACAGAGACTACTTAGATCTGATGGTGTCACTGAGATTTCCATCTGTTTTTCTTTTCCAAGCCAAATAAAACCAAAAAGCACAAATAATCTGAGCAAGTGAACATTCCTTCCAGTTAATATTCAACTGAAAGAACCTCTCCTAGTGTTTTTACAGACAAAGTCAGACCGAGCAAGACACAAGAAGAATTTCCCACCTTCCAACCCAAAGATCTACTCCCACCCATCACAGCACACATAAATACACACACAAAATATTCTAATGTCATTTTATATTTATTTTTTAAAGTTGCAGAAACAAAAAAAAAATGTTCTAAAATATTTATTTTAAACATTTAACACAGGGTGCATCAGACAGTTCCATCTCTGCTGGTAGAGAGTAGGTGTGTAATCTGATCTCCCTTGCTGTTTCAAATAGCAGCTATAGAAAGATCACGTAGAAAGCAGCTGATATTGCATTGAACTTGCCACCTGCTGGCTTCAAATATTAGATGTGAAGAATTTATTTTTACCTGATTTTTCCCCCAAAAATTTTTTGTCTTTTATTAAACATAATAGTTATGTAGCGGGTATGTACTTTCCCGGGTGTAATTCAAACTGGCAGAGACACCAGCGATGTGCAGTTCCTTGCGGCCCAGCGGGTGGCGCTGTCACCATGGGCTGGGGTTGAACCATTGCTGTGCCTCCTTTTTGTCCTCCCTCGGCAGCGGTATTATGGGGCGGGGAACCCGCCATGCTTGCTGGGAGAGGGTATGAAGGGGCCGGCCATCTTTGTCACGGGGTCGGAGTCCCAGGCACCTTCAGTCTGCGGGCGGTGGTTCGTGTCGGTCCTCTGGGTGGCCTAGGCCTAGAGGACGTCCGGAGGTCGTGTTCCATCCCAGGCACCTTTAGCCTGGGGTGAGGTACTCGGATGGAGGTCTGGAGCTCAGTGCCCAACACTGAGTTCCGCGAGGGAAGGAGGTCCTAGGGAACCCAGGGATTGGGTACCCCAATCCAGAAGGCGTAATGGACCGGGGAGAGCTCCTCACTTGAAGACTGGGTGCAGCAGATTGCCAGTGACAGGTGAGCCTCCCATCGGAGACCGCCTGGAAGGAAATCCCCTCTCGCTAGGAGACCTCAGCCCACTTTCGGGAAGGAAAGTGGAGAGTTCATTGTGTCTGGGCCTACTCACATCCACACCTCCTTGTTTGTTTTGTTCTTTAAGGGAGTTTAACTGATTATGCTGTTCATTCGAGAAGAATAAAGGAGTGTTGGACTTTAATGGTGTGGGGCTCTTTTCTGGTGGACATTGTTCAAGGTAACTCCAGGTGCACAACACTGACCCAAAGGTAGAGAAGGAAATTTGCTTACACCGTACGGACACATGTGGTGAAGGCTTGGCGTGGTGACCCCGCTCTCTCCCCTCTAAGGTACCCCTAGACAAGAGAAAGACGAGCTGATGCAAAGAGGGGAGTGAGGAGGCCGTTACAGTTACCTAAAGTATATGACCTGCCAGGACAGAAAAATAAGAGATGCATGCTCCAGGTTTATCATCCCTATCATTGCTTTTCTATAGTCGAACATACAGGTCAGGTGTCTTATATGTATGCTCTTTCCAGATCGACTTACTAGTTAGTATAGCAAGAATAAGAACTATGACCCCTGAAATTTTCACCTTAAAAAAAAAAAAAAAAGCCTCATGAACACAGGAGGTTTTGCAAACTCTACTAGAAGCCTTTCCTCCCGACAGCAGCGTTTTGGCTGCAAAAAAAGGTCTGATGTTTGTAAAAGTGTCTAAGGGCCAGTTCACACCACATGCAGTCCAGTGGGTTTTTTTTTCTGCATCAAAAACGCAGGGAAAGTAGGTTATATGGTTTTCAATGGCATAGTTCACACCAGTGCTTGCAGTTCCAGTGCGTTCCAGAAAAAAAAGTAGAACATGCTGCATTTTACCTGCACTGGACTGTACTGGAACGCTGTAAAACGCATCAAAAACGCACCTAAATGCACCAAAAATGCACTGGAACACACTTGTCCTTATCTAAGATTAATAAAAAAAGAGGGGTAAAAAAAAGCACTGGACTGCATTAAAAACTTACCAAAAACGCACTGGAACGCTTCAAAAACGCGTGCAGCGGGCAGTTCCTCCCCTCTCCCCGTCCCCTCTATTAAAGTTCTGCTCGCAATGTCTCTGGTCTAGGGATATGCCAGAAACTTGAGCCACACACCATTAAAGTCCAACACTCCTTTATTTAGAACATAACATGGACTCCCTTGGGCTATAGAACAGAAAAGGAGGTGTGTGTACGAATAGGCCCAGACACAAGTTCGATCCTCCACTCTCCTCCAAAGAGTGGGTTATGGTCTCCGCACGAGGGAAGTTCACCTTGCGGACGGTCTCCGACAAGAGGCTCACCCGTCACCGGCAGTATGCTGCACCGGGTCTTCAGATGAGGAGCTCTTCCCGGTCCATTACGTCCACCTCGGATTCAGGCATCCATCTCCGGAGTACCTTAGGATCCTTCCCTCGCGGAACTCAGTGTTGGGCACTGAGCTCCGGACCGCCGTCCGAGTACCTCACCCCAGGCTAAAGGTGCCAGGGGTGGAACACAATCTCCGGTGGTCCTCTAGGCCTAGTCCGCCTAGAGGACAAACCCGAACTCCGTCCGCAGGCTAAAGGTGCCAGGGACCAACAACCCCGTGACCAAGATGGCCGGCCCCTTTTATCCCCTCTCCCAGCAAGCACGGCGGGTTCCCCGCCCCACCATACCGCTGCCCAGAGAGGACAAAAGTAAGCTCAGCACACAGCGGTATCCGTCCGTCGGCCCACAGTGACAGCGCCACCCAGTGGACCTCCGGAGATACACCACTGGTGTCACCGAAAAATGCTAAAACTTACGGTGGGAAAGTTAGTACCCGCTACATACTCCCCCCTGTTATTTTACACTGGTCCCCAGTGTCTGGAGTAAACCACATTCTCAACAACTGACAAAGTTCAGTCCAGAAACCACTAACAATTGAAAAACAGAAAAAAACTTTTGGAAACTCTCCTAACGAAGAAGTTGTGTCTGAGCCCCTGTAATAAAAGAGGAGTGAAAGACAACACATTCAACATGAAATCACATTTCAACATTTTACTTTCCCCCCTCATCCTAACTAAAGACCTCCTCAGAGTATGTAATCTTGCTGGGATGTATGATAGCTTTTTCCCCTTCACCAGGCAAAACAACTGAATCTGGATGACGAGGTGCCTTGACCACCTCCATTCTGGGCATTGGGGGCCGCAGCAACAGTCTCTTGACCCCAGTGTCAGATACAGATGGTGCCGGGGATGCAGGGACAAGTTGAGGAAGGGATTCTCCTTCAGGCGCTGACGCCTCCACCCTGGGTGTGCTCTCTCCTATGGACATAGGTGAATTCCCACTTCCACGGAATGAAGCAAGCGGTATCTTGTCCCAGCCCTTCTTGGCAAACAAGTCATCTATCAATGCATCATCTCCCGTATCAGAAAGAGATTCTAGGTCGGAGGTGTCGCACTCCTCCGCGGGTATGTAGCCCTGTGTGGAAACAGAACATCCACACTCCGGGGACTTGCTATCCCATGCCTTCTCGACACCTCCTCCCTCACACCAAGTCTTCTCTGCCGGCTTACCTTGACCTTTTCTGGGGCGTCCGGAACTCCCGTCAACGGATCCCTCTGGGTCTGGCGTAAGCATGCGAGACGGTCCACCACCATCGCTGGTCGGGGCTACCACGCTGGTTCTTTTCTTCGGTGGCGGACGCTGTGAGACAGTGGTGACTGAGTCAGCATCCTCGGATTTCTCCCGTTGATGTTTCACGACCTCCTCCGCGGTCGCTGCAGTGTGCGCAGGGGTGACTCTCACAGCCGCGATTCCTCCCTTCTGAGTGACGGTACCTGAAGCCCGGCCTGGGTAGATGGTCTTCGGCCTCTCAACCTCTGGATCCACTTCAAACGTGAACTCCCCACAGGCCTCACAACGTCCGAACGGCTTCAACAGGCATACCAGTCCGGAACACCCGGGGCAAATCTTACCCAGGGCCTCAACGTCCATACATGAGTATAGGGCGAATCGACCCCTCGGCTTCAGTCGGATCCCCGTATCCATTATCGGAGCAGCAGCAGTCAATGTTGTAGTTGCCGGGTGAACCGGAATCCATGAGGCGGGTCCAAACATGGCGACCTGTTGCTGTTCCATCTCACACTGCAGAGTTTTTCGCGCCAATGTCCCACGTGTAGTCCGTCACACGTATTGGACTCCTCCCCTTTTGCTCCAGTTCGTGGGCTTTTCCACTTTGCTTGGTTGAGACACGCCCACGAACTAAGCGGTGCGGGTTGTGTCTGGTGGCGCAGTGCAATTAAAAACCCCCACGTGTAGTCCGTCACACGGCTGGGTTTTCCCCCTTTCACCACTCTTCCTGCGCGGGCCTTTCCCCTTCTGAGGTCATGTCCACGACTTTCGAGCAGGGCTGCACTTTGGCCTATTCGCTTAACTCTGTCTGGCAGACACCTTCTACCAAGTGATGCACAACACACATCCCGGACCCGAGCCCCCACGTGTAGCGGGCAGTTCCTCCCCTCTCCCCATCCCCTCTATTAAAGTTCTGCTCGCAATGTCTCTGGTCTAGGGGTATGATAGAGGAGGAAGAGGGTGCGCTACGCCTGGCTTCCACCACAGGTGTACAAGTGGTATCAGCAATGCCTTCCTTTACCTTCGGGCCTGTGTTGTGCATCGGATCCTCCCTCCAAGAGTCTCCAAGAACCTCATCTGCCAGAAACTTGAGCCACACACCATTAAAGTCCAACACTCCTTTATTTAGAACATAACATGGACTCCCTTGGGCTATAGAACAGAAAAGGAGGTGTGTGTACGAATAGGCCCAGACACAAGTTCGATCCTCCACTCTCCTCCAAAGAGTGGGTAATGGTCTCCGCACGAGGGAAATTCACCTTGCGGACGGTCTCCGACAAGAGGCTCACCCGTCACCGGCAGTATGCTGCACCAGGTCTTCAGATGAGGAGCTCTTCCCGGTCCATTACATCCACCTCGGATTCAGGCATCCATCTCCGGAGTACCTTAGGATCCTTCCCTCGCGGAACTCAGTGTTGGGCACTGAGCTCCGGACCGCCGTCCGAGTACCTCACCCCTGGCTAAAGGTGCAAGGGGTGGAACACGATCTCCGGTGGTCCTCTAGGCCTAGTCCGCCTAGAGGACAAACACGAACTCCGTCCGCAGGCTAAAGGTGCCAGGGACCAACAACCCAGTGACCAAGATGGCCGGCCCCTTTTATCCCCTCTCCCAGCAAGCACAGCGGGTTACCCGCCCCACCATACCGCTGCCCAGAGAGGACAAAATTAAGCTCAGCACACAGCGGTATCCGTCCGTCGGCCCACAGTGACAGCGCCACCCAGTGGACCTCCGGAGATACACCACTGGTGTCACTGAAAAATTCAAAAACTTACGGCGGGAAAGTAAGTACCCGCTACACGCGCATGCAAAAAAGCACCTGGAACGCATCCGGATTGCGTTTCTATGGTGTGAACTGGCCCTAACGCTTTTACAAGCGCTTAGGCGCGTTTACAAGCATCAAGTGCTTTGGTATTCATTTCATTGGCCAGAATAAGTATATAACCTGTTTTTATTGTCCAGGATAGGCCTCTTTTACATTAGCAGTAATGCCTACCACCCTCTGAAAAGCAATCCTTAATGAATCACTTTTTAGAGGGTAGTATAGCAGTGGCTGACAGGCATTCAGGAGGTGCTAACAAACTCAATGGGTGAGCAGTACAGGCGGTGCTGCCTGTCCAAATCTGCAGCCTTAAAAATGCAACGGCCACAAAGCAAAGCATCACAGTTGCAGCATGTTTACAGCCCTCTCAGGCTGTAATGTCAGGATTTGGTTGGGTAGCAGGAGGTGTGGTAGGGGGGGCCGGGGTCAGAAAATATTCAACTCCAGATGCCCACGTGATAGAACCTTTGCAAGGGGCAATGTGATTGGCTGCAGTGCAACCTGAGGTGGAATGGCTACACCAACTTGCCTGAAGAGCAGTTCACACCACGAACTGGCAAAACGCATGGAAAGTAGGTTATATGGTTTCCGATGGCCATAGGTGTGCGCAGCCTATTGCATTAGGATGTGCACCCACAAATGTATTAAAACATGGACGGTGTTGGTAGGCCAGTGGACTTGTCTGTGGGGCAGAGGTTGGTGTCAGTAGGGCATTGGACGGTGTCCGTAGTATTATTTTTTAGGAGCCCCATCGGGGGGGGCATTGGTGAAATATCAGCAGGAGGAATCTGCGCAGCACTGGGTGATCAGGCCCAGCCACACCCGGCACACCCCCTGCGCACGCCCATGCCAATGGTATAGTTCACACCAGTGCAGTCAGTTCCAGGAAAAAAAGTAGAACACGCTGCACTTGACTGTACTGGAACGCAGTAAAAAGCATCAAAAATTCACCGACATGCACTGGACCGCATCAAAAACTGATAAAAAACACACCGGACCCCAGTACAATAAAAGCATCTGGAATGCATCCAGAAACGCATCAAAAATGCACTGGAATGCCTCAAAAACACGTTAATAACAAGCATGCAGAAATGCATCCAGAACGGATCTGGAGTGCGTTTTTGTGGTGTGAACCAGCTCTACGGACTACTGTGGTGTGAACCAGCTCTAAGGACTACTGCGGTGCGAACCAGCTCTACGGACTACTGTGGTGCGAACCAGCTCTACGGACTACTGTGGTGCGAACCAGCTCTACGGACTACTGTGGTGCGAACCAGCTCTACGGACTACTGTGGTGCGAACCAGCTCTACGGACTACTGTGGTGCGAACCAGCTCTACGGACTACTGTGGTGCGAACCAGCTCTACGGACTACTGTGGTGCGAACCAGCTCTACGGACTACTGTGGTGCGAACCAGCTCTACGGACTACTGTGGTGCGAACCAGCTCTACGGACTACTGTGGTGCGAACCAGCTCTACGGACTACTGTGGTGCGAACCAGCTCTACGGACTACTGTGGTGCGAACCAGCTCTACGGACTACTGTGGTGCGAACCAGCTCTACGGACTACTGTGGTGTGAACCAGCTCTGAGGGAGGAACACAGACTTGTGGGGAGGTAGCCACCAGAGAGATTGGACTTAGTGTTTTAGATCTGTGTGGGACTATAAGGCCCAAAGGCTGAGTGCTAGAGAGAGGAGGAAAGGGAAGCAGAAGTCAGGGCTTGGGGCAGTCTTGTAGGGGAATGTAGAGGTGACGATCAGAGTGGGCTGCGGTGTTGGAGAGCCATCTGCTGTAGTGTTGTAGAGAGAAAGATACTGCCACATCTACACAAAGTTCACAGCCATCAGAGTTCCTTGAGATATCGTCATTTCCAGGTCATGAGTCACTACTGACTCCTCCGGTTCCATGAGAGTTTGTCATTGTTGGGTCCTGAGTCAACGCTTCCATCACCAGTTATGGACACTACAGAGCAGGAGGAGGTGTAATCACAGACTTTGGTGGTGAACTCTTCAATACTGGAACTGGAACCCCAATGGTTAAACTATGCTGGCCAGTTTGGAAAAACTGAAAGAACCTTTAGATTCCTTTTGTTAAGACATGCCTATTTTCAAGGTTCAGTTGTAGAAACACCTGGGCTTCTTCCGTTACACATTCTGACGGGTCGCCGATTCTGGCGAAACACCGGCTATTGCCTTCAACAAAGATGGCGCCGGAACGATAACATCACTTCCTTTCTGGGAATCGAAGTCAGTGTTTTTCAACTCTAGTCCTCAAGGCGCCCCAACAGGTCATGTTTTCAAGCTTCCCAAATATTTTGCACAGGTGATTTGATCAGTTTCACTGCCTTAGTAATTACCACAGCCATTTCATCTGAGGGAAATCTTGAAAACATGACCTGTTGGGGTGCCTTGAGGACTGGCGTTGAGAAACACTGCTCTAAGTTGTGTAGCGGGGTGTTCCATTTAAGAGGAGTGTCTGAGTGGTAACTAGGCTCAGACACACTGATTGTTAGGGTTTATGGACCATTTCTGTTGATGGGAGATAGTGTTGGTGCACAGTTCCCTGTGGCCTACAGGTGGCGCTGTCGCCATGGGCCAGGGTTGAACCACCAATGCAGGGCTGCACCTTTTGTGTCCCCTCTCGGCAGTAGTACGGCGGGGCGGGGAACCTGCTGTGCCTGTCGGGAGAGGGTATAAAAGGAGGCGGACATCTTCCGTTCAAGGTCTTCGTCCACGCCCAGGCACCTTCAGCCTGGGTGTGTGTGGTTCGTCTGTGGCCCAGTCGCCTTCGGCCTGGGCGTGAGGAGGGTCGTCTCCGGGTGCCTTAGGCCCGGAGGTGGAGTTCCTGTTCCATCCCAGACACCTTCAGTCTGGGGTGAGGTACTATTTTGAAGGCCCGGGCTCGGCAACCTTTCGGCTAGGGTCCGCTAGGGATCGAGGACTCCCAGGGTGCCACCTTGCGAGGGGACCCGTATCTGAGATAAGGAGGCCAGGGAGGTAACCCTTTCCGAAGACCCAGCGCAGAGTCGTGGTGACGGTTGGGGCCTCTGGTAACTCTCCGGAGGGATGTTTTCTCCTTGACATGGGCCAAATACTTTAAGAAGGAAGTTCACCAGGTCAGTGGCAGTGGCCCTACATGTTCAGGTCAGTGGCAGTGACTTTATAGGGCAAGGCCCTATTCACCAGGTCAGTGACCCTACGCTCTAAGTCAGTGGCAGTGACTTTATTCACCCGGTCTGTGGCAGAGACCAACCTCACGGTCTGTGGCAGAGATCGTGCGTCAAAGCTGTTTGAGAAACCTAAACAGTCTAAAGAGTTGAGCTACGTTTGTGCCTGGACCTCCTCCACACCTAAGCTGTCCTGTATCTTCGCTCCAACCTGTCTGCTCTCAAAGAGGCTGTTTATTATCCTGTGTGAAATAAATGTTGAGTTGGACTTTCAGCTAGTGTGGACATTCACATTCCTGGGGAAAACGAGGACTTGCATCTATCTAAGGTAGATGTGAGATCATTCTTGGGAGGACTTTGACTCTGGCCGCAGACCAGGCCCAAAACTAGCACCGCTCAACCTCTTTACACAGGAGGGTACGGGCTTGTGGTGCGGTGTGCCTCTCTCTGCCTGCGAGGAGCCTCATTTAATGCAGGTTGGGGAGAGGTGGGTGCGCTACAGTTGTAAATATAGAAGTGAAGGGAGAGGAATGGAGGCGGGGCTGTGAGCGGACATCCAATCATGGCTCAGCAAGGAGGAGCAAACTCTTCTTCTGGGACCAGTGGGCGGGGCTAACGCCTCTCACCAAACTGCTGAGGAACTACTAGTCCCAGCATTAGCACATGTCCCATCCGGGCCCAGGAGGGGGAGGAGTCCCTGGATGTTGTGTCCTGGAGGGGAATTCTCTATTATATGACCTGAGAGAGAGTCCTCCAATAGTATGCTACAGAACACCTCCCCCACCATCTTTGTACACAACCCCTCCCCCACCTCTCTACACAACCCCTCCCCCACCTCTCTACACAACCCCTCCCCCACCCCTGTACACAACCCCTCCCCCACCTCTCTACACAACTATACAACCAATCAGCTGTCCAAGATCTACAGGTTACTGACCCCCCGATCTATGGATTGGTGATTATCTATCCAGTCCTGAGATTTACACAGCTCTGTCATACAGCACACAGACAGGGGCCCCACCTTTTATAGGCTTATTCACACTGACATTTAGGCTGGATTCTCACTTGTGCGGTGCGAATTCCAGCTCTTTTTTTCTCTGTGAAGATAAAACAGAGCTGTTCAGTGGTTCCTCTTCGTTGTAGCTGCGGGTCGGCTGACCTGGAAAAGGGGAGGGGGAGGGGGGAAGTGTAGTGAGCTGGGAGAGAATTCCTGTTCAAAACAGAACACATCTGCGAATCAGATGCGTTCCCATAGAAGATAATGTGCAGACAATTCGCACCGCAATGCCTAGAAAACGCACACGTTTTTTGGGCAATGCGCAGAGTGAATGCATCGCACATATGTGAACCAGCCTCATTAAAATCAATGTATTTTAAAATGTTATGCGAATTGGATGCGGTGTAAGCCGCAACCAATTCGCATAGGTGTGAACGGGGCCTCAGGAGGGGAAACCATCACCTCCTATTATTATTATTATTATTATTATTATTATTTATATTTATACATATATATATATATATGAATTTTATTATTATTATTTTATGGATCTAATCACTGGATCAGCGTTTTGTTTAAATTGTTGTGTTTATTTTGGTGACACCGATCTTCAAAAGTTTGGAAAACATTTTAGAAATGTATAATGCTGATCTCTGGGAAAAATTCAAAGCTACCCTTATCATGGAGCTCCTCCCACCCAGCAGGGCTCCTCCCATCCTGCAAGTCTCCTCCCATCCTGCAAGTCTCCTCCCACACCACAAGGCTCCTCCCACCCCGCAAGTCTCCTCCCGCACTGCAATGCTCCTCCCACCCAGCAAGTCTCCTCCCGCCCCACAAGTCTCCTCCCGCCCCGCAAGACTCCTCCCACCCCACAAATCTCCTCCCACTCCACAAAGCTCCTCCCACCCCACAGGACTCCCCTCACCCAGCAAGTCTCCTCCCACCCCGCAGGGCTCCAATGGTTAGTTCACCTTTACCAAAAAATTTGATGGACACGCCCTCATCTCCATCTCTGCACCTCAACTGCACAGAATGAATGGAGCGGAATAACTGCACAGAGTTTCCTGTCCATTCATAAAATGAAGCATAGTAATCACAGTTTACTACACTTCAGTTATGAATGATCAGAGTCAGTGATGGCAGCGACGGAGGCGAACGCGTCTGCTCCCTTGCTTGGCATGGAGACGAGTGAGGGGAAGATGACCCCTACTCGTCTCCATATCATTGCATGGTGGAAGTGACGTCAAAACGTCACTTCCGCCCATAATTCTTAAAAAAAAATTAAATGACATTTCATTTTTTTTTTTTTTTTTATTATTGCACTTTTGTGTAAATATGAGATGTGAGGTCTTTTTGTCCCCAGATCTCATATTTAAGAGGACCTGTCATACTTTTTTCTATTACAAGGGATGTTTACATTCCTTGTAATAGGAATAAAAGTGACCCAATTTTTTATTTTTTTTAAAGAACAGTGTTAAAATTTAAAATAAAAGGTAAGATAAATAAGGAAAAAAATGTTTTAAAGCGCCCCATCCCGCCGAGCTCGCATGCAGAAGCGAACGCATACGCGAGCAGCGCCCACATATGAAAACGGTGTTCAAACCACACATGTGAGGTATCGCCACAAGAGCAATAATTCTAGCCCTAGACCTCCTCTGTAACTCAAACCATGTAACCTGTAGAATTTTTTAAATGTTGCCTATGAAGATTTTTTAGGGTAAAAGTTTGTCGCCATTCCACGAGCGGGCGCAACTTTGAAGTGTGACATGTTGGGTACCAATTTACTCGGCGTAACATCATTTTTCACAATATAAAAAAAATTGGGCTAAATTTTATGGTCTTTTTAATTAAAAAAAGTGAATTTTTTCCAAAAAAAGTGCACTTATAAGACCGCTGCGCAAATACGGTGTGACAAAATGTATTGCAACGACCGCCATTTTATTCTCTAGGGTGGTAGAAAAAAAATCTATATGATGTTTGGGGGTTCTAAGTACTTTTCTAGCAAAAGAAAAATGTTATTTAACTTGTAAACAACAAAATTTAGAAAGAGGCTCGGTCCTTGGTGGTTAAAGCGGAGTTTCAACTGCTTAAATGTATTTTTTTTGTTCAGGGAAATTTGTTTTTGTATTAATCCTAGTGTAATTACTCACGTTTTACTTATGGATCGCCACTCGATTGCCAATTTCATAAACAAAGATATCTTTTATTCTGCCTTGATGGCATTTTCCATATTGCTTGTGGGCATGTGAAGCCCACAAGCACTATCTTCCAGGACACGATGCCGCTGAGCGTCCAGCATGCACCGCCCGTTCTTGCGCATGCGCAGTATTAACGGCTCGCAGCGCCGTACACTTCAGACGTTGCCATCACAACGGGCGGCGGCGGCAGAAGTGCCCGCCCCGTTGTGATGGCAATGAAGCCCTCGGCGCTGCCCACTGGCTCCTGGGAAATGATGACACACATCTCCCAGGAGCACCAGCGAGCACGGGTGCTGAGGGAAATGACGTCAGGCGCCGAGCACCAGTGAGCACGGGTGCCGAGGGAAATGACGTCAGGCGCCGAGCACCAGCGAGCACGGGTGCCGAGGGAAATGACGTCAGGCGCCGAGCACCAGCGAGCACGGGTGCCGAGGGAAATGACGTCAGGCGCCGAGTACCAGCGAGCACGGGTGCCGACGGAAATGACGTCAGGCGTCGAGCACCAGCGAGCACGGGTGCCGAGGGAAATGACGTCAGGCGCCGAGTACCAGCGAGCACGGGTGCCGAGGGAAATGACGTCAGGCGCCGAGCACCAGCGAGCATGGGTGCTGAGGGAAATGATGTCAGCCGTCGAGCACCAGCAAGCAGGGGTGCCGAGGGAAATGACGTCAGGCGCCGAGCACCAGCGAGCATGGGTGCTGAGGGAAATGACGTCAGGCGTCGAGCACCAGCAAGCACGGGTGCCGAGGGAAATTACGTCAGGCGCCGAGTACCAGCGAGCACGGGTGTCGAGGGAAATGACATCAGGCGCCGAGCACCAGCGAGCATGGGTGCTGAGGGAAATGATGTCAGGCGTCGAGCACCAGCAAGCAGGGGTGCCGAGGGAAATGACGTCAGGCGCCGAGCACCAGCGAGCATGGGTGCTGAGGGAAATGACGTCAGGCGTCGAGCACCAGCAAGCACGGGTGCCGAGGGAAATTACGTCAGGCGCCGAGTACCAGCGAGCACGGGTGTCGAGGGAAATGACGTCAGGCACCGAGCACCAGGGAGCACGGGTGCCGAGGGAAATTACGTCAGGCGCCGAGCACCAGCGAGCATGGGTGCTGAGGGAAATGACGTCAGGCGTCGAGCACCAGCGAGCACGGGTGCCGAGGGAAATGACGTCAGGCGCCGAGCACGGGTGCCGAGGGAAATGACGTCAGGCGCCGAGTACCAGCGAGCACGGGTGCCGAGGGAAATGAAGTCAGGCGCCGAGCACCAGCGAGCATGGGTGCTGAGGGAAATGACGTCAGGCGTCGAGCACCAGCAAGCACGGGTGCAGAGGGAAATGACGTCAGGCGCCGAGCACCAGCGAGCATGGGTGCTGAGGGAAATGACGTCAGGCGTCGAGCACCAGCGAGCATGGGTGCTGAGGGAAATGACGTCAGGCGCCGAGTACCAGCGAGCACGGGTGCCGAGGGAAATTACGTCAGGCGCCGAGCACCAGGGAGCACGGGTGCCGAGGGAAATGACGTCAGGCACCGAGCACCAGCGAGCATGGGTGCTGAGGAAAATGATGTCAGGCGTTGAGCACCAGCAAGCACGGGTGCCGAGGGAAATGACGTTAGGCGCCGAGCACCAGCGACCATGGGTGCTGAGGGAAATTACGTCAGGCGTCGAGCACCAGCAAGCACGGGTGCCGAGGGAAATGACGTCAGGTGCCGAGTACCAGCGAGCACGGGTGCTGAGGGAAATGACGTCAGGCGCCGAGCACCAGTGAGCACGGGTGCCGAGGGAAATGACGTCAGGCGCCGAGCACCAGCGAGCACGGGTGCCGAGGGAAATGACGTCAGGCGTCGAGCACCAGCGAGCACGGGTGCCGAGGGAAATGACGTCAGGCGCCGAGTACCAGCGAGCACGGGTGCCGAGGGAAATGACGTCAGGCGCCGAGCACCAGCGAGCATGGGTGCTGAGGGAAATGATGTCAGCCGTCGAGCACCAGCAAGCAGGGGTGCCGAGGGAAATGACGTCAGGCGCCGAGCACCAGCGAGCATGGGTGCTGAGGGAAATGACGTCAGGCGTCGAGCACCAGCAAGCACGGGTGCCGAGGGAAATTACGTCAGGCGCCGAGTACCAGCGAGCACGGGTGTCGAGGGAAATGACGTCAGGCGCCGAGCACCAGCGAGCATGGGTGCTGAGGGAAATTATGTCAGGCGTCGAGCACCAGCAAGCAGGGGTGCCGAGGGAAATGACGTCAGGCGCCGAGCACCAGCGAGCATGGGTGCTGAGGGAAATGACGTCAGGCGTCGAGCACCAGCAAGCACGGGTGCCGAGGGAAATGACGTCAGGTGCCGAGTACCAGCGAGCACGGGTGCCGAGGGAAATGACGTCAGGTGCCGAGTACCAGTGAGCACGGGTGTCGAGGGAAATGACATAAGGGCGCCGAGCACCAGGGAGCACGGGTGCCGAGGGAAATTACGTCAGGCGCCACAGAGAGGAAGTGGCAGAATACACAGGACAACATAGCAACAGTGCTGGAGGAGTGAGTAAAAAAAATAAAAAACAACATTTCCAAATGTTTTTGCTTATGCGTAAGGCTTTAGATTTATGCAAAGTTGTTGTTTTTTGGTGGAACTCCGCTTTAAGGAAAACATGTGTGATCCATGCAATGGAAGTGTATCTATAGCCAAAACCTTTTATTTCACTTTGGATATAGCTTAGAGTTATCCATGTGCCCTAAGGGGAGATTCATCCTCTTATATTTGTAGTGGTGGGACGTTTTTGCTTTACAATATATCACGTACAGCAGACACGACGTAGAATGTTCGGTGGACTCCGCCAAAATGGCTCCTGCAGTGGGACCGATGGAACTAGGGAGAGTGCGCGCTCTAGCGGATGGATGTGAAGTGTGCGCGCGCGCGCGCGGTCCCGGTTGTGTAACCTATGTGGAATCTAAGTGCCATGGTGGTGTAAAGTTGGAGTACAGAGGGGTAGAAGGGTCATTGTGAAGTCAGGTGTGAGTGTCCCGGTGCCCCATGGATGTTGTCGGGACACTTGTCAGGCTTGTATTAGCCGGCTGCAGGAGACATGTGAGCTGTATAGTGAGACCGAGCAGGACTTCCACCACCAACTCCGGGAACTTCCTGTTTGGCCAAGGACTTCACCCAAGGTGTTCTGTATGGGTGTCCGGACACCGTGTACAGGAGAGGAGAGCTGCTCACATCTATAATGGTGAGATCCACTATACTGAATGGCAGGGCCACTTCACCAGCACCAGATCCTGGGCACACAACATCATTGTTCTGACTGATAGTAACCTTTCCTGTTAGGACTGCTTCACACCTCTATGTTTCCAAAGTGTGGATTTACATGCAAGTTTTAAGTAGGATTTGGACTGGTGGGGAGATTACCAAAGATTGGCGTATGGAGAAAAAGTGCCAATCTCTGTATATAAAGTATACAGTGCATGGAATAAATACAAGTAGATCTGTCACCAGCACACCTTCGTTGTCATAAATAAAATCCACTTTAATTAATGTGCAATCAGCAATGTCAGAATTGTTTCAGAACCTCTGAGGGTCCCTTCATCATGTCACCTTTGTCTCATGAGGGGACCCTCAGATGGTTCGCAACCTTTGCACTTTCTTGTTGTCATGCTGATCATACGCTTAGGAAGACAGATTTTGTTTAGGAAGACAGGGTGCTAGTGATAGATTTTCTTCTGCATTTTCATGGTGCCATCCATTGGTTGCTCCAGCACCCCCTGTATGGGCAAATTCTGCTTTTGGTGTGTGATGGGGATATCATCATGAAATAATGTTGTATGATAGTGGTGCCCCGTCCATCCATATACCACCTCTCTCTCTCCTGCATTGCTGCTACTTGCTGGCTGTCCATACAAGTCATCCTCTCTCTTCTGTATTGTTGCTCCTCGCTGTCCCTCCATACACATCCTCCTCTCTCTTCTGTATTGTTACTCCTCGCTGTCCATCCATACACATCCTCCTCTCTCTTCTGTATTGTTGCTCCTCACTGTCCATCCATACACATCCTCCTTTCTCTAGTGTAGTGCTGTTCCTCACTGTCCATCCACATACACATCCTCCTTTCTCTATTGTAGTGCTGTTCCTCACTGTCCATCCACATACACATCCTCCTTTCTCTAGTGTAGTGCTGTTCCTCACTGTCCATCCACATACACATCCTCCTTTCTCTATTGTAGTGCTGTTCCTCACTGTCCATCCACATACACATCCTCCTTTCTCTATTGTAGTGCTGTTCCTCACTGTCCATCCACATACACATCCTCCTTTCTCTATTGTAGTGCTGTTCCTCACTGTCCATCCACATACACATCCTCCTTTCTCTATTGTAGTGCTGTTCCTCACTGTCCATCCACATACACATCCTCCTTTCTCTATTGTAGTGCTGTTCCTCACTGTCCATCCACATACACATCCTCCTTTCTCTATTGTAGTGCTGTTCCTCACTGTCCATCCACATACACATCCTCCTTTCTCTATTGTAGTGCTGTTCCTCACTGTCCATCCACATACACATCCTCCTTTCTCTATTGTAGTGCTGTTCCTCACTGTCCATCCACATACACATCCTCCTTTCTCTATTGTAGTGCTGTTCCTCACTGTCCATCCACATACACATCCTCCTTTCTCTATTGTAGTGCTGTTCCTCACTGTCCATCCACATACACATCCTCCTTTCTCTATTGTAGTGCTGTTCCTCACTGTCCATCCACATACACATCCTCCTTTCTCTATTGTAGTGCTGTTCCTCACTGTCCATCCACATACACATCCTCCTTTCTCTATTGTAGTGCTGTTCCTCACTGTCCATCCACATACACATCCTCCTTTCTCTATTGTAGTGCTGTTCCTCACTGTCCATCCACATACACATCCTCCTTTCTCTATTGTAGTGCTGTTCCTCACTGTCCATCCACATACACATCCTCCTTTCTCTATTGTAGTGCTGTTCCTCACTGTCCATCCACATACACATCCTCCTTTCTCTATTGTAGTGCTGTTCCTCACTGTCCATCCACATACACATCCTCCTTTCTCTATTGTAGTGCTGTTCCTCACTGTCCATCCACATACACATCCTCCTTTCTCTATTGTAGTGCTGTTCCTCACTGTCCATCCACATACACATCCTCCTTTCTCTATTGTAGTGCTGTTCCTCACTGTCCATCCACATACACATCCTCCTTTCTCTATTGTAGTGCTGTTCCTCACTGTCCATCCACATACACATCCTCCTTTCTCTATTGTAGTGCTGTTCCTCACTGTCCATCCACATACACATCCTCCTTTCTCTATTGTAGTGCTGTTCCTCACTGTCCATCCACATACACATCCTCCTTTCTCTATTGTAGTGCTGTTCCTCACTGTCCATCCACATACACATCCTCCTTTCTCTATTGTAGTGCTGTTCCTCACTGTCCATCCACATACACATCCTCCTTTCTCTATTGTAGTGCTGTTCCTCACTGTCCATCCACATACACATCCTCCTTTCTCTATTGTAGTGCTGTTCCTCACTGTCCATCCACATACACATCCTCCTTTCTCTATTGTAGTGCTGTTCCTCACTGTCCATCCACATACACATCCTCCTTTCTCTATTGTAGTGCTGTTCCTCACTGTCCATCCACATACACATCCTCCTTTCTCTATTGTAGTGCTGTTCCTCACTGTCCATCCACATACACATCCTCCTTTCTCTATTGTAGTGCTGTTCCTCACTGTCCATCCACATACACATCCTCCTTTCTCTATTGTAGTGCTGTTCCTCACTGTCCATCCACATACACATCCTCCTTTCTCTAGTGTAGTGCTGTTCCTCACTGTCCATCCACATACACATCCTCCTTTCTCTATTGTAGTGCTGTTCCTCACTGTCCATCCACATACACATCCTCCTTTCTCTAGTGTAGTGCTGTTCCTCACTGTCCATCCACATACACATCCTCCTTTCTCTAGTGTAGTGCTGTTCCTCACTGTCCATCCACATACACATCCTCCTTTCTCTATTGTAGTGCTGTTCCTCACTGTCCATCCACATACACATCCTCCTTTCTCTATTGTAGTGCTGTTCCTCACTGTCCATCCACATACACATCCTCCTTTCTCTATTGTAGTGCTGTTCCTCACTGTCCATCCACATACACATCCTCCTTTCTCTATTGTAGTGCTGTTCCTCACTGTCCATCCACATACACATCCTCCTTTCTCTATTGTAGTGCTGTTCCTCACTGTCCATCCACATACACATCCTCCTTTCTCTATTGTAGTGCTGTTCCTCACTGTCCATCCACATACACATCCTCCTTTCTCTATTGTAGTGCTGTTCCTCACTGTCCATCCACATACACATCCTCCTTTCTCTATTGTAGTGCTGTTCCTCACTGTCCATCCACATACACATCCTCCTTTCTCTATTGTAGTGCTGTTCCTCACTGTCCATCCACATACACATCCTCCTTTCTCTATTGTAGTGCTGTTCCTCACTGTCCATCCACATACACATCCTCCTTTCTCTATTGTAGTGCTGTTCCTCACTGTCCATCCACATACACATCCTCCTTTCTCTATTGTAGTGCTGTTCCTCACTGTCCATCCACATACACATCCTCCTTTCTCTATTGTAGTGCTGTTCCTCACTGTCCATCCACATACACATCCTCCTTTCTCTATTGTAGTGCTGTTCCTCACTGTCCATCCACATACACATCCTCCTTTCTCTATTGTAGTGCTGTTCCTCACTGTCCATCCACATACACATCCTCCTTTCTCTATTGTAGTGCTGTTCCTCACTGTCCATCCACATACACATCCTCCTTTCTCTATTGTAGTGCTGTTCCTCACTGTCCATCCACATACACATCCTCCTTTCTCTATTGTAGTGCTGTTCCTCACTGTCCATCCACATACACATCCTCCTTTCTCTATTGTAGTGCTGTTCCTCACTGTCCATCCACATACACATCCTCCTTTCTCTATTGTAGTGCTGTTCCTCACTGTCCATCCACATACACATCCTCCTTTCTCTATTGTAGTGCTGTTCCTCACTGTCCATCCACATACACATCCTCCTTTCTCTATTGTAGTGCTGTTCCTCACTGTCCATCCACATACACATCCTCCTTTCTCTAGTGTAGTGCTGTTCCTCACTGTCCATCCACATACACATCCTCCTTTCTCTAGTGTAGTGCTGTTCCTCACTGTCCATCCATACACATCCTCCTTTCTCTAGTGTAGTGCTGTTCCTCACTGTCCATCCATACACATCCTCCTTTCTCTAGTGTAGTGCTGTTCCTCACTGTCCATCCATACACATCCTCCTTTCTCTAGTGTAGTGCTGTTCCTCACTGTCCATCCACATACACATCCTCCTTTCTCTATTGTAGTGCTGTTCCTCACTGTCCATCCATACACATCCTCCTTTCTCTAGTGTAGTGCTGTTCCTCACTGTCCATCCACATACACATCCTCCTTTCTCTATTGTAGTGCTGTTCCTCACTGTCCATCCACATACACATCCTCCTTTCTCTATTGTAGTGCTGTTCCTCACTGTCCATCCATACACATCCTCCTTTCTCTAGTGTAGTGCTGTTCCTCACTGTCCATCCATACACATCCTCCTTTCTCTAGTGTAGTGCTGTTCCTCACTGTCCATCCATACACATCCTCCTTTCTCTCCTGTATTGCTGCTCTTTGTTGCCCATCCATACACATCCTTCTTTCTCTCCTGTAGTGCGGTTCCTCGCTGTCTGTCCATACACACATTCCATCCTCTCTCTCCTGTAGTGCTGCACCTTGCTGTCCAGCCATACACATCAAAGACAAAAAAAATCCGGCACCACAATGTCTCAAAAATATAAGATATACAAGTATATTAACTTCATCCAATAAATGGAATCAATACTAGTAATTATTGAGGCGTTTCAGCCTCCCACATAGGCCTTAATCCCAATAAAAAGCAGGTTTTAAAACCAATAATTACAGGTATTGATTCCTTTTATTGGATTGATTTAATTATAATCATATATGTTTTATTTTTGAGACATTGTGGTGCCGAATTTTTTTACTCTTTGATTGAACGTTTGGATCATTGGCGGCCTGTCCATTAGCGGTGCCTGAGCGCTGCCCCCTCTGTCCACGCCCGCCACCCTCCACCTTCTAGTGATGCGATGCTCTATCCGTTGCCCCCGTCACCCCCTATACATGCGTCCGACCCCTTTCAGGACACATGAATTACAGCGGCGGGTTGTTTTTTTTTTAAGCACCCATAGGCTCTAATAAGCTTTAAAATAGGGTGGGCTCCTGGTTGTTTGCCCCCCCCCCCCCCCCAAAAAAAACAAAACAGCTGCCACTGGTTTGGATGCCTGAGTACTAGAGATGTGTTTGGGCGTGTTTGAAATCCCACGTGCCCGATCCCGCTAGGAAGCCAACACTGCACATTGCTAATCACAGGCAGTGATACATTTCCCAATCCGCAGCTGCACAGATCGGGAAATGTCTCACTGCCTGTGATTAGCCGTGTGCAGTGTTAGCTTCCTGGCGGGATCGGGCACGTGGGGTTTTCGAACACGTTCGAGCCCATCTCTACTGAGTACTGGGGCCATCCGAGCACATGAGTCTCTTATCTCATCCTGTTTATCATTATGGGCTGATTTAGGGTAGCAGCACTATTTCAATAGGTGCACATTCATACACCACATTCATCACTGTCTGTCCATACACATCCTCCTCTTCCTCCGGCAGTGCTGCTCCTCACTGTCTGTCCATACACATCCTCTTCTTCCTCCGGCAGTTCTGCTCCTCACTGTCTGTCCATACACATCCTCCTCTTCCTCCGGCAGTGCTGCTCCTTGCTGCCCATCCATACACATCCTCCTCTTCCTCCGGCAGTGCTGCTCCTCGCTACCCATCCAGCTGGTGCAATAACAATTAGACCTTGTGTAATGGCACTGTTGATTTGACACCCAGGAAAATGCAACAATTATTCCACTAAGAAATTGCGTAGTTCCCTTTGTTCATTCCCTCTGTGGGTCTATTGTCCTGCATTCTGATATTGACATTTTCTAGTCTAGCACAAGCAAGTGATGTGGCGGTCAGCCGAGGAACCATTGAGCACAGCAGGGGGACACTCCCAAAAGTGTTGACTTCTACACAGAGTTCAGAAAACTATTCCTCATGTAGAGAGCGGCATTCAGTAGCGAGGACAGCCGGGGAGGTAAGTATTTACATTCTTCTTTGAGGTTGCGAAATCCATTAAGACCCATTCGCACCTAACATAACAGGGGCATGTACAGGTGTAAAAGGGCCCTAAAACATCCTTGGATGATAAGCTCCCTCAATGTTTATGTTCTTGTGTTTTGGTCGCTCAGCATTTGGGTTGGGTATGGATATGTCATCATACATTCAAGCTACTGCAAAGATGTGTTTTGGCATCAATCTTGTTGAATGTTTCTGTTTAGTCTAAAAGCAGTTTTTTTCTGTTTTGAACCTTTTTCCAAAATGGCATTGTTATTTTTAATTTATTTGACTATTTGTTTGTCTCTTCTTATACTTTGTTTGTATTCTGCAACAAAAAAAACGTGATATTTGAAATCATACAGACATGGGATGCCTTGCAGGTTACAGTGTATATTAGTCCACATGCACAGTAGATTCTCAGTACATTGGTTGGCATTAGGACCACAGAGCTCACCAAGAAATACCTTACAGCTAATACCAGTTGGGAGATGACAATATTTTTAGATGGAACTGACCCGGTAATAATCTCTATGAATGTAATTTTGCATACTAAATATCTAATGATACATATGCACTGGAATGTCTATGAAAAACATAGGTCTGCTTGAACCTTAGTACTCTTTTATAACACTGCTACAGAAAACTAACTGTAAATATTCCACATGTCATGACTAATGGCGCTCTCTTTTCATTTACAGGTTGCCGGTATACACACTCCGAGACACCTCAGGCCACATTAGCCAGTGTTGTACCAGTATTTTCTGTGGTAAGCTAAAACCCTTTGTATTCTTCTTGGAGCCACTGTAACCATCAGCTGATCACAGCAAAGCATGACAGTGCTGATAAAGGCTCAGTATGCAGGCCTTGTGTACTGTAACCTGTGGAAAGGGATCATTCTCACCATTTGCGGATCTGCATTTTTCTGCACTTGAAAAGCACAGGTCTCCACAATGTGATACAGAAAATAATTGCTTTCTACCAGTGAAAAAAATAATTATTTGATCCTCTGCAGATTTTGTAAGTTTGTCCACTTACAAAGAAATTAAGGGTCTATAATGTTTATCATAGGTGTATTTTAAAGGATATAGACAGAATAACAATGAAAAATCCAGAAAAAACACGTGGTACAAATGTTATAATTTGAGTTGCAGTTCAGTGAGTAAAAAAAGTATTTGATCTCCTACCAACCAACAATAATTCTGGCTCCCATAGACTGACTACAGTATGTGCTCATGTGGTACACAGATTAGTCCTGTCAATTTAAGAAGGTGCTCCTAATGACAAGTAGTTATATGTACAAAAGACATCTGTCCACAGAATCTCTTTCTTCCATTTAAATCCACCATCATGGATGAGACCAAATAGCTATCAAAGGACATCAGGGACAAGATTGTAGACCTGCACAAGGCTGGAATGGGCTACAAGACCATCAGCAAGAAGCTTGGTGAGAAGGAGACAACTGTTGGAGCAATTATTCGCAAATGGAAGTGTAGCACCCCCCCCCCCCATATTTGGGGGCGCTATGTGTAAATTTAGGGGTGGTCTGAGCCAGTAGTTGGGTTCAGACCAATCGATTGTTCTAAATTGCTTCTGCTCTGGGTGTGATGCTGCCTGGTAGTAGTGTTCCCTGGTGCCTGTGGGTGACACTGTCACCACCGGCTCAGGTTGAACCACAAGGGGTTATCACAGCACCTTTGATGTCCTCTCTTGGCAGCCGTGCAGTGGGCGTGGTCAACCTGCTGTGCATGCTGGGAGAGCGTACATAAGGGGCAGACGCCATTGGGGTTCGTTCGTTCCGGGGACCCTTGGTCCTGTATGTGCGCCTCGTGGCCCGTATGGCACGAGGTGCGCGTGTGTTTTTGGGTCTCGGGCACCTTCAGCCCGAGGCTGCACTGCTGCATGGTAGGCCCAGCTCTGCTGGCTGAGACCTACACCTCAGAGAAGGATCCCAGGCTGCCCACCTGTAGGGAGCCCACCTTTTAGGAAAGGAGACCAGGGGAGGATCAGTCCCAGAGGAGACTAGCAACGGTACTGCTGTCTCGGGAAGAGGCCTGGAAACTCGCCTAAAGAGGGATCCATCATCTTTATCACAAGCCCTGCAATACACCAATCTGGTACAAAGGTTTCTCTCATTATTGCTTGTCTGGGAGGTTCGGGACTATTGAACCATTTATCCGTGCTCCATCCCGGCTGCTAGGACCGCTCATAAAGGGACTATCCGGGTGAGCAATACCCATTCAGGCTTGAGTGGCGACGAAAAAGTTGCACTGTGTCTTAAGTGTTGCGTGCCTGAAACTTTTCCCCCTACTTCTCTAATTTTCCTACTCTCTATTCAAGTTTACTGCAAATATAAAGAATAAAACCTTGTTGCTTAGGCTTTACTCCTGTGTGGACATTGGCCTTATTCTGAGGAACTTCTACCTAGACAACGGAGAAAAGGGATCCACTTGAGAGAGGTAATTGCTGCAAGATCCAAACAATAACACCGCTCGCCCCTCTACACAAGGTGGGGATAACTGGCAAGTAGCAGGTGTGCCCGACTGCGAATGGGGGACGGCAGTAAAGGGGTCTGTGTGCTACAGAAAAAATACAAAATAACCATCAACCGCCCACGATCTGGAGCTCCATACAAGGTTTCGCCTCATGGGGTAAGGATGATCATGAGAAAAGTGAGGGATCAGCCCAGATCTGCACGGTAGGAGCTTGTGAATGATCTCAAGGCAGTTGGCACCACAGTCGCCAAACAAATCATTGGTAACACAATACACCGCCATGGATTGAAATTCTGCAGTGCCCGCAAGGTCCCCCTCCTCAAAAAGGCACATGTACAGGCCCGTCTTAAGTTTGCCAATGAACATAAATCATTCAGAGAAGGATTGGGAGAAAGTGCTGTGGTCAGATGAGTGTTTGGAGGAAGAAAAATGCTGACAATGACCCCAAGAACACCATCCCTACAGTCAAGCACGGAGGTGGAAACATGCTTTGGGGCTGTTTCTCTGCTAAAGGTACAGGCCAACTTTGCTGCATTGAGGGGCCAATGGATGGGAGCCATGTACTGTAAAATCTTGCATGAGAACCTACTTCCCTCAGCCAGAACACTGAGGATGGGTCATGGATGGGTCTTCCAGCATGACAATGACCCAAAACATATCGCCAAGGCAACAAAGCAGTGGCTCAAGGAGATGCACATTAAGGTCGTGGGGTGGCATAGCCAGTCTTCAGACCTTAATCCTATCGAAAATTTAAGAATGGAGCTGAAACTTTGAGTTGCGAAGCGGCAGCCAAGAAACCTTATAGATTTAGAGAAGATCTGTAAAGAAGAGTGGACTAAAATCCCTCCTGAGATGTGTGCAAAACTGGTCACCAACTACAAGAAACGTCTTACCTCTTGGCAACAAGGGTTTCTCCACCAAGTCATGTTTTGCTTGGGGATCAAATACTTATTTTACTCACTGAACTGCGTGTGTTTTTTCTGGATTTGTGGTTGATATTTTGTCTATAATTTAAAATACACCTACGATAATTTATTTGTAAGGGGGCAAACTTACAAAATCTGCAGTGGATCAAATAATAGGATTTTTATAACCGCTTACCTGTAAAATCCTTTTCTTGGAGTACACCACGGGACACAGAGCCGAAGTCATTACATAGTGGGTTGTATAGTTCCCCACAGGTGGATGGACACTGGCACAACCAATGAAGACAAGTTCCCCTCTATATAACCCCTCCCATAAGGGAAGTCCCTAAGTTTTGTAGAAAAGCAGTAAGTATCCCAGAAGAGGGGCGGGACCACTGTGTCCGTGGTGTACTCCAAGAAAAGGATTTTACAGGTAAGCTGTTATAAAAATCCTATTTTCTTTATCGTACACCGCAGGACACAGAGCCTAAGTCATTACATAGTGGGACGTCCCAGAGCAATGCTCAATATGAGAGGAGGGAGACACAGATCAATCAGACCGCCATCGGACGAGAGGCCCTAAACCGCTGCCTGCAGCACACTACGCCCGAAGGCGGCATCCTCATGTCCTCTTACATCTATTTCGTAGAATTTGGTAAATGTATGGACTGAAGACCAAGTTGCATTCTTACAGATCTGAGCCATTGAAGCCTGATGATGCACTGCCCAGGAGGCACTTAACACCCTGGTCGAGTGCGCCTTAACAGGAAAAGGAGGAATTGTATTCCTTAAATCATAAGTTTGAATAATCACTTGTTGAATCCATTTCGAAATGGTCGATTTCGATGCTGCCTGGCCCTTTTTGGGGCCATCTGGCAGAATAAACAAAACATCTGTTTTGCGTATCTGAGCAGTTGCTTGTAGATAAACCTTCATTGCTCTCGCTACATCTAGAGTGCAATAATCTTTCGCCCGCTGACTGCGGTTCAGGAAAAAAGGAAGGCAAAACAATATCTTGATTTAAATGCAACGGCGAGACCACTTTAGGAAGAAAAGTAGGATGGGGCCGGAATACAATTTTGTCTTTGTGACAAACTAAATAAGGTCCTTTACAAGAAAGAGCTGCTAATTCAGCTACTCTCCTAGCAAAGGGGATAACAACCGAAAATGCCAATTTCCGACTCAAGAGAATCAATGGAATATGACGAATAGGTTCAAAGGGCTGCTTTTGCAAGCCTGACAGAACTAGATTCAAATCCCATGGGCACAAGGAAGGTTTGACTGGCGGATTTACCCGCAACACTCCCTGAATAAATGCCCGTACTAGGGAATGAGATGCCAACGGTCTCTGAATAAAAAAAGACCGATAGAGCTGAGATTTGACCCTTAATACTACTGAGGGCTAATCTCATATCTACCCCTAATTGACAGAAGGCCAGAATCTTACCAATGACATATTTTTGAGGGTTCCACCCTCTTGATTCACACCAGGAAACATATGCCTTGCAAACTCTATAATAAATGATTCTGGAGGCCGGCTTCCTAGCATTAATGAGAGTAGAAAGAACTGGACCCGAGAGTCCATGTTTCTTCAGCATGTAGGTTTCAACAGCCAGACCGTCAAATTTAGCTTTCGTAAAGAAGGATGGAACACTGGACCTTGTGATAGCAGGTCTTGGCGAAGTGGGAGAATCCAAGGCTCCCCAACTGCCATCCTTATGATCTTGGTGTACCAGGACCTTCTGGGCCAATTCGGGGCCACCAAGAGAACTGGTATTCCTTCTTCTCTGATCTTGCAAAGAAGTCTCTGCAAGAGCGGAACTGGAGGGAATTCATAGATCAGGGAAAACTGATCCCAGGAAATCATTAGTGCATCTGTTCCGTAGGACAGAGGATCTTTTGACCTCGATGCAAAGTTGTCCAACTTCCTGTTGAACCTGGAAGCGAACAGGTCTACCTCCGGGGTCCCCCATTTCTGGCATATATCCTGAAAAATGTCGGGGTGGAGAGACCACTCCCCCGGCAACAATTTCTGGCGGCTCAGGTAATCCGCTTGCCAATTCTCCACTCCTGAAATGAAGATTGCAGAAATGCAAGGAACATGAGCTTCTGCCCATGTTAAAATCTTGTTCACCTCTCTCTGAGCATCCCGACTCCTGGTGCCCCCTTGGTGATTGATGTAAGCTACCGCAGTAGCATTGTCGAATTAAATCTGAACCGGGTGGCCATGTAACCTGTGTGTCCAGGTTCTGAGGGCTAGATATACTGCCCGAATCTCCAAAATGTTGATGGGTAGGCCTTTCTCGGACCAAGTTCCTTGGGCTAAGGCTTCTTCCAGAATTGACCCCCAGTCCAACAGGCTGGCATCCGTAGATGCCACTTTCCAAGTGACTGGAAGAAAGGATTTCTCTGCTCGCAAATTCTTGGTGTTTAACCACCAACTGAGGCTTTGGCGCACCTCTGAGGACAGGTGCATCGGCCAATCTAGAGCCTGGATCTTTCTGTTCCAGGCAGCCAGGATACTGTTTTCAAGTAGCCTTGAATGAAACTGGGCATACGGGATGGCCTCAAAAGAGGCCACCATTTTCCCCAACAAATTCATGCGAAGGCGAATTGATGGTTTCCCCTTTTTGTCCTGACCATGCGGACCAGATCCTTTAAAGATTTGACCTTTTGGCTCCGGAAGGAATACTTTGGTTTGGGTTGTGTCTAAGACCATGCCCAAATACTCTACCCTTCTCCGGGGCTGTAGAGTGGACTTTTGGAGATTTAAGATCCAGCCTAAATACTCTAGATATTTTATTGTACTGAGTACACTGTGATTTAACTGTGCCATCGACTGTTCTACCAAGAGTAGATCGTCCAGATAAGCCGTCACCGTTATGCCCTGCGTTCTTAGATTTGCTAGAAGTGGGGGGGGTGCCCCCAGAACCTTTGTAAACACGCAAGGTGCCGTAGCCAAGCCAAAAGGTAGAGCCACAAACTGATGGTGGCGGTTTTCCACAGCGAACCTTAGGAACTTTTGGTGAGCAGGATGAATAGGCATGTGCAAATATGCATCTTTTATGTCTATTGATGCAAAGAATTCTCCGCCTTGTAGGGTGTAAACCACTGATCGAATTGTTTCCATTCGGAAATTACGAATGTTTAGAACTGATTTAGAGCTTTTAGATGCAGACTTCTCCGTTTTGACTTGGGAACCACAAAAAAGATTTGAATAGAACCCCGTGCCTTGTTCCCTTAGGGGAACTTCTTTGATTACCCCTTGGGACAGCAAGTGATTCACTGCTTGGAAGAAGGGTTTTCTTTTTAATGGATCTTTGGAGACATTTGAGTTTAGGAACCAATAAGGTGGGATTTCCCGGAATTCTATCTTGTATGCTGAGGATTCCGTGGAAATTACCCATTTGTCCCGAATCTCTGTCTGCCAAGCTGCTGAAAACTGCCAAAGCCTTCCCCCCCACTCGGCCGAGTGGCGGGAGCCCCTTCATGAGGAAGCTTTAGGGTTCTGTTTATCGGTTCTTTGTACCCACTGTCTTTTGTGACCCTGGGTCTGATTCTGGGAATTCGGTTTTGTGGTTGATTGAGAATGCCGTCGCCACTGCCTATTGGCAGAGGTCCCTGGAACCCGGGGAGAGGGACCGTTTAAAACATGGGCGTTTAATTTTATTTTTCTCTGGCAATAGTGTAGACTTCCCACTTGAGATCTTCTGCATGTATTTATCCAGATCATCCCCAAAGAGTCGTTCCCCATGAAAGGGGAAACCAGCCAAACGCTTTTTACATGGAGCTTCCGCAGACCAATGCTTTAACCAAAGGATTCTGCGCATATGCACCAGTTGGAGTGTAAGGCGGGATGCCTGTTGGATAGAATCTCTCATGGCATCGACCGTAAAACATAAGGCCTTAGGCAGGTTCTCCCAAAGCTTAAGCTGGTCTGGAGGAAGATCCTTGAGCCCTTGTTTCACCTGTTCCTTTAGGACCTAACACATAACAACAGCCGCCACAGCAGGTTGGGTCACAGCTCCCGCCATCACAAAGGAAGATTTAAGTAAAGATTCTAACTTCTTTTCAGAAAAATCTTTAAACACCTGTACATTGTCTACTGGACAAGTTAGGATTTTATTTACACAAGAAATGGCCGCATCTACCGCCGTTAGCTTCCATTTTTTAGTAAACTTTTCCTCCATAGGATAGAGAACCTCAAATTTCCTAGGAGGAGAAAAATGCTTATCTGGATGTTGCCAGTCGGCATAAATACGTTTTTCCAATAAAGGATGAACCGGAAAGGAGCATGCAGCTTGTGGGGATTTAAATGAACAAAGGGAGGAAACAGGTGATTCAGTTAACCCCTCAGAAGAGTAACTTGAACGTGGAACGTACTGCTTCAGCATAACATTGCACCTGCAATTTTAGGGCCTGTGATGCAGAAAAAGGTTCCTCTGATCCACCCGATCCATCCGACTGCTCATCATCCTTATCTTCTAAAGGCGCCACATTCTCATCGCCCTCATCAGATTTTCCTGAAGAGGGCTCTAGAACGGAAGGGGACCTGCTTCGCTTTTTATCCTTTTTTACGGATTTAGCAATTAAAGTGGCGATCCTCCCTTCCAAATTGTCTAGAGCTGCTGCCAAAGTGTCTTCAGTGACATATGCAGGAGCTGGCACAACAGGAGACACTGCTATACCTGATACAGGCAATGGCTCATCCTGTACGGGTGCATCTGATTCCTCAGAAGAGGATAATATCCGGCCAGAACGGTTAGAGCCTCCTGTTTTAGGTGGCGTGTCTTTTTTTGTCGTCGTCCCTGAATTCTTTTTCTGTGAAGACCTATTCCTAAGCCTAAAGCAGAGGTACAGAGACAGTGCATGCACTACTGTGCTAGTTTAGCAATCTGCATAAAGTAAGCAACTATCACACAGTCTGATGCTGAGTAGGTGCCTTTTAAGTGCCTGAAATCCAACCACCTAGAGAAAAACTTGCGTGCCCCCAGGCTGCTGTGTCTCTTCCTGTGGAGTCTGTCAGGCATCTGAGGCCGATTTCAAAGCTTTGTGCATGCGCAGTAGAGCGGCGCACACGCCGCCGTGCCCGCTCGCGTGACCACGCCCCCTTTTTTCTCCTGCAGAGTTCATGGGGTGAAAAGCGCGCCCATGGTGAAGAGAAAGGCAACAGCATGGGTGCTTCCGCACTAACCTGCCTCCTGGAAGACATCCACTCCTGGGAAGAGACCCACGTTTCTGTGTTGCAGTGCCTTGCAGTGGAGGAAGTGCCTGTACTGAGTACACTGTGCTTTCGTTCCTGACATGGTGAGTGAAACTCTAACTCTTTACACCCTCTAGTGGCGGTTTCAGGCAAGACCGTCATACTCAAAAAAAGGGGAAAGTTCTTAAGTGTTTAAAACTTAGACTTTTCCCACTTACCTTATCCGTGCCGCAGGACTGCTGAGACCAGACAGTACCAATCTTCACCCCTCACGGCGGGTAGTGTTGTGCCAACCTTCAGGGGTATGGGTTCCTACTTAAAGGAGACCTCTTCCCTGGGCCTTGTAAAACTCTGCCAGAATACATTAGTGCGTTTTTAAGTTTGCGAAATTGCTGGATCCCAGAGCCCAGTCCTCCAAAGAGAGACATTACATGCACTGCCTCAGTCTTATGCGAGGCTCGGGTACCATCCATTTGGCGTATTAAATAAGCACTTTCGATGTACCTTGCTTTATGCGGTAAATACAGCATAAAGCAATAGTGAATTGACATTTTCAGGATCGCATGCAGTATTTGAGAAAACCGCTAAATATGTATGCAATATGCTTTTGTGAATGGAGCCCCACTGTCAGCTAGTTTTCTCTTTTCTGTGACTGTATGATGCGGCTGTGTGGTTGGATCCACACAGCTGCGCCAGATGATGACAGAATTTGGCAGGGAGAAGGACCCCTGATTTCTGTAAGAGGTAGGGTTTAGGCCTCATGCCCACGGACGTTTTTACAGCCGCGTTTTTTACAGCTTAAAAATGCCTGTCCATGTTATTGTATAAATTTTTCGACCATATTTAAAAAAAAACGCCGGAGCTCAAAAACGCAATTGCTGCGTTTTTGCGCGTTTTTTAATGCTTCACGTTTTTTAATGCCTGACGCCAAGGAACCTGTTATTTTTTTTTATTTTTTTATTTTTTTTCAGCTTAAAAACGTCTATGCTATTTGAAGCTCAAAAACGTCTAGGTGGGCATGAAGCTATAGACTAACATGGACAGGCGTTTTTAAGCTGTAAAAAAATGCTCAAAAACGCGGCTGTAAAAACGTCCGTGGGCATGAGGCCTTATAGTTTCATAGTTTGTAAGGTTGAATAAAGACACTAGTCCATCTAGTTCAACTTGTGTGTATTTTATGTATGTGTGTGTTTTGTGTTTATGCCTGTACCGGCTTGGGCCCCATTGGACCCAATGGGAGTGGTTTTGCCACTTCTGTATAGTTCTTACCGAACAGATAAATGCGTTTATCTTTCTTGTAATAATACATTTTCACAAAGTTTTTATATATTTTTAGATGAAATTTGACAAGCATGGAAACATATTATCATTTGGTGAGTACCAGAATATTATTTGTTACAATTTTTTAGAGGTTCTTTGGTAAGGTTGCAGTGTATGTAATGGTACTACAACCCCAATTCCAAAAAAGCTGGGACACTGTGTAAAATCTACATAACAGCAGAATGTAATGATTTGCAAATCTCATAACCCATTTTCCATTCACAATCTAAAATGGAAAACATGTCAAATATTAAAACTGAGAGAATGTACCATTTAAAAAAAATAAAAAAAAGACAACACATCTCAAAAAAGTTGGAACAGGGCACAAAAAGATGGCAAAGTAAGTGGTACTAACAAGGAAGAGCATCTTAGAGAGTCTGAGTGTCCCAGAAGTAAAGCTGGACAGAGGCTCACCAATCTGTTAAAGGCTGCATCTAAAATTGTCAAACAATTTCAGAATAATGTTGCTCAATGTAAAATTGCAGAGACTTTAAATATATCATCATTTACAGTACATATTATCAAAAGATTTTGAAAATCTAGAGAAATCTCTGTGTGCAACACAACATTGGATGCCCGTGATCTTCGGGGACTCAGGCGGCGCTCAGTTCAAAAGCCTGCATCCCTGATAGTATGGGAGTGCTTTGCTGCGTATGGAATGGGCAGCTTGCACATCTGGAAAGGCATAATCAGTGCTGAAAGAAATATCCAGGTTTTAGAGCAGCATATGCACTCATCCAGATGACATCTTTTTCACGGAAGGCCTTGCATATTTCAGCAGGACAATGCTGCATCTATGATGGCATTGCTTCATAGTAGAAGAGTCTGGGTGCCTAACTGGCCTGCCCCCAGTCCAGACCTTTCACTTATTGAAACTATTTGGCGCATCTTGAAATGAGAAATACAACAAAGAAGACCCAGGACTGTTGAGCACTTGGAATCCCATCAGGCAAGAATGGGGCAACATTCCTCTTCCATATCTCCAGCAACTGGTCTCCTCATTTCCCACACTGTACAGAGTGTTGTTGAAAGAAGAGGGGATGCTACACTGTGGTAAATATGACACTAACACATGTTGCTGCCATCAATTTCAAAATGTGTTTTTTTTTTTTTTTTTTCCTTTAAAATGGTGCATTTTCTCATTTTAAACATTTGATAAGTTATATTTTTTTCTATTGTGAATAAAACATGGGTTTATGAAATTTGCAAATCATTGCATTCTGTTTATGTAGATTTTACACAGTGTCCCAATTTTCTTGGAATTGGAGTTTTATTTTATTTTTTTAAAATGGCATAATACATCATCTACACTTTTTGCTTTGTTTTTATAGAGAGAAAAAAAACAGAATTATACCAAGAATTGGGTTTACAGGCTCGAGATTTACGATTCCAGCATCTAGTGAGCATCAGCTCTAGAAAAAACAAGATCATTTTAAGAATGGAGGTACTTTGTTTCTAAGCAGAAAATCATAGATTGTTAAAATGCATTTCATCCATTTGAAATAATTGGTATATTTCATTACTCAGTATTTACGTTTAATTTATTTTAGCTCACATTCACTCCATTTTTATTTATTTTTTAATGCTTTTCTTCGTAATTTTAGAAAAAAACGCAAAAAAAAAGCCATATTGAGACTGTAAAATATTAAAATTTTAAGAAAGAAATGGAACAACGCTGAAGTGATAATTCAGAAAATGTGGTTGGTCAGTCCCTGGACATATTTATTTTTAATAAATAAAAGTTGATTGAAGGGGATTTAACCACTTCTCCACCGGGCCTATTCTGGCACTTCTCTCCTTCATGCAGACACCCTAGGGAATAAAATGGTGGTCATTGCAACTTTTTATCTTGCACGGTATTTGCGCAATCATTTTTCAAAAATTTTTGGGGGGAAAAAACGGTTTCACGAATTAAAAAATAACAAAACTGTAAAGTTAGCCCAATTTTTTTGTATAATGTGAAAGATGCTGTTACGCAGAGTAAATAGATACCTAACATGTCACGCTTTGAAATTGCGCACACTCATGGAATGGCGTCAAACTTCGGTACTTAAAAATCTCCATAGGCGACGCTTACATTTTTTTTACAGGTTACTATTTTCGAGTTACAGAGGGGGTCTAGTACCAGAATTGCTGCTCGCACTCTACCGCACGCGGCGATACATGTGGGGTTTGAATGGCGTTTTACATATGTGGGCGGGACTTACATGCGTGTTCGCTTCTGAGCACGAGCTACCGGGGACAGGGGCGTTTTAAAAATTTTTTTTTATTTTTTTTTATTTTACTATTTTCTTTTTATTTTGACACTTTATTTTTTATTTTATTTTTTTGATCACTTTTATTCCTATTACAAGGAATGCAAACATCCCTTGTAATGGGAATCATTGTGACAGGCCCTCTTTATGGAGAGATGCGGGGTCAATAAGACCTCACATCTCTCCTCCAGGCTGAAAAGCATGAGATCGGTGAAAAAAAATTCACCAATCTCATGCTGACAGCCGCAATTGCAGCTTTGTTTACTTCTGGGTACTCTGACAGTCATAGAGATGACTAGTGACCATCTGATCACCAGAAATCTCTATGCTCGTCATCCGGCGCTGGCCGATTCGTTCTCCGGGCCCCCGATGGCACGGGAGAGCCCGGAGAAGCACCGGATGGCGGCGGGAGGGGGGGGATGTCCCCTCCCGCCGCCTATAAGAACGATCAAGCAGCGGAACCGCCGCTATAATTATTCTTATGGTGCGCAGAATTGCCGACCCGACAGAATGATATCTTGTTGATGCCTCTAGCTGCAGGCATCATTCAGATATCCCACCTCAAAGTCAAGGACGTCTTTGGTGGAGAAGTGGTTAAAATAAATTCCATGTGTCTAAAAAAGTTGTATGGAGTCGTTCATGTCTGTCTTGTACATTTTATGTCCCTTATAGGTATAACTGAAACCTTAAAGCAGTATTAAACCAAAAAGCAAACTATTATTATTATTATTATTATTATTATTATTATTATTATTATTATATATAGATGACTGTATTTGTGTCTTGTTTTTTTTAGCTTTTCTTTCCCTTATTTTCATCTGGTGATTTGGACAGTAAGTCTGGTTTTTCAGAAAAACAAGGTCTCTTGCAGATGAGACAAACCATTTACCACTGACAGGGATGCTTACAATCGTCCGCTTTTATTTATGTAAAACATTTTTCCCAAAATAAAAAAACTGTTGCTGTAATTGCTTATAAAGTGTAAACTGGAGTTTTGGCTTCAATTTGTTGGTGTATCTAAGTCTGCTAGTACATACAACACTCCCCTCTCCCTAGACTGACAATGCTGCTATCTAAAGGAGCCCCCTGTGCTCCTTTATCCAGAGTGGAGGCACTCTAATACAGAAAGTGTGTTACTGGCCAGATCACCAGATAAAAATAAAAAAAAGGGAAAAAACATAAAAAAGAAAACAAATGCAGCCACCACATCTAATAATTGGTAAGCTGCAATATAAAAAAGTTTGGGTTTTCTGTTCAATACCATGTTTAAATGGGACTGTAGGCCAATGCTGCATAGCAGGTTTGCACAGGCACAACATTATTGCCCCTTTTGAATATGTATCAACTAGAGCTGCACAATGAATCGTTAAAAAATTGTGATCTCGATTCAACCCCCCCTTACGATCTCGATGCAGAACCTCCTGATTCATTCATGTAACAAGTGTAAAGAAAAAAAACAGGCAGCCTGCCAAGTTTTTCACAACATTGTCTGCACTGGTAGATAACTATAAACATTGTAACTTTTCTTCTTAGATCAAAGGGCTGAACTTCAGTCTGTAAATGAGGGATATTTAACCACTTAAAGACTAACCTTTTTCTGACAGTTGTTTTTAAAAAAGTTAAAATCAGTAGTTTTTTTTTGATAGAAAATTACTTGGAACCCCCAAACATTATATGTATTTTTTTAGCAGAGACTCCCTAGGGAAGAAAATGGCGATTGTTGAAATATTTTATGTCATACTGTATTTGCGCAGCGGTCATTCAAATGCAATTTTTTGGGAAAAAATACACTTCAATTAATTAAAAAAACTAAACAGTAAAGTTAGCCCAATTTTTGTGTATAATGTGAAAGATGATGTTACACCACGAGAATCGTGAGAGAATCATAAACTGGTTGTAAAGGTTCATGTTTTTTCACCTTAATGCATCCTATTCATTAAGGTGAAAAAACATTTGACGATTCCTGCCCCCCCCCCCCGTTTACCTGAGCCCTCGAAAGTCCTGCGTCGAGAACGCGATTGATCTCGGCCTGGTCTTCTCAGGTCTTCATTGGATAGATTGATAGCAGCCATTGGTTCGCGCTGCTGTCAATCAACTCCAATGGCGCGGCCGAGTCCTGTATTTGGCGGCTATTGACACAGGACTCGGGAGCGTGCCCGCAAGGTAACTCCCTTGGGAGAGACCTTCCCAGAGGGGTTATCAGAAGCGGGGAGGACCCGAGAGACAGCCGCCGAGGGACCCAAGAAGACGAGGATCGGGGCCACTCTGTGCAAAACGAGCTGCACAATGGAGGTAAGTATAACATGTTTGTTATTTAAAAAAATAAAATAAAATTTAAGCTTTACAATCACTTAAAGCGGGATTCCATCCGCAATTTTTTTTTTTTAAGTCAGCAGCTACAAACACTGTAGCTGCTGTCTTTTAATAAGGACACTTACCTGTCGTCCTCGCCCGCGATGATGGCCCCCCCAATGCCGATCCCGCGCCTCCATCCTCACTAAGGGAAACGGGCAGTGAAGCCTTACGGCTTCACTGCCCGTTTCCTACCACGCATGCACGAGTCTCGCGCCGATTTGTGAATGGGCGGCTGCTCTCTGGGATTACACACAGTTCCCAGAAGGCAGCGCGCCCCATTCACTAGAAGAGAATGCAGAGGGAGACCCACTGCGGATAAGGAAGAGGCAGATTAGGGACTTCCGCATAGCAACCGCTATTTCAGGTGAGTAAAAATGTTTATTTTTTGCAGCATTTTTGTGTAGTTTTTTTTTTTTTTTTTTTTTTTTTTTTTTTTTTTTTTTTCAGGGTGGAACTCCACTTTAAACTTTATTCTAAGCAAAAAAATTGTGATTCTCATTTTAGCCAGAATCGTGTAGCTCTAGTATCAACACAAAATCTGGATTACTGCCATGTCATAATACAGGCCAGCCTAGGCAAACATCCAATGCATGTACTGTATGTTGAGAGTTTTACCAGCCAAAGGACTGCTAGTCCTGTGCTATTAGTCTTGCAATTCTCAAATCACTGCCACAATACCAGGAAGGAGACTCTTCTACCTCTTGGTTCAGCTTTATAGATTCCTATATCATCTTATTGCTCATTTGTTAGATGGACAATTACAAGGAATGCAGCATATGTCATTCTATACAGGAAGAAGCCTTACAATAGGATCATCCCACTGTTCAACACCGCAGTAAGGGGGGCCTGCCATAAGTCTTCCATTAGTGTACAATTTTCTTTATCGTACACCACGGGACACAGAGCTAGTCATTACATAATGGGTTAAGGGTCACCAGCGGTGATTGGACACTGGCACAACCAATGGAAGACAGTTCCCCTCCATATAACCCCTCCCATCAGGGAAGTACCTCAGTTTTTTCGCCAGTGTCGAAAGGTGTTGGACGCGTTAGGAGGTGCTAAAGGAAAGCTCTACCAAAGAGACCCTCTGGGGGTAAAAGAGCTATGCTTTCGGATCCATCCAAGACGCCTACAAATGAGCTGAATCTGGATGGGATCCGGGCCTCATCCATGAGGCGTCGCCTGTAATGTCTCTCTTCGGAGGACTGGGCTCTAAGATCCAGCACTTTCGCTATTTCGCTATAAAGTCCTGGTAAGAGTCTTGTACAAGGCCCAGGGGAGAGGTATCCTTTAAATAGGAACCCATATCCCTGAAGGTTGGCACACATAGCCCACCGTGAAGGGTGAAGTTTGGTATCTGTCTGAAAACTTTCAGCAGAAAAACCTGCGGCGTGGATAAGGTGAGATTAGAAGGTCCATAACTAGGTTGGGACCTTTTTCAAAAAGTGGATGTCTTCTTTTTTTCCACCACTGGGGGGAGTAAAGAGCTGAATATACTCACCTCACTCTGTTCAGTGTCGGCTTCGGCGAAGTACACTGCTCGTCACCTCCGCTGCTGAGCTTGCTTGAGCACCCCGCTCCTCCTTTCGGTGGCCGATACAGACACCTGCAGATGCAGGTAAGTGGGGACAGGGGCTGATGAGAGTCCTCTCTCACTATGGCCACCACCATAGCGCTAAAGGCCGCGCGCGCTTTATCGAAGGGGGGGGGGCCGAGGCGTGCGCGGGCACGTGGCGCGCGCAGGCACAGAAACGGCGCCAAATTTAAAAGACTGTCAGTGTAAAAAGCACTGCAGCAGCAAGCAAGCTCGTTAGTTCTCTTGTTCCTGGCAGAGAAACACAGCAGCTATACAGGGACGTAAGACTCCATGTGGTTGGATTGGGTACTTCCTAGAAGACATCCATGTTATGCATAGTTATGTGTTAAAAGTTGCATACTTAATGTATTTGCTAAACTGAACACGGTAGTATATGCATTTAGGTACCTTGTATTTTGTCTAAACAGTAAGCCTTCCAGGGGAAGTAATGCGGACAAAAAGAGATAAAAGAGCACCGCCGCCTGAGACAGGGGGCTCTAGCTGTGCTGACTCGGTACCTTCCTCTCCTGTGTTGCCAAAAGCACCTGTACAGGATGAGCCATTACCTCTGTCAGGTATGGCGGCTTCCCCAGTGAAGCCTGGGCCTGCATATGTCACTGAGGACACTTTATCAGCTGCCCTAAATAATCTGGAGGAGAAAATTGCTACTTTAATCGCTAAATCCTCTAAAAAGGACAATAAGCGAAGCAGATCTCCTCCAGTATTGGACCTCCCTTCAGAAGTACCTGAGGAGGAGGAGGATGAGGAGGAGGCTACATCAGCAGAGGATGAGGAGTCAGACGGATCAGGGATATCGGATGAGCCTTTTTCGGTATCCCAGATTTTAAAGTCACAGGTGCAATGCTATGCAGGAGCCGTGCGAGCTGCATTTAGGTTACCCTCTTTGGAGGTAACAGAATCACCTGTCTCCTCCCTAGGATCATTAAGATCCCTGCAAGGTGCATGCTCCTTCCCGGTTCATCCGTTACTAGAGGATCTATTGTACGCAGACTGGCAACATCCAGATAAGCGTTTTTCACCTCCAAAAAAGTTTAACATTCTTTATCCTATGGAGGAAAATTTTTTAAAGAAATGGAGCCTGCCTACGGTAGATGCGGCTATTTCTTGTGTAAATAAAAACCTGACATGTCCAGTGGATAATGTACAAGTGTTTAAAGATCCTTCTGAGAAGAAGTTGGAATCCTTACTGAAATCCTCCTTCCTTTTGGCCGGCTCAATTATCCAACCTGCAGTAGCAGCAGTCGGTATGTGTCAGGTCGTCAGCCAACAGGTAAAGCAGGGGCTGAAGGAGCTGCCTTCAGAGCAGGCTAAAAATTGGGAGAATTTGCCTAAAGCCTTATGCTTCACAGTGGATGCCATGAGAGATTCTATCATACAGGCATCACGCCTTACACTCCAGCTGGTACAGATGCGCAGAGTACTTTGGCTTAAGCATTGGTCAGCGGAAGCCCCATGCAAAAAGTTGTTGGCAAGTTTCCCGTTCCATGGCGAACGCCTTTTTGGGGAAGATTTAGAAAGATATATCCAAAAGATATCAAGTGGTAAAACGACACTTTTACCTGAGAGAAAGAAAAACAAGAGACCTTGTTTTAAACACACTCTCTCCCCAGCTCCCGGGAAATCTGACTCCAGCCAGTGGCGACGGCCTTTTCAGCCGCCCAAAAAAGCCAAAGAACAGGCTCAGAAGAACAAGAAGCCGTGGGGTTCAAGAGCTAATAAGCAAGCCCCCAAAACCTCTCATTGAAGGGGCGCCCCCGCTCGGCCGAGTGGGGGGAAGGCTTTGTCAGTTCTCAGCGACTTGGCGGACAGAAACCCAGGACAAATGGGTGGTATCCACAATATCCTCAGGGTACAGACTGGAATTTCGAGAGATCCCATCTTCTCAATTCCGAAGTTCAAGACTCTCCAAGGATCCACAAAAAAGAGGATCCTTCTTCAAAGGTTTGAATCACTTAATAGCTCAAGGTGTGGTTACAGAGGTACCCCAAAAGGAGCAAGGTTCAGGTTTTTACTCAAACCTCTTTGTGATTCCAAAACCGAACGGAGAAGTCAGACCCATCCTGGATCTAAAAAATCTAAACCAGTTTCTGAACGTTCGCCATTTTCGAATGGAAACGATTCGATCCGTGGTCGCTACTTTAAAAGGCGGAGAATTCATTGCGTCCATAGATATCAAAGACGCATATCTACACATACCAATCCTCCCCGCTCACCAAAGATTCCTAAGGTTTGCGGTAGAAGATCGCCACTTTCAATTTGTGGCCCTGCCATTTGGTGTAGCCACCGCGCCCAGAGTATTCACAAAGGTGCTAGCTCCTCTGTTAGCAAACCTAAGAACACGGGGCATTGCGGTAACAGCCTATCTAGACGATCTACTATTAATAGATCAGTCAAAGGAGGGATTGGATCACGCTGTAGACACTACAGTAGGATACCTGGAGCATTTAGGATGGATTATAAACTTACAAAAATCCTCTCTCCAGGCCCAAAGAAGGATAGTGTACCTGGGCATGATCATAGATACAGCCCAAAACAGGGTATACCTGCCAGAGCCAAAGATACAGTCTCTGAAAGACCTGATCCACAAGGTCAAAGCAAACAAGAGGCCGTCTATTCGCCTTTGCATGAGACTATTGGGAAAGATGGTAGCCTCCTTCGAGGCGGTCCCTTACGCCCAGTTTCATTCGAGACTACTTCAAGGCAATATTTTAGCCTCCTGGAACAGGAAGAGCCAAGCTCTGGATAAACCCATGTGCCTGTCCTCACAAGTACGCCACAGCTTCAATCGGTGGCTAGAAGCCAGGAATTTACGGAAGGGAAAGTCCTTCCTCCCAGTGGCCTGGAAGGTGGTATCTACGGATGCCAGCCTATCGGGCTGGGGTGCAGTATTCGAGGAGGCTTCTACCCAGGGAACCTGGGCCAAGACTCAGGGGATCCTGCCCATCAATGTGCTAGAGATCCGGGCGGTATATCTAGCCCTCAAAACCTGGACATACAGGTTACAGGGCTACCCAGTTCGGGTTCAATCCGACAATGCTACGGCAGTAGCTTACATCAATCACCAAGGAGGCACCCACAGTCGGGCAGCCCAAAGAGAGGTGAACCGGATCTTGGCATGGGCAGAAGAGCATGTACCTTGCATCTCTGCAATCTTCATTCCAGGGATAGAAAACTGGCAAGCAGACTACCTGAGTCGTCAGTAGCTGCTACCAGGAGAGTGGTCTCTTCACCCAGAGATCTTTCAGGCCATATGTCTGAGATGGGGAAACCCAGATGTAGACCTGCTAGCTTCCAGGTTCAACAAGAAATTGGACAACTTTGTGTCCAGAACGAGAGATCCTCTAGCCTACGGGACAGAAGCTCTAATAACTCCATGGAATCGGTTCTCACTGATCTATGCATTCCCTCCGATCCCTCTTCTACAAAGACTGCTTCGCAGGATCAAGGAGGAGGGAATACCAGTAATCCTAGTGGCCCCAAACTGGCCCAGGAGGCCTTGGTATGCCGAGATCGCAAAAATGGCGATAGGAAGGCCCTGGAAGCTTCCACTTCGACACGACCTGTTGTCACAGGGTCCAGTATTCCACCCTTCCTTACAAAGGCTAAATTTGACGGCCTGGCTGCTGAGACCCACATTTTGAAAAAGAGAGGGGTCTCTGGCCTGGTTCTTTCTACGCTCATTAATGCTAGAAAGCCAGCCTCCAGACTCATCTATCATAGAGTCTGGAAAGCATACGTTTCCTGGTGTGAATCCAGAAGTTGGAATCCTCTGAAATATGAAATAAGTAGGATTCTTGCTTTTTGCCAGTTAGGAGTGGATATGAAATTAGCCCTTAGCACCATCAAAGGGCAAATATCGGCTCTATCAGTCTTCTTTCAGAGACCATTGGCATCTCACTCCCTAGTTCGGACATTCATTCAGGGGGTACTGAGGATAAATCCTCCAGTCAGGTCTCCCTTGTGTCCATGGGATTTGAATTTGGTATTGTCAGTGTTGCAAAAGCAACCTTTTGAACCTATTCGCCATATTCCTTTAATTATATTAAGTAGGAAATTGGCCTTTCTGATTGCTATAGCTTCTGCTAGGAGAGTATCAGAGCTAGCAGCTCTTTCTTGTAAAGAGCCTTATCTAATTTGTCACAAGGACAAGATCGTACTACGACCCCATCCGGCTTTTCTGCCTAAGGTGGTGTCGGCTTTTCACTTGAATCAAGACATTGTTCTGCCTTCCTTTTTTCCAAACCCGCGGACGGCGGGGGAAAAATTATTACACTCTCTAGATCTAGTGAGAGCGGTAAGGGTGTATCTGCAAGCAACCGCTCAGATACGTAAAACAGATGTTTTGTTTATTTTACCAGATGGTCCCAAGAAGGGCCAAGCGGTATCAAAATCCACCATTTCCAGGTGGATTAGACAAGTAATTGTTCAAGCTTATGGTTTAAAGAACAGGACTCCTCCTTTTCCTGTTAAGGCGCACTCTACCAGGGCGATAAGTGCTTCATGGGCAGTGCACCACCAGGCTTCGATGGCTCAGATCTGTAAGGCTGCAACTTGGTCCTCAGTCCATACATTTTCCAAATTCTATCAAATAGATGTGAAAGGACATGAGGATTCCGCCTTCGGGCGAAGTGTGCTGCAGGCAGCAGTATAGGGCTTCTGGTCCGCAAGCGGTCGGTTTGATCTGTGTCTCCCCCCCTTCATATGAGCATTGCTCTGGGACGTCCCATTATGTAATGACTAGCTCTGTGTCCCGTGGTGTACGATAAAGAAAATAGGATTTTTATAACAGCTTACCTGTAAAATCCTTTTCTTGGAGTACACCACGGGACACAGAGGTCCCACCCTTCTTATGGGAACCTTACTGCTTTGCTACAAAACTGAGGTACTTCCCTGATGGGAGGGGTTATATGGAGGGGAACTGTCTTCCATTGGTTGTGCCAGTGTCCAATCACCGCTGGTGACCCTTAACCCATTATGTAATGACTAGCTCTGTGTCCCGTGGTGTACTCCAAGAAAAGGATTTTACAGGTAAGCTGTTATAAAAATCCTATTTTTTTACTCTTTGAAATGTTAGTGGGAGCAAAAACTGTCCACGTGTGTGTTTGAAAATGTGCATGTTTGCTTTATTAAGAAATCTATGTTGTTAACGTATGTAATTGAAACAAATGATTTTCCCCTTATTTCAGGTTTTAAAATATTATTGGGCTGTTTCTTCTCTGTCTTGCAGTTCTTAAAAGCGGTCATAACACCCGAATATCTTCTAATACTGGATTATCGGAACCTTCACCTAGAGCAGTGGTTTCTTCGGGAACTTGCTCCTCAGTTAGCAGGAGAAGGACAGCTAGTGACATACTCCTTACCCTTTGAGTTTAGAGCCTTGGAGGCAATCCTGCAGTACAGGGTGGGTAGATACAATATGACCTGCAAAAATTAGAACGTTGTTTTACTTTTCTACCAGATGTGTGATGTACCACAGCTTAGGCAAACTAGATTCACGCGTGTCACAGATTGGCTTACCAAAGTTCTAAAGATTCATGATTTCCATGACTGAATTCTTCTATCACAGTCACTAAATATCTGTGATGAATAGGCATTCTTGCAGGACAAGAGACCGTGACCGCATAGGTCACATCAGCAGACCGACAATGCATTTGTATTCATTTTAGTGTGCTGATGTGGGGCCTTGTGTATAAAAGAAAAAGTGCAGCACTGTGAATAAATGAAATGAATATAAAAAAATGTGAACAAAATAAATACTCAAATTCATAGTAAACGCATATATAGACACAGTTGGGGAGAACAAGTATTTGATACACTGCTGATTTTGCAGGTTTTCCTACTTACAAAGCATGTAGAGGTCTGTATCATAAGTACTCTTCAACTGTGAGAGACGGAATCTAAAACAAAAATCCAGAAAATCACATTGTATAATTTTTAAATAATTAATTTGCATTTTATTGCATAACAAAAGTATTTGATCACCTACCAACAAGTAAGAATTCCGGCTCTCACAGACCTGTTATTTTTTCTTTAATAAGCCCTTCTGTTCTCCACTCATTACCTGTATTAACTGCACCTGTTTGAACTTGTTACCTCTATAAAAGACACCTGTCCACACACTCAATCAGACTCTAACCTCTCCACAATGGCCAAGACCAGAGAGCTGTGTAAGGACATCAGGGATAAAATTGTAGAGCTGCACAAGGCTGGGATGGGCTACAGAACAATAGGCAAGCAGCTTGGTGAGAAGGCAACAACTGTTGGTGCATTTATTAGAAAATGGAAGAAGTTCAAAATGACGGTCAATGTCCCTCGGTCTGGGGCTCTATGCAAGATCTTACCTCGTGGGGCATCAGTGATCATGAGGAAGGTGAGGGATCAGCCCAGAACTACACGGCAGGACCTGGTCAATGACCTGAAGAGAGCTGGGACCACAGTCTCAAAGAAAACCATTAGTAACACACTACGCCGTCATGGATTAAAATCCTGCAGCGCACGCAAGGTCCCCCTGCTCAAGCCAGTGCATGTCCAGGCCTGTCTGAAGTTTGCCCCAATGACCATCTGAATGATCCAGAGAAAGAATGGGAGAAGGTCATTGTTGTGCTTTTTTAAGGGACAGTTTTGCCCGCACAATATTAATTTTAAGTTCTTTTTAACGAAAGATATTTTTGAATACAAGTCAATCTATATGATACAGTCTATAATATGAAACGTATTCACGGAGACGTGTGATCATACAAAATAGCTACATTTATTGGTTGACAAAAAGCAAACATTTACATGAAATTAGAATACCAGTTGCGTTACATGAACGACTACAAAATCAATACAATTACCCGCAAAATGGGCATACAGTCCCTTAAGACATAATGCTGTCATGATCAATTCTCAATAGGTTCAACAACCTTGTATAATTGACAATGAAACAGAACGTCTGTATTTCACACATCCAACCGTTACTATACTGCAGGTAAGTAAGTGGTTAACAATGTGAAATAAATTGGACATTTGTTTTGTCACTAAGATTGGAACTATGCAAAAAGAAAAATATAATGAAAAATTGAATCTTTACAAAAACATCTACCAGTTGTTGGTTAATGAGAATAAATCATAATTGCAGAATATTCAATACTTCAATATTTTTGAGAACAACACTGAATTCAAGATAAAATCAAAAATGACATAATTACCCATTCCATAATGGCAATTTCCTACTGGCAAGTGACCAGAGTTAAGATGGCTGCCGTGGCTCTCAGGTATCGGGTGTCTAGGAATCTTCATGAGTGTAAGAATATGTCTTCATGCATGGTGCATGGGTGTCAGTCTGTCAGTGTTGATCTCCCAGTGTGCCCCTCAGGGTGGGTCCCTGAGTGTCTCTCCCCGGCCGGTGGGAGTGAGGGCGTGTCTGGGAGTCCTCAGTGAGTGTCTCCTGAGTGTCTCTCCATGCCTCCCCTCTCATCTAATTTTTCTTCCCTTAAATATTGTCTCTAGACAATGAGGTTATAAAAATTATCCTAAGTTCTGCCCAAAGGAGGTGGTTCTTCCACTCATTGGTGGCTGCAGTTAGGGGAGTTACTGTACAAAAATCTCTGGTTTCTATAGGTTGGTAATTTAATAATTAACTGTTCTCTGAATTTTTGGGAACCTCGAGTAATACCACTTTCAACCACTGGGGCATCAATTCTTTAAAGTGGAGCTCCACCCTAAATAGCAACTTTTGCTATTTGGATGCCTCCCCCCCTCCGGTGTCACAATTGACACCTTTCAGGGGGGAGGGGGGTGAAGATACCTGTCTAAGACAGGTATTTTCACCCACATCCGGGAGTCCTGTCTCCGGGAATCTGCGGGAGTTACGTCACTTCCCGCAGACTTCCCTTGGTGTTCTGGGAGACACTCGGCTCCCAGAACACAGGAGCACCAATCAGAACGGCGCAGCGCGACTCGCGCATGCGCCGTAGGGAACCGGGCATGAAGCCGCAGGGCTTCACTTCCTGGTTCCCTCAGCGAGGATGGCGGAGGGAGCAGCAGAGCGACGAGCGGATCGCTCGTCCTCTGCTGCGGACGTCGCTGGACTCCAGGACAGGTAAGTGTCCAAATATTAAAAGCCAGCTGTAGCTGCTGGCTTTTAATTTTTTTTTTCCGGTGGAGCAACCCCTTTAAGTTTATATATTCTATTTTCAGAATGTGTATAATTTGTATATTGTGGGAAGAATATATATGGATTTTAATCTTCTGGTAATCCGGTATATATAACATACTTCTAATATACTTTTGATTCATTAACATAACATAATATGTTTTATATTTCTGTCTAAAAATATATCTATAAGCTGTTTTTTCCAAACAGGGTACAGATTATATGTCAATCAATATAACATTCAATATTTATCTATATATATTTTGAATATGTGGTAATCTCTAAACGTAAGTTCCTTTTTATACCCTATAATCACAATTTGACGTATTTCATAATGCTAATTAACTCTTTAAGACACTTCTATATATAAAATCACACTGGTATCTATATTTATTCTTCTAACACAGTCCCTAGGTCAATAGATACTAAAATCATATTTTTTCCTATGACCTAAAATGTCATTGATAATCTAAACATCATTATTATTTATTACATATCAATATATGTTCTTACTTTGAATATCATGCGTATTTCTAATGTAACATGTATCCAGGTGTTTTCCTAAAATGTCTGAGAACATGGCATAGGCGTCACTTATGATCATATATCTATATATACAGATATATAAGAAAAATTGATACAAAACTTGGATGTTTGTATGTTTCTCTGGTTATTAAAATCGGATTTTGGTTGTAGAATTAACCAGCATTTATGATGCCATTGTTTGGGGAGCAAGCTGAGTAAACTGGTTGCTTTACTTTAAGGGGCAGTCTTACCCTCTGAGACAATGGGAATATTTGCTCTAGTTGTAACTGTTAGTCACAGTAACTTCTCAGGCTTATCCACCTATTTACGTTGCTTTTCTGAGTCTATTCGACAATGGCCTATAACAAAAATTCTGGTTTATGTGACAAGGGACCCTATTGTCCAGGCAAATCCCTGTCCCAACATCTGCTTGTAAAATCACAGATAGGTGATCCATTGAATATTGGAAAAACGTGTTCATGTGTTCTTCTCTGAAAGGTTCAGAAGTGCAGTAGTTTGCTTTACCATTGAGGCATACTGGACTTCCGAATTTCTGCCAGTATATTTTTAAATTATTATTATTAAGGAAAACCACAACATCATGTGGTCTGATTAGACAAAAATAGAGCTTTCTTTATCGTACACCACGGGACACAGAGCTAGTCATTACATAATGGGTTAAGGGTCACCAGCGGTGATTGGACACTGGCACAACCAATGGAAGACAGTTCCCCTCCACATAACCCCTCCCATCAGGGAAGTGCCTCAGTTTTTTCGCCAGTGTCGAAAGGTGTTGGACGCGTTAGGAGGTGCTAAAGGAAAGCTCTACCAAAGAGACCCTCTGGGGGTAAAAGAGCTATGCTTTCTGATCCATCCAAGACGCCTACAAATGAGCTGAATCTGGATGGGATCCGGGCCTCATCCATGAGGCGTCGCCTGTAATGTCTCTCTTCGGAGGACTGGGCTCTAAGATCCAGCACTTTCGCTATTTCGCTATAAAGTCCTGGTAAGAGTCTTGTACAAGGCCCAGGGGAGAGGTATCCTTTAAATAGGAACCCATATCCCTGAAGGTTGGCACACATAGCCCACCGTGAAGGGTGAAGTTTGGTATCTGTCTGAAAACTTTCAGCAGAAAAACCTGCGGCGTGGATAAGGTGAGATTAGAAGGTCCATAACTAGGTTGGGACCTTTTTCAAAAAGTGGATGTCTTCTTTTTTTCCACCACTGGGGGGAGTAAAGAGCTGAATATACTCACCTCACTCTGTTCAGTGTCGGCTTCGGCGAAGTACACTGCTCGTCACCTCCGCTGCTGAGCTTGCTTGAGCACCCCGCTCCTCCTTCCGGTGGCCGATACAGACACCTGCAGATGCAGGTAAGTGGGGACAGGGGCTGATGAGAGTCCTCTCTCACTATGGCCACCACCATAGCGCTAAAGGCCGCGCGCGCTTTATCGGAGGGGGGGGGCCGAGGCGTGCGCGGGCACGTGGCGCGCGCAGGCACAGAAACGGCGCCAAATTTAAAAGACTGTCAGTGTAAAAAGCACTGCAGCAGCAAGCAAGCTCGTTAGTTCTCTTGTTCCTGGCAGAGAAACACAGCAGCTATACAGGGACGTAAGACTCCATGTGGTTGGATTGGGTACTTCCTAGAAGACATCCATGTTATGCATAGTTATGTGTTAAAAGTTGCATACTTAATGTATTTGCTAAACTGAACACGGTAGTATATGCATTTAGGTACCTTGTATTTTGTCTAAACAGTAAGTCTTCCAGGGGAAGTAATGCGGACAAAAAGAGATAAAAGAGCACCGCCGCCTGAGACAGGGGGCTCTAGCTGTGCTGACTCGGTACCTTCCTCTCCTGTGTTGCCAAAAGCACCTGTACAGGATGAGCCATTACCTCTGTCAGGTATGGCGGCTTCCCCAGTGAAGCCTGGGCCTGCATATGTCACTGAGGACACTTTATCAGCTGCCCTAAATAATCTGGAGGAGAAAATTGCTACTTTAATCGCTAAATCCTCTAAAAAGGACAATAAGCGAAGCAGATCTCCTCCAGTATTGGACCTCCCTTCAGAAGTACCTGAGGAGGAGGAGGATGAGGAGGAGGCTACATCAGCAGAGGATGAGGAGTCAGACGGATCAGGGATATCGGATGAGCCTTTTTCGGTATCCCAGATTTTAAAGTCACAGGTGCAATGCTATGCAGGAGCCGTGCGAGCTGCATTTGTTACCCTCTTTGGAGGTAACAGAATCACCTGTCTCCTCCCTAGGATCATTAAGATCCCTGCAAGGTGCATGCTCCTTCCCGGTTCATCCGTTACTAGAGGATCTATTGTACGCAGACTGGCAACATCCAGATAAGCGTTTTTCACCTCCAAAAAAGTTTAACATTCTTTATCCTATGGAGGAAAATTTTTTAAAGAAATGGAGCCTGCCTACGGTAGATGCGGCTATTTCTTGTGTAAATAAAAACCTGACATGTCCAGTGGATAATGTACAAGTGTTTAAAGATCCTTCTGAGAAGAAGTTGGAATCCTTACTGAAATCCTCCTTCCTTTTGGCCGGCTCAATTATCCAACCTGCAGTAGCAGCAGTCGGTATGTGTCAGGTCGTCAGCCAACAGGTAAAGCAGGGGCTGAAGGAGCTGCCTTCAGAGCAGGCTAAAAATTGGGAGAATTTGCCTAAAGCCTTATGCTTCACAGTGGATGCCATGAGAGATTCTATCATACAGGCATCACGCCTTACACTCCAGCTGGTACAGATGCGCAGAGTACTTTGGCTTAAGCATTGGTCAGCGGAAGCCCCATGCAAAAAGTTGTTGGCAAGTTTCCCGTTCCATGGCGAACGCCTTTTTGGGGAAGATTTAGAAAGATATATCCAAAAGATATCAAGTGGTAAAACGACACTTTTACCTGAGAGAAAGAAAAACAAGAGACCTTGTTTTAAACACACTCTCTCCCCAGCTCCCGGGAAATCTGACTCCAGCCAGTGGCGACGGCCTTTTCAGCCGCCCAAAAAAGCCAAAGAACAGGCTCAGAAGAACAAGAAGCCGTGGGGTTCAAGAGCTAATAAGCAAGCCCCCAAAACCTCTCATTGAAGGGGCGCCCCCGCTCGGCCGAGTGGGGGGAAGGCTTCGTCAGTTCTCAGCGACTTGGCGGACAGAAACCCAGGACAAATGGGTGGTATCCACAATATCCTCAGGGTACAGACTGGAATTTCGAGAGATCCCATCTTCTCAATTCCGAAGTTCAAGACTCTCCAAGGATCCACAAAAAAGAGGATCCTTCTTCAAAGGTTTGAATCACTTAATAGCTCAAGGTGTGGTTACAGAGGTACCCCAAAAGGAGCAAGGTTCAGGTTTTTACTCAAACCTCTTTGTGATTCCAAAACCGAACGGAGAAGTCAGACCCATCCTGGATCTAAAAAATCTAAACCAGTTTCTGAACGTTCGCCATTTTCGAATGGAAACGATTTGATCCGTGGTCGCTACTTTAAAAGGCGGAGAATTCATTGCGTCCATAGATATCAAAGACGCATATCTACACATACCAATCCTCCCCGCTCACCAAAGATTCCTAAGGTTTGCGGTAGAAGATCGCCACTTTCAATTTGTGGCCCTGCCATTTGGTGTAGCCACCGCGCCCAGAGTATTCACAAAGGTGCTAGCTCCTCTGTTAGCAAACCTAAGAACACGGGGCATTGCGGTAACAGCCTATCTAGACGATCTACTATTAATAGATCAGTCAAAGGAGGGATTGGATCACGCTGTAGACACTACAGTAGGATACCTGGAGCATTTAGGATGGATTATAAACGTACAAAAATCCTCTCTCCAGGCCCAAAGAAGGATAGTGTACCTGGGCATGATCATAGATACAGCCCAAAACAGGGTATACCTGCCAGAGCCAAAGATACAGTCTCTGAAAGACCTGATCCACAAGGTCAAAGCAAACAAGAGGCCGTCTATTCGCCTTTGCATGAGACTATTGGGAAAGATGGTAGCCTCCTTCGAGGCGGTCCCTTACGCCCAGTTTCATTCGAGACTACTTCAAGGCAATATTTTAGCCTCCTGGAACAGGAAGAGCCAAGCTCTGGATATACCCATGCGCCTGTCCTCACAAGTACGCCACAGCTTCAATTGGTGGCTAGAAGCCAGGAATTTACGGAAGGGAAAGTCCTTCCTCCCAGTGGCCTGGAAGGTGGTATCTACGGATGCCAGCCTATCGGGCTGGGGTGCAGTATTCGAGGAGGCTTCTACCCAGGGAACCTGGGCCAAGACTCAGGGGATCCTGCCCATCAATGTGCTAGAGATCCGGGCGGTATATCTAGCCCTCAAAACCTGGACATACAGGTTACAGGGCTACCCAGTTCGGGTTCAATCCGACAATGCTACGGCAGTAGCTTACATCAATCACCAAGGAGGCACCCACAGTCGGGCAGCCCAAAGAGAGGTGAACCGGATCTTGGCATGGGCAGAAGAGCATGTACCTTGCATCTCTGCAATCTTCATTCCAGGGATAGAAAACTGGCAAGCAGACTACCTGAGTCGTCAGCAGCTGCTACCAGGAGAGTGGTCTCTTCACCCAGAGATCTTTCAGGCCATATGTCTGAGATGGGGAAACCCAGATGTAGACCTGCTAGCTTCCAGGTTCAACAAGAAATTGGACAACTTTGTGTCCAGAACGAGAGATCCTCTAGCCTACGGGACAGACGCTCTAATAACTCCATGGAATCAGTTCTCACTGATATATGCATTCCCTCCGATCCCTCTTCTACAAAGACTGCTTCGCAGGATCAAGGAGGAGGGAATACCAGTAATCCTAGTGGCCCCAAACTGGCCCAGGAGGCCTTGGTATGCCGAGATCGTAAAAATGGCGATAGGAAGGCCCTGGAAGCTTCCACTTCGACACGACCTGTTGTCACAGGGTCCAGTATTCCACCCTTCCTTACAAAGGCTAAATTTGACGGCCTGGCTGCTGAGACCCACATTTTGAAAAAGAGAGGGGTCTCTGGCCTGGTTCTTTCTACGCTCATTAATGCTAGAAAGCCAGCCTCCCGACTCATCTATCATAGAGTCTGGAAAGCATACGTTTCCTGGTGTGAATCCAGAAGTTGGAATCCTCTGAAATATGAAATAAGTAGGATTCTTGCTTTTTGCCAGTTAGGAGTGGATATGAAATTAGCCCTTAGCACCATCAAAGGGCAAATATCGGCTCTATCAGTCTTCTTTCAGAGACCATTGGCATCTCACTCCCTAGTTCGGACATTCATTCAGGGGGTACTGAGGATAAATCCTCCAGTCAGGTCTCCCTTGTGTCCATGGGATTTGAATTTGGTATTGTCAGTGTTGCAAAAGCAACCTTTTGAACCTATTCGCCATATTCCTTTAATTATATTAAGTAGGAAATTGGCCTTTCTGATTGCTATAGCTTCTGCTAGGAGAGTATCAGAGCTAGCAGCTCTTTCTTGTAAAGAGCCTTATCTAATTTGTCACAAGGACAAGATCGTACTACGACCCCATCCGGCTTTTCTGCCTAAGGTGGTGTCGGCTTTTCACTTGAATCAAGACATTGTTCTGCCTTCCTTTTTTCCAAACCCGCGGACGGCGGGGGAAAAATTATTACACTCTCTAGATCTAGTGAGAGCGGTAAGGGTGTATCTGCAAGCAACCGCTCAGATACGTAAAACAGATGTTTTGTTTATTTTACCAGATGGTCCCAAGAAGGGCCAAGCGGTATCAAAATCCACCATTTCCAGGTGGATTAGACAAGTAATTGTTCAAGCTTATGGTTTAAAGAACAGGACTCCTCCTTTTCCTGTTAAGGCGCACTCTACCAGGGCGATAAGTGCTTCATGGGCAGTGCACCACCAGGCTTCGATGGCTCAGATCTGTAAGGCTGCAACTTGGTCCTCAGTCCATACATTTTCCAAATTCTATCAAATAGATGTGAAAGGACATGAGGATTCCGCCTTCGGGCGAAGTGTGCTGCAGGCAGCAGTATAGGGCTTCTGGTCCGCAAGCGGTCGGTTTGATCTGTGTCTCCCCCCCTTCATATGAGCATTGCTCTGGGACGTCCCATTATGTAATGACTAGCTCTGTGTCCCGTGGTGTACGATAAAGAAAATAGGATTTTTATAACAGCTTACCTGTAAAATCCTTTTCTTGGAGTACACCACGGGACACAGAGGTCCCCCCCTTCTTATGGGAACCTTACTGCTTTGCTACAAAACTGAGGTACTTCCCTGATGGGAGGGGTTATGTGGAGGGGAACTGTCTTCCATTGGTTGTGCCAGTGTCCAATCACCGCTGGTGACCCTTAACCCATTATGTAATGACTAGCTCTGTGTCCCGTGGTGTACTCCAAGAAAAGGATTTTACAGGTAAGCTGTTATAAAAATCCTATTTTTTGGTCTAAACTCCACTTGCCGTGTTTGGAGGAAGAATAAGGATGAGTACAACCTCAAGAACACCATCCCAACCGTGAAGCATGAAAGTGGAAACATCATTCTTTGGGGATGCTTTTCTGCAAAGGGGACAGGACAACTGCACCGTATTGAGGGGAGGATGGATGGGGCCATGTATCACGAGATCTTAGCCAACAACCTCATTCTCTCAGTAAGAGCATTGAAGATGGGTCGTGGCTGGGTCTTCCAGCATGACAACAACCTGAAACACACAGCCAGGGCAACTGAGTGGCTCCGTAAGAAGCATCTCAAGGTCCTGGAGTGGCCTAGCCAGTCTCCAGACCTGAACCCAATAGAAAATCTTTGGAGGGATCTGAAAGTCCATATTACCCAGCGACAGCCTCCAAACCTGAAGGATGTGGAGAAGCTCTGTATGGAGGAGTGGCCCAAAATCCCTGCTGCAGTGTGTGCAAACCTGGTCAAGAACTACAGGAAACGTATGATCTTTGTAATTGCAAACAAAGGTTTCTTTACCAAATATTAAGTTCTGCTTTTCTGATGTATCAAATACTTATGTCATGCAATAAAATGCAAATTAATTACTTACAAATCATACAATGTGATTTTCTGGATTTTTGTTTTAGATTCCGTCTCTCACAGTTGAAGAGTACCTATGATAAAAATTACAGACCTCTACATGCTTTGTAAGTAGGAAAACCTGCAAAATCGGCAGTGTATCAAATACTTGTTCTTCCCACTGTACATTAGTGTAACCATAGAAATAACAAGTATCCCCATAAGTGCTCTTCACTCTTATAAGGTAATAAACACCCAAGTGTTCAGAAGACCTCTGTGGGACAGCTGATTCCATGCATAAAGCACCCACTCCGAGACGGTTAATACTCTAGCCGCTTACAGATTGCCATTTTGATCAGTGGTCATTCTGCACTTTAAAAGTTATAGCCTCCAACCGGTCTGTGTATCTCCATGATTCAAGCAGTACAGTACTGAATATGCAGCCACAATTCTCAGGAATAAAACATAGAATACGATACCCTAGCGTAAAATTGTCAAGTTTAATGTATAAAAAACAGACAGGAAATGTAGTCACGCAGTTACCACAATAGAAAAGCATACAATTCATCCATCATAAAATTGGCATTCCTGTGGGCTGTGTAGTAAAAATCCAGCCTCTGATCTGATTCCGCGTGCATGACGTCACTGACGTAGGCCCCACCCTATGCATTTTGCCACAGATGACAACGTCAGGGGGGACTGACGTGGTGTAATGTGGGGCCTTTCACTGACATATGGTGAGCCATGAAAGAACTTTCATTCTTTAGAGAGGTAAGTTGACAGCCGTGGACAATTCTCTTAAAGTGGTTGTATACCCACAAATATGAAATGCACCTACAGGTAAGCCTACATTAAGGCTTATCTGTAGGTGCTTGCAATATCTCCGAGACCTACACATTTTCGGAGATATTTGCAAAAAAGAGTGCACCGCTATCTACAGCGCATGCGCGCCGTAGATGCAGGCGCACTGAGCGCGGCGGCTCTTTGAATGGCAGCCTGCCGGACACTGCCGGAATTCGCGCATGCGCGGGGATCGTGCCGTTCCCCGCGCATGCGCGGGAGTGACGTCATCGCCGCTCCGGCCAATCACAGCGCCGGAGTGGCGATACCCGGAAGTCACTCCGGGTATCATGGATGCAACGGAGGACGTGTCCGAGGACCGCTGCAGGGTCTTCGATCTAAGGTAAGTGATTGATAATGAGCTAGTATGCTAGTCATACTAGCTCATTATGACTTTGCCTTGCAGGTTGTGAAAAAAAAAATAAGTTTTGCGGTATACAACCGCTTTAAAGGTATGGATTGGCTTTCAGGATTGTAACATCGAACAGTTTTTGTACATCTAAGATATGGAAAAATATGTGAATTGAAGTGAATTTTACACTTGGTGGGATGTTCATCTCCTAATATTTCCTCAAAGGCTTCTGGCCTTGTGTTATTCATTTTCCACATAATTCGGAGTCCAGAGAAAAGCTGCCTTCCTCTCAAAAGTTTGTCAGCTCATCTCGGGGCTTGAAGTGATAGGAATTTGCACTGCTAGACAGAACTCTAATTTGTATGAATTGAAGGCACTTTTTAAAGAGGCAACCAGTGACTAGGCAGAGCTTTAAAAATACTATAATTTTATTTGTGTTGGTTTTACATTTTGAGACATATGGCTTCCACTGTAAAAATTGTTATTTTCCCTACTGATGAGTGAGAAAGCATTAAGTGTTACAGTGCTGCAAGGTGCCCCTTTGCTTGTCTTTAGGGAGACTTTTTGTCTTATTAAATTTGGGACTGTGTCTACTGTTGTCATCCCTTTTCTTAGCATGGTGTACCATCAGCTTTCTGTGATTGTGTTCTCTTTATTTGACTTCTCTATTTATTTATCTATCTATCTATCTTCACTATATCTGCATTAATTTTCTTCGTTAGATAAGCAATCTACAAGAGAGACTTCAATATCTACAACCTCATATTCTGGAAACTTTGGAAGCATTGGTGGACCCCAAACTAATGTCAGTAGATAGAAGTAAATTGCATGTTCTGCTCCAGAGTGGAAAGAGGTAAACTATATGTAAGCAAATGGATTGTTTTCTTGTGCTGTAGGGTCATATTCTAAAATATTTTTTTTTAATCTTTTTTAAATTTTATTTCAGTTTATCAGAGTTAGAAACGGATATCAAAGTTTTTAAAGAAGCAATTTTAGAAATCTTGAATGAAGATGAACTTATTGAAGACCTGTGCTTGACCAAGTCGGATAGTCTTCAGCCCCCGTAAGTATTGGGATACAAACCTTTTTTTTTAATTTATAAATTATGGTACTACTGCGGACATGAGCTTGTCTGTCGTTTGTCCACATTTTGGATGTACTGCATATGTTGAAAATGCTCAACTAGTTAAGTTGGACCTAAAGTGAGATAAATTTAAAAATATTATATATTGCAGCTTACTAGAATGTTATTACTGATGCGTGTGTGTGTGTGTGTGTGTGTGTGTGTATATATATATATATATATAGATAGATATATATATAGATAGATATATATCTATATATATATATAGAGAGAGAGAGTGTTTTTAACTTTGAGTGGATAACATTCTGGTAAGCTTCAATATATAATGTTTTTTTTTTTTTTCTGGATTTAGATATGATTTATATTCCAATTTTTTTTTTTTTTTTTTTTTATCAATTTTTCAAATGGACAATGTAAACAATAAAAGCATAACAAAGGTGTCTCGGGTATCCATAAAAGTAAAGCACGTAAGAAATCTACAAATAATGGTACACACTACAAGCCTGACAGCTTCCGTCTTGGCCGCTGTACTCACTATGCAAAATTTGTACAGCGATCTCCCCCGCTGAGCTATTGTGTTCTGACGGGGACGGCCCCCCCGGCCGGAGCAGCATGGAGTGGAACAGCAGCATGGAGAAGGACGGCGGGGGACTTGAGGAGGATAGGGCACAGTCAGCGGTGATTGTATGTGGGAGAGAAGCACCGATCACCGCTGAAAGCCACGGTGGGGGTGTTTGACCTGCCCTGGCCAAAGCAACTCGCAACGTGTGACGCGTCAACGCCTTTTCACACATGCTGACGTTTTTCCGTAGTCAACGTAATCGATTAAGTTGACGCGTCGTTGCAGCTCTATATATACCGGTGTGTGTGTGTGTGTGTGTGTGTATATATATATATATATATATATATATATATATATGTGTGTGTGTGTGTGTGTGTGTGTGTGTGTGTGTGTGTGTATATATATATGTATGTATGTATGTATGTATGTATATGTAAGCAGTTATCATCAAATAGTGATATGTTATAATGGTGATGAGTTTAAAGACATAATAAACCATAACACCCACACTGGTGGGCATAATGGGAGCATTACATCATAATGTACAGGGGAGAGGAGGTGAGTGGGGACAGGTAAAGCCAGGTAGGGTTATAAGATACCTGAGAGTATAACCTTATCAATAACTGAGAAGGAGAGAGAGAAAAGCATGACTGGTAACTAGAATAAGAGCATAGTAATACTAGTGTAGCGCCCACTACCTTTTTGGTATGTGCTAAATAGTGTTTTTATTATTTTTAAACTGTCAGTGCAGGTAAATTTAGTCAGGCCTTGCATTAAGCTAGGCCTGATTGATTTGATCTGGGAGTGTCAGAGTAGCAGTGGGTGTAGCCACCTGTGCTCAGGCTCCGGAACTCCTCCCCTGCTTTCAGGAGAATCTTCTGGAAGGGGGGCAGAGCTGGAGGCTGAGTGACAGGCAGTTTGTATAGTAGCTCTACCAATCCCCAACTAGGATTGGCAGGGGGCGGGACTTCTATATAAGCTGAGGTAACATGCACTGGGGAGGAGTCGTGAGAGGAAAGAGAATGGAGCAGTAGTGTCTGTGTGACAAGGCCCCGGCCTGAGGGCCTGGGGCCTACCCGGTGCTGAAGAGGACCACCTTTCTTTAACACCTCATAGGAAGAACTAACAACTAAGATCTAGCATCCTGGAACTGTTACTGCTGGACTGTGCGGTTGAACCATGTCCCTTCCATTGACCGGGGACCATGGAACAGGTCAGTGGGTACATTACAGCAAGTGATGGGACCAGAGGAGTCTGTTCAAGGAGCTTGGGAATATCTGCTGTTGCCCCTAGTAACAGAACGACACTAGGGGGTGTCTTTGACAGGTTGTTGCACGGTCAGTCCTACACAGCAGGATATTACAAGGAGTGACTCTAATCTTATTTAAGCTCAATATGGAAGGCTGTCCATATCACTGGACTATTTGTCCCTCAGTTACCATTTGCAGATAGATGGACTGTGGTGTCTGTGTGAATGAGCTCTGGACACAGGGCCAGTATTTGGATGACTGATTAATTACCTCAGAAAGTCATTCAGAGTGACTATTCAGTACTCTGCAGGAATCAGTACAGCATACAAGGGAGCAATAGTCTGCAGTGACGCAGCTCACCTATCTTCAATCTGTGTTGTGCCTTATTCTCAGAATCTAATCTACTAAAGTACTATTATCTATGGGCATCACATGTCACCTTTATCCAACTCTACCCAAGAATCCTTTTATAATAAAAATACCGCAAGGTAACGCAAGTGACTCTTCATTGTGTCTAAAGGAGGGAGAGTGCGACAAATGGATGAATGGAGGGTCAGACAACAAGGTGATGTGTGAATCTGTTGAACTTGTGCCCAGAGTGCACCGCTACACAAAGTAAAGAATGGAAATGTAGGTTAAGGAGGGTCATCCCAGGACTTGTTAAATCTATAGAAAAATACTTAATCTATGGATCCGACTTTTCATATTTCGAGGTATTGTTTTGGGTCCAGTTTAGTTTGCGTTTGACGTAATCAAGTGGTATCATTTGCAATGGTGATCCTAGCTGCCAGAATCATAAATAAGATCAACTTTATGGATTTCTTTTTTGACCTGGGGGGGGGGTAATTTCTGGAATAAAGCTAGCTCAGGAGATGTATGAATATTCACTCCAGTCACCGACTAGATAAAGTTAAACATCCTAATCCAGAATCTGGATTAGATATAATTTAATGTTTACCTTGTACTCCCCCCCCCCCCCCAAGTCATTAAAATGGGACTCGACGTTTGATTTCCCAACTTTAACCAATAGATTATATGTAACTCCAAAAGAGATGTTCTACCACAATAACTTGCATTTCCGTGAAGTAGAAGAGGTGTAGTTCCAGCACATGTGGCCATGTCACAATGGAGCCTTGTGGGAGCTGCCATATGAACCCTCTCCCAGATAAACTGAAGTAATGTTTTAGATAGCTTATATTTCTATCAAATTCATGTTTATAATTCTGCTTTTACATTAATGTCCAAGTAGAGGATTAGGTTTGGAGATGGGTTCTGATCTACTGGATTCCACTTTATTCACACAGTGATTATTGTCAGTTATTGCTTTCTCATGTTCAACCTTCATTCAATTTTCTCCATATTTCTCTCATGAAAATTGCAAAGCATTTATCAGTTAATGTATATTCAGTATTTTTATCAATCCTTTCCCTTTGCCAACACATAAGTGCCACATTTTATTGTTGAAGTTTTAACTTAACTGATGGTGTGCGTTAATTACATTTACACGACGAGTGCTAATGATCTCGAATATAAATGAGACTCCTTTTCCCCAAATGGCTTAATGTTTTCTTTATGTAAATATAATTGTTTTATGTCAGATACGAGAAATAGATTTTAGTTTTGTTTACTCTGAATTGATAGACTTTTTTGTGCTTTAGATATTACTCTGTTTTAATGAATGTGTTCAATGTTTATCTGTGAAGATTAAATGATTTTTAAACTGTTTAATTAGATTTTTGCTTTTCATTTACTGTTTGCCATGACAAATGTCCCCATTTATAATTCTCCTGGGTAATGTACATACTATTAAATTGATTTAGAGATGATAATGCTGAGCGTTATTTGGGTTATTTTTTTTCAAACCACTAAATGCATAAATAAGTGATTTTTGTGTTTTAAGGAATCTGTCTAAGGAAGGAATCCCACTACAAAAAAATAAGTTCTGGGTAGAGGGGAGGGAGAGGCATGGCCAAGTGCCCATGTTTGTGAATGGAAAGAAGATAAGAATTGCTGCTCGAGGCTGCTTATGACGCTTATCTCGTTTGTTGCGGCACTATTGCCATGTTTTGTTCCCATACAATACCGTTTTCACCTTTTTGTTGCATATTGGTATTGACCGCTTTTAGTATTTTTTAGCAAATTCCTGTCTGCAAGCACTTTCTCTACTGTCTGCTGGACATCATTGCTCTGGGCTGGATTAATGATAATGGCACAGTGGACCACGCCTGCACAATGTTCGTCAGCAGGTCTCTTCTTTTCTCCACCTGGGGCATATGAGATAGGGTAACAATGCAGGTGCTCCACCCCAATAACAAGCACTTGAAATATGGTGATAATGTTTGATTTTTAGTTTTCGGGTAAAGACCTTTACCTTTTGGGTATAGTCCTTTACCTTTTGCTCTCGGCTACTTTAAAACATTTTGCTGGATTGCTTCTTCTAAGTTACATGTGAAAAGAATTATCAAGAAGGCTTTCCTCAATTTTTTGACTAAAAATGCTATGAAAAAAATGACTCCTGTTGTTATGTTCTAGCGTAAAGAGCCTCGCCTTCTCACTTTTAATACTGCCCACTACTGGGATTCTGTCCATATGATGTCCACAATCTCCCGCCTCAACCAAAAATTTGGTATGTTTAAATTTATTGTAGTTGATTCATTGGTGACGTAGAGTCCTTTAAAAATGGGGATTTCTTTTTCAGTGTAGAAGGTACTTCCAGGATTGATCATGCTGAAGAGATGGAACTGCTTTTGGAGAATTACTACAGACAAGCAGAAGACTTGGCTAATGTGGCCAGAGAGCTACGTGTACTAATGGATGACTCAGAAAGTGTAATTTTCCTTCACCTGGACAGGTTGGTTATTATATTTACTTTACTTTACTACCCGCACCATGTAAATGTTTTTAACCACATGCCTATCGGGCACGATAACCCCCTTCCTGCCCAAGCCATTTTTCAGCTTTCAGCGCTGTCAAAATTTGAATGACAATTGCGCGGTTGTGCGACGTGGCCCCCAAACAAAATGTACGTCCTTTTTTTCCCACAAATAGAGCTTACTTTTGGTGGTATTTGATCACCTCTGCGGTTTTTATTTTTTGCGCTATAAACAAAAGAAGAGCGTCAAGTTTGAAAAAAAACACAATATTTTTTGCTATAATAAATATCCATTTTTTTTTCCTCAGTTTAGGCCGATACGTATTCTTCTACATATTTTTGGTAAAAAAAAATACGCGTATATTGATTGCTTTGCGCAAAAGTTATAGCAGACACAAAATAGGGGATAGATTTATAGCATTTTTTTTTTTTACTAGTAATGCCGGCGATCTGCGTTTTTTATCGTGACTGCGATATTGTGGCGGACACTTTTGACACATTTTTGGGACCATTCACATCTATACAGCGATCCCTGCTATAAAAATGCATTGATTACTGTATAAATGTGACTGGCAGGGAAGGGGTTAACACTAGGGGGCGAGGAAGGGGTTAAATGTGTTTCCTACATGTGTTCTAACTGTGGGGGGGGGGGGACTGACTGGGGGAGGTGACCGATGGTTGTCCCTATGTACAAGGGACACACCATCGGTCCCCTCTCCCTGACATGACGTGGATCTGTGTGTTTACACACACAGATCCACGGCCCTGCTCGGTTACTGGGCAATCGCGGGTTCCCGGCGGCCGTCGGGCACGCGCATCGGGTGCCCAGCAACGCGGCGGGCGCGCGCGCCCCCTAGTGGACTTTAAAGGCACAACGTCATATGACGTCCACCCAGGATAACCGTGTCTTCCTGCAGCCGTCAATTGGCGGCCGGTTGACAACTGGTTAATGCTGTACAGTATTGTTTCTGAGTTTGAGTTTTTACCCTGACACCCCAACAGCGACAATAGAACTGCCTACCAGCCAAGGGACAGTCATTGAAAGAGTTTAATTTGCCTACCTCCTTACTTTCTTGCCTTAGTGCAGGGGTCTGAAACTGGCGGCCCTCCTGCTTTTGCGAAACTACAAGTCCCATGAGGCATTGCAATGCTGATGGTTACAAGCATGACTCCCACAGGCAGAGGCATGGTGGGTCTTATAGTTTTGCAACAGCTGGAGGGCCCTGCCTTAGCGTTTTCCAGTTCTTTTTTCAGCATGGAACAGCATCAGGACAAGTTACTCTATTTCAGTGATGTTTCAGATGGGGATGCTTGAAGAGTTCTACCATACAGCTTCAATCTCCCTTACCTCTTTAGTCTACCTTCCATGCTTAAGTAGAAGCAAACAGGTACTTGGAAGGACAGAGGTGACCAGATCAAGGATGACAAACATCAAGCTCTACAGGTCCCTATAAGTAAGGGCTCTCAACTTGTGTTTCCAAGGCAGTTGGAAGGGCCATAGGTGATGCTTGAGTTTCCATGTCCAGTCCATGACAGTCATGCCATGCCTAATTTAAAGCAAATTTCCAGCCTGTAAAAAAATAAATAAAAAATTAAAAGTCATCAGCTACAAATACTGTAGCTGCTGACTTTTAATACAGGGGACGCTTATCTGTCCAGGAATCCCACGATGTCGGCAGTCCTAGCCGATTTGTCAATTGGCTCTGGATGCAGGCGCCAGCTTCTTCACTAAAGGAAACAGGAAGTGAAGCCTTGTGAATTCACAGCCAGTTTCTTACTGTGCATGCGCGAGTTGCGCTGCGTTTTCTAAATGGTCTGGCTGTCTTCTGTGACGTGTATCTCCCAGAAGGCAGTGTGGGGAAGAAGGAGGGGCTGGAAATTTCGTATGATCGCCGTGCAGCGATCTTACCCGGAAGTGGGAGCAGGTACATGGTTTGACAGGTATCCACTCCCCCCTCATCCCCAAAAAGTGCCAAATGTGGCAGTGGTTGTGGTTGTGCGAACAAGCGGAGCTTCCCCTTTTGGGTGGAGCTTAGCTTTAAATTGGTTTGCCTTCATCCCACTAGAGTGTGGGCTCTGGAAGGCTGCTGTTAACAATGCCAAAAGCCTTCTAAAACCAGACAAGTCAGAAGTTGCCTATGACTTTTTTCAGAGTTACACATGGGACCTTGCCTGTTCTATAACGAATGGGCCTGTAAGCAACATGTGTAGGTGTCTTCCCTTGCAAGCCTTATAAATTAAGCTGATGGAAACCTATTGTCATGGTGGAGGCTGTGCCAGTGTGGACCCTGTAGCTATCAAGGATACCTAAGAAAGGTGGTCGGCATACCCAAGGAGTATAATCTGACAGCCATATCACAGTAGAGCAGAACACCTTGGGGCAAATCAGACCAGGCAGTTGTAACCATGATGGAGAAAAGATGGTCTCTCATATGAGCAGGTGACCTGGGATTGGCCAGGGCACAGAGTTTGTGCTTAAGAGAAGGAAAGCTTCCTGAATGGCTGCAAAGCTGAAAGACAGCCAAGCTGGGCAGGGACTAAGCAAGGCAAAAAGAGGAAACCTTCCTGATTGGCTGCACCTGATTAGCTGCACAGGAGGAAGGGTGCAGCTCTGATTGACTGCAGCATGACTGAGAGATAGCCAGGCTGGGCAGGGACTTGCCCATGTAATGAGGAAAAGATGATCTGCACTCCGGTCGTTGCTCTTTAAAAAAATATTTGTTTTTATTGACAAGCCACAGTGAACAAACGCAAATAAAAGTTGATGCGTTTCAGCCTATAAGGCCTTAGTCATAACCAGCTCGCAACTAGCCCATGTAGCTGACTTTACTATTCAGCAGTTGAGACTTGCCAATGCATATTGTACTCAATCCTGTGTCAGGAACAAGGTAAGAACAGAACACCAGAACAGCTTTGCATGTTAGACTGGTGGAAATACAAGTAACACACTGGCTTGTTTGCTCATCTGTGGAATCAACCGTAAGTGACCACAGCTTTTATTGCTGATATGTGACCCTATCAAGTGAGTCAATAGCAGTCAGCACTTGGTTCAGGCTGAGACTTTATTGCTCATCCAAGGAAAAGCCTCTGATATAGCCAATATTGCTAAGGGGGCTCCATTACTATTTTGGCCAATAGGGACCTTCAGTCTTCAGTTAGCATGGAACCTTTGAATAATTATAGTCTGCACTTGAAGTTCTAAAGTTGACCTGAGCTCAAAAAGTTGAAGATTTTTTTATGGTACAGGAAACCTCAAGAAATTGTAATTGTCTCTGTGCAGTATCTTGAAAGATTTATATTTGTCTTTAATTCATTTTGAAAAACAGCAGTGCACTTTCTGGTACAGTATGTGAGTGTACCTAGACCTTCCTATGCCTACAACCCCATAGCTGCATGTCTGGTGTGTGACAGGTTGCTAGTTGCACAAGGTTTGGCGTTAGACTCGGTTATGTCCATACTGTGCTGCTTGCTGGAGAGAAAGTTGTACCTGAAGACCTACAGTGCAGGGTTAACTCTGCTTGTACTTCATTAATTTGGTGATTTCTGTGCTTTAGCACATCTCTGGATGATTCTTGATCATTACCTCAGCTGTCATCAGGGGAGCAGCTCAGATATGCGTAAGCAAATAACTGCTTCTCTACCAAGATAGCTACCTCCATTCAGAGACCGTGCAGAACAAGGAATGTTAAGTCAAAAATAGGGAGCTGCAGGGAGCCCACATGCAATTCTGGTGACTAGTCTTTTAAATTCCATACACACTATTAGATTTTCTGCAGATTTTTGTCTTCAGATTTACCAAAACCATATAATATGAGGTCAAACCTTAATGCCGCATACACACGGCCGTTTTTAATGTCATTGAAAAAAAGACGTTTTTCTCGACGTGATTCTTCTCAAGCATGCCTTGCATACACACTATCATGAAAAAAAATGCTTGAGCAAAGCGCGGTGACTTACAACACGTACGACCGCACTATAAAGGGGAAGTTCCATTCGGATGGCACCGCCCTTTGGGCTGCTTTTGCTGATTTCGTGTTACTAAAAGTTTGGTGTTAACCGATTTGCGCTTTTCAGTCTCTGTGCTTTTCAGTCCGTTACAGCATGACGAATGTGCTATCTCCATTACGAACGCTAGTTTTGCCAGAACGAGCGCTCCCGTCTCATAACTTGCTTCTGAGCATGCGCTGTTTTTCACAACGAGAAAAAAATAGAACATGTTCTAAATTTTTAATGGCCATTTTTCTCGTCTAGAAAAATGCTCTGGAGCCTACACACGATCGTTTTTAATGACCAATTTAAAAAATGGCATTTTTCTTGTCCATGAAAAACGGTCGTGTGTACGCTGCATTAGAGTTTCAATTTGTATGCAATCAGGCAGGCCCTTGCACTACATGGTTTTGGTGAATCTGAAGACAAAAATCTGCAGAAAATCTAATAGTGTGTATGGGGCTTTACACTCTGCCTGCCATTTCTTTGGTACAGCTTCTACAGTTCAGGTCCTCTTTATCCAGAGTGATTCCTATAGTTGATTTTTTTACACGTCTCTATATTTAGCGCAGTAACAAAAATAGCAAAGAACAAACCAACAAATCTAAAGTTAATATTTGAAAAACATAATACCGTAAAATACAGCAATAACAATGCAAAATATATGCAAATGGGATTTTTTTTTTTTTTTTCGGTTTACATTATTTATGATATATTTTTCATGGAGTATAATGAGCAACAAAATTAGCCCTAATCTTTTCCTTAAAGGAGTAGTAAAGTTACATGTTTTTTCACCTTAATGCATCCTATGCATTAAGGTGAAAAAACATTCGACAATACCGCCCCCCCCCCAGCCCCCGTTTTTCTTACCTGGCCCCTCGAAAGTCCCATGCTCGTCCCCGTCATCCTCTTCGTTTTTCAGCCTGGCCGCCGATTGGCTACACTGGATGGATTGAAAGCAGCGCAGCCATTGGCTGGCGCTGCTGTCAATCACATCCAATGACGCGGCACGCCGGGGGGCGGGGCCGAGTGATACAGTCGGCGGCTATGGCCGCCGCTGTATCACGGGAGCACGCCCGCAATCACTCCACACCATGCGAGCTCACTCGCATTAAGGTGTGGAGTCCTTGCGGGGAGGACCCAGGACAGCCGCCGAGGGACCCCAGAAGACCAGGATCGGGGCCACTGTGTGCAAAACGAGCTGCACAGTGGAGGTAAGTATAACATGTTTGTTATTTTTAAGCAAAAAAAAAAAAAGCTTTAGTGCTCCTTTAATCATTCTCCTTGTACTTTTCATGACAATAAATAGCATTCCCACCCTAATTGCATCTTTAAAATTCAGGAATAGTTCTCTAGAAACATTGACAAGTGTAAGAAAAGCGTGGGCTATATACAGTGGGTACGGAAAGTATTCAGACCCCCTTAAATTTTTCACTCTTTGTTATATTGCAGCTATTTGCTAAAATCATTTAAGTTCATTTTTTCCTCAATGTACACACAGCACCCCATATTGACAGAAAAACACAGAATTGTTGACATTTTTGCAGATTTATTAAAAAAGAAAAACTAAAATATCACATGGTCCTAAGTATTCAGACCCTTTGCTGTGACACTCATATATTTAACTCAGGTGCTGTCCATTTCTTCTATTCATCCTTGAGATGGTTCTACACCTTCATTTGAGTAAAGCTGGGTTTGATTATACTGATTGGACTTGATTAGGAAAGCCACACACCTGTCCATATAAGACCTTACAGCTCACAGTGCATGTCAGAGCAAATGAGAATCATGAGGTCAAAGGAACTGCCTGAAGAGCTCAGAGACAGAATTGTGGCAAGGCACAGATCTGGCCAAGGTTACAAAAAAAATTCTGCTGCACTAAAGGTTCCTAAGAGCACAGTGGCCTCCATAATCCTTAAATGGAAGACGTTTGGGATGACCAGAACCCTTCCTAGAGCTGGCCGTCCGGCCAAACTGAGCTATCGGGGGAGAAGAGCCTTGGTGAGAGAGGTAAAGAAGAACCCAAAGATCACTGTGGCTGAGCTCCAGAGATGCAGTCAGGAGATGGGAGAAAGTTGTAGAAAGTCAACCATCACTGCAGCCCTCCACCAGTCGAGGCTTTATGGCAGAGTGGCCAGACGGAAGCCTCTCCTCAGTGCAAGACACATGAAAGCCTGCATGGAGTTTGCTAAAAAAACACCTGAAGGACTCCAAGATGGTGAGAAATAAGATTCTCTGGTCTGAGACCAAGATAGAACTTTTTGGCCCTAATTCTAAGCGGTATGTGTGGAGAAAACCAGGCACTGCTCATCACCTGTCCAATACAGTCCCAACAGTGAAGCATGGTGGTGGCAGCATCATGCTGTGGGGGGTGTTTTTCAGCTGCAGGGACAGTACGACTTGTTGGAATCGAGGGAAAGATGAATGCTGCCAAGTACAGGGATATCCTGGATGAAAACCTTCTCCAGAGTGCTCAGGACCTCAGACTGGGCTGAAGGTTTACCTTCCAACAAGACAATGACCCTAAGCACACAGCTAAAATAAGGAAGGAGTGGCTTCACAACAAATCCGTGACTGTTCTTGAATGGCCCAGCCAGAGCCCTGACTTAAACCCAATTGAGCATCTCTGGAGAGACCTAAAAATGGCTGTCCACCAACGTTTACCATCCAACCTGACAGAACTGGAGAGGATCTGCAAGGGGGAATGACAGAGGATCCCCAAATCCAGGTGTGAAAAACTTGTTGCATCTTTCCCAAAAAAATACTTAGGACCATGTGATATTTCAGTTTTTCTTTTTTAATAAATCTGAAAAAATTACGACAATTCTGTGTTTTTCTGTCAATATGGGGTGCTGTGTGTACATTGAGGAAAAAAATGACTTTAAATGATTTTAGCAAATGGCTGCAATATAACAGAGTGAAAAATTTAAGGGGGTCTGAATACTTTCCGTACCCACTGTAAACTGTTTCTGCTACTGTCCCTTTGCTGGTAGGTGAGCCTATTCGCATGCTTGCAAATACAGCTACCGGTACAAGTTATTGTACCTGTTTGTTTTCCAGCCACCGAAACGTAATGATGAGACTGAACTTGCAACTTACCATGGGTACCTTCTCCATCTCACTGTTTGGTCTTATTGGAGTGGCCTTTGGAATGAATTTGGAATCTACCTTTGAAGATGTAAGTATAGAAATAAATATAATCTAAGACAAAAAAATGTATACATGTGGATAATGGCACAATCTTGTTAAGATTCTCAATCACTCATCAACTGTAGAACATCAATGAACATCCTTGGTTTGCAGTGGATACCCTGGAATGATGCCTGCACCTGCAGGCAGGTATCCCAGTATGAAAATTTTCAGCCGACGATTTCCTCTAATGCTGAACAGCCACTCACACTTCTGCGGGTGGCGGAAGGGGGTCCAACCCCCCTCCCACCGCCTTTCCCTACTCTACCATCCGATCGCGGAGTCGGGGAAGCGATGTGACCAACGTCGGCACAGAACAGAGAGGAACTGACGACGTTCCTCCCTCTCTGTGACCCCGGAAACAGGAAGTGACGAGTATGTTGTCACTTCCGGTTCTGCCTTCCTGTTTACCTGGCCACTAGCGACAGCCGACATATCTCTAAACACTGCAGAATTCATCCGGCTGCTTCGGTCTGTCACATCATCAATATACATCAATGACCCAGTGCCACCGGAAGCCATGCATGTCCATGCCATCACACTGCAAGCTCCACCATGTTTTACAGATGACGTTGTGTGCTTTGGATCATAAGCTGTTCCAAGCCTTCTCCAAGCTTTTTTTCTTCCCGTCATTCTGGTACAGATTAATCTTAGTTTCATCCATCCAAAGAATGCCTTTCCAGAACTGCTCTGGCTTTTTTAGATGTTTTTTTGCAAAATCTAATGTGGCTTTTCTATTCTTCAGGCTTGTGAATGGTTTGCACCTTGTGGTGAACCCTCTGTATTTGCTCTCATAAAGTCTTCTCTTGATTGTAGACCTTGACAATGATACGCCCACCTCCTGGAGAGTGTCCTTCACTTGTCTGGATGTTGTGAATGTTTTTTTTTTTTTTTTTTACCATAGAGAGGATCCTGCGATCCACCACTGTTGTCTTCCATGGACGTCCAGGCCTTTTTATGTTGCTGCGCTCACCAGTGCGTTCTTCTTTCCTCAGAATGTACCAAACTGTTGATGTGGCCACTCCTAAATGTTCTCTCTCTGAAGCCTTACAATGAATGACCTGTTTCACTTGCATGGACAGCTCTTTTAAACACATGATGTAGGTTCACAGCAATAGATTCCAAATGCAAATACCACTCTTACAATCAACTCCAGACCTTTTACCTGCTTAATTGATGAAGAAATAATGGAGTAGCCCACACCTGGCCATGAAACAGCTTTTGATTCAATTACTTTTGGTCCCTTGAAAAAAGGGTGATGGCTAGTCTTAAAGTGGTTGTAAATCCACATTTTGGACTTCTACCTATAGGTAAACCTAGAATAAGGCTTACCTATAGGTAGTGGAAACATCTCCTAAATGTGCGCCGTTTAGGAGATATTTCACTTGTAGTCCGCCGAAAAACGTAACTGTGCATGCGTGGGGAAGAAACGAAAGTTAGTGCTGTTTCTTCCCCAGCCAGTGCCGTGAATCGCGGCTCCCGTGCGCATGCGAATCACATTTCGCCGGAGTCAGTGGCCCGGAAGGAAGAGGGGACAGAAGATGGACGCTGCCTACACAGGGGACATCGCTGGATTCTTTTGCAGGTAAGTGGCACATAATGGGCTAGTATCCGATGCATACTAGCCCATTATGCTTTTCATTTGCAGGCTTTGCAGCAAGCAAAACCCATCAGGGTTTACTTCCTCTTAAGAGCTGTAATTCCTAAATCCTTCCGATTTGGATGTAAAATTAAACCAGAGAGTGTGCACTTTCAGCCCATATCCATTATATAACTAAAGCTTGAATATGTTTTGGCAAATATCTGAAAAAATCTAAAACTGCACTCGTGTCCAAATATATATGGACCCAACTGTGTGTGTGTGTGTGTATATGTATGTATATATATATATATATATATATATATATATATATATATATATATATATATATATATATTTCACATTAGTCCCTGCCCTCAAGGTGCTTACAATCTAAGGTCATATATTAGGGATTAGGGCCTATTTAGACAGGAGCAAATTAACCTACCGGTATGTTTTTAAAATTACCTTCTTTTTTTTTTGTTTTTTTTCCTAAAATGGTAGATTTTCTCAGTTTAAACATTGTATATATATTTAAAAAAAATATTCTATTGTGAAAAAAATATGAATCGGGGTTGTGTATTGCGTGTGTGTGTGTATGTATGTATGTATATATATTTTTAACAGGGATTGGCTGATATGAGTTTGCATGCCCACGCAGATTTTATATAAGGTGCTTTGTGTTTTTTGTTCTGTATTCAGTTTTTTTTTTTTTTTTTTTTTTGTTTCTAGGATCCTCAGGTCTTTTGGTTTGTTACAGGAGTAATGTTCCTAGGGAGTGGTCTAATATGGAGGCGTTTGCTCTCTTTTCTAGGAAGGCATTTAGAACCATCAAAGCCTCCCTCGGTATGTTGGTAAAAAAAAATTCTTCCTAAAATTTGATCTTGAAGTCTGTTGAGATGCAGTTTGTACTGCATGCAGCATTCATAATGGTAATGACAGTCAAACCAGAAGGAGCCACACTTTAATATTCATCATGTTACAATCTTAACAAAAACAACCCTGTCTTTTAAAGAATAAAATGTGTATGGGAAAGGGTGTATGTTCCATGCTCTTTTATAAAGCTTATCTATAAGGCCCCTTTCACACTGGGGCGGTTTGCAGGTGCTATTTAACCGTCCTATTTAACCGTGCTATTTAACCGTCCTTAAACAGCGGCTGCTATTTCTCCAGTGTGAAAGCCCGAGGGCTTTCACACTGGAGCGGTGCGCTAGCAGGACGGTAAAAAAAGCCCTGCTAGCCGCATCTTTGGAGCGGTGAGAGGAGCAGGGTGTTTACCGCTCCTCCACCACTCCTTCCCATTGAAATGAATGGGATACCGCCCGCAAACCGTGGCTGTAGCCGCGGTTTGCGGGTGGTATTAACCCTTTTTCGGCCGCTAGCGGGGGTTAAAACTGTACCGCTAGCGGCCGAATACCTCAGCAATTCCAACGGTATAGTGCCGCTAAAAAATGGCGGCGCTATACCACCACCGCACCCCAGTGAGAAACCAGCCTTACTTAATCTATAATTTAACTATTCATCCAGGTATCTCCGTTTTTACATGTAAAACAATGGAATAGTTTTATTAGTGTTACATGTTAATACTCTACTAGTCTGATATGTAATTATTTTATCCAATGGTTTTGAGTCACTAGTACTGCATATGTATTGGTTAGACTGAGTTCTGCATATTACTTTTTTTATTTGACTGCTTACTGGTTTATTTAATATTGAAAATGTATGCAACCAGAGCCTTCATGTTTACTCTGTAGTGCTACCCCTTCGAAAACCTGAACCTTCCTGTTTACAAGGTATTCGGTAGGTTACCTCATTGCCTACTAGGGCACTAAAAATATGTGCATGTTCTTTAGTGATTCCTGCAGCTTAGATAAGGGGTCAACTAAACATGCCTTAACCGCCTCTAAATACATTTAAATTGGAAGATAAAGTTAATACTAACTATTCTTAAAATGTGGTCTCCCCCTTCCTCTTACCTATCCTGCATAACCTGTATATCTGTGTTCTTCTAGTCAAGTCACATGATCCTGCAGCTGCAGCTTCACCTCCCCCTATAGACTTCCATGGCCCACTCATTGTCAGCCCTCCCTCTTCTCCCCTGCAGCAGCTGCTCCCTGACACAGGGGAGTTGGAGCTGCAGGATTGCGTGACAGGAGCAATTAAAAATGTACACAGATCATTTTTATACAGGGTATGCAGGAGGAGGTGGAGGGAGCATTTTTAAGAACAGTTAGTATTAGCCTTTATTGCCACTTTAAATTACTAAAGCTGCTGAATTGGGAAGTTTTATAATATGAATTTCTCACTTTAGAAACTAGTATTATACATGCACTTAATAGTTTGTATTTTTCTGTTTTCTCTAGATCTTGAAGAGGACATTTCCTTTCAACGGAAGAGTAGACGCACCAAATAATCATAAAATGTAACCTTTCATATCCCATGGACTACTAAGCAGAGTGACTGTTACAGTGGTAGTTCCCTACCGCCGAACAGAAAGTGGCAAGTTCAGGTCTGTGCTGGCCACAAGGACATTTTAATCCAGATTGGTGGAGTATCTTCCACCTCTGAATCTGTGCATCTCTACAGGGTGATGCAACCACCTGAAGAAAAGCGGTTTATGTGAACTTTATTCACTTGCACTTTTTTAGCATTTTGTGAGTAAATATAGAGGAATTATTTTTTATGTTATTTGACTTGTCATATGTGTAATATTAATCATCCTCTTCGTGACTAGAGACTAAGGGTGAGCTCCGGTGTGTTCGCACACCCCACATGCAGGGCCTGCCAGGAAGTCGGCACTGCGCTAATCACAGGCAGTGAGACATTTCCCGATCTCTGCAGCCGCGCATCGGGAAATGTCTCACTGCTTGTGATTAGCGCAGCGCAGTGCCCACTTCCTGGCAGGCTCTGCACGTGGGGTGTGCGAACACGCCGGAGCTCATCCTTACTAGGGACATACATGGACTAGTAATACAGACCTCACTGCTAATTCTCACGGTATAGTGTACATTTTAGATTTTCTACTGTACTGCCATGGTAGTGGTACTTGAACTAATCCTAGAAGACCTTGATAATATATTGCTGTATCTCATATAGGTCTATACTATACTATAATAAATCATGATACACACCTTATCCCAATCCATGTAGTAACACAGTGGTCCTGGGTCCATGAATCAGTTTAACAACTTGAGTACCAACCTGCATTATTCCTTCATTACAAGGCCAATTTTTAGTTTCCAGTGCTGTGATACTTTGACAAATACTCTGTCATGCAGCGCTGTACCCAAATAAATGTTATATCATTATATAGGACAGCTATTTAATACCCACTTAAATTTTTTTATGTTTACTATATATATATATATATATATATATATATATATATATATATGATAAAAGGTTACTTGGTCAAATAGTACAGGACACGGGATCTTTAACCACAGGTGATATTCGTTTACCTTCGGGCGATTAAACACTGGGCAAAAAGCTGCTATACAGCATATTTGTTTTATGTGGAGGTTTTTTCTCACAATATTCTTCTATCCAGATTCCTAGCTGCACTATAGCCACTGCAGTGCCTTTTCTGCAGTTTTCTGATCAGTTGGCTCCTTGGCTACCTTCCTCCCAAAGCAGGCTGATCTTCTTACTGCTAATCAGCAGCTCCTCTCTCGGGGGGTCATTTTCCCAGTCCCAAATGAGAAACACTTTTCAGGGGTTTCTATTCAAACTTGTTTGCAATCCCCAGGAGAAATGTAGGCATGTGTCCCATTCTGCATTGAAAGCTCTCAACAATTCTGCATGGAATCTGCCAGGTCTTCCTCCTTTCAGGGGATTTTCTGGCCTCAGTAGACATCAAGGATGCTTACTTGCATATTCCCATTTGTCCATCCCTCCAATGCTATGTGCGTTTTGCTGTGGGCACTCAGAAATTAACGGTTTGTCATCCTTCCCTTTGGCTTGTCTACAGCCCCCCTCAGGTTTTCATCAAGGTTTTTGCCCCGATCCTAGCTCTGCTCTTGTTCAATGTTCAGCAGACAGAAGCAGAGACTTTATAAGTCATTACTGAAACTGACTCCCTGATTGGAGTACTTGGGCCTGACATTCGATACGGCCATGTCCAGAATTTTGTCCAGGGACGAACTTCTGTCCCTCCAGTCACACGTCAACAACCTTTAGATCCAGGTGTGGCTTTCAATTTGCTCCCGCATGAGGGTCTTGGGCCTGATGGTAGCCTCCAACTCAATAGTATGGCAGCATGGGACAAACAGACTCAGTCCTTGGGCCATCCCATGTTTCTGACGTGCAAGGCCTGCCTCTTCCTGGAATGGTAGATTTTCAACAAAGATGTGGAACGTTTTCATGATGGGTTGGGCTAGGGAGGAGTCTCTGGTCATCAGAGGAACCTTTTGTGTTCCTACTAATATCATGGATCTTGGATGTTTCTGTTGTTTCTTCAACTCTGGACCCCTCAATTGCAAGGCCACCCAACAAGAATTCAGTTATACAGTGCCATGCAAATGGCCTACATCAACCATCATTGAGGTACAAGAAGTTGCGCCACCCAACTTAAAGCAGTGTTAAACACTTGAACGTTGGGACTGTGCTCTATGATAAAGCTTGTAAAATACATGACTTGTGAGTTATCTCTGAAACATTTGAAATCGGCGCCATTTTGGAGATATTCATGTGGGCATCTGCTGATGACGTCACTTGCGCACACGCAGTTCATTCTGCATTCATAACACACGGGCTATGCCATGATTGCAGAGTGCATTGTACCGTAATGGTGACTCCCATGTCTATGTGTGGAAGTGACATAATTGATGGCCATTCAAGTGGCCGGAGCGCACAACCCAGAAGAAAGACCAAGTGAATATGGAAGCGCCAGGATCAGTGACAGGTCAGCACTGGAAGGCTTCATTTAACAGTCATAATGTGCTAATATGCGGTGCTTACTAGCTCATATAAATCACCTGGGGCCTGTTCTAAGAAGAAAAATACAGCTTTAATCCTCTTAGGATGAACTGCATGTTCTGGTCTTGTCTGCCGTCTGCATCCTGTTGTGCAGGTTTATCAACAAACTGGACAGGTTTGTCGCCAGGTCTCTGTTCTTTGCAGTGGACACTCTGGTGATTCCATGGGATCAGTCCTGCCTGATCTATGTCTTTCTACCTCATAGCATCTATCTCATCTGCTTCACAGAATAAATATGGAGGGCATTCCAGTGATTCTCATTTCATAGCATGTCTGCTATGTTGCCTATTGGATTTAGTCACTCCTACCCTCTCGAAAGCTAGAAAGCCGACTTCTTGCAAAATCTATCATAGCACCTGGAAGGCCTATGTTGCATGGTGTGAGCCCAGGAAATTTATTTCTGGGAAATAATCCATGGGACACATCCTGTCCTTCCTCTAGTCTGGTCTAGATCAGCATCTGGCCTTGAGTACCAAATCCCGACCTTGGCTGTTAAAGTGTTTGTTACCCTGAAAAAAAAAAAATTGGATCCTGTTCATTTAAAGCACATTAGACAGCACAGTGCCTGTGCTGTGTAATTTTGGCCTCCCTGTATCACCTAAAAAACCTGGCTGATCCTGCCAGTTTCTGCCCTCACCCTGTAAACTGACCACGGTATATCATGGCTGCTGAGCCTTGACACCATGGTCGGTTTACGTGTCTCCATCATCCGCAGCCCTGCTCTCTGGTCTCCTGTGTCCTCCTCCCCCTCCCTGCCTGTCAGCTCCATCCACTCCACAATTCTCCCCTCTTGCTCTAAAAATAACAGTGATTTCCTAATATAGTTCCCTCTGTTATATAACATTAAGCTCCCCAGTGGATGTCAGTTATAAAAATATGCTGTATAATGGCTTATTTCCGAGCACTGCTCAGCACTTGCGTGACTGTCCGCTGGTCTCCTCCTTTCCTCGTCCCAGCTGTCATCAGCAGGGGATACCCAGCACCTCCCCCTACAGCTATCAGATTGGGAGAGGAGACCAGCGGACAGTCACATGAGTGGCGCTTGGAAATAAGCTATTATACAGCATATTTTTATAAATCACATCCACTGGGGAGCTTTAATGTTATATAACAGAGGAAACTATAATAGGAAAAAAATTGGCTTAACAAACCCTTTAAGAGACTGTTGGCCTCTCAATGCTTAGTTAAAGTGATTGTAAAGTCTTGTTTTAAATAAACATGTTAGTTATACTTGCCTGCTCTGTGCAAGAGTTTTGCACAGGGCAGCCCATATTCTCCTATTCTCTGGTCCCTTTTCGCTGCTCCTAGTCCCTCCCTCCTGTCGCGTGCTCTCACAGAAAGCAGCTTGTTATGGGTGCACCCAAGCTGCGCTGCACCTCCTGTGTGTCTAGTGTCTATTCAGACACTGTGCTTCTGTTCGGCCCCGCCACTTCTCTCTCCTGATTGGCTAACTGACTTTAACAGCAGCGGGAGCCAATGGTGCCGCTGCAGTGTCTCAGCCAATGAGGAGGGAGAGTCCCGGATGGCCAAGGGACTCGTGGGCATCGCTGGATAGAGGGGGGCTCAGATAAGTATTAGGGGGGCTGCTACCCACAGAAGGCTTTTTTATCTTGATGCATAGAATGCATTAAGATAAAAAAAACTTCTGCCTTTACAACTCATTTAAGGCCTTTGTGCAGGGTGTCCCACAAATTGCCCCCCTCCCTGTACATTACCTTGTGATTTAGTGTGACCTTAAACTGGTTCTTTCTGCTTTTTAAATCTATTATGGGTATTCCCTTATCTGCCTTAACTTGCAAGGTGACCTTAACCTATAAAGAGCCTTTCCCAGTGTTGGACAAGGACAAAGTTTTTCCGAGGCCTAAAGCCCCTTTCTTAAGGTTGTTTTGCTCCTTCCACCTCAACTCTGACATCTTTCTTTCCTCATATCTTGCTATAAAATAACGCAAGGAAATTTTTCATCTCTGTCTTGATATAGTACGCAATGTGAAAGTTCATCTCTTGGCTACAACCTCTTTTAGGTAGCAGATTCCCTCTGTGTGATTTCTGAGGGTTCCCCAGGGGACTTTCTGCTTCTTGCTTTACCAGTTCTAGTTGGATTAGACAGGTCATCATTCATGTCTAGGATAGGGTTCCTCTTTTTCCCTGTTGCGACACACTCTACTAGATCCATTAGGGCTTCAGAGCCTTTTCAGCATCAGGCATCTGCTTCTCAGAGTTGCAAGGCTACCACATGGTCTTCTGTTGACAGTTTTTTTTAAAGTGATATTAACCACTTGCCGCCCGCCCTATAGCGGATTGACGTCGGCAAAGTGGTTGCAAAATCCTGACAGGACGTCATATGACGTCCTCAGGATTTTGAGCCGCTGCGCGCCCCCGGGGGTGCGCATCGCGGCGATCGTTGCTGCGGGGTGTCAGTGTGACACCCCGCAACACCGATCTAGGTAAAGAGTCTCCGACGGAGACTCTTTACCACGTGATCAGCCGTGTCCAATCACGGCTGATCACAGTGTAAACAGAAAAAGCCGGTCATCGGCTTTTCCTCACTCGCGTCTGTCAGACGCGAGTAGCGGAGAGCCGATCGGCTGCTCCTCTGACAGGGGGGGGTTTGTGCTGATCGATTATCAGCACAGCCCCCCCGAGGATGCCCACTAGACCACCAGGGATGCCACTAGACCACCAGGGAAGCACACCATAAAGATATATAAGGTATGCCACCCTAGACCACCAGGGATAATGGATGCCAATCAGTGCCACAATGGATGCCAATCAGTGCCCACAATGGGCACCACTGATTGGCAGGCATTATTGTTTGGCACTGATTGGCATCCATTAGTACAGTACAGTGCCACCTATCAGTGCCCACCCGTGCCGCCGATCGTTGCCCACCCGTGCCGCCGATCGTTGCCCACCCGTGCCGCCGATCGTTGCCCATCCGTGCCACCGATCGTTGCCCATCCGTGCCGCCTCATCCGTGCCCATCCGTGCCGCCTTATCCATGCCCGTCAGTGCAGCCCCATCAGTGAAGGAGAAAACTAACTTATTTACAAAGTCTTGTAACGAAAACCAAAAAAAAAACGTTTTTTTTCAAAATTTTCGGTCTTTTTTTTATTTTTTAGCAGAAAATAAAAATCGCAGAGGTGATCAAATACCACCAAAAGAAAGCTCTATTTGTGGAAACAAAATGATAAAAATTTAGTTTGGGTACAGTGTAGCATGACCGCGCAATTGTCATTCAAAGTGCAACAGCGCAGAAAGCTGAAAATTGGTCTGGGCAGGAAGGTGTTTAAGTGCCCAGTATGGAAGTGGTTAAAGCAGTTTTTTTTCATAAATTAGATACTAATAACAGAACTTGCATGCTTTTTCAGATTTTTATTTTTTTCTTAGTTCCTGAATAAAACTGTCCCTCGACTACGCTGCCACATTCCTGTTAAATTGGCTGCCAAGACCTATGGAGTCCCATAGGAATCTCCTTTTGAGAGAGCACGTGGGTGCTCCCACATCAGTCTACAATGGCACATGTAGCCATTCAGAGTGCTGCACACACAGGCAGCACGGGAGGGACACAGAGCCAAAGCCTCTTCTACTCCACAGGGGTTATTGTGGAGTAGAGGCGATTTAGTTTGCATTTGCAGCGCTATATAGGTTATCACTCACTCAGAAGACACTGTCTGTCACTTCTGTGAACAAGGATGAGAGGGCGTGGCTTTGGATCTGCACCTGGAGGACAGTTTTTCAAAAGAAAGAGGTGCATGTAAGCTCTGTTATTAGTATCTAATGTATTTTTTTTTTTTAAATCTCAATTTTTTAGAGTTCTTCAGTATTTCTTTAGGTGTTACCTGATGGATGTTCAGGCCTCCTCCTGATGCCATGTTCAGGAGTAAGGTGCTACAAGCTGCTTTCTGAGTTCTGTTGAGCCCTTCTTGACTCGTTTGATTGGCGTTTGTCTGCTATGTTGCCCACCCCTCAGTTGCACTGCTTTTGGTTGCCCCATGATTGTCCCACTAAATATCATGTGTACAGCTAAGAAAAACAAGTTGCTTGACTTTCCAGTAAAATCTATTTCTTGGAATACAGGACACAGCCCCCCTCTGTTCTTTGATCTCCCTATTGCTTGCTACAAAACTCAGGGTAGCTGGGAATGAGAAGGGTTATGTAGGGGATTTTCCTGCAGCTTTTTTTTTTGTTGTCCAGTCATCTAAGGGTAGCTGCTTATAAGCTGCAAGCCTTTTTATAAGCTCCTAGAAGCTAAATGGCATAGTATATTATCTCATGTGTCCATGCACACTACTTTAGGCTCTTAGGCTGCATTCACACCTGAGCGGTTTGTAGCCTGAAGCTACAAAACGCTAGAGGGGAAAAAATCCATTATTCTCTATGGAGATGGCTCACATCTCCACTCCAAAACGCCTGAAGCCGAACGCCTGAAGCTCAAACAAGTTCCGGACCCTTTTTTGTCGCGCGAATCGGGCAGATTTGGCCGTTTTAGGAGTCCTAGAATGTAATGGAAACGCTCGATTCAAGCGTCTAGCGCGACAATGAGCGTTTCTGCAGGTGCAAATTCGCGCAACGAAACGCCGCTAAAAACGCTACGCTCAGGTGTGAATGCAGTCTCAGTGTTTTTTTCAGCTTCAGTATTTTGGAGCGTTTTAGGAGCATTCAGCATTTTTTCTGCTGGAAAAATGCTCCTAGCAGCATTTTTTGGCTTTTTTTTTTTTCTGGGCTTATAAAAAACACTAGTGTACATGGAGCCCCAAAAGATCATGTGTCCTGTCCTGTCCTCTAAGAAAATAATTTTACTGGTAAGGTAAAAATGCTATTTTCCCCTCACTTTCTCTTGAAGGCCAGGACAATGTTAAAACCCCTCAAATTGCCCCTTTTTGGAAAGCAGACACCCCAAGGGGATATTTTTTTTTATTGCCACAGTTTTTGGTAATAAAGAAACCTGTTCATACTGTTAAACATTTCAGCTTGGTAATGGTGCACTAGATACAGCATATACAGGTCATACACAGAGGAGGACTAAGGGATTATTGTACATGTCGCAAACAATGAGGATGGAGATGAAGGGATTGATGTGCAGAATAAGGGAGCTATTAGGGTTTATATAAAGGGGCAATGTAAGATAAGTGAAGTGTTCATATTTTTAGGTCACATAGACCCTATGGACATCAGATGTATCGGAGAAAAGGGAATGAAAGGGTTAAAAATTATTCTTGCAGTTGCTGCTTTGATTGTACTTTGTTTAAGAACTAAAGAATGACTCGGTATGAAATGAACCCACATGGGCCTACATTGAAGCCGTGTGAGTGGTGACTCTTCCTTGTTACTAAAGTGACGTTTTAAGGGCTCGCTTACACAATTCCTTGCACAATTCCTGCATTCATTATACAGTTCTGCATATATGTTTACATGCCTTTGTAATGCATTTGCAGTGCACTTTTAGAAGGCATTATTTATCGTTTTGATTTTTTACTGCAGGGAATTTTAATTTCTTTGTGGTTCATTTGTGTGTGTTTACGTGCATTCTGGTACGCTTGAGTAAGAAAAAATGCAGCACGCTGTACTTTTTTTTTTAAACACGCATGAGAGCACCGCAAAGCTGTAAACTAGGCATATTGAAAGAATTTTTTTTGCATGTATGTTTGTTAAAAATTCATTGAACTGCATCTGGTGTAAATGACCCCTAAAAGCATTTACAAGTTATCAGTTTAGAGTTGATTGTGAATGATGGCCCTAGAATTATTGCTTTCACTCCATCATGCACAGCGACTCCTAATGTGTACTGCAATGGTCGTTTTCATATTTAGGCACCCCAGATGTGCACTTATTTTTTGTACATGTGGGGGGCTTTTTTTTTTTTTCCTCTTACTTTAAATCAGGGATATGCAATTAGCGGACCTCCAGCTGTTGCAAAACTACAAGTCCCATCATCCCTCTGCCTCTGGGTGTCATGCTTGCTGCTGTCAGAGTCTCGCTATGCCTCATGGGACTTGTAGTTTGGCAACAGCTGGAGGTCCGCTAATTGCATATCCCTGCTTTAAATAAAACATTCTTGATCAGGTGGTTCTTCATCCACAGAAACCGGAGAATGACAGCCCTGAACCTGGAAGTTACAACATACTTGTTGCTTCTAGGTGCATTTACTGGAGGAGAGATCGGCAAATAGATGCTCGCTGATCTTCCTGTGTTATACCTGCCATACCCACCCTGAGCCCACAGGTGGTGCAGAAGAGGCTAGAATACAAAGAAAGGGTAGTCAGGTGGGGGTGTTGTTGGAAGTCATGATTTCCATCAGGAAGCCAACAGTCAGCTTAACAGTAGTTGCTCCAGCAAGCCACTGGTAGGCAAGTGGTTAAAGAAAACAGTTGACCCCAATTTCCTTTCCACCTCTTAGTTTCTATATTTAATACAGAGTAAAATTATGTCCAACTTTTTCTTTTCTAGTTTTATAAACATGTTTTGTACACCTATGAATGATTTTGCTGTGTAATACAGCTCCCGCTTTAATAAATATTTTAATGTATAGTGTTGATTTCCCATTTTTCAATTTTTATTATGTGGTTTTAAAAAAAGAAAAAAAAATTGTAAATAAATATTTATTTCTATAATTAAATACAAGAAACTGTTCTTGCTGTTACTAATTTTTAATGATTTATGCAAACATTTCTGGCTTAAGTGCACCTAGATCTAAATTTTATATTTGGTATGCTAGACTGTTTTACAGGTAAACTCCCTTGTAACAAAGAATAAAAAAAAACTGAACGCAGATTTTAGTGAGGGCAAGGAGAATATGATGTGGGTGTTGGCCATTAACCATTCAGAATAAAGCAAGGTCAGCCCAGGGTCTTTATTGACCTCTTCCATGAAGACAGCATGTTGTGTTTTTTAAAAGTCAGAAGTAAAACTAGGCAAATGGGACTGTGTCATGTACCTGGTGAGAGGGCTTCCCTTACGCCTCCTATCCAATACCCTCTGAATCTAGTGATGGGGCGTGGCAGGAAATATGACATGTGTGCCTGTGGTAGGTCCTGACACTGGGCAGTTAGGTGACTGACTGCTGCTGGAATACTGCAGATGCTAGACTGGAACTTGTGCAGAATGATGTCATAAACATGGAGAACAGGAACTTGCAGATGGAGAAATGAAAGCCAGAGTCAGCTCAACCAGGCAGAAGTACTAATTTAGAAGGCAGAAGCAGAGTCTGAAGTTAGGCCAGGGTCGGTAGTAGAAAGGCAGTAGAATTACAAAAACAGCAGGCAGGACACAAGTCAAGTTCAGCAACAGATCAGAATTAAGCTGGGTCAAAATGCAGCATAAACAGGATGCAGGTCTGGTCACAAATAACTGTAGCTGAGGACTACTCAGCAATTCTCCTTAAGTGTGCTATGGCCTAAATAGGCTGCTGGGTGGAAAAAGCCACTGACAGCAGTGCATACCAATTAATTTGCCTTGAGTCTATGCAGCAGTACTGTGGGTTTGCAGAGGTCTTTGGACACTCCCATGTGCATGATCTTCCTGACAGACTGCCTCGAAGGAGGCTACCATCAGACTTGAGGCTTTTGTGCAAAAGCAGGGAGTCAAGCCCCGTACACACGATCGGATAACCTATGGATTTTCGTCCGATGGATTTGACCATCGGAAATCCGATGAAACTGTTTTTCATCAGTCTTGCCTACACACCATCAGTCAAAAAACCGACCGTTCCAAACTCGGTGACGTTAAAACACTCCGATGAGCCGAGAAAAATGAAGTTTAATGCTTCTGAGCATGCGTCGACTTGATTCTGAGCATGCGTGGGTTTTTGATCCGATGGACTTGCCCATAGACAATCGGAAATTACCATCGGTTTTTGATCCATCGGAAAATTTTAAAACAAGTTCTATTTTTTAAAACCGATGGAAAAAAGACCGATGGGTACCATACACGATCGGTTGGTCTGATGAAAACCATCCATCGGACGGTTTTCATCAGTCAAACCGATCGTGTGTACGAGGCTATAGAGTTCTGGACTAAAGAGATTGAGTATAAGATTGGACAAGATGAAGTTTCTTTTGTGAAAGAGACACTGGTCTGAGCTTTTTCCAGGACTAGACCAAGACACAGGAAGTTTGGAAATCAGAAACAGAGGAGTGGGGCATGGATGCACAAAGAGCTTGTCAGGGTGTTTTCCAACTCTCTCTCCGGAGACTGCAAAGCAAAAGTAAAGAATACAATTCAAATCATGACAAAAAGGTGCTAGCCCAAAAAAAGAAGAGTCTTTAACACAGCAGAGCTGCAGAAAAGACATTCATTTTCCTGGGGCACTAGCAAAAATCCAAGGCATGCTGGTAGTTTGAAGGGGTTTTCCTTGGCAAGCCTAAAGTTTTTGTTTGCCAGTGTCCAGTCCTCCTGTAGGTGGTAGTATAACCCAAATATGGAAATATTTCCTGTTTTTCTCAATGGATGAGAAATTGAAAGGTTGACATGTACACATAGAACACCCTGTGGAAGAATAGACAGGCGTTTCCCTGTGTCTGCTGAAATGCATTGCAATACCAACCTGCACTGTCACTGCAACGCAATCTTATTTACCAAAAGTCATTAATGATTATTTTAATAGATACTGTGTGATTTGTTCAGTTAAAGTTTGGTAGTCGAGTACACTTGGATAAATATTGCTTAAATCATATTTAGAGATTAGAAACAGTTTGCCAAAATGTTTTATTTAAATGTGTGAAACAATCTAAAGAAAAATGAATCTTTTACATCACATGGTTATTTTAAGGCCTCATGCCCACTGGCGTTTTTACAGCTGCGTTTTTTGCAGCTTAAAAAGCCTGTCCATGTTATTGTAAATATTTTTTTATTTTTTTTTGAAAAAAAAAAAACGTCGGAGCTAAAAACGCGACCGCGCGTTAGTGCGCGTTTTTGCGCATTAGTGCGCGTTTTTGCGCGTTTTTTGACGCTCGCGTTTTTTTCTGCCTAATTCTGACGCTGAGGAACGCACTGGTCCTGGTTTTTTTTTTACAGCTTAAAAACGTCTATGCTATTTGCAGCTCAAAAACGTCTAGGTGGGCATGAAGCTATAGACTAACATGGACAGGCGTTTTTAAGCTGTAAAAAACGCTCAAAAACGCGGCTGTAAAAACGTCCGTGGGCATGAGGCCTCATTGTTCCAATAAAATAGGGGTGGGCTGGAAAGTTGGTTCAATTGGAATTTTCTTTAGGTAGTAGTAATATGTTCATACAGGTTTCAGAAGATACGAATTGCCATCTCTTTTTGTTTTGAACCTTTAGTTCAGCCAGTCTAGTGGAATGGATTATAGAACATTGGCAGTCCATTTCCACAGATCATTACAGTTGATGCTTATTGTATGGACTACTGTTTTACCTACTTGGACTTGACTTGCAGTTTGTCAGTTCAGATGGTCGTTTTATTAGCTGAACAAGATTCTCTTCTCTTTGTTTTTGTCTTGACCAAAGTGGGGGTTTGATGTAAACAACTAAGAAACCTCTTTACCAAAGAACTAATACGAAACACCATTCTACTGATTGTAGTTGCCCACATTTTCCTTTTTGTTTTGTCCAAAGATGACTTTTTATTTTCTTTTTTTTTAAACCTACTTCACCCTTTGCTGTCATTATTTATTTTTATTATACAGGATTATTCAGTTGAGATTGTAAATGTACACTGCTCCAGCCAGTCTTGCTTTATTGGAGCTTCTTACAGCTGCAACAACGACCTGCTTCTGAAATACCAAAAACAAGAAATCTTTAATGTATTCATCATCAACCATGTTTGCTACCAGTTGATTTTGTTTGTTTGTCATATCTAATCATTTATGTAATAGGCCTCATGCTCACTGGGCAACTAACATGAGCTCCTGTTGTTTTGGTGAGGGCGGAAGGCACAGGCCAGCCTCAATGCTGTCAGCCTCAATGCTGTCAGCCTGTAAAATTCTCCGATTGAATGCTGCTATGGCTGGATGTTTTGGGCAATATGGGCCCAGCTTGGAATGATGACTGCTTGCATTCTAGGCATTTGCTCCAAGGCGCATACTGCCTTAAATGTTAGTACTACTCGGTGCACTGTCCGGCTGCAACAGATTTCAGTGTCCTGCTGGCAGCAGGGTTGGTCTGTACGTTCTGCCTGCACCAAAATACCAGGATCTTATGCATTGGGCTAAAGGCCCAGTGTACATAAGGCATAATCCAAAAAGAGTTCTTCAAAATCAAAACCATACTCTAGAGCAGTGTTTCTCAACTCCAGTCCTCAAGGCGCCCCAACAGGTCATGTTTTCAAGCTTTCCATTATTTTGCACAGGTGATTTGATCAGTTTCACTCCCTTAGTAATTACCACAGCCGTTTCATCTGAGGAAAATCCTGAAAACATGACCTGTTGGTGCGCCTTGAGGACTGGAGTTGAGAAACACTGCTCTAGAGGAGGTAACTGATGAATTTGTACTTCAATAGGATGTGTTCTTTATATCAACATAGAAACACCTGGATCCAGTCTGCAAAGGAACAATTTTTGTGGCGCACTCAGGGTTATATTTTGGATTACAAAGCCCTAATTGATAGTCCATGCAAGAAAGGCTGGTGCCATGAAAGTCGGCTAAAACATAAATTTGACAAAAACTACCGGTTTAGATAAAACTATACAACGTTTACATTACACTGGTACTCAATATACTCCATGGTGGAACATAGGAGTTATTATATTCCTCAGTGCACGAACATCCTCTACATGTTTCGCAGGAGGAACAAAGAATACAATCTTCTTTTTTTTTTTTCTTCAATCAAATGGTTTTTATTGAATTTCATATTATACAACAAAAAGAAAACACACATATAGCATATCCATCACATAAGTCCCCTTTCACACTTATACAACTTGTCCCACGATTTTGGACTGTAAAATCACATGACAAGTCATTCTCCATGATTTTCAATGACTTCCATTCATATTGGCACGACTTTAAGTCGTGCCGACTTCAAAGTAGTCCCTGCACTACTTTGGTCCAACTTCCATGCGAGTTGATGTCCATAGACCTCAATGTTAAACCCTCAAGTAGCATGCAAATCGGATCTGAATAATAGACACGATTTCAGTACAACTTTGTAAGCACAAGCAGCTTTTTGACCCTTGTCCCACCCAATCCTTTCAGCATAGTAGCCCCTCCCAAGCACATTTTTCTAACACACATTCACTTCCTGGTTATTCACTCAGCAACAATGTGGTGTTCTTCCTCATGCAATGCTACTGCTGCAGTAGCAATGACAACTGCTGTGGCAATATATTGACTACCAAACATTTTCTGTCACAACACACCACAACAACCAGGAAGCAAACAGGAACTGGAAACAACTATGGCAGGAAAAGGAATTACCTCACACCATGTATGTTTTCATTGGTTAATGCCAAAGTTGTGACAAAGTAGTACTGATCCAAAATCGCAAGACTTTAAAGTCGTACAAGTGTGAAAGGGGCCTAACTCCGCTTAACATCAACACACACAAAAAAAAAAAAAACACACCTCACCCTTGCTGTTTGTGCTCATCAAACCAGATTTCCATCCCCCTCCTTCACATCTTGCCCAAATGAGACCTATATTATTATATAATTGCTTCCCTCCAGGACCATATCTCTTTATTGATTTTCCATATTTTTAGTATACTCAGCTGGTTACTCAGGCAAATTGAAGACTAACCACCAATGGCAGATCTTTGCAATTTTTTTTAGACCATCTCCTATGTTTATATGTCAGTTCCTCACGTCTTAGATTAAAGTTAATTGCTTTGATCTATCGTTGGTGGATATTTTGATATCCGTTTTTGAAGTATAAGTTTACAAGCCATATGCATAGTTCTCAACCACATCACATCCACGTCAACTGGGAGGATATTTTCCGGTATAATCCTTAACAATGCAATTTTTGGATCAGGTTATATTTGCGTAGAGCACGTGGAATTTAAAATGTCAAATATAGACTCCAAGTAGCAACGCAATTTGGGACATCACCACAGCATATGTATAAGTGTGCCTGTACCAGTAATGCATATTGGACAATTTGATGTAGTTGCTTTACCCCAGGAGTACAATTTTAACGGAGTATAGTGGGCTCTATGGATAATAAATAGTTGGGTCAAACACTGTGTAGAGGATAAAGATATCTTTTAAATACCTTTTTCAGAGCTTGCCCACATTCCTCATCGCTAAGTGTCTCTAGATCTCTACACCACCGTCCAAAACTACCCTCTAGTGAATTGATTCTAGCTGTCGTTTGTATAGAAGAGTATATATTTCTTATGAGTAGAATAAGAAAAAATCTACAGATAAAGTAATAAGGTATACTTGTTAAACACCAGTAAATAATACATATGTGCATAAAGAAAAAAACAAATAATTGGGGACATGAAGACATTTAATCGCTTACCGATGAGGGCCCACAGAAACACCAGGGGCCAAACAGCAATGTCACCAGAACTTCCCTGTGGCGGACATAGGGGACTGGATAGGTGATAGATTTACTAGGGCTGTATAGCCAGTGGGCTTGTTGCCTGACGCCAGGTTGGGGGCTATATCTAGCAGGCTCTGCCTGCTAGATGGTGCAGTGGATGGTCGTCCAGGGGGGAAACTGTTGGAGGCTGGTACTCAGGTGAGCAAGGAAGCTGCATTTACTGCTAGGCTTGTCCACGTGTGGCGGTCAACCCTCCATTGTTTTATTGCTGCGTTTTGTTTGTTGGGATATTCCCAGCTGCTATTGCCATCTTTAAAAAGTATTTTTCTCTAGTCACTTAATGGGGCTTATTTTTATTCCTCCTAGGTCTGTTTGATCCTTTTTGCCTTCATACCTAGTAATCTCTACAGTGTAAACTAGGCTGGAGTGTTTCCATACTTGGCCTCTTCATTGCATTTGCCTTCCTGAGTTGCATCCGGAGTACCAGCCTCCAACAGTATCCCCCCTGGGCGACCATCCACCGCACCAACACACCAACTGGCTATTCAGCCCTTGTAAATTCATCACCTAGCCAGTCCCCATGTCCACCACAGGGAAGTTCTGGTAACATTGCTTTTTGGCCCCTGGTCTTTCTGTGGGCCCTAATCGTTAAGCAATTGAATGACTTCATTTCCCCAATAATTTGTTTTTTCTTTATGCACATATGCATTATTTACTGGTGTTTAACCACTTGCCGACCACCACACACACACACACACACACACACATATATGTCGACACAATGGCACAGGCAGGCAAATGGGCGTACCTGTACGTCCCTTCGATGTTCCCGGGCGGCCCGCGATTGCAGTCGGCAAAGGCAGAACAGGGGAATGCCTTTGTAATCAAGGCATTCCCCCGTTCTGCCTAGTGACATGTCACTGATCTACTGTTCGCTGTAAAAATGACAATGGTCCCAAAAATGTGCCAAAAGTGTCCGATGTGTCCACCATAATGTCGCAGTCACAATAAAAATTGCTGACCGCCGCCATTATTAGTAGAAAAAAAAATTATAAAAATGACATAAAACTATCCCCTATTTTGTAGATGCTATAACCAATCAAACGCTTATTGCGATTTTTTTTTTTACCAAAAACATGTAGAAGAATATGTGTCGGCCTAAACTGTTTTTTGGAGATATTTATTATAGCAAAAAGTAAAGAATATTGCATTTTTTTCAAAATTGTCGCTCTATTTTTGTTTATAGCGCAAAAAATAAAAATCGCAGAGGTGATCAAATGGCACCAAAAGAAAGCTCTATTTTGTTTGGAAGCCACATCGCACGACCGCGCAATTGTCAGTTAAAGCGACGCAGTGCCGAATCGCAAAAAGTGGCCTGGTCCTTTAGCTGCAAAATGGTCCGGGGCTTAAGTGGTTAAAGTGATATTAAAGGTTCAAGTTTTTTTTTTTTTTTAAATAACAAACATGTCATACGTCCACTGTGCAGTTCGTTTTGCAGAGAGTGGCCCCGATCATCCTCTTCTGGGGTCCCACAGTGGCTCCCGCGGCTCCTCCCCACATTAGATAACCCCCTTTGGGAAGCTCTCTCCCAAGGGGCTTACCTTGCGGGCGAGCTCCTGTGTCATACACTTGGCGTCCATAGTGTATGACTCGGCCCCGGCGACCGCGTCATTGGATTTGATTGACAGCAGCAGGAGCCAATGGCTGCGCTGCTATCAATCTATCCAATGAAGAGCTGAGAAGCCATGGAGAGAGCGACGCGGGATCGCGCCCACAGAAATTCGGGGCTCAGGTAAGTAAAACGGGGGGGCTGGGGGGCCGGATACTGCAAGGTGTTTTTTCACCTTAATGCATGAGATGGATTGAGGTGAAAAAAACACGAGGGTTTACAACAACCCCTTTTAACATGTATACTTTATTACTTTATCTGTGGATTTTATTCTATGTTCCTCCTGAAGAAGCGGTCTAGAGCCACAAAACATGTGGAGTATGTTCGTGCACTGAGGAACAAAACAACTCCTATGTTCCATCATGGAGTATATTGAGTACCAGTGTAATGTAAACTACTGTGAGGGGGTTAGCTCGGCAGCGGGTGTGTGTGACCCCCGAGATGGGCTCCCCACACAAAAACAGGCCCAGCAAACGGAGGTTGTGGTTTTCAAAATCAAAAAGGTGCGGTTTATTTTCTATTTACAGTGACAAAACACAGCAAAGCAAAAGAAACATAAACAAAATAAATCCTGGTCAACTTGACCTCTGACTAAACATACAGGTTTCCTAACTAACAACTGGGATCAGCCTAGTGCTGTCCTAGTCCCTAAGTCCCTGGTTTTAAATGTCCAAGCAAATAGCCACACAGGCTTTGTCTCACCGCACAGGGGTTCACTCTCCCTAGACAGTCCACACAGGTCTGGTTCCAGGCATGAGCTAACATCTAATGAAGCTGGGAGTTCTTATAGAGGCCTAAATGAGCTGACAAGGTTCAGCTGGTCTCATCTCTGTCTGCACGACGCCCCACACTCTCCCTAGAGGTATGAGTCATCCATGAGCCCACTAGCCTTATACAACTCTCCACCTAGTTGTATAAGTCGGCGTAAAGCCTGAATCTGGGCGAAATATATCTACCCCCCTGGATGCAACCAGGTGACTTTACCTTCCTGCTGTCACATACCCCCCCCCCCCTCTTGTTTTAACCTCGGGGTTGGAACACCAGCAATCAGGCATTCATGTACTCGAGACAAAGCATCCACATTCCCCATTTGAACGCCAGGGCGATGCTTTACTGTGAAGTTGAATTCCTGGAGGGCCAGGAACCACCTATTCACTCTTCTATTTGTTTCCTTGTTTTGAGCCATCCACTTTAACGGAGCGTGATCCGTAACCATGTCAAAGTGCCTACCTAGCAGGTAGTACCGAAGGGAATCTAGAGCCCACTTCACCGCTAAACACTCCTTTTCAACGGTGGCGTAATTTACCTCATGGGACTTCAACTTCCTGCTGAGGTAAATGACTGGGTGCTCTTCCCCGTTCCAGACCTGGGACAATACTGCTCCTAACCCCACATCTGACGCATCACTTTGTACGACAAAGTCTTTAGAGAAGTCGGGTGAGTACAACACTGGCTGGCTACATAAGGCTTGTTTCAAGAATTGGAATGCTGCCTCAGCCTCGGGGGTCCATTTAATCATGACCGACCCTTTCCCCTTCGTCAGGTTGGTTAGGGGCACAGCCTTAGAAGCAAAGTGGGGAATGAATCGCCGATAATACCCAGCGATTCCCAGAAAGGCTCGTACCTGCTTCTTGCTGTTGGGACGTGGCCAACTCTGGATGGCCTCGACTTTGTTGAGTTGGGGTTTTATTACTCCCCTCCCAATGGTGTACCCAAGATATTTGGCCTCCTCCTGCCCAATGGTACACTTCTTGGGGTTAGCCGTAAACCCCGCTTCCCGAACAGAGTCCAGGACTGCTTGCACTTTTGGCAGATGTGAGGCCCAATCTGTGCTATGGACAATTATGTCATCCAGGTAAGCCGCAGCATACTTCCGATGGGGCCTCAGCATCTGGTCCATTTTCCGCTGGAATGTGGCCGGCGCATTCTGTAACCCGAACGGCATTCTTTTATATTGGAATGTCCCGTCTGGGGTTACAAATGCGGTTTTCTCTTTGGCCGACTTGGCCAGGGGGATTTGCCAATACCCTTTTGTGAGGTCAAGAGTCGTCATGTATCGGGCTGTTCCCAGCCGGTCGATCAACTCATCTATACGTGGCATGGGGTAGGTGTCAAATTTTGTAACTTTGTTCAACTGACGAAAATCGTTACAAAATCGCCAGCTCCCATCCGGTTTAGGCACCAACACAATGGGACTAGACCAATCACTTTGGGACTCCTCTATCACCCCTAAGTTCAGCATTTTCTGTACTTCCTCCCGTATTGCCTCCCGTCGGGCCTCTGGGATCCGATAGGGTTTTAACTTCACCCTTTCACCGGGCGGGGTAATGATGTCATGCTCTACCCCAGATGTTTGTCCCGGCAGCTCAGAGAATACCTCCTTGTTGCGAAGCACAAACTCCTTAACCACCTGTTGTTGGGGTTGTGACAAGGTGGCTGCTATTCCAACCTCAGGAATCACGCAACCAGTTTGAGCTGGTGACCAAGTGTCTGCGACTAGGGACTCTCTATCCCTCCAGGCTTTCAACAGATTAACGTGATAGATCTGTTCGGGCTTTCGCCTTCCTGGTTGTCTGACCTTGTAATTCACTTCGCTCACTTTTTCCATTATCTCGTAGGGGCCTTGCCATTTGGCAAGGAATTTACTTTCAACCGTAGGGACAAGTACCAGTATCCTATCCCCCGGGGAAAAGGTACGGGTCTTGGCTCCACGGTTGTACACTCTCTGCTGTGCTAACTGCGCTTGGGCCAAATGTTCCTTCACGATGGGCATTACCTGTGCAATTCGGTCTTGCATCAGGGCGACATGCTCAATCACACTCCTGTGGGGAGAACTCTCACTTTCCCAAGTTTCCTTGGCAATATCCAACAGCCCTCTTGGGTGTCTCCCACACAGTAACTCAAAGGGGGAGAATCCCGTAGAGGATTGGGGCACCTCCCTAATAGCAAACATCAGATAAGGAAGTAGACAGTCCCAATCCTTTCCATCTCTATCCACCACTTTCTTCAACATTTGTTTTAGGGTTTTGTTGAACCTTTCAACCAGCCCATCGGTTTGGGGGTGATACACAGATGTACGTAATTGCGTCACTTTGAACAATTTACACAGCTCCTTCATAACCCGGGACATAAAGGGTGTACCTTGGTCCGTAAGCAGTTCTTTACAAATACCCACCCGGCTAAACACAAGAGATAGCTCTTTGGCTATGGTTTTGGCCGAGGTATTTCGGAGAGGGATCGCTTCTGGATAACGGGTGGCATAGTCCATTATAACTAATATGTACTGGTGCCCCCTAGCGGACTTGATTATAGGACCTACCAAATCCATGGCGATCCTCTCAAACGGGACCTCAATGATGGGTAGAGGGACCAGCGGGCTACGGAAATGTGGCATCGGGGCCGACCTCTGACACACAGGGCAGGAGGAACAATAATTTTCTATGTCCTTCATCACCCCCGGCCAATAGAATCTCTGTAATACCCTCTCTCGGGTTTTCTCTGTCCCCAGATGACCTCCAAGAATGTGCCCATGGGCCAACTCCAACACCAACTTCCTGTAAGGTTTGGGCACCACAAGCTGCTCAACGGTTTCTTCTGCCCTTTTTGCCACCCGATACAGTAGGTCCTTCTCTACGCTGAAGTATGGGTAAGTGCAGGTATTATCTGGGTTCACTAACTCGCCATCTATTTTCACTACGTTTTCCCGTGCCTTTATTAGGGCGGGGTCTTTCAACTGTTCTGTGGCAAAGTTTTCCCTGTGAACCTCAAGATCAGAAAACTCCACAGACGGTAGGTTTTCGTCTGAGGAGGTGGGCTCCTCTCCAGTTTCTTGAGTCTCCCCTGCCAATACTGATAAGGGAAATTCCGGAGAGTCCTCACCACTCTCAGGGGAGTTCTGGCTATCACATTCCTGGTACATAGGGGCACCAGTGGGGGGCTCAGGATCATCCCACAGTTCCCAGAACTTCGGAAAATCCCTTCCCACAATGGCGTCATGCGGTAACTGAGATACTAAGCCCACTGGATGAGAGAGGGTACCTTTGGGGGTCTCGAAACACACTGTAGTCACTGGATACTCTCGGGTGTCCCCATGCACACAAATAACAGCTACCTTGCTATTCCCAGAGACCTCTGTTTTAACTAACTCAGCCTTTATCAGGGTCACAAGGCTACCTGAATCCAACAATACCACAACATTTCTACCATTAACACACATTTTGCATAAATGTTTCTCAGTTCCTCGAATGGCAGTGCATGCGACTGTCGCACACAGCGACTGACGTCTGCCCGTCAGAAAGTCACCCTGCATGGGTTCCTCCACAACCGGGCAATTGGCTGCAATATGTCCCGCTTGCCGGCAGCGGGAGCAAACGATCCTTCTTGCGGCCTCTTGAGCCGCTGATTTCCCAGGCTGTTCTCGCCAAACTTGGGGTAGAGCTCCCACCCTCTCACTCTCTCCACCCTCACCCCTTGGAATCCTCTTATCCGCCCCTGGGGATGGTCTGGTCTTAGGGTGGAAAGTCCGAGTGTCTCTGGAAGAGGCCGTCAGGTTCTCTGTAGCCAAGTATTTCTCCACACGATCCACAATACCATCGGCCGTCTCTGGGTCTCCATGGCTTACCCACTTTTGGATGGCAGTAGGAAGAGCTCTCAAAAACCGATCCATTACAACACGTTCCACAATCTTTGGTGCGGACAAAGTCTCTGGCTGTAGCCACTTTCTGCTCAGGTGAATGAGATCATACATTTGAGACCTGGGGGGTTTTCCAAGCTGGAAAGTCCAGTTATGCACACGCTGAGCCCGGACAGCCTGGGTGACACCCAGCCTTGCCAATATTTCAGCTTTTAGCATCACATAGTCTTTTGCTTGGTTAGGCTCTAGGTCATAGTAAGCTTTCTGCGATTCACCAGTTAACAGAGGAGCCACCAGTCCAGCCCACTGCTCCTCAGGCCACTTTTCTCTTTCAGCGGTCCTTTCAAATGTGGTCAAAAATACCTCTGGATCATCCTCTCCAGTCATTTTTGTCAATAAACGACTCACCCCAAAGGACGCGGTATTAGTGGGACGGCTTTCCTCACTGGTCTGCGGACGTTGCTGCATTACTGCTTCCATCTGTTGTTGTAGTCTCTGCTCTTGCTTCTGCAACAGGTCTATGAAGCGGGCCTCAGATTGCTGCTGGGCTTGTTGCTGAGCCTCCAGACTCTGTTGCAAAGTTGCGTTTGTCTGCTGCTGGGCTGCAAGGCTCTGTTGATGAGCTTGCTGCTGGGCTGCGAAGTTCTTTTGCAAACCTGCATTTGTCTGCTGTTGATTGGCATTTGCTAGAGCCAGCTGCTTCAGTATCTCCTCCATGCTGGCTTAAAAAAAAACTGCCCGCATTCTCCACCAACTGTGAGGGGGTTAGCTCGGCAGCGGGTGTGTGTGACCCCCGAGATGGGCTCCCCACACAAAAACAGGCCCAGCAAACGGAGGTTGTGGTTTTCAAAATCAAAAAGGTGCGGTTTATTTTCTATTTACAGTGACAAAACACAGCAAAGCAAAAGAAACATAAACAAAATAAATCCTGGTCAACTTGACCTCTGACTAAACATACAGGTTTCCTAACTAACAACTGGGATCAGCCTAGTGCTGTCCTAGTCCCTAAGTCCCTGGTTTTAAATGTCCAAGCAAATAGCCACACAGGCTTTGTCTCACCGCACAGGGGTTCACTCTCCCTAGACAGTCCACACAGGTCTGGTTCCAGGCATGAGCTAACATCTAATGAAGCTGGGAGTTCTTATAGAGGCCTAAATGAGCTGACAAGGTTCAGCTGGTCTCCTCATCTCTGTCTGCACGACGCCCCACACTCTCCCTAGAGGTATGAGTCATCCATGAGCCCACTAGCCTTATACAACTCTCCACCTAGTTGTATAAGTCGGCGTAAAGCCTGAATCTGGGCGAAATATATCTACCCCCCTGGATGCAACCAGGTGACTTTACCTTCCTGCTGTCACACTTTGTATAGTTTTATCTACACCTGTAGTTTTTGTCATAAATTGTATCTGGATACTTTACTATGTTTTAACTACCGTATTTATCGGCGTATAACACGCGCCGGCGTATAACACGCACCCCAAGTTTAGGAGGAAATTTTAGGGAAAAAACTTTTAGGAGGGAAGTTTAAGGAAAAATAACTTACATTTAAATGCAGCCTTGTCAGTGTCCATTGCAGCCTTGTCACAGTGCAGCCTTGTCAGTGTCCATTGCAGCCTTGCCCCAGAGTCCATTTCAGCCTTGCCCCAGTGTCGCCGTGCAGCCTTGCCCCAGTGTTGCCGTGCAGCCTTGCCCCAGTGTCGCCATGCAGCATTTTAAAATTGGCGCCGAGACTGTGCGGAGCGGGGCGGACGCCGCCGAGAACGCAGGGACGCAGGGACTGGGCGGAGCCGCCGCCGAGATACACATAGCCGAGTGTACTCGGCTATACTCGGCTTTTCTCGGCTCCGCTCACAGTCACGCCGAGTCCCGCCCTATGATGGACAAAACACAGGTCCAATGGCGGGACTGGGCGTGACTGTGAGCGGAGCCGAGAAAAGCCGAGTATAGCCGAGTACATTCGGCTTTGTGTATCTCGCTGCGCACCGCTCACAGTCAGCGGAGACAGCCCAGGGATGTGGGTATCGGCGTATAACACGCACCCACGATTTCCCCCTGATTTTCAGGGGAAAAAAGTGCGTGTTATACGCCGATAAATACGGTATGTATCAATAAAATTAATATTTTTTACTTGATGTGCAATCTGTTCAGGGTACCGAGATAGTCCTTTCCGCCCCCCACCCCCCCCCCCCCTGCTTTGGAGACCTTTCGTGTGGAACAGTCTCCTTTCACTCAAATAGCCATTATTGCTACTCAGATGATAGTACCCCCAATTTTTTACTCTAGTTAGTTATTTGGAGGCCCCATTGTTATAACAAACTAATTGTGCGTTCACCCAGGTCATTAGAGTATACAATAATAATTGCAGTAAAGAGTAGGTGTATGTTAAATGATAATGTTGCTTGCTTGTTGCAATGCACTTCTAACTACATTTAGGAGTCTAACGTTGCACAAGTTCAGTTGAATTCACCTACCTTTTGTTTGGAATTCACAGTAGTCACAGTACTTCCAAACCTTGATTTTTCCTGAAATATTGATCATAATTATTATAAATGTAAAAAAATATGAGCATTTGTACCTAAAAGGTTCAACTTACCTCAGGAGAGACTAGTACATATTGTGCCTGCAAAAGAAAAAGCACACTAGGTATTGCATTTTATTTATTTTTTAATGGGCCACTAAGTCTTAAAGCCATGGATATTTAAAAAAAATCGAATTTTCTAAATCAAATAATCTCTAACATAGAAGGCGGAAGAACATTGCGCCAATGGTTAAATATTTCCATTCATGCCTCAAAATTATTAAAATTAAAAACGAAAATTACTTAGGCAGGCCATCGGTTATGCAACTGGTGGAAGAAAAGAAAATTTCTCGATTCTCCCATCAACACAGTGTCGATGGGGGAATCCTTCCTGCAGCGCCATTATGTTCTGCAGCTGGGGAGCCCTGCCGGCAGAACACAATGATTAGTGTTGTTGGCTATATCCAGCAGAACTAATCGTTAGGTGTACAACCAGCCTGTCAGGTTTTTCCCAATTGATCAATATGAGTACAAGCAGGATGCCCATACATGGATTGAAATTCAACCAATCCATGCTCAACCAGACGAATTTGAATCGATGTATGGCTGGCTTCACTCTGGATGGAGGAGGAGCAGGGTAACCCTTGAACAGCAGGATCGTCCATCTGGGGAGAGGGTAGTGTTGGATTCACTAGCAGATTTAGATGGATTTGACTCACAAATTAAAGCTGATCTCTAGCTAACACTTTTTTTTAAGGTGGAAGCTTTTAAAAAACTTTATTTGTTCCATAATACAAAAAAAAAACATTAACACTTTTTAAGCAATTACAGCTACAGATTTTTTTTCCCTTTCTGGTGGTTAGGTTTTACAGGAATGAACAAAAAGCTGACCATTATAAGCACCCCTGTCAGTGTTAAATGGTTTGGCTCAACCCTCTCACTGCCATTTTTGCTGGACAGCATGGCCTATTAACGGACGTTGAAAAATAACAGTCCTGCTGGCTAGATCACCAGGTGAAAATAAAGGAAAAAAGCCTAAGATAAAATCGAATGCAGCCACAACATCTAATGCCCCGTATACACGATCGGTTTTCCCGTTGGAAAAAGTCTGGTGAGAGATTTTGGTCGGGAATCCCGACCATGTGTATGCTCCATCAGACTTTTTCCAACGGAAAAACTGCTGGAAAAAGATAGAGAACAGGTTCTCCAGTCAGGAAAAAATCCGATCATAATTTCCTATCGTGTGTACAAATTCCGACGGAAGCAAATCAACGCATGCTCAGAAGCATAGAACTTCATTTTCTCGGCTCGTCGTAGTCTTTTATGTGTTCTTGGCAGTCAAAAGTTCACCGAACTTTTGTGTGACCCTGTGTATGCAAGGCAGACTTGAGCGGAATTCCGTCGGAAAAACCATCCAACTTTTTTCCGACGGGAATTCCGCTCGTGTGTACAGGGCATTAGAATCGGTAAGCTGCAATGCAATCATTTTTGTTTTCTGGTTTATTACCACTTTAAGAATTTTGCGTGCTTTATAACTCTTGGCAACAAAAAGGCTAAACTTTGTGAAATGGACAAAATATACCCTTGCAGTAGACTCCTTGCACTGTAGGGGTTAAATGCTCATTTAGGGGTGCCGGGATAAGCTGAATCTCTCAGTCCTACAGGCTCCATTACTATTTTCTTCTCCTTTCTTCATTGTACAGTACATGAAGGAAGCAGGCATGCAAATGTGGCCCAAAGTGCCTCAGAGAGATGTCAGCACTGTATCCCTGCACCCCTACACTTAATGAACATCTAACCCTTGCGGTGGAGAAGAGCTCCACGGCAAGGGCAGATTTTTGACTATTTCAGGAGTTCAGCTTTAAAGCTATAATGGTCGTCTCATGGTAATTTTTTGCAAGTTTGTAAAATCACAGATGTGTAACAAGTGGTGACCATTAACTGTCTCCCGGAGCTTGAGCTGTCACAAGTTGGAATGAAATATAGTTGAAAACCCCTGTGTCCTATACAAGATTGGATACATACTGTATATGGGCAAAGCAGAAAACATTTGGAAAACAAACGCTGGTATTGCATTATCCTCTTACCCAGTCCTCAGGACACGGGGAAGTCCATGATTTGCATTTATCTTTTAGCAATCCTGTAGAAGTGGTATTTCCATTATAAATATAGACTCGACCTGCCTGAGAACCGAACATTGAGGTGTAGACACCAGTCCATAAAGGTGAGGTCACAATGATTTCATCTGCAGGTCAAATATACAAACACATGATTTATCTTTTCAGTGCAATACAGCCCTAACTTTTTTGTTTCTTTGCTGTATACAATACATGCTAATCAATCTTACTAGAATCAACTGAATATTTTAAATTGAAAAATATAATATGTTTCTATTTGTATCAGTTTATATATTTTTTATTCACAAAGACTTTAATGTCAATTAGGGATAGCTTGCTTCTAAAAACGTTGTCCAGTTATGTGCTTTTTTTTTTTTTGTCTTTTCATGCAATTATTGTATTAAGATTATATTGGGTTATTTGTCTTTTTTTAGTTACTTTGCCAATTTAAGAGTGCAGATCCACAGATTTCATGGATATTCAGCTCCCTGCTTAGTTTAGCAAAGCTCAAGAGGAGTGGAGCTGATATGCTACCTTGATTTAGTGTAAAGCTTCCAGTGGTGAAGCAGCTCAGTATTTGGTCACTACCCAATACTGTATGAATCCTTACAGGTTGACCTATAAACATCATTTGGGGGGGGGCAACGAAAAAAACCTGACACATTTTATCGTAGAGAAAAAATACCCAACAGTTGTAACCTGATTTAAAAAAAGTTGAGTAACATTAGAAAAGCAATCTTATTAAAGCAGATTTGTTTCATACCGAGGCCATCGTCATCCAGATCACTTAGAAGCAGCTTTGAACCATAGCGAGAAAGTTCTCCACTCCCTCTTAGGGTTCCCAGTGGAGATGGATTCTTTGTATTTTTGAGTTCATATACTGTGGATGTTCCAGCATGATGCAAAGTTCTTGATATGAACATCATTTTTAAAACGGTATCTAAAACAATTTGAAGTGGTTATTTTAAATTGAACAGATTTTGTAAACCATGTGGCTTTATATAAAGTAATATTAGCCTAACATAACATCTTTAATGACGGAGAGCTGCCAAAGCATTATGCATACCATAATTGCACAATATTTCAAAGCAAGTTGCTTTTATAACCTAGCAAACACCACAGAGCCAATTGCATGTTAGAAATAGAGCTGAATTTAAAATATCTAAATCCTCTGAAGATCTTTTTTTACCATTGCCCCAGGCCTCCTGCTGGAGAGGTATACTGTTAAGAGTGATAATTTCAAAAAATGCATAGAATTTAGCAATCAAGTATGGAGTAGGGAATAAGGGATACTGAGTGGTTCAGAGTAGGGGTGAGCTTGTTTTTGGTATGAACCTGGAAGTTACAGTAGCTGTCAATGCTGGGCCAATGAACTGCAGGCGGGAAATTACCCGTCACCCTGCTGCACATATACAAAGGGGCAGGGATGTTCCTGTCACTATTCTAATGTAGCTACATGGCTCATATTAGGTCAATGTTGTCACAAGCATCCCGCCCTTTTGTGTACATCAGCTGCAGTGTGGGGAATATCCCGCACATAGCTTATTGGCCCAGCAATGACAGCTAACTTCCAGGTTCAGAAAAAATTGGGTTTGGACTGAACCCAAGCCCAAACCCAAGCTCAATACTAGTTCTGAGCATCCAATGCATTTGGTATTGCCTCACTACCTGTTGCACTTAATGAAATATTTGCCCATCTCTTTTTAGCCATAGGCTATTTCTTCCAGTCTTAGGTTGTTCATACACAGCAGATCTCTTTTAAACATTTTAACAAAAAGTAAGAGATTTACCAGTCACTATAATGATGTTTATGAAACCCATTCCACCATGCAATGTCTCTAATCCATGTATTATAAAGGATGTTACATTTCCCACAGGAAAAAGTGAAAAGCCCTATTTTGTTATGGTCAAATCCAAATATCAGCACTAAATTAAGCCAGCCACAGACATAAGATGGGTGGTTTGCCACTGTCTCTAGTTTCTTTTCCAATGGTTTTTATTGGAATTTTTCAATAACATAAAAGTGTGGTACAGTACAAAAAAAACATTCTTTGGTTCAGCGTATTACAAAGTACAGGGTTCATACAAAAAAAAGAGGAAGGTTTAACCAATGGCTCTTGAACCCGTGTGTGACCGTCGATTCTTTAGTCAGGTAGCGAGGCTGTTGGCGATATATGGTCTTAACAGTAGATAGTAGAATGTACTTGAATAACTTCTGCTGCCACAGTCTCTAGTTTAAACAATTTAGCATGTTTTTTCATTTCAAACAGTAGAGGGTGAACATTAGAGTTTCATTTTCTAAGGCAAAAAATAAACTGTAAAATTTTTGCAGACTTTGCTTACGCCCCGAGTCTCAGTGATGTAAAATATATATATGCTAAATTTCAAGAAGATTGGATAATATTTAGAGGTTGCACACATTGATCTGTTTTGTAAAAGTAGGCAAAAAATAAGATTTTTCAATGTTAATTACTTTTTATTGGGAAAACTAGAAATCACAAACTTAAAATACTATTAAAACTATACACTAAGATTAATAGGTAATATGATAAGCAAAACATGTGTTATATTAATCAACTTTGAACGATGCAATCCCTTGTTTTGTTCGCTTTGTGACGACTTTTCTGTGATGCTCGACTACCCTCAACAAGAGTTGTTTTTGTTGTTCATCTCTGACCGATTTGTTCTACTTTTTTGTCAGAGCAATTCCTCTTTCTGCGGTATCATTGACAACCTTAAGAGCGTTCACATGGCTTCTTAGAGAATTGCTGCAGTATTCTGTCACATCATGGATCCCAAACAATTTAAAGAATGACTTTGTTTTATTTGTAACTAAATGGCTCAGGTCTTTTCCTTCAAAAACCATGTTTTTACCCTCTAATCGTTTTACTTCCTTTTTTTGCAGGTTTGGTTTCTAAATTTGTAGTCATATTTTCCTTAACAGCCTGAGTAATACATTCGTCCAAAAAAGCCAATCCTACGTTTGTTTCTGACAGATACCAAAAGGTGTCTCTTAGCAAATGTGAGAGCACATTTTTTGACGTCTGCATCTGGGTAAGTGCTCAGAAGCTGTAGCGTATCCAAATCATTCTTTGGAGCCCATCGACTTACAATTGCCTCATGCCAAAAGCGAACATATATGAGGCTGACAAAATGTGCAACCCGTTTCATTCCTTTCAATTGTCGTTGAGGAATATTCAACTGTTTAGTGAAGAGGACAATTTTAAGTGCATATATTGCCTTTGCCGTCCACCTTGCTTGATGCAGTGCCCCTGGGATCCTGAAACTGAAGTAGTTTTTAGACCAACCTCCTAGGTACAGGAGTGAGTTGTAATAACTCTTTGTAGTCTTCGATTTTCTTTGCCATTTTACTTCTATTGATGGCCCGAGCTCGGTAAACGGTAGCTGTAGATATGGAAATTTTTGAAACATCATGACCAAGGCTGTTTGCAGTTGCTATAAATGACGTACTTGCTTGTCGAATAGATAGCTGTTCTCGATCCCAAGTAGACGTGAGTGTCTGATCAAGAGGTTTTAATCTAGGACTTGAACGTAATTCTTTCGTTGCTGGAGGCGAAAACTCAGCCTCTTCGGCACTAGGTGCTTGTGATGATGCAGATGAGTCTTCCAGTATAACTGTCTTATTGATTTCAGCGATAGCTTTGTAATGTTTATTCTTATATGAATCTTTTTTTTCTTCTTTTGTACACTTCGTTCAATGTTAGAAATTTCACTAGTTTGTGATAAAAGTGATCAATGCCTGCAACACCTAAATATTATCCAATCTTCTTGAAATTTGGCATATATATCTTTTACATCCCTGAGACTCGGCGTAAGCAAAGTCATGTGAAAATTACATCTTTCCCTTTTTCTTTATTATATATTTTTTTGAGCATCTTATGTTGGCTATTTTGGAGATCAAGCTCTCAACCAATGTGGACATTATATGGAATTAATCCTGGTTTCTAGGCGACCCCTCTCCCCATCTTCCCCACGCTCACTGGTTTTGTTGAACAGACACTTTAGAAAGTAACACATAATTTAAAAAAAATAGAATTGAGTTTTATAACTCCATACACTTTATATTCTCTTTTTTTTTATTTTTTATTTTTTTCACATATAAATTATATTTTTTATAAACACCCTTTTTTATTTTATTTTTTTAATTATATCAAATATTAGCTGATAATTTAAATTTTATAGATAGAATAGACACATTATACATACATACAGTGGGTACGGAAAGTATTCAGACCCCCTTAAATTTTTCACTCATTAATGTACACACAGCACCCCATATTGACAGAAAAACACAGAATTGTTGACATTTTTGCAGATTTATTAAAAAAGAAAAACTAAAATATCATATGGTCCTAAGTATTCAGACCCTTTGCTCAGTATTTAGTAGAAGCACCCTTTTGATCTATTACAGCCATGAGTCTTTTTGGGAAAGATGCAACAAGTTTTTCACACCTGGATTTGGGGAACCTCTGCCATTCCTCCTTGCATATCCTCTCCAGTTCTGTCAGGTTGGATGGTAAACGTTGGTAGACAGACATTTTTAGGTCTCTCCAGAGATGCTCAATTAGGTTTAAGTCAGGGCTCTGGCTGGGCCATTCAAGAACAGTCACGGAGTTGTTGTGAAGCCACTCCTTTGTTATTTTAGCTGTGTGCTTAGGGTCATTGTCTTGTTGGAAGGTAAACCTTCGGCCCAGTCTGAGGTCCTGAGCATTCTGGAGAAGGTTTTTGTCCAGGATATCCCTTTACTTGGCCGCATTCATCTTTCCCTCGATTGCAACCAGTTGTCCTGTCCCTGCAGCTGAAAAACACCCCCACAGCATGATGCTGCCACCACCATACTTCACTGTTGGGACTGTATTGGACAGGTGATGAGCAGTGCCTGGTTTTCTCCACACACACCGCTTAGAATTAGGGCCAAAAAGTTCTATCTTGGTCTCATCAGACCAGAGAATCTTATTTCTCACCATCTTGGAGTCCTTCAGGTGTTTTTTTTAGCAAACTCAATGCAGGCTTTCATGTGTCTTGCACTGAGGAGAGGCTTCCGTCGGGCCACTCTGCCATAAAGCCCTGACTGGTGGAGGGCTGCAGTGATGGTTGACTTTCTACAACTTTCTCTCATCTCCCGACTGCATCTCTGGAGCTCAGCCAAAGTGATCTTTGGGTTCTTCTTTACCTCTCTCACCAAGGCTCTTCTCCCCCGATAGCTCAGTTGGGCCGGACGGCCAGCTCTAGGAAGGGTTCTGGTCATCCCAAACGTCTTTCATTTAAGGATTATGGAGGCCACTGTGCTCTTAGGAACCTTAAGTGCAGCAGAAATTTTTTTGTAACCATGGCCAGATCTGTGCCTTGCCACAATTCTGTCTCTGAGCTCTTCAGGCAGTTCCTTTGACCTTATGATTCTAATTTGCTCTGACATGCACTGTGAGCTGTAAGGTCTTATATGGACAGGTGTGTGGCTTTCCTAATCAAGTCCAATCAGTATAATCAAACACAGCAGGACTCAAATGAAGGTGTAGAACCATCTCAAGGATGATCAGAAGAAATGGACAGCACCTGAGTTAAATATGAGTGTCACAGCAAAGGGTCTGAATACTTAGAACCATGTGATATTTCAGTTTTTCTTTTTTAATAAATCTGCAAATATGTCAACAATTCTGTGTTTTTCTGTCAATATGGGGTGCTGTGTGTACATTAATGAGGACAAAAAATAAACTTAAATGATTTTAGCAAATGGCTGCAATATAACAGAGTGAAAAATTTAAGGGGGTCTGAATACTTTCCGTACCCACTGTGTGTGTGTGTGTGTGTGTGTGTATATGTATGTATGTGTGTGTGTATATATATATATATATATATATATATATATATAATTACAGTCATGCTCGAAATTGTTGGCACCCCAGAATTTTTTTCAGAAACTGCAATACTTTTCTGTGAGAAATACTTGATTAACACATGTTTTGCTATACACATGTTTATTCCCTTTGTGTGTATTGGAACAAATCAAAAAAAGGGAGGAAAAAAAGCAAATTGGACATAATGTCACACAAAACTTCAAAAATGGGCTGCTCAAAATTCTTGGCACCCTTTAAAAACTGTGGATAAATAAGATTGTTTCAAGCATGTGATGCTCCTTTAAACTCACCTGGGGCAAGTAACAGGTGTGGGCAATATAAAAAAACACCTGAAAGCAGATAAAAAGGAGAGAAGTTCACTTAGTCTTTGCATTGTGTGTCTGTTTGTGCCACACTAAGCATGGACAACAGAAAGAGAAAAAGAGAACTGTCTGAGGACTTGAGAACCAAAATTGTGAAAAAATATAAACAATCTCAAGGTTACAAGTCCATCTCCAGAGATCTAGATTTGCCTTTGTCCACAGTGCGCAACATTATCAAAAAGTTTGCAACCCATGGCACTGTAGCTAATCTCTCTGGGCGTGGACGGAAGAGAAAAAATTGATGAAAGGTTGCAACGCAGGATAGTCCGGATGGTGGATAAGCAGCCCCAAACAAGTTCCAAAGAAGTTCAAGCTGTCCTGCAGGCTCAGGGAGCATCACTGTCAGCGCAAACTATCCGTCGACATTTAAATGAAATGAAAGGCTATGGCAGGAGACCCAGGAGGACCCCACTGCTGACACAGAGACATAAAAAAGCAAGACTACAGTTTTTGCCAAAATGTACTTGAGTAAGCCAAAATCCTTCTGGGAAAACGTCTTGTGGACAGATGAGACCAAGATAGAGCTTTTTGGTAAAGCACATCATTCTACTGTTTACCAAAAACGGAATGAGGCCTACAAAGAAAAGAACACAGTACCTACTGAGAAATATGGTGGAGGTTCATTGAAGTTTTGGGGTTGTTTTGCTGACTCTGGCACTGGGTGCCTTGAATGTGTGCAAGGCATCATGAAATCTGAGCATTACCAAAGGATTTTGGCTCTCACTGTAGAGCCCAGTGTCAGAAAGCTGGGTTTGCGTCCGAGATCTTGGGTCTTCCAGCAGGAAAATGACCCCAAACATATGTCAAAAAGCACCCAGAAATGGATGGCAACAAAGCGATGGAGAGCTCTAAAGTGGCCAGCAATGAGTCCAGATCTAAATCCCATTGAACACCTGTGGAGAGATCTTAAAATTGCTGTTGGGAAAAGGCGCCCTTCCAATAAGAGAGACCTGGAGCAGTTTGCAAAGGAAGAGTGGTCCAAAATTCCGGGTGAGAGGTGTAAGAAGCTTATTGATGGTTATAGGAAGCGACTGATTTCAGTTATTTTTTCCAAAGGGTGTGCAACCAAATAAAGGGATTTTTATAACAGCTTACCTGTAAAATCCTTATCTTGGAGTACATCACGGGACACAGAGCGACTTAGTCATTACTAATGGGTTATATAGATACCTTCAGGTGCTGGCACTGGCAACTTCCAAAACCGGAAGTACCCTCCCCTATATAAGCCCCTCCCATCCGGGAGCACCTCAGTTTTGTAGCAAAGCAATAAGTGTCCCAAAAAGAAGGGTGGGAGCTCTGTGTCCCGTGATGTACTCCAAGAAAAGGATTTTACAGGTAAGCTGTTATAAAAATCCCTTTTTCTTTTTCGTACATCACGGGACACAGAGCGACTTAGTCATTACTAATGGGACGTCCCAAAGCAATGCCAAATGAGGGGAGGGATACACTATACATAAGCTGGGCGCCATCAGGCATGAGGATCTTTTGCGGCCTGCAACACACTGCGCCCAAAGGCGACATCCTCCTGACTTCTAACGTCTACCTGGTAGAATCTAGTAAACGTGTGTACTAAAGACCATGTTGCGGCCTTACAAACTTGAGCCAGGGAGGCCTGGTGATGCACTGCCCATGAAGTTCCAACTGCTCTTGTGGAGTGCGCCCTAACTTTGAACGGAGGCGGTCTCTTTCTCAAGCCATAGGCTTGTATTATGACCTGTCGAATCCACTTGGCTAAAGTAGATTTTGATGCTGCCTGACCCTTTCTGGGGCCTTCCGGCAGAACAAACAAAGTATCCGTTCTACGAATCTGAGCAGTGGCTTTTAGATAAGCTTTAACTGCTCTTACTACATCCAAAGAATGCAATAACTTTTCCTCTACCGAGCTAGGTTTGGGGAAAAAAGAAGGAAGAACCACATCTTGGTTCAAATGAAACCTCGATACCACCTTAGGAAGAAAGGCTGGATGAGGACGTAATACTACTCTGTCCTTATGGACAACCAGATATGGCTCCTTACAGGACAAGGCGGCTAATTCCGATACTCTTTTAGCCAAACAAATGGCTACTAAGAAAATCAATTTCCTGGTGAGAAGAACCAAGGAAATGTGTTGCAATGGTTCAAACGGTTGTTTCTGTAAAACCGACAGAACCAGGTTTAAGTCCCATGGACATATGGGAATACTAACCGGAGGGCTAATACGCATCACTCCTTGTATGAGGCTTTGACTAAAGAATGCAAAGCCAAGGGCCTTTGAAAAAATATTGACAAGGCCGAAATCTGACCCTTGATAGTACTCAAGGCAAGCTTCCTATCTACAGCCCACTGTAGGAAGTCCAGAATCCTACCTATGACGTACTTACGTGGATGCCATTTCTTGGCCTCACACCACGTGATGTACGCCTTCCAGATCCTATAATAGATCTGCCTGGATACCGGCTTCCTGGCATTGATCATGGTAGATACCACAGGATTAGAGAGCCCTCTCTTTTTTACAATGTGGGCTTCAATAGCCAGGCCGTCAAACCTAGGGCTGGTAAGGAAGGGTGGTATATCGGTCCTTGCGAAAGCAGGTCCGGACGATGTGGGAGGGTCCAAGGACTCCCCACTGACATTTTTACAATCTCCGCGTACCATGCCCTTCGGGGCCACGCTGGAGCCACCAGAATCACTGGTTTCTTTTCTACCCTGATTCTGCGGATTAATCGCGGTAACAATTGTGGCGGTGGGAATGCATATATCAGCTTGAACTGATCCCAAGGGAACACTAGGGCATCCGAGCCGCAAGCTGGGGGATCCCTTGTGCGAGACACAAATCTGTCCACCTTTGCATTGAATCTGGATGCTAGCAGATCTACATCCGGTGTTCCCCACCGCTGGCATATTGCCTGGAAAACCTCGGGGTGAAGAGACCATTCCCCCGGGCATAATTGCTGGCGACTTAAAAAGTCCGCTCTCCAATTTTCCACTCCTGGGATGAAAACCGCGGATATGGCTGGGACATATCTTTCTGCCCATTCCAGGATGCAATTCGCTTCCCTCTGGGCTGCACGACTCCTGGTGCCACCCTGGTGATTGATATATGCCACTGCTGTGGCATTGTCTGATTGAATTCTGACAGGGGACCCTTGGAGTTTGGATGTCCATGCTACTAGGGCATACCGGGCTGCTCGTATCTCTAAGAGATTGATGGGCAGGGCCTTCTCTGCTTCTGACCACTTGCCCTGGAGAGACCATTGCTCCAGTACTGCCCCCCAGCCTATGAGGCTGGCATCTGTAGTGACCACCTTCCAAGAAACCGGACTGAAGGGTTTCCCTTTTTCCAGATTCTGGGGCACCAACCACCAATGGAGGCTCTTGCAAACGGAAGGGGACAGGGACATTGGTAAGTCTAAAGCCTGAACTTTTTTGTTCCAGGCTGACAGTATGGCCCTCTGCAAGTTCCTTGAATGGAATTGACCGTAGGGTACTGCTTCGAATGAAGCCACCATTTTTCCCAGCAGCCTCATGCACAGGCGTATGGATGGTTTTCTTTTTGTACCCACTAAGTGGGTCAAATCTTTTAAAGACGACACCTTCTCTGGAGGTAAGAAAATCTTTCTCTGATTTGAATCCAGCCTTAGCCCTAAGTATTCCAGACTTTTGACTGGTCTTAGAGCTGACTTGTCCCGGTTGATAATCCAACCGTGATATTCCAGATACTTGATTGTCTTGTGAATAGCTACTTCCAGCTTTTCCACTGAGTGGTCTATTAGTAGCAGGTCGTCTAGATATGCCATTATCGTTACACCTTGTGTTCTTAGATTGGCCAATAGTGGGGCCAGAATTTTTGTGAACACTCGTGGTGCTGTGGGCCGGAAAGATGGGAATATGCAGATAAGCATCCCTTATGTCGATCGAGGCTAACCATTCCTGCCCTTGTAGGGCGGTGGCCACCGATCGGATCGACTCCATCAGAAAAGTCCTGATATTTAGGAACTTGTTTAGCCCTTTTAGATTTAATATGGGCCTCACGTCCCCATTTGGTTTGGGGACTGTGAAAAGGTTCGAGTAAAACCCGAACCCGCTTTCTTCCAGGGGAACCTTCATGATTACACCTTGGAGCAATAGTTGTTCTAGTGCCAGAAGGAGGGATCCTCTCTTCTGGGGATCGCTTGGCACGTTTGACCTCATAAATTGGGCAGGAGGAGTGTCTTTTAACTCCAGCTTGTATCCCAGACTTACTGCGGAGAGCACCCATCTGTCTCTGATGGTGTCCCGCCAGGTCTCTGTGAACAACTGAAGTCTTCCCCCCACCCGATTGAGTGGGGGCAACCCTTCATGACTTGGGGGGAGGTTTTGTACCTCTCTTGACCCAGGGTTTCTTGTTACCCTGTGATTGTCCATGATTTCTGCCCCCTGAACTTGACCGCGGAGGCCGTCGGAACTGTTTCACAGCCGATGTGCCAGGGACTGGAGAAGTAGGCTTCTTTAAAGAAGGACTTCTACTCTTGTTCTTAACCGGTAAGAGTGAACTTTTACCGGCAGAAATTTTCTGGATATATTTGTCCAGATCTTCTCCAAATAAGCGTTCTCCATGAAATGGGAAGCTAACCAGCAATTTCTTACAGGGAGCTTCAGCAGACCAGTTTTTGAGCCATAGAAGCCTACGCATATGTACTACAGACAGCGTAAAGTGGGAGGCCTGTTGGATTGTATCCTTTATGGCGTCCACCGCAAAACACAAGGCTCTAGGTAGGTCAGCTAGGGCAAGAGCCTGCTGATCTGGTAAGTCCCTTAAGACTTGTTTCAACTGATCTTTCACCGCTTGGCAGACTCCAATCGCTGCTACTGCAGGTTGTGTCACCATGCTTGCTGTAGAGAAAGCAGATTTTAGTAAAGACTCCAATTTTTTATCTATTGGGTCTTTGAACATTGGAACATTATCTACTGGACATGTCAGTGATTTGTTCACACAAGAGATGGCTGTGCCCACTGTAGGGACCCTCCATTTTTTTATGAACTTATCCTCCATGGGATAGATCACTGGAAATCTCTTGGGGGTAGTAAATATTTTATCAGGATGCTCCCAATCCTGGTAAATAAGCCCTTCCAATAAAGGGTGGATTGGGAAGGAACAGACAGCCTGGGGAGCTTTCAGCGACCACAGCGAGGAAACCGTAGTGGTTGATGGTTCCGCCAGAGGCATTTTAAATGCTGATCGGACCATGTTAGTCAGAGACTGAACCCATAATCTTTCAGCCTGAGATGCTGAGAAAGGTTCTTCCACTGTTGATTCCTCTATAACTGAATCAACCTCATCCTGATCCCCTTCAGGTAGGTCGATCTCTGTGTGGGGCTGTTCCTCCACTAACAGGCACTCTGAAGGAGGAGACGGAGATCGGACGCGCTTTCCCTGTGACAGGGAAGCAGCGATCAATGCTGTTAATCTCTCTTCCAATCCTCCCAGAGTTGAGGATAAAACCTCCTCTGTTATATATACAGGAGCAGGTGGACTGGGGACAGCCGCAGCACCAGGCACTCCTGCGGGGTTCCTACGGCTACTAATCTCTGAATTTTCAGGGGAGATTGGTGCAGTACAAGCATGCCCAATATCCTCAGAGCCCGATGGAGACCCCTTTGGCTTCCTGGAAGACTTATTTCCGGAGCGTCTGGACGACATATCCTTTAAGCACAAAGCTGAGGTATTCCCGTTGTCGTACACCAATTTTGCTGGTAATAGTCTAACACAGTTGCTGCTATATACCAGCTGGTGTCCACTAAAGTGCCTTTCTATGGGGATGCCTGCATCAACCGCCTCTGTGTGCCCCGTTTTGTTGCTAGCTCTGTTTGCATCCAGCTGACACTTGTACTGTGTCTTTTATACATGCTGGGACGCCTGCACATGCGCAGAAGCGCCGCGGCGCGCATCGAGCGTCATCCACCCGCCCCGCCCCTTTTTTTTCATAGGAGGCGCATGCGCCATTGGCGCCCTTTTCGAAACCAAGCAGGGACTAGGAGCCAGGGCCCTTTTTGCCGGAGGGCCTGTGCGGTGGATGAGCGCAGCAACAGGGCAGAGGAAGTGGATTCCCACAGAGAACTTACCAACTGCCTGGATCTTTTGACTTGAGAAAACCAAAGATCCACATGACAAGAAAAAATGGACCACAGCGGCCTCTAGTGGTTTAACACAGGTACCGCGGTCCTCTTCTTTTTTTTTTTTTTTTTTTCTTGACTACTATTAAAATTTTACATTTTCCAGTAGTTACAGGCATACACAGATATTAGCGGGAATACCGTTAGGTAACAGACAGAAAGACAAATTAGGCTTGGGGGTCCCCCAATAGAACCAAGTTCCTGGGGGCCCCCACTTACCTGTTCCCCGCCGCAGGACTATGTTTGGTCCACAGAAGCCCAAACTTCACCTATCACGGCAGGCATTGTAATTAAACCTTCAGGGACCGGGTTCCCAAGGATTCCACTCCCCTGGACCTGTATAGCACCCTGCACAGAAAACATCTTGGTCGTGGGTATGACCAGAGCTCTGGATCCCAGGGTCCAGCCCTCCTAAGAGAGGCATTACAGGCAAAACCTTGCTCTTCTGTTGCAAGGCCCGGGTACCGACCGTTTAGCTATGAAGCTTTTTTGGTGGGATCCGGAACAGCTTACTAAGGCCCGTAAAAGAACCTGTACGCAAGCCCAGTGAAAACACATGTTACTCTTTGGCCAACACCTTAGACACTGGCAAAAAACTGAGGTGCTCCCGGATGGGAGGGGCTTATATAGGGGAGGGTACTTCCGGTTTTGGAAGTTGCCAGTGCCAGCACCTGAAGGTATCTATATAACCCATTAGTAATGACTAAGTCGCTCTGTGTCCCGTGATGTACGAAAAAGAAATTAAGTTAAGGGTGCCAAGAATTTTGAGCAGCCCATTTTTGAAGTTTTGTGTAACATTATGTCCAATTTGCTTTTTTTCCTCCCTTTTTTTTGATTTGTTCCAATACACACAAAGGGAATAAACATGTGTATAGCAAAACATGTGTTACTGCAATACTTTTCTGTGAGAAATACTTGATTTTCTTGAAAAATGTCTGGGGTGCCAACAATTTCGAGCATGACTGTATATGTATGTATATATGTGTATATATATATATATATATATATATATATATGTGTGTGTGTGTGTGTGTGTGTGTGTGTGTATATATATATATATATATATATATATATATGTGTGTGTATATGTATATAGTATTTTGGGGATTTATAATAGAATGGACAATATATAATTTAGCACTGACTGAGAAGTGGGAAAGGGGGGAGACAGGGAGCCTGATTTTGATTTTGGACGGAAATATTCAGAAAATATGACTATTACTATATGCATATTGAATTTATAAGTTTCCAAGGGACTGCTTTAATACCTATTAGAAAGGAGAGTAAAGTGAGAGTTTGGGGAGGAGGGAGGGAGGAAGAAGGAGAGAAAGGAAGCGATTTTTCTTTCCCCCTTTTTATTTTTTTCTCCTTCGTACTCTTTCCCCCTTTTTTTTAATATTTCATATATATATATTTTTTTTAATCAAAGGAATACGATAAGGAATATATGTATAATATCAAATAATAATATAATATTTGAAATAGTGAATTTTTTATTTTTTTGGGTGATATAGAAATATAAAAGAGTAGCGGGGGGAAGGATTGGGTATGAGTAAGAAATGGAGAAATAGTAGAGGGGGAGATGAAAGAAAGGAGATATTTGAAGAAAGTATGTCAATTTATATCGCCTTATACTGTCTATATCGTGGTAAAAGTGGAAGAGATAGAGGATAAAATACCCCACGGATTTCCTCTAAGATATTAAAAGGGTGTGGTGTTTTCACCATGAGAGAGGTGAAGAAGGGAATACCGTGGGGGATCCAGGAAAGTAGAATAGACAGAGATTAGACAGAGAGCCCTTAAAAATGTTCTTGGTTTATTTTTATAAAGTGATTTCTATGACTCTCCCCCCCCCTTTTTTTTTGTTGTTTGTTTCGTGGTAATTCCACCATACTGTTTATTATAAGACCGAAGATAGGGTCCTTCGAAGCTGGTTTTGGTACTACTAGATGACATTTGAGGGACAATATGATGGTTCATTTTTTTGTACTATCCTATCGCAATCGATTATGTGATGTTTTGAAGCTGGGGGAGGAGGGGGGAATGGGGAGCTCTGCACCCGCCCATTGCAGACACAACCCCCAATTAGGTTTGCGCTTCATATCGGTTTAGAACCGAGGAGCGTAGTTAGCAGTATTGTGCTAAATAATAGAGAGGGTTTTTTTTTTAAGATTTTACTATGGAGGCCATTAAAGTGACCTTGTTTAATGTGAGGGGGCTAAACACGCCGGAGAAGAGACGGATGCTCCTACATGATATGCAAGGATCTAAAACTGATATTGTTTTTATACAAGAGACACATTTTAGAGAAGATAAAATACCCAGTTTGCAAAGTAAGTCATTTCCGGTAACCTATCATTCAACTAATCAAGTAGCAAAATCAAAGGGGGTTTCGATCCTTATATCAAGTAAAGTACCATGGGGGTATATAGATTCAATCAAAGACCCAGGATGACGCTTTTTGTTTGTAAAAGGCACAATAGGAGAAGCGGAAATTACTTTGGCAACATCGTATGCTCCCAATGAACATCAAGAGATCTTTATAAGTAAAACACTTAGGAAATTGATGGAGTTTAAAATAGGACAACTGATAATGGGTGGAGATTTAAACATCCCCTTAATACCAGTAGAAGATACATCAACTGGAGGGTCAACCATTTCTGATAGGGCACGTAAAAACATAGCTCAATCTCTTTATAAAAATCAATTAATTGATTATTTCACCCTACAGAAAAGGACTATACCTTTTATTCCTCTCCCCATAAAACATATTCTCGTATCGACTATTTTCTTATTCCACATGCCCAACTTCATGCAGTTCAAGATGTTACTATTGGCTCCATTATCTGGTCAGACCATGCACCGATGTCCCTGATTTATGCCCTACAAGACTCCCCCCTGACTGGGTCCAACTGAACGAAAACGGAAAATTGTATCATACTTACCAGTAATTTTCCTTTCCTGGTGCCTATCCATGGCAGCATACCTGTGACAAGCTCCGCCTTGGCTCCTCCCTCAGGACTAGTGAATATTATAAAAGAGTTAGTTAGCACAGCCCCAGCATTCTCCGTAATATAGAATACCGAGGGTGGGATTGTATGCTGCCATGGATAGGCACCAGGAAAGGAAAATTACTGGTAAGTATGATACAATTTTCAGTTTTCCTGGTGCCTCCATGGCAGCATACCTGTGACAAATAACTAGCTGATATGGGTGGGATGATGCTCAGAGGTTTATTTTAAAGAGATTATTATCATCATTTAGAGGAAGAAGCAAAGACCGATTTGACCGCCTGTCTGCCAAACTCCACCAATGAGAGCGCTCCTGGGTCTACTCGGTAATGTTTCAGAAACGTATGTTGGAACAACCAAGTCACTACCATGCAAATAGTTTCAATTGACACATTCGCTTTTGCCACCCAAGAGGCAGAAACCGTTCTGGTGGAGTGTGCCCTGACTATCGAAGGGGATCCCAGTCCTTTTGCCCTGTACACCTTGTGGATGAGTTTAACGAACCATGAGGCAATCGTTCTTGCTGACGCCTCCTTGCCTTTGTTTATGAACAACCTGATAGAGTCCCTGAAGGATGCTGTAGCCTGCAGATAGCATCTCAAAGTGGAGGCAATGTCCAGCTTGTGAAAAGAACCTGAGTCTTGTTCTGAAAATGTTGGAAGTGCCCAAGGCTCAGACATGTTCGAGGATGATGTGACCTTGGGGCTAAATCCTTGCACCGTTCCGAGTTCTACTCTGTCAGGATCGAATATGATATGATGAAGATCCGCTCCTAAAGCTTGGAGCTCTGAAACCCGTCTGCTGGAGGTTATGGCTATCAAGATAGCTTCAGGGTTAGATTCCAAAGCGATGCTGACTCCGAAGAGGCAAGAGGTGGATTGGCTAAGGACTCTAGGATGATAGCAAGGTCCCAAGTGGGAAAAGATTGTTTAGTTGGCGGTCAGATCTTTGACAGCTTTGAAAAATTGGATTATTAATGAATCCTCGGCCCATCTTTTACTGGTTGCCACTGAAATTTCCGCTACCTGCACCTTTAGTGTATTTAAGCAAGACCTAGGTCTAAGCCTATTAATACAAAAACTAAAACCCGCGCTAAAAGAATGTGCAGTGATAAATCTAAAAGATTCTTTTGAAAAATAAATAGATCCGCAGCTGCCACAACAAAAGGTCCTAACACCTCAACAAAATATAAAAACAAATATTTGCAGCGCTGGCAGGATATGTGAAAACAGACAATTAGACCATTAAGGAAGTGACTCGTAAACACTTATATGAAATTAGCTTACACTCGTTATTACCACATAATGTATTGATACACCTGGTTATCCAATAGTGTTGCCACTGTGCTCATTAATAAAAATAAATTGTAAACAAATAAGTGAAAAATTAATAAATTGGAAAAGTCAACTGTGTCAATTTTAGAAAACTGAGTGTTTCCACAGCAGAGACCAAATAGTTAATTCCTTTAGACAATTCCCCTCTTGTGGCCCCACTCACCAGAAAGAGGGTGAGAATTAATATGCAAGATCACACCAACAGAAAGAGGGTGAGAAATAATATGCAAGATCACACCAACTTGGATTCAATAAGTTCATCACATAGACTACATCATATCAGCAGAGGCAGACAGGGGATGAGAAACAACATGCGAGATCATACCAATTTGGATTCAATAAGTTCATCACATAGACTCCATCATATCAGCAGAGGCAGACAGGGGATGAGAAACAACATGCGAGATCATACCAATTTGGATTCAATAAGTTCATCACATAGACTCCATAATATCGGCAGAGGCATTGGTAAACATATGGGAAAAAGAAAAAAACATCATGTGAAGTACCGCTTATGAACATCCAGCATGGCGCTGCTAGCAAAGAGACTCACGAGACTGCGATGTTAAACGAGCGTCAGTGTTGTTCCGGGTACACAGCGTGCGTTCCACGGAAACCGGAAGTAGCGTCACTGGTTCTGGGTTGGCCGGAAATTGCGTCGGTCTAAGCCTGGCTGCAAGAATTTTAGAATTTGAGAGGATGATGGAGAATCTGGATCGCAGTTTCTGCTAATCATGAAGACCCTGAATTTGTTCCACACCCTATCGTATATACTGTTTGTGGATGGCTTTCTTGCGCTGAGCAGGGTTGTGATAACTTTGTTGGGACACCCTAGGGATTGGAACCTTTCCCTTTCAGCTGCCAGATGTGAAGTTTTAACCTGCGGGAATCTGGATGGGTGTGACATCCCTGTGACCGGAGAAAAGGTATTATTGGAACCTTGACTGAAGGCTGTGTATTCAGGTACATTGCTGTGGGGAACCAGGGACGTCTTGGCCAGTACGGTAGGACCGCTATCACCGTTGTGGTTTCTACCATAAGCTTCAACAGGAGTTTTTTGGAATGAGAGGCCATGGAGAGAAGGCATAGGCCAGATTTCATGCCCAGGGGCTGAGAGAGCATCTACTGCCTCCGCCTGAGGAAGTCTCGAGATGAACCTTGAAAACTTGGTATTTAATGCTGTTGCAAATAGGCCCAGCCCGAGGGGACCCCACTGGTCCACTAACCAGTCGAAAACTTTTGGGTGCAGAAACTATTCGTTGGAATCTACGAACCTGCGAGATAGGCGGTTGGCCCTTGAGTTGGGAAGACCGGGCAGATAGACTGCCCTTAGGTCTTTTAGATTCCTTTTTGCCCAAAGGAATATGGTTTCACTTCCCTCAGCAGGGACCTGCTGCGCGTCCCTCCTTGTTGGTGTATATAAGACACTGCAGCCCTGTTGTCCATTCGGAGAAGAACTGGTTTGCCTGTAATCTTGAATTTTAGGGCTAGCAATGCAAAAGGTAGGCTGCCCGGACTCCCAGGATATTTAATACCAGGCCTGTTGTATGGAAGGACCATCTTCCTTGCCCTGAGATCTGGTATTATTGGAACCTTGACTGAAGGCTGTGTATTCAGGTACATTGCTGTGGGGAACCAGGGAAGTCTTGGCCAGTACGGAAGGACCGCTGTCACCGTTGTGGTTTCTACCATAAGCTTCAACAGGAGTTTTTTGGAATGAGAGGCCATGGAGAGAAGGCATAAGCCAGATTTCATGCCCAGGGGCTGAGAGAGCATCTACTGCCTCAGCCTGGGGATGAGGAAGTCTCGAGATGAACCTTGAAAACTTGGTATTTAATGCGGTTGCAAATAGGCCCAGCTCGAGGGGACCCCACTGGTCCACTAACCAGTCGAAAACTTTTGGGTGCAGAAACTATTCGTTGGAATCTACGAACCTGCGAGATAGGCGGTTGGCCCTTGAGTTGAGAAGACCGGGCAGATAGACTGCCCTTAGGTCTTTTAGATTCCTTTTTGCCCAAAGGAATATGGTTTCACTTCCCTCAGCAGGGACCTGCTGCGCGTCCCTCCTTGTCGGTGTATATAAGACACCGCAGCCCTGTTGTCCATTCGGAGAAGAACTGGTTTGCCTGTAATCTTGAATTCTAGGGCTAGCAATACAAAAGGTAGGCTGCCCGGACCTCCAGGATATTTGATACCAGGCCTGTTGTATGGAAGGACCATCTTCCTTGCCCTGAGATCTGGTTGCAGTGTGATCCCCACCTGCTTCACTGGCATTGGTAATAATTGTGATCCAGTTGACATGTCCTAATGGATGTGATTTCATAGGTGTGTGGTTCTTCATCCACCAATGTAGACTCCTGAGCATCAGGGTCGTCCGGTGTATGGGTTGGGATAGATACCGTCTGTTCCACAGCCTCAAGAACTCCAGGAGAATGCTGGGGCTGTGCTAACCAACTATTTTATAATATTCACTAGTCCTGAGGGAGGAGCCAAGGCAGAGCTTGTCACAGGTAAGCTGCCATGGAGGCATCAGGAAAGTTTTTTACAAGATGAAGAAGTACGGGAAGATGTAGTCAGGGAAATGGGTTTTTATTTTGAAACTGACACTCTTGACTTTGACTCTGGGATTATCTGGGAGGCACATAAGGCGGTTATCAGGGGCGTCCTGATCAAGCATGAAGCCAGAATAAAATGTAAACGAACACAACAATTAAAGCTATTAATGGAAGAACTATCTAAATTAGAAGATCGACATAAAAAAGCTCAAACTGAAGGGGTGGAGAAAGAACTTCTGACTAAAAGGACACAAATCGTAGATCTTCTGCAGTACAAAGCAAAGGCAGCGTTACAGATATGTAAAAGATTCTCGTATGAAGCTGGGAATAAATGTGGGAAGGTCTTGGCTAGAACGTTACAAGGACAAAAATTAAAGACTTATATCCCTCATTTGATAACACCTAATAGACCGAAGATTGTAAAATCATATGATATTGCGCAGGAATTTAAAGAATTTTATGAATCGCTCTATAATCTGAAGGTTAAACCTCATACCCAAGAACAAATAGATACATATCTTACTTTATCTTCGATGCCTCAGTAATAGACAGAGATGAAATGGAAGACCCTATAACAATAGAAGAACTCCAAGAAGCAGTAAGAACAATTAAATTAGACAAAGCGCCGGGTCCGGATGGTTTAACAGCCCAATATTATAAGATCTTGCTTCCCTCTCTTGGTCAGTATATAATCAAATTTTTCAACGCACTGGGCTCCTCCGCATCTTTTACAACAGAAACCTTTATTGGCCTATATCTCGGTCATACCTAAGGAAGGGAAAGATCTGACCTTATGTGGAAACTATAGGCCGATTTCATTACTTAATCTAGACCTTAAAATTTTTACCAAGATACTGGCCAATAGAATTCAACACCATATCCCAAAATTGATTCATCTAGATCAAGTGGGATTTGTACCCACAAGAGAGGCAAAGGGATAACACTATAAAAGGTATTGAACTTATTACAGAAGATTAATGTATCCCAGACCCAATGTATACTTTTGAATACAGATGCAGAGAAGGCCTTTGACAGAGTGAACTGGAATTTCATGCTGGCATTCCTAAAATATGGCGGTTTTGGAAATAAAATGTTACAGTGGATTACTGCTATTTATTCTCACCCAACAGCCCGAATACGGGTAAATGGGATATTGTCAGACACTCTTAAAATTACAAATGGAATGAGGCAGGGATGTCCCCTCTCGCCCCTCCTGTTCGCCCTGTCATTGGAACCATTTCTCTGCACTATCCGATCAAACCAAAATATTACAGGGATTCAGATAGGAGAGAGCCAGCATAAAATCTCGGCATGTGCCGATAATATGCTATTCTCATTAAGGAACCCGGTGACTACACTTCCAAATTTGATGAAAGAATTCGAGAAAATATGGCTAATTTTCCAACCTTAATATCAATTTTTCAAAATCAGAAGCAATGGGGTCGAATTTACCTAGAGAATTAGTAAAGCAACTTAAACAAAATTTTTAATTTAAATGGACTGATAAAGCACTGACATATTTGGGTACGTTAATCTCTCCTAAAATAGAAAACGTTTTTGAGTTGAATTTCCCCCCTCTATTATCAAAAATTAAGATATTGTTCTTTGGTTGGAATACAGGCTTTCACTCCTGGCTAGGACAATGTAGCATTATCAAAATGAACATACTTCCTAAACTATTGTACCTATTTCAGACACTGACAATACGTATTCCGCCTAGTTACTTTAAACAGAGTCAAAAGCTAATGTTTGACTTTATTTGGGCATATAAGCACCCTAGGATACAACGTAGGGTTTTAATGAATCCAAAAGAATATGGAGGATTGGCAGTGCCGGATATACGAAAATACTATTTAGCAACTCATCTAAGTAGGGTAATTGATTGGAATAGGCACAAAGATACCAAACTCTGGGTGCAGATGGAATGTGCACAATCCTTGATACCCTTGGGCAGAGCCCCTTGGTGTTATGCCTCTCTCCCGAAACAAATAAAAAAACACCCCTTGATAGGGAATACTGTAAAAATCAGTTTTGATCTATTACCTAGTATAGGTATAATACCTGAAACCTCTCCCCTATACCCGATACTAGGAAATCCCCTTTTCTCACCGGGGTATGAAGTTATAAATTTTCGGCACTTATTAGAGGCGGGATACACTCAAGCATTATCATAAATAAAAGAAGGAAGATGGGTAAAGATTGCAGAGTTAATGACACAAGCAGACATATACAAATTAGGATTATGGAGTTCTATTCAAATTATACATTTTTTTTAAGACTCTTGCAAATCCAGAGGTGTTTGATAGAGACTTGACTACATTTAAGAGATACTGCTATGAGAGAGAGGCAATATCCCATACATTATCAGCAAACTATAAATTGTTAAACACGCCTGGGGAAGAATACGTACCGGGATTTATTCAAAAATGAAAACAGGACCTAGGAACATCGTGGGATAGTACACAAAGACAGCGGATTTTCAGGCTTACTCATAAAACATCAATTTGTGCAAAATCACAAGAAATAAACTATAAGATTCTTAGCCGATGGTATAAAACTCCAGAAAAATTGAATAAAGCCTTCCCGGAATGTTCGGATTTGTGCTGGAGATGCCAAGGAAGCAAAGGTACTATTCTCCATATATTCTGGAATTGTCCTAAACTAAAACATTTTTGGACAGTAGTAGGACATACACTTCAGAGGTTTATTGGCCATACGCTACCAGAGGATCTGGCCTTTTTCCTCTTTCATAAATCATATATATCAGACGAAATATATATAAAAAAATCGATTATAGGCCACCTCTTGGAGGCGGCAAGGGCATGTATTCCTCTGAGGTGGAAATCAGTATTGCCACCGATGGTAAGGATGTGGCTAGATAAGGTTAAAGAAATTAGTAGATTGGAAGACTTGGTATTTTTAGCACGACATCAACGGGAATTATATGATAGAAGGTGGTCAGAATGGAATGATTTTGTATTATCAGAAGAAGGGAAAATTCTCTATGATAATAACTAGGAGGATCCTCAGGAGTCTCGGTCTCCGACGCGTTTGGTCCCCCTCCCCCTTTTTTTTGTTGTTTTTTCTTTTTTTTGTTTAATCTGGTCTTTTTTTCTCTTTTCTTTTTGGGTAAATGGAATGAGATAGGTTATGGAATGGAGAGGGGTTGAGAATAGGAGTTGACTAGGCTCAACTCGGGAAGCACTAAAGAGAAGAGATATAAATATAGATATGAGATAACACTTGTTGGTTAATGATGAGAAATAGAGATTGTATTTCAGAAAAATTAGATAATTTTTTATTTTTAGTTATTATAAGTTATCTCAAGGACTTATAAATTGTTAAAGCTGTGTAATGATATATGTATATCTTGAAAATGTCCCATGACCAAATAAATAAAATGAAAACATTTGAAAAAAAAGAGAAAATTACATCTTTGGAAAAATGAAACACCCTAGTGAACATGATCAGACACTTTTGGGGCTTATTGTTTGAATAAATCAGCAAGTGTTCTGGCAGTACTGTTATTTCCTGTTATACTGTAGGTGCCCTTATCCATTTTCAAATTCAATCACGCCACACTATACATTTTAGTCAATCAAACTGTATAAGTAAATGACCTACTTTGTGTAGGTGCCCCAATTAGCAGCACTTGCTTTCTTTCCCTGTTCACATATAGTGTCCCACTTGCAAATGATGAACCCATCTTACTGTGTTCCTGAAATACATGAGACTGCATAACTCCAGAATTGAACAAAATCTTTGCAAAATATTAGTAAAACATGAGCAGAATAAGTCCATTGGCTTGGGGTGGTTTTCTATAGGGCCTATTCCTAATGCAAGGTATTTTCCTGGGGAAGAAAATAAGCATGCAACATTTAAAAAGTGTTTGCACGCATATTGATGACCACCATGTGTCGCTACTGATAAGTATTAGTTTGCAGTGAGATGCAGTCTACAGAGTTCTTGGTCTTAACCTTAGTCTTAAGCTATTAGGACCCGCTGGTATGTCTCAATGGGGACAGTCTATGACCTTTTTAAATTTTGCATCTGTGTTCATCATTCTTGTTTTTTCACCAGGACAGAAAATTTGTCTAAATCCCTCATGGTCATAGAGTTATGGGGGTTGATTTAATAAAACTGGAGTGCAAAATCAGGTGTAGCTGTACATGGTAGCCAATAAGCTTATAACGTCTGTTCAATTAAGCTTTGGCAAAATAACTGAAAGCTGCACCAGATTTTGCACTCTCCAGTTTTAGTAAATCAACCCCATGGAGTCAGAGAAGGCAGTACAAACGGGAAAAGGTTCTAGCCTTTCTTCAATCAACTGAAAACTAGAAAAAGCTGCATTTATCAGTTACCCATTGCTAGTTACTAGACATAATAAAATAAAAAAACCTTGGCTAAAGCTGGATTAAGACTTTTGACCAGCCACCAGTTTATAAAAGATTGATAAAATAATGGTTGGGATAACTGACAGCTAGAAAGCAACAAGGGATGTTAGAACCTGGCACTAATTGTATTATACATTAGCAGTGTGCGTTAATGAGGCCTAAAAATTATCTGCCAAAGGATTTTTGTCTAACCATCTAGTTTTGAGATTTTTGCAGCTCTGCCACACAACACAGCCCTGTCTGGCAGGGCAGAAAACCTGAAGCCGATTAATGAGATTATCTTTCTGTCACTCTGCTCTCTCATATTAGTATGTTCCTTCTTATGAATAAATGAATACTGTATGAGCACTAAAGCACAACTGGTTGGTTCCTTGTGCTGCTTCTCCCTCTACCAATCCGTGTTCTACTGTACAGGGGATTGGAACATAGATTAATAAATATCTTACTTGAGTTAAGCTTTAAATATATTGTTTCCAAGGCTGCTGACATGAGGATTAGCCAGGAAAGGAAAATTACGGTAAGTACAGTATCAGGTAACAATTTTCTGCCTTCCTGGCTCACCTCATATAAGCAACCATGGGGCGGAGCTGACTAACGGTTGCTGACATGAGGATTAGCCAGGAAATGAAAATTACAGTTAATATCAGGTAATCATTTTCCGTAATATTCTAAAGATCAGCAACACGTCATTTAAAATCTAAATTAAAGAACTCACGGAATGCCCATATATAACAAATGTTGCGTTTTTACTTGGTGGATAGAATCCATAGACTTTCCCGACACTCTGTAAGTCTTCATAATAATATCTGCAAAAAAAATAATTTTTTAATACAATTCAAATGTATGAAACCTACTATGGCAGAGAATTACAGACTTTAGCACAAATTATTCACAAATTTAATATCACAAAAAATTCAGTCCCCCCCCCCTCTCTTGCTCGTGAAACAAAAAGCATCATGGTTCTTACTTAATGAGAAATTAGCTGCGATTCTACATGATAAACTTAAAAAAATAAAAATTGTTTGCCCCCCTAGATATCTAACTATCCCGGGGGAAACTCGAACAATTCCATCAGGTCACTATAGTGCATTCATCCCTACGCTTACAGTTAAGAGGTTCTCCCTGGGTAAAGGGGTCTGTCCGGGCCCAACTCTGATCCTTTACCCAACTCCTTCCCTTTAACCCCTATATACTTTCTTGTCCCCCCCCTTGTGCCCCCCTTGTTTCTAGGAGACATTCTATCAGCACCTCAGTCATTCACAAATGTCTTCCTCATAGCTGAGTGCGGATTCCATATCTTATCTATGTTTCTGAGCAAATAAACATAATCACTTGTTGTGCACCTCCCTTTTGGGGGCTTGTTGTTCTAATGCTCCACCACTTTGAGAGGGAAATGGTAGGAATTTAATGACCAGCATTTTATTGTCGGGACACATAGGACCCTTCTTGTATTCTAATCTATATATTGCATTTTTTTCTTCTGTGAAACAAAATCAATGTCCTACAAATCTAACTGTACTTTCAAAAATATGTTCAATAACAAAATTTTGAAACAGAAAAAAAGTCAGTGATTAGACCTTATTAATGACTTTATATGTAGTAGAAGACTTAGAGCTTCTTAAATAACCCTTGTATTTGCAAAGTGAGAGTGAAATGGCACCCTTTGTTTTTGTTATTAAGCCTATTACTATTGTCCTTACTATATTTATATTTGGTTTAAAAATCAAGCCTAAGGCCCCATTTACATCTGAGTGGTTTTGTAGCTTGAAGCTCCTAAATGCTCAACATCCAAAAACGTATGAATTTCAATGGTGTCTAGTTACATACTGAATGAGCACTCTGGCACTTGTAGCTTGATGCTTGCCACTTCAAAAAATTCATGAACTACTTTTGAAGCACAAATTGGCCCTAAAGACATAGATGCGAATTACATAAAATGCACGAATCATACTTTTTTTTGCACATTGTTTCATAGTTTTTAGCCTATAATGCTTTCCATTGGCTCAAACAAACAACACTGAAACTTGAATACACATGAAAAATGCTTGAAATAAGATTCTAAATTGTGTGAAAATGCTTAAAATAATATGCCCGTAAAATGCTTTGCTTAGGTGTGAATGCAGCCAAAACAGGAAATTTAAAAAAACCGATTACAAAACACAAGAGGACACAAAGGGCATGTTGCAGCCTACATTCAAACAGGACCAGGGATGGTTCAAATGTCATATCAAATCTTGCTGGGGAGAAACCAGACCATATACTGTAGCTTGTTGATTTACTAAAGGCAAATAGGCCTTTACAAGGCCTTTATAGTATCACTTTACAAGGAAACTTGCACTTGTATGGGAATTTTCCCCAGAATTTAGCAAATGCAATGAAATTTCACTTCGCAAAGAATACCCAATCATGTGCAAGGAATATTTAGAAAAAACAGCATTTTTGCTTAACTACTTCCCACCCGGCCTATAGCAAAATGACAGATGGGCGGTGGTTCAGTTATCCTGACTGGGCGTCATATGACGTCCAGCAGGATAAGCCTCAATCGCGTGCCCGGGGGGCAGGCAGCGCAGCAATCGGTGGTGCAGCATGTCATCAGTCTGACACACCGCATCACCGATCTCGGTAAAGAGCCTCTCAGGGAGGGTCTTTAACCACGTGATCAGCCATGTCCAATCACAGCTGATCACAGTGTTAACAGGAAGAGCCATTGATCAGCGGCTCTCTTGACAGGAGGGGTCTGCACTGTTTACCAGCGCAGCCCCCCCGCGAATGCCCGCCCAGGACCGCCAGGACCACCAGGGATGCCCACAGAGGACGCCCACCAGGGATATGCAAATCAGTGCCCAGGCAGATGCCTGCCAGTGCCATCAGTGCCACCCATAAGTACCCATCAGTGCCCATTAGTGTCACCTATCAGTTACCACTATGAGTGCCCATCAGTGCTGCCTATCAATGCCCATCAGTGCTGCATATCAGTGCCACCTATCAGTGTCTCCTATCAGTGCACAACATTGTCAGTGCCACCTCATAAGTGCTGCCTTATCAGTGCTCGTCAGTGCAGCCTAATCGGTGCCCATCAGTGAAGGAGAAAATTTACTTATTTACATTTAATAACAGAAACAAAGAAAACCTTATTTTTTTCAAAATTTTCAGTCTTTTTTTATTTGTTTAGCAAAAAAAAAAAAAACGCAGATGTGTTCAAATACGGCCAAAAGAAAGCTCTATTTCTGGGAACAAAATTACAAAAATTTTGTTTGGGTACAGTGTAGCATGATCGCGCAATTGTCATTTAAAAAATGACAGCGCTGAAAGCTGAAAATTGGCTTGGGCAGGAAGGGGGGAAAGTGCCCGGTATTGAAGTGGTTAAACATGATTGGGTGATAGAAGTCAGCAGAGCTTTGCCTCATTCGCTAAGCTCTGGGGAAAATTCCCATGCAAAGCACAGCTTCCCTTCCAAAGCGAACAGTCTATTTGCCTTGCGTAAATCAACCCCCTATAGCTCTATAAATATGAAAATATATAGTTGTACAAGCATGCAGTGACTGAGAACAGATCTGTCATGCATCTACAGCCGTGGCCAAAAGTTTTGAGAATGACACAAATATTAATTTTCACAAAGTCTGCTGCCTCAGTATTTATAATGGCAATTTGCATATACTCCAGAATGTTATAAAGAGTGATCAGATGAATTGCAATTAATTGCAAAGTCCCTCTTTGCCATGAAAATAAACTTAATCCCATAAAAAACATTTCTACTGCATTTGTGAAGGAAGCTTCATGGTGCCCAAGAAAGTCCAGCAAGCGCCAGGACTGTCTCCTACATTTGATTCAGCTGCGGGATCGGGGCACCACCAGTGCAGAGCTTGCTCAGCAATGGCATCATGCAAGTGTGAGTGCATCTGCACGCACAATGAGGCAAAGAATTTTGGAGGATGGCCTGGTGTCAAGAAGGGCAGCAAAGAAGTCACTTCTCTCCAGGAAAAACATTGGACTGCTGGGGACTGGGGTAAAGTCATTTTCTCTGATGAATCCCCTTTCCGATTGGGGCATAGGGAAAAAACTTTGTCCAGAGAAGAAAAGGTGAGCGTTACCATCAGTCCTGTGTCATGCCAACAGTAAAGCATCCTGAGACTATTCATGTGTGGTGTTGCTTCTCAGTGAGTGGGCTCACTCACAATTTTGTCATGAATAAAGAATGGTACAAAAACATCCTCCGAGAGCAACAATATTCCAATCATCCAAGAACTGTTTGGTGATGAACAAGGCCTTTTCCAGCATGATGGAGCACCCGGCTATAAGGCAAAAGTGATAAATAAGTGGCTTGGGGAACAAAACCTGGAAATTTTGGGTCCATGGCCAGGAAACTCCTCAGACCTTAATCCCTTTGAGAACTTGTGGTCAATCCTCAAGAGGCGGGTGAACAAAACCCCCCACCCCCCGCCCGCAAAGTCTCACCAACTCCAAGCATTGATTATGCAAGAATGGGTTGCCATCAGTCAGGATGTGGCCCAGCAGTTGATTGACAGCATGCCAGGGCACATTGGTCTTGAAAAGGAAGGGTCAACACTGCAAATATAGACACTTTGCATAAACGTGATGTAATTGTCAATAAACGCCTTTGACACTTATGAAATGCTTGTAATTATACTTAAGTATACCATAGTAACATCTGACAAAAAGATCTAAAAACACTGAAGCAACAGACTATGAAAATCTATATTTGTGTCATTCTCAAAACTTTTGGCCACGACTGTAGTATAAATACAGTTAAAATGCTTAGTTAGGAGAGGAAATATTACAAAATGTTCCCAAAGAATTATAGGGAATATAACAAGTCGTTAGGAAGAAAAATGTATGAAGAATTGTCACCTATAACCAGGTCAGAGGAGTGAATGAAATGGAAAAGTGTGAATAGTGGGTGAAGATCAAACATCTCATCAATTCAATATTAAAAAAGATGATTACAACTTAAAGCCCCATTGGTTGGAATGAAGAATACATTAGAATATTAAATTACCTAGAGGCAGCAGGGTTGTTGTAGGGAGTGATAACTACACAGCTAACGAGTTCCTAACCACATAAGTATTTATATCAAATCAGCAAACTGTTTACAATATGGTACATGATGGTTAATTCACAAAGCAAAACACGCATGATAAGGATCCTTATGTACAAAAAGTCAGTTATTTTTAATGGATTCTAATAACATTAAAACATTACAGTCATATGGCTAAAATTACAGATCCTTATCCTTGTGCAATTCCTAATGAATTGAGTCTTTGACCATATAACCAGCTTTTAAAAAATTATTTCTCATTAGTTTTTTTAACAGGAAACCGTAGCAACCTTGAATTTTGTTCAAGTGGATTAATTCTGTTGAATTTTTCAGATGCTACATCTATACTCTATTCCCTAATTCTCCGCTACTATAAACAGAGGATGGGTACTCCACTGCAATGGGCCACTCAACCCAAATTACTGCTTGAATTGGAACTAACCAGCCCTCCAATGGCTGTGCTTTTGATATGTTAAGAAATTAAGTAATTTTACAATACCATGTATTGTCATGTTTGGTAGCAATCAAAAGACTGACTTACTCTTTGAGGGCTTTCCAGGTAGGACTCCCAATCACTAACAAAGTTTTTGTCTGGCTTTTATGACTATGAAGAGAGAAGCCAAACCAGGCATAATCATGTTCTCCCATCACAAGCCACTCAGCTTCTTCCACAGATAGGATGTCTGGAAAAAACATATGCTAATGTTACTCACTATTATGGATAAGGATACTCCCTCCTGCACAGCTGGGGATTGAGTATGCATTATATATATATATATATATATATATATATATATATATATTATTTTATTTTTTTATTTTTTTTGCTATATTCAAATAGTGCTTTTTCATGTCTTGTTTCAGACCTTGTTTGGATTTTCAAAGATCATTTCTCCAAGTTTGGTGCTTATTTATTTGTATTATATATTTTTTTTATAAAATAGGGTGTATTGTTTAAAGTAGACTTAGATGCTTAATGTTTTGTAGCTTAACACATTAAGCACAATAAAATAAAGATTCCCCAGTAAGCTATTTGTAAAACTACTAACCTCAGCACTTGAGGTTTACAACTTTTAATGCTGCTGGCTCTTGTTCTTTCAATGCTTCTTCCCTGAACTTCCAGTCTTCACAGGAATGAGATAACAGTGAACAATGCAGTCTCAATCCAGTCTGTTAACTTGGTGAAGGGAAGAGGAGGAGTAAGAAGCAGAGAAGTGCCTTGCCATCCTAGGCTATGGGGCTGTGTGTTTCTTCTGATGCACACAGTGTTTGTAGACCCAACTCTAGTACCTGCATGCTAGGGTGGCTCCATAGGGCACTGCATGGGAAAAGAGCTACCCTGAAACAGGAAACCTGGGGCATGGCAACAGCTTAACTTACAACATGGGCAAGGATTAGGGACAAAGAAACTGCATACTCAGTATGTGATTAAATCAGCTGCTGCAAGTGCATAAATATTGCAGCAGGCTGTACTTTATCAGTTCTGCCACTAGATGGTGCATTGTGAAACTGAGTAAATTGCATTTGTTATGTTTATCTTTTTTATTGCTGCAATTTATCTCTATATATTTTTTTTTTGTTAAGTTAGCCAATGCACATTTGAATGCACATGTTGTGATAACTATTTGCATGAAAAAAATATTTTAAATATATGTATATATGCGCAAAACACACATACATACATATATCTATAGATATACATACACTTTTTAGGCCAAAATGTATGAAGCTACATTTCTTTGGTAAACATAACCCAAATCAGTGTATATTATTTAATCTGTGTGAAAGTTATAGAGCCTACAACCTATGGTGTATATATTTAAAAATTGATCAATGCTGATGTACTGACTACCTATCTTTTTTTTGGAAAGTAGACAGTCCAAGGTATTTAGCAAGAGGCATGGTGAGTTTTTTGAAGTTGTAAGTTTTTGTCAAAATTTTTGGGAAAGTGAATAATATAAAAAAAAATATATGTTTTCACATAGTTGTAATTTTAACAAGTTATATCTCACACGTAGCATAGGCATACCTATAATTACACCCCAAAACACATTCTGCTATGCCTCCCAAGTATGGGGATACTACGGTATCTCACAAAAGTGAATACACCCCTCACATTTTTGTAAAAATTGTATTCTATCTTTTCATGTGACAACACTGAAGAAATGACACTTTGCTGCAATGTAAAGTAGTGAGTGTGCAGCTTGAAGTACAGTGTAAATTTGCTGTCCCCTCAAAATAACTCAGCACATAGCCATTAATGTCTATACCGCTGGCAAAAAAAAGTGAGTACACCCCCTGAGTGAAAATGGCCAAATTGGGGCCAAAGTGTCAATATTTTGTGTGGTCGCCATTATTTTCCAGCACTGCCTTAACACTCTTGGGCATGGAGTTCACCAGAGCTTCACAGGTTGCCACTGGAGTCCTCTTCCACTCCTCTATGATGACATCACAGAGCTGGTGGATGTTAGAGACCTTGCTCTCTTCCGCCTTCCATTTGAGGATGACCCACAGATGCTCAATAGGGTTGTTATCTTGTTGGAAGCCTGTACTGCAGCCCAGTCTCCACTTCAGTATGTCACAGTACATGTTGGCATTCATGGATCCCTCAATGAACTGTAGCTCCCCAGTGCTGGCAGCACTCATGCAGCCCCAGACCATGACACTCCCACCACCATGCTTGACTGTAGGCAAGACACACTTGTCTTTGTATTTATCACCTGGTTGCCGCCACATACGCTTGACACCATTTGAACCAAATAAGTTTATCTTGGTCATATCAGACCACAGGACATGGTTCCAGTAATTCATGTCCTTAGTCTGCTTGTCTTCAGCAAACTGTTTGCGGGTTTTCTTGTGCATCATCTTTAGAAAAAGGTTCCTTCTGGGACGACAGCCATGCAGACCAATTTGATGCGGCGTATGGTCTGAGCACTGACAGGCTGACCCCCCCCCTTCAACCTCTGCATCAATGCTGGCAGCACTCATACCTCTATTTCCCAAAGACAACATCTGGTTATGACGCTGAGCACGTGCACTCAATCTCTTGGGTCGACCATGGCGAGGCCTGTTCTGAGTAGAACCTGTCCTGTTAAACTGCTGTATGGTCTTGGCCACCGTGCTGCAGCTCAGTTTCAGGGTCTTCGCAATCTTCTTATAGCCTAGGCCATCTTTTTGTAGAGCAACAACTCATTTTTTCTTTGCCATGAGGTGCCACGGTGAACTTTCAGTGACCAGTATGAGAGAGTGAGAGCGATAACACTAAATTTAACACACCTGCTCCCCATTCACACCTGAGACCTTGTAACACTAACAAGTCACATGACAACAGGGTGGGAAAATGGCTAATTGGGCCCAATTTGGAAATCTTCACTTAGGGGTGTACTCACTTTTGTTGCCATCAGTTTAGACATTAATGGCTGTGTGTTGAGTTATTTTGAGGGGACAGCACATTTACACTGTTATACAAGCTGTACACTCACTACTTTATATTGTAGCAAAGTGTAATTTCTTCAGTTTTGTCACATGAAAAGATATAATAAAATATTTACAAAAATGTGAGGAGTGTACTCACTTTTGTGAGATACTGTACATGTGTGAGACTTTCACAGACTAATGCATAGAGGGGCCAAAAATCCAAGGAGCACGTTTGGACTTTCAAGGAGCATAAACCACACGCAAATTATGCATCTAATTTCCTGACTACCTATCACATTTTTGGAGGCCCTGGTGCACTAGGACAGTAGAAACACCCACAACATGACCCAATTTTGGAAATCAAACACTCCAAGGTATAATTAATCCTTAGAAAAGGTAATTTTTGCCACAAGTTTTTGAAAAATGCAGAACAGAATTATTATTATTTTTTTTACATGAAGTTGTGAATTATTATGAGACTTTTATATACAGCCTAGCCACACAGATGGTGGTGGCGATAAGGGACATTGACGGATGACAGTATGTAAAAAATGTAATTAAAAACAATATATATATTTTTTTTGCAAATGTTTTTTTTTGTTTACAATTTGTTTTGCATACTACAAACAGAGTAGTGACACTTTAGACACTGTACTACTCTGGGAGGGTGATTGTGATTTATTTTTACGCTGTAACTGCTTTTACAGAGATGATCACTGTAAAAGCAATTGTTTTAACTGTCATTAATGGTTTTCATTCATGATTCATTGTTTACTATACTCTTGTTTTGTATTGTGATGGCTGTGATTGGACGCAGCTATCATATGGTACATGCCACTGTGATTGGCCCTGTCCCCTGTGATAACTGTGACCAATCACAGAGATCACAATAGTAAACAATGCTATCATGAGTGGATGCCATTCATGACAGTTGTTTACTAGTGGACATGTAATCGCTGAGATTGGTCACAGCGATCACATGGTACCTGGGCCAGTCACAGCGGCCCGGTACTGACACCTGTAATCTGCTGTATCCAGTGTACACAATAGTCACCAGTCCCGCTGCTGAACGCCAGCTGTAGGATGTACGGGTACGTCCTCCTGGAACTACAAAGCATCCGCCCTGCAGTTTATATACATTGGTCGGGCAGGAAGTGGTTAAATAATGATAAAATTATTTGATATTTTTATATCATGGTGTATGGGTAGTGGCTTTGTCATTCTTAACAAAAAACACGTTAGAATAGAATTTGTTCCTGCTGGCTATTTTAATAAATGAAGAATACTATTTTCCATCCCGGTGTGCAGTGTTCCTGTTGCTGGTACAAAAGGATTGCTTTGACGGAGTTGAGCCAGCACCTAAGATGTGATCGTGGAGGGTTGAGACTGATCTCACCGACGTATATGTAAGTAACATAAGTAACCTTATGACACTTCTATGATGGTGTACAACCCATAGTTTTAACGCCTTAAAAGAAACCTGTACTGAGAAAATATGTAGAATGACAAAAATGACCTTTCCTTGCTAGTTGTTGGGCTGACATGTTCATTCAATGGCTTCAATACTTTGAGTCACTGATATTGATCAATTTTGCAGAGTCTTTCACCTCTACTTTTTGCATACCTTTGCATAGTGCGCCCAGTGTGCCATGTTCGTGTACAGAAATGCAAGATAATACATTAAGCATATTAGACAAAAATATAACCTTTTCCAGATCTTCTACGACTTGAGTAAAATGCAGCCACCAATCCTCTCTGCTTCCCTCCACCTGGTGCATAAGGGGAACCAATTACAAGGTCATCTTTCTTATCCTTATTCATATCAGCAGCCAGAAGGGTCCATCCCAAATTGCAATAGGTTTCCTGCAAAGACAGTTTTATTACAGTCAGTCTACCATATCTGTACTGCATTCCACATGAATGTGCAGTGCTATGAGTAGGGTGGTGCCACATCCCACTCAACAAAAGTAGTATAAAAAGGAGAAAAAAAGGAGTGTTATATACACAAATACAATGGGTGGGGTTGCTTTCTTAAAGGGGAAATTTCACTTTGCAAGATAATTTTTACTTAGCTTATGAATGTGGTGAATGTGCAAAATTCATTTTGCAAAGAATACCCAATCATGTGCAAGGAAAAAAAAAAAAAAAGAAGAACATAATTTTACTTGCACATAATTGGATGTCGGAAGCAGTGTTCATTTCGCTGACTAAAATATTTTCGTCGACTAAATTAACACTATTTTAGTCGACTAGAATAAGACTAAAACTAAAACAATTCAGATGACTAAAATATGACTAAAACTAAAAGGGCATTTTAGTCAAAAGACTAAAATACGACTAAAACTAAAATGGCATTTTAGTCAAAGACTATGACTAAAACTAAATTGAAATTTGACGTCAAAATTAACACTGCACTACCGCATAAGAATACATAGGGGGCATCTACTAAGCTGCTAAAAGTAAAAAAAAATAAGAAAAGGGCTTTTCATATATTTTTTCTTAATATTTAATGTTTGTAATATATTCAGGTAATACAGGTTTCCTGACGGCTCAATGTCAGCACAGCTGGGGTGAGGCCCCGCCTACCCCTACGTGATCAGGACTTAACTATAAATTTTTCACTCACCTCCGCCTCAGCGTTTTACGCTGGACTCTTCATAAGCCTGCTCCGAATGCCTACAGGCGTGGCTTGACTTAGCCAAAATGCATGCCTATAGCATGCTTGTGCATAGAACTATCTCTGTCTTCACCGGCATTCAGCAGGCTTCCAACGCTTAATTATACAGTTTTTCAAGATGCAATTTGGGTGAAACCTCAACTTGTTTCCGGAATGAGATATACCAATGCTGATGGATGTTATTTCATCGGATGCCTCCAATCACCCTGTGGTACCTCTCACTGAAACTGATTTACTGGTGGCAATTACATCAGCATTGGTGTCCTTGGGGTTTAGAGAACCCATACTCACGTAATTCCAAGACAGGATGGTGCTCATGCCAATGCTCGAATTTGTGCCTGAACTGACCTTCAGAGTTCGTATCACACAAGAGGTTTTCCTCCTACGTTCCCTTTGGGGAGTACTCAAGAAGTTAGCCCATCAGATGTGGGCTAAGCTCTAAAATATTTAATCAAGGTGACTCCTGCCATCAGGAGGTCTGTACATCTGTTTGTCATTTTCAGGTGGAACACACAATGATTTTACGGCTTCCAGCAAGATTATTATCTCTTGGTTGGTAACTTCATCTCCTTGGCCTGCAGGTTGTAGGGTTGGCTGTGCCAGGAGAATCACGGCACTCTCACTAGAAGGGTCCAGACCTTGAGAGTGACAGCAGGCCGGGTGTCTCAAACTATCTGCAATACAACTATGTGGACATGAAAAATATTCATATTCATGACAGTTAAGTTTGTCAGAGGCATCATGGCTTCTGTTACTGTTTTAGTCAAAATTGTGGAGTGTGTAGCATTATCCCTCCCCTGTTTTGGCTAGTTAATTTCCAGCTGTGCTGACATGGAGCCGTCAGGAAAACGGAAAATTGAATTCAAATACTTACCGTAATTTTCCTTTCCTAACGAGCTCCATGTCAGCACAGAACCCGCCCAGTTAAGTAGTAATAGTTACGAAATGCTGAGGCGGAGGTAAGTGAAAAATTTATAGTTAAGTCCTGATCACGTGGGGGTGGGCGGGGCCTCACCCCAGCTGTGCTGACATGGAGCTCGTCAGGAAAGGAAAATGACGGTAAGTATTTGAATTAAATTTTCCGTTCTGTGCAATGGCATTACATTCAATAGAGTTTACAGTTTTTTGGTTTTCTTTATATTTTCAAGTTGCACTTTTTGTCAAAAAGCAATATTTTTGTTTGTTTATGAAACTTGGTTTTATTTATGAAGACGTTATATATAACAACAGCTAAATCTGTGTCTGTAGAGCATGTTCAAACCTTAATACCATAAGTAATAAACATGTTATTAGATTTTTACTCCAGGAGTATATAATGTTTTGAAAATCGATGTCAAAATTAACAGTGGTCAGAAGTCAGCAGAGCTTCGCTTCATTCACTAAGATAAGGGAAAATTCCTATACAAAATGGAAATTACATTTCTTTATTGAAAATGCTATTCTCCTTTAGTGAATCAAACCAAATATAGAGTATTTGTCATTTATGTTTAGAATGTAACATGCCCTTACCCTGCATTTTATGGTGACATTTGCTTGAGAAGAGAGGCCTCCACCCCTGGTCCCAAAATAGACATATACAGAACCCTAGAAATCAAGTGCATATTAAAGAAATGTTATTTAAGCAACATATAAGCAAGAAAATTCTACTAGTTCTCTAGCGTAGGCTTTTTTTTCCCTTTATGTTCACCTGGCGATCTAGCCAGTAAGTCTGTTAGGCCTCTTTCACACTGGCGGCTGTTCTGCCACTGTTAAAAGCATGTTTTGTTATTTTGAAATTCCAAGACTCCAGGCACAGCGATCACTTGCAGTTGTACATTGTGATTAGCAGCGGTTACATGCGGCTACGTTGGAACATTCTTGCCATTTCTGATGTGCTTCCTATTATTTTTCTTTCCTTGTTGCCGCTGCTATCTGCAGGAGAAATAGTAGACTGCGATTTCCTGCAGTTATGTGCAAAATAGCTGCAATAAATCAGTCCTGGACGCAGTCAAATTTATTTTTTCTAACCTTACAAAACCCCATGTAATGAAAACCTTCGCTAAACGCAGCATGTGACTGGGGTCATAGGAAAGCAACGTCTGAGTTTAGGTGCGGTAGATAACTTCATCTATCCGCAGCTAAAAGCTGAATTCTATCCGCCTGTGTGAAAGGGGCCTTATTGTTCAACTTTCTTTAACAGACTATGCTGTCCAGCAAAAGTGCTAAGTTAGAGGAGACAAATCATTTACCACTAACAGGGGTGCTTACTATGGTCAGCTTTTATTTTGTAAACCTTTATCCCAAAAGCAAAAAAAACTGTTGCTGTAACAGCTTAAGGCCTGATTCACACCAATGCAGGTTGCAGTTTGCATTTTCCAGGTTCATTTTGCGTTTTTCAATACACGTTTTTGATCCATTGAAGTCTATGGAACCAAAAAACAGAAAAAAGTCCCTGGTCCTTTCCATAACCACACCCATAGGAAACCATGTTAAATGGACTGTAGTGTGTTTCTGCAAAACTGAAAACGCACTAAAAAATGCATAGGTGTGAACCAGGCCTAAAAGGTGTTAGCTGGAGTCCGGCTTTAATTTGTTAGCCAAGTCCGACTAAATCTGCTAATCTAACACTCCACATTACCCAGATTGTCAATAATGCTGTCCAAAGGTGCCTCTATTGCTCTTCCATCACGAGTGGAGACACCACACCCTAATTCCGCGTACACACGACCGTTTTTAATGTCATTGAAAAAAATTCATTTTTCTCGACGTGATTTTTCGTGTTTCCTCTCAAGCCTGCCTTGCCTACACACTATCGTGGAAAAAAATGTTCGCGTAAAGCGCGGTGAGTGTGACGTACAACACGTACGACGGCACTATAAAGGGGAAGTTCCATTCGGATGGCGCCACCCTTCATGTTAGAAAAGTTTGTTGAGAGACAATTCGCGCTTTTCAGCCTCGTGCTTTTCAGTCCGTTACAGCGTGACGAATGTGCTATCTCCATTACGAATGCTAGTTTTACCAGAACGAGAGCTCCCGTCTCATACTTGATTCTGAGCATGTGCATTTTTTTCACGGCGTTAAAGCCCACACACGGACGTTTTTCATGACGAGAAAAACGACGATGTAAAAACGACGTGAAAAATTAGAGCATGTTCCAATTTTTCTCGTCGTGATTCTCAGCGTTTTTCTCGTCTGGAAAAATGCTGGAAAGCCCACACACGATCATTTTTAATGACCATTTTAAAAAATAAAATTTTTCTCGTCATTAAAAACAGTCGTGTGTATGCGGCATTAGATCGAAATTGTGTTACTGGTAGGATAACCTGGTGAAAAAAAAGGGCAAAAAAACAAATGCGGTCACTATATTTTGGAAAAACAGCAATATTTTACATTTTTGTTTTTGGATTTATTACCCCTTAATGTCTGCTATAAATCTATTAGTTTACACTTCAGTTGCCCGAGTCTAGATGTTTTTGAAGAAACAAATGGTAAATGGTATAGGATGAACACGTGCAGGGTACAATATTTCTATGCCATGTAACCCTTCATTACATTATTGAAATCTTTGAATAGAAACAGTGAAACGTTTGGGATAATTTTCCCTCTCTCCTCCACGTTATAACATCTTTTCCTCGCCCCTGAATTATTCTCTTTGCAACATTGAGCATAGTAAGTATTTTTAGAAGCCTGGCTGGCCCCTTTTTTACATTGGATGCTGTTTTGTGTCCAATATTTATGTACATCATTAATTTTCTATCTGTCTTTACATATTTCAGCTGGGTCTCTACTTACCCCCTGTGGCTGTACACGGCCTCCCTCACCGGGTCCCTGACTGGGGCTTTTTCATTTTCTTTGGGAGGGCTCCCCATTTGTTTGTCTTCTGGGTCCGGGACTGGTGGAGGTGGGCATCAAGTCTCTCTGAAGCCATGACAAACGTCTTTTGACCTGTTTTTGTATTTGTTCTTCTGTAGTTTTTTTATTCACATGTGTATGTCTTATAACTAATTGGCATTTTGTTTTGCATTCTGTGTTAGAGCTGGGCTATATTTTGGTGGTCCCGAACAATTCCCTGAGGAAGCCATGGCACTGGCGAAACATGTAGGGATAGAACATTCATCTGTGACCACCCCTTTTCTGTTGGGACACCAGTGACCCATTATATGTAACCAGTATATGCTGCACAACCATTTTTAACCTAATCCTTTGTCTTTCTTTTTGTATTAATAAAGAAATATATTTTTATATATCTTCTCCTTATGTATTAATTATTCTGAGCACCGCCACAATCTCAAATTTCTTCCTCTTTTAATATTGAGATCTTTATTGTTCTATAATACAAAATCATCACTTCTGTCTATGCAGATGCTGTATCTTACTGTATATGTAAGCTGGCCTCCTCCTACCGATGGCGCTCCCACGGCTAGATCTGGCTTACCATCAGCATTGAAATCCAGCACTACCACTGAAGAGCCAAACCGTCCAGAGGGCTACAAAGTGAAGAAAAAAAAAGGGTTGTTCAATATCATGTAAAATTAAGTAATAACATGCATTTATACGCACACCATATTTTTTACTATTATAATCATTTTATTTGATTAATTCCCGCTGATAGATATACCTATTTGGTTTTTTTTTCTTGCAAGCATTACTCTGGTAAAGCAAATACTGATTAAACTAGACCTAAAGGCAAAACGATGTATTTATTTTTGGATAGAACAGAATAGTGTGTCGTGTTAAGTCAAGTTTTTTGCCGTCTATGTCCCATTGGGCAGATTTCCTTTTACTTCCTGTTCCATAGACAAAACAGGAAATGAGAGAAAATGTACCCAAAGTAGAGAGTAAGGGTAAAACCAGAAGAATCCTCTCCATTCCTGTTCTGATGTCAGCTCACAAATTGGGATTTTTTTTCACTTTCACTCTGGGTGATAGGACAAATAGAAAGGGTAAATCTCTCTAACGGGCATAAACAACGATAATACCTTCCTTCCAATCCCTCTCCACTTTATCTTTTTTTTTTTATAAATCTCTTTATTAATTCTAAAAAAAATTCCATACAAAAAAAAAACATACAGATACATATACATTTACATTTCACATTTCACAATTTACATTTATCTGCTCTCTTCTAGAGCCTCCATAAAATTCCACTTAGCATTAATTTCACCTGACACAAATACCTTTATGCACTCATCTCTCTCCCTTTATTCAATGTTGTGGTTAACCTCTCATTATACCCTATTTATCCTGAAGCTGTCATAGGGTTTTCTATCCAGCTTGCCCATACTCTCTCATATTTCTCCCCATGTCCTCTATTGCAGTATGTCTCCCTGTACAATGGCAGGTTGTTATTTACTAGATTTTTCCAATGTGCTACCGAGGGAGCTTCTACCTTTTTCCAATTTAACACTATCGTTTTCCTAGCATAAAATAGTAATAAGACCACCTGTGTTCTCCTTCCCACAGAGACAATATTCTTTCCTACCAATCCTAGCAGGCAGATCTCCGCCTCCTGTTCCAAAACTATTGATGTTACTATAGCAATCGTTCTCAGGACCTCCCTCCAAAATACCACTATCTTCGGGCATGACCAAAATATATGCATGAAGTTTCCTGGAATGTCTGCACATCTCCAGCAGTTCTGAGGATTTGATGGGGAAATCTTATATAACTTATATGGTGTATAGTGGCTCCTATGTATTATTTTAAATTGTATTAATTTATCTCGAAATGATACCAATATCTGCAATGGGAACCTCCATACTTCCTCCCAATTCTCCTCCACCAAGTTTGGAACGTCTCTTCTCCAATTTTCGCTTAATTTACTTATATCTGGCGATGTAGTCCTTAATAAATACATATACAAGGTTGAGGTTGACTTTTTTCCACTTTTTACCATTTGCTCCAAACCTAATTACATTAATTGTGGGGTCCCCACAGGAAACTGAGCTGATAAGGCATGGATAAGTTGCATATATCTGAAAGCATAACTCTCAGGGATATTCCAAAGCTGCCTCATTTCTGCATATGAGAAAAAAATTTCCCCCTGTAGTACTTGCGACAATTTTTTCACCCCATATTTAGTCCATGCCCCTGGATCCTGAATGGAATCCAGATGTGGCAGTTCAGGATTTCTCCACAAAGGGGTATTTGGGGATATATTGGTTTTGGAGTATCCTTCTTTTACTATGGCAGCTTTCCATATTTTAACTGTTGCTATCATTGAAGGGGTTAGATCTCGCCTAGTTTTTATCCCCCTATACAGAAATCCCTGCAGTGCCTCCACTGATTGGCCCGCTGCTGCTTCCAGCATAGTAGCAGAGTCAAACCCATCAGGGTTCAACCATCTCCCCACCGTCACTCATAAGTGTACTTGATTTAATTCTAACTAGTTTATTTGCCCATATAAATGTAGAGAGCATTCCATGTAGCTGTGTAAAAAAGCTTTTTGGCAACCATTGTGGAGAATTCCTGAATATATACAGAAACTTGGGAGAATCTTCATCTGCATCAGGTTTATACGTCCTAATTTCTATTTTTAGGACTAGCCGATACACTAGTGCAACCATAGAGATGTATCGTGTAACTTATGGTGCCCAATATATTAATAACATGACGGCTCAACTGATAGATCATATCTATCTAATTATAAGATTGTTTTTATATGATTGATATTGTTAGAAGGCTGTATATACAAATCTGTAACAACAATTTTTGAGTAATTTTATTACCGTTTGCGTAATGATTCTATTATGCAAATTTTAAAAGTAACTGTGGCATATGTAACATGGAAGAACCGAGACTGAGGCTTTGGATTGATTGGCACATCCCTCCCCGCGTTCTGATTGATTGGAGCTCACATAAATAGTCAGAGAGATGGTAGTTCCGCACGCTTCCTGATGATGTGCATAACGAAACAGCTGTCGAGGCGACGCCACACCACGCTCTGACGCAATTTCCGGTCTCGCTGGTTCACTCTTTGAGGAAGGTGGAACGCACGCCGGATTTCTTCCCCCGCTCGGGTTCACCAGCACTACTTGTTAACGCTGTCCAGCCTCAGTGCCGGGTCTTGGGCACTATTTCAAGTAAGGGGGCATTTGTCTGTCCATGCTTTTAACTTTGATTTTTAATAAACGGGATTACACTATTACCGTTTTTTTTCCTTTATGTCCTGGACATCATTCATCGAGCCTCCTGGAGGCGGAGATTCTGCATATTATATATGACATCTATAACTCTATCAGCAAGTGGCACTTGCATTAAGCTCTTTTGACTCCTTTTTAACTAAACGAGTCAACAATATCTGGTAAGCAGCCAATCTCCCTTGAGCACTATTGGGTGACACATATGCTAATGGTGAAGGCTAGCACTACAAACGTTTCTGGGTCTTGGATTGAGTATACCCACGTTTAATGCTTGAATGAACATTTCTGTCTTTTGGAAAAGGACATTTTACACGGTTTCCTGTGTCACTTCAGATTAAATTCATCACTGCTTCACCGCATGAATGAACTTTCCTTTTGGAACACATATGTTCACTTAAGAACTTACATATTCACTTAAGGACAGTTATGTTTATTGTTTGAGTTTTGTTTTGTCGACACAATTACAGCATTAGCACTAATTCATTTCAGGTGCAATTTCACATACTGAGGTTTCATAGCTCAGATGTGGTGTATAACAATTTGATTGTAATATTGGGCTGGTGATAATGATGGTTTGTTATATATAGATATATTACAACATCACATAAATTTTTTTCAATTTTGGTTAATTTTGTAATTTTTTAACCAGCGCTCCCACCATACATGCACTGGGTACATGTAACTTGCACAAACATTTGTTTCTATATTAGAAATTCAGGGACAGCAGCTGTACTTTTTAGTATAACATATAATCAGCGCGAGATTGCCTACCTATCACAAATTTTGGAGTTTTTATATACATATAGAAACTTTTCCAATCTACGCAGCTATGGATGTATTTAACTTCATGAAGGGTCGTCAGACCAATATTGAAGAAATATTCCAGCAAACACCAAGCCCAAATTTAGATATGGAAAAGGGGTTCAAACAACTCCAATATGATATGGAAAAACAAATTAGGCTATGGTGGGACATAGCCTCATTTGAGATATACATAGGAAAGAATCTCACCCCGAGGAGGTTGAGATGGGATGTTAATCCCAATGATAGTGCAGAAAATCTGACGCTCTTAGATGAATGGTTTCAATTTTTCAATGGCTGTGAACAAAAACTAATGCAGCTTATGATTAGAAGGCGTAAAGCCAAAAATTTGCTAGTAGAGTCTAACATTACTGACCTCAAAAGCAAAATGGAGCCCTTTATGGGAACCAAAGAATATTTGGACAGGGCACAGAGTCTTCAGACCCATCTGTCTAAATATGATGGAGAAATCAAACTGAAAAAGTTAAAAAAATATCAGAGAGACATAAAGGACTACCAAGAAAACAAGGTTTATAAATGGCAGGAGGATGCAGAACTTTATAGCTCCGCAGAAACTTCTGTAGAAAGAGACATGGAAGTACACAATCTAGTTGCCCAGTCAACAAAAAACTTTAAAAACAAACTACAGACCCCCAAAAAAACCAAACCAATACCGAGTAAAGAGCCGCTTACTAATGGTAATAGAGGTTATCCCCCACCTCCTCCCAATGGGAGTAATTATCCTCCGCCTAATGATTATTACCATAGCCCATATCCAGTACCTACGCATAATAGGTATGGACCCTTAGATAATAGGCCCAATGAATATGGACACCCTTACTACCATCAGGGCACCAATTATTATCAATCTAGGCCCCCTAGAGGCAACTTCAGAGGGAACTATAGAGGGAGACCGATATCTCATCAAAATAACTACCAGCAGGGGGGGGGAATGGAGAGGATGGAAAGAGCCGTACAAAATCCCATCCACCACACCCCAATATCCCAAAGAGTATTTAGAAAAAGAGGTACAAGAGGGGGAACCCGAAAGAAAAAGGCCAAGAGTCAGTTAAATGGTGGCATTTACAATCTGGCAGGCACGTCATTTTCGGAAAATGAACTTCAAGTCTTAACTCAAGGTCTAAAATTTGCACCTGACAAAAATCTCAACAAGTTCGAATTATTCATAGATGTAGAAAAATATATAAGAAAATTAAATATAAAAAAACATTTTGCGTCCCAAAATACTGTCGATAGAATAGCATCTGAAACAGAAAGATATAAACACAGTGGTTTGAGGAATAACTCCACATTTAACCCACAAAAGGGCACGCACCACCACATAGAAGTCTTCAAGCGGATGGTGCAGGATGAAATAAAAACGTTAGAAATTAAAAAGACCAGAACAAATTATTCGATAGTAGAGGGGATTAAACAACTAGAGAAGAACAAAAACATAGTGATCCGCCCTGCGGATAAGGGTGGGGGGGTAGTGATACTCAAAAAAAGATGACTACTATGGGGAGATCCAGAGATTATTGAAAGATACCGATACCTATAAACTACTAAAAACCAATCCTTTGAATCAACTCAAATTAGAACTAAGTGATTGGATTGACAGGGGAATCCATCTGAATATCTTGGATGATAAGGAATCTTTGTATCTCTTACCACGAGTACCACGTACTCCGGTGTTATACATAGTACCTAAAATCCACAAAAATAGGGAATTACCGCCAGGTCGCCCAATTATAAGTGGGATTGGTTCACTTTATTCCAGAGTGGGAGAGTACCTGGACTTTTTCTTGCAACCCTTGGTAACAAGAGGTAGATCATATCTCAAAGACAGTCGGGAGCTCATCAAATCGCTCTCTGGAATAACAGTAACCGATGCCACTATTTTGGTAACGGTGGACATAGAGTCCCTTTACACGAATATCAAACAGAAAGATGCATTAATAGCAGTTCAGTCAGCTTTAATTGCAGAACCACAACTTAAAAAAGCACAGATACAGTTTATAGTGGATGGATTGGAAATAGCAATGGGTAACAACTACTTTTGGGCCCAAGGGAATTACTATAACCAAATAAAGGGTGTAGCAATGGGGGCTCGTTATGCCCCCAGTGTGGCTAACCTAGTTCTCAATAAGTGGGAAGAGGAAACTATCTATAGTGACCACCCATCATCTTTGTTATTTTACAAAAGGTACATCGATGATGTAATACTTCTATGGGAGGGATCCCAGACCACTTTACACATTTTTCTTAAAAATCTTAATTGCAACCAATATGGACTCAGCTTCACAGCTGAGTTCAGCCTGGTCAAAATTAATTATTTGGATCTCACCCTTATTAAACAGGACAGTAGAATTAGTACTAGGACATTCTTCAAGGCAACGGACAGAAATGGCTTTGTACCCACCAATAGCTGTCATCATCCCCAATGGTTGGGGGCTATCCCTAAAGGACAATATATGCGTATTCGTCGTAATTGCGCTACAGATGCAGATTTCCAAAATCAATCTGCAATTCTTACAGAGAGGTTCTGTGAGAAGGGATATAATTGTGAGGATCTAGCCAAGGTCAGATACCAAGTATCTACCTTGGATAGACAATTGCTTTTGGTGTCTAAGAAAAGAACTCCACTCATGGGAGAATTGCCCTTTATCTCGGGTTTTCACAGACAATACAAAAGTATAGAAAAGGTATTCACAAAATTCTGGCCTATCCTCCTGAAGGATAGAGACCTTGCACCAGTGTTACCCCCAAAACCCAAATTTATCTATCGAAAAGCACCAGGGTTGAGAAATATCATTGCGCCTAATGTACCAGACCCTCCAGAGAAACCCCCCACTTTTCTGGATGGGTCAGGTTTTCACTATTGCACTAGGTGCAAGGCCTGCCGCACCACCACCCGACATACCAAAAAAGTAACCAAATTCAAATCTTTGGTTACCAAAGAAGAATTCAAAATCAAGCCCTTGATTACTTGCTACTCAAGATATGTTACTTACGTTTTAGAATGTCCCTGCTCACTCCAGTATGTGGGGCACAGGACCAGAGAGCTCAGGGTTCGAATAAACGAACATGTAGCAAATATAGCCAAGGGCTTTCCCAACCACAGCGTATCGCGCCATTTTCTACTACACCATAATAGGGACCCTCATAAATTGGTCTTTTATGGTATAGATAGAGCCACCCAAAATTGGAGAGGGACAGACCTCAAAAAGTCTATTTCCCAAAATGAGACCTATTGGTTGTATCGTTTATCTACGATGCAACCCCAGGGCCTCAACATTGATCTCGACCTAAATTGCTTTTTGACTAACGAATAAAATAGGATAGATAGTATAATAGAATATTGTTGAGATAGGCCAGGTTGATGTTCATGAGTATCAAGCACATATATATTTTTTTACATTTTTATCTTTCAATTTTTGTATAAATGCATATTAATCTCACCATATATTGTTTTAAGATTAAAACAATATTTTTATTATATATCCTAATTCCTATTTTTAGGACTAGCCGATACACTAGTGCAACCATAGAGATGTATCGTGTAACTTATGGTGCCCAATATATTAATAACATGACGGCTCAACTGATAGATCATATCTATCTAATTATAAGATTGTTTTTATATGATTGATATTGTTAGAAGGCTGTATATACAAATCTGTAACAACAATTTTTGAGTAATTTTATTACCGTTTGCGTAATGATTCTATTATGCAAATTTTAAAAGTAACTGTGGCATATGTAACATGGAAGAACCGAGACTGAGGCTGTGATTGATTGGCACATCCCTCCCCGCGTTCTGATTGATTGGAGCTCACATAAATAGTCAGAGAGATGGTAGTTCCGCACGCTTCCTGATGACGTGCATAACGAAACAGCTGTCGAGGCGACGCCACACCACGCTCTGACGCAATTTCGGGTCTCGCTGGTTCACTCTTTGAGGAAGGTGGAACGCACGCCGGATTTCTTCCCCCGCTCGGGTTCACCAGCACTACTTGTTAACGCTGTCCAGCCTCAGTGCCGGGTCTTGGGCACTATTTCAAGTAAGGGGGCATTTGTCTGTCCATGCTTTTAACTTTGATTTTTAATAAACGGGATTACACTATTACCGTTTTTTTTTCCTTTATGTCCTGTACATCATTCATCGAGCCTCCTGGAGGCGGAGATTCTGCATATTATATATGACATCTATAACCCTATCAGCAAGTGGCACTTGCATTAAGCTCTTTTGACTCCTTTTTAACTAAACGAGTCAACAATATCTGGTAAGCAGCCAATCTCCCTTAAGCACTATTGGGTGACACATATGCTAATGGTGAAGGCTAGCACTACAAACGTTTCTGGGTCTTGGATTGAGTATACCCACGTTTAATGCTTGAATGAACATTTCTGTCTTTTGGAAAAGGACATTTTACACGGTTTCCTGTGTCACTTCAGATTAAATTCATCACTGCTTCACCGCATGAATGAACTTTCCTTTTGGAACACATATGTTCACTTAAGAACTTGCATATTCACTTAACCACCTCGCGCCCGCCGTACGAGAATATACGGCCGCAAGGTGGTTGTCAAATGCCGGGAGGCCGTTATTATACGGCCTCCTCTATTTGGCCACTGGGGGGCGCGCGCACGTGCCCGGCGCTTCACTGCAATGCCGATGCGCGTGCCTGGCGGCCGCGATGTCCGCCAGGCACCCGCGATCGGCGGTTACAGAGACAAGGACATGGATCTCTGTGTGTAAACACAGAGATCCATGTCCTGTCAGGGAGAGGAGACCGATGCTGTGTCCCTTGTACATAGGGACACAGATCGGTCACCTCCCCCAGTCAGTCCCCTCCCCCCACAGTAAAAATCACTAATAGGGAACACATTTAACCCCTTCCTCGCCCCCTAGTGTTAACCCCTTCCCTGCCAGTCACATTTATACAGTAATCAGTGCATATTTATAGCACTGTTCGGTGTTCGCTGTATGAATGTGAATGGTCCCAAATTAGTGTCAAAAGTGTCCGATGTGTCCGCCATAATGTCGCAGTCACAAAAAAAAAATCACAGATCACCGCCATTACTAATAAAAAAAAAAAAATTATAAAAATGCCATAAAACTACCCCCTATTTTGTAGACGCTATAACTTTTGCGCAAACCAATCAATAAACGCTGATTGCGATTTTTTTTTAACAAAAATATGTAGAAGAATACGTATCGGCCTAAACTGAGGAAAAAAATATATAAAAAAAAAAAAATTGGGATATTTATTATAGCAAAGTGTAAGAAATATTGCTTTTTTTTCAAAATTGTCGCTCTATTTTTGTTTATAGCGCAAAAAATTAAAACCGCCGAGGTGATCAAATACCACCAAAAGAAAGCTCTATTTGTGCGAAAAAAAGGACGTCAATTTTGTTTGGGAGCCACGTCGCATGACCGCGCAATTGTCATTCAAAGCGTGACAGTGCTGAAAGCTGAAATTTCGCCTGGGCAGGAAGGGGGTATATGTGCCTAGTAAGGAAGTGGTTAAGGACTGTTATGTTTATTGTTTGAGTTTTGTTTTGTCGACACAATTACAGCATTAGCACTAATTCATTTCAGGTGCAATTTCACATACTGAGGTTTCATAGCTCAGATGTGGTGTATAACAATTTGATTGTAATATTGGGCTGGTGATAATGATGGTTTGTTATATATAGATATATTACAACATCGCATTAATTTTTTTCAATTTTGGTTAATTTTGTAATTTTTTAACCAGCGCGCCCACCATACATGCACTGGGTACATGTAACTTGCACAAACGTCCTAATAATGACTAAGGCAACGTTGCCCATATCTTTAGTCTCTTCCCTAGCTCCTCTACCACTGGATCCAGGTTCAAAACTCGGAAATCCTCAACCTGTCTAGATATTATTATGCCAAGATATTTAAATTCTGTCACCCATTTCAATGGTATGTTTGGAGCAGCTGTATCTTGTGCTCCCTGATATAGGGAATAATAGGGACGTACCCCAGTTTACTTTGAGCCCTGTAAAGAGTAAAATAGGTAATTAATAGTTCTAAAGCTCCCTCTAAAGATGAACCCGCAACTCTTAAAAACAGCAGCATATCATCGGCATACAGGGCTACCCTCTCCTCCAGCCCCCCCACTGGAAGTCCTTGAATATTTGGCAAAGTACTAAGAGCCTCTGCCACTGGCTCTATTGCTATTGCGAAGAGTGCTGGAGAGAGAGGGCAGCCCTGCCTCGTACCTCTGTATAACTGAAAAAAAGATGATAGCTTTCCTCCCAAATTAACCGCTGACATGGGTCTCCCATATATTATTTGGATCCACTTAATAAATACTAATGGGAATCCCATCCTTCTGAGTATTTCCCATAGAAAAGGCCACTCGATTGTATCGAAGGCCTTCTCTATGTCTAAAGAGGCCACTGTCCTGGATCCCTCCTGAATATGATGAGTATGTATATTTGTATATAGCCTACGTAAATTAACATCTGTTGTTCTCTGTGGCATAAATCCTGTCTGATCTGGGTCTATAATATTTCTAAGCAGGGGTTGTAGTCTTAATGTTAATATCTTTGTCAGTATTTTAAGATCTATATTTAATAATGCTATTGGCCTGTATGATGAACATAATTTTGGATCCTTTGTTTCCTTATATATTCATGTTATACAGTGAGGTCCATAAATATTGGGACATCGACACAATTCTAATCTTTTTGGCTCTATACACCACCACAATGGATTTGAAATTAAACAAACAAGATGTGCTTTAACTGCAGACTTTCAGCTTTAATTTGAGGGTATTTACATCCAAATCAGGTGAACGGTGTAGGAATTACAACAGTTTGTATATGTGCCTCCCACTTTTTAAGGGACAAAAAGTAATGGGACAGATTAACAATCATAAATCAAAATTTCACTTTTTAATACTCGGTTGCAAATCCTTGCAGTCAATTACAGCCTCAAGTCTGGAACGCATAGACATCACCAGACGCTTGGTTTCATCACTGGTGATGCTCTGCCGGGCCTTTACTGCAACTGTCTTCAGTTCCTGCTTGTTCTTGGTGCATTTTCCCTTCAGTTTTGTCTTCAGCAAGTGAAATGCATGCTCAATCGGAATCAGGTCAGGTGATTGACTTGGCCATTGCATAACATTCCACTTCTTTCCCTTAAAAAACTCTTTGGTTGCTTTCGCAGTATGCTTCGGGTCATTGTCCATCTGCACTGTGAAGCGCCGTCCAATGAGTTCGGAAGCATTTGGCTGAATATGAGCAGATAATATTGCCCAAAACACTTCAGAATTCATCCTGCTGCTTTTGTCAGCAGTCACATCATCAATAAACACAAGAGAACCAGTTCCATTGGCAGCCATACATGCCCACACCATGACACTACCACCACCATGCTTCACTGATGAGGTGGTATGCTTTGGATCATGAGCAGTTCCTTTCCTTCTCCATACTCTTCTCTTCCCATCACTCTGGTACAAGTTTATCTTGGTCTAATCAGTCCATAGGATGTTGTTCCAGAACTGTGAAGGCTTTTTTAGATGTTGTTTGGCAAACTCTAATCTGGCCTTCCTGTTTTTGAGGCTCACCAATGGTTTACATCTTGTTGTGAACCCTCTGTATTCACTCTGGTGAAGTCTTCTCTTGATTGTTGACTTTGACACACATACACCTACCTCCTGGAGAGTGTTTCTGATCTGGCCAACTGTTGTGAAGGGTGTTTTCTTCACCAGGGAAAGAATTCTTCGGTCATCCACCACAGTTGTTTTCCGTGGTCTTCAGGGTCTTTTGGTGTTGCTGAGCTCACCGGTGCATTCTTTCTTTTTAAGGATGTTCCAAACAGTTGATTTGGTCACACCTAATGTTTTTGCTATCTCTCTGATGTGTTTGTTTTGTTTTTTCAGCCTAATGATGGCTTGCTTCACTAATAGTGACAGCTCTTTGGATCTCATATTGAGAGTTGACAGTAACAGATTCCAAATGCAAATGGTACACTTGAAATTAACTCTGGACCTTTTATCTGCTCCTTGTAAATGGAATAATGAGGGAAAAACACACACCTGGCCATGGAACAGCTGAGCAGCCAATTGTCCCATTACTTTTGGTCCCTTAAAAAGTGGGATGCACATATACATACTGTTGTAATTCCTACACCGTTCACCTGATTTGGATGTAAATACCCTCAAATTAAAGCTGAAAGTCTGCAGTTAAAAGCACATCTCGTTTAATTTCAAATCCATTGTGGTGGTGTATAAAGTCAAAAAGATTAGAATTGTGTCGATGTCCCAATATTTATGGACCTGACTTTATGTGCCTCTCTCATTGAGTCTGGGAGGACCCCTTTCGATAACCCACTTGTAAATACTTCTGGTAGTTTAGGGGCTATTAAAGCTCCATATTTTTTATAGAATTCCACCGGAATTCCATCTGGACCTGGTGCCTTTTCCTCCGGGAAATGTATGTATGACCTCCATAATCTCCTTGGTCGTAATGGGACAGACCAATGCCCTCCTCTCCCCGTCTGACAACCACCCGAGGGCTACCTGGTCCAAAAGATCCATCATAGCCTCCGAGCGGAAGTCGGAGGGGAGAGAGGAGGCATACAGCAAACTATAGTACTCTCTAAAGGCCTCCAATATCTCTTCGGGTTATTTTACTCTCTGTCCATTTAAAGTCTCGATTTCTGGTATAATTGTGGCTTGGTGTTCTTGTTGTGCTAATTTCGCCAGAAATCTCCCACCTTTATCCCCCTGCTCAAATATATTCTGTCTATTTTTATGCAATTCAAGCCTTGTTAATTCCTCCATATGCAGATGTAATTTTCTTTGTGTGGCCATCATTAGGTCCAAGTTAATACTACTAGGATCTTGACCATATTTTTCCTTCTGAGATTCTATCTGAATTTGCAACTCCTGTATCTTAACCTCCTGTTTTTTATTAACCGCTGAAATATTAGATATTTATTGTCCTTGCAAATATGCTTTAAACGCCTCCCAAACAATATCTACCAAGGACGATCCCGCATAGTTCTCCCAATATTCCATTATTGTAGATGTAATTTTTTCCGCTATTTCTGGATGTATCACCCACTGCGGAGTTAATCTCCACAGGGATGCATTTCTCAGGGTAGGAATACGTATTGACAGAAATAGAGGGGAGTGGTCTGAGAGACCACTCGGTAGATATGTGGCTTCTGCGATGTCTGCTAACATTGCGGGATCCGCAAATGCTAAATCTATTCTAGACGCCGTTTTATAGGAGGCAGAGAAACAGGAGTACGTTCTTTTTTCAGGGTTCTTCCATCTCCAAATCTCTGTTACCCCCATCTCCTGCACCCAGTTATATAAAAATATATATAGTCGCGCTAACTTATGACTGAACATAAGCCCACCACTGAATAATTAAAAAAAAATCAAATACCAACAGTGATAAATCATATAAATACTCAATGAAGAACCATGAAAAATCAGTAAATTATAAATAATGATAAGGTGAGTGAACTATGATTAAACAGTTAATAAGATGATAGTCCACAACTGCTATATGAAACTCTCAAAGTTCACGTCTAAAAGTCCATAATAAACAAAACACCCGTGAGTAAGTGTCCAAAAAAGCCAACGACAGAAAATCTTCTTATAATCCGTGACTTTCACCACCACCAGTAAGAATTCCTGCTTACCAAAAAGCGATGGTCCCCTATGACAGAGGACCTAAAACAGCCTCAAATGATACTCAGTGGAACCTCCGGATTTCAGCAAATGACGAACTTCAATGGTTTAGCAGCCCGACAGCTCATACAGCCTCATGCGAATGTTCAACATCAACATGAAAAGAAGGAAGGACACCGAATAGTGTAAAATCCTTGGTGTACATTTATTAAAAGAATATTGGAATCATACTCACAAAAGCAGTTAAAAAGACAGCCTTAAAGTGTGTCAGCGCCGACCGGTCAGAGGCGCTGGCACACAAATACGTCCATGGAAGCCGAGCAGTGGAGGGTGACGTCAGCACAAAGCTCGTATCCTTCCCTACGCGTTTCGTGAAAATTCACGTCGTCTCGGGGCACAACGCTTTGTGCTGACGTCACCCTCCACTGCTCGGCTTCCACGGACGTATTTGTGTGCCAGCGCCTCTGACCGGTCAGCGCTGACACACTTTAAGGCTGTCTTTTTAACTGCTTTTGTGAGTATGATTCCAATATTCTTTTAATAAATGTACACCAAGGATTTTACACTATTCGGTGTCCTTCCTTCTTTTCATGTTGATGTTGAACATTCGCATGAGGCTGTATGAGCTGTCGGGCTGCTAAACCATTGAAGTTCGTCATTTGCTGAAATCCGGAGGTTCCACTGAGTATCATTTGAGGCTGTTTTAGGTCCTCTGTCATAGGGGACCATCGCTTTTTGGTAAGCAGGAATTCTTACTGGTGGTGGTGAAAGTCACGGATTATAAGAAGATTTTCTGTCGTTGGCTTTTTTGGACACTTACTCACGGGTGTTTTGTTTATTGTGGACTTTTAGACGTGAACTTTGAGAGTTTCATATAGCAGTTGTGGACTATCATCTTATTAACTGTTTAATCATAGTTCACTCACCTTATCATTATTTATAATTTACTGATTTTTCATGGTTCTTCATTGAGTATTTATATGATTTATCACTGTTGGTATTTGATTTTTTTAAATTATTCAGTGGTGGGCTTATGTTCAGTCATAAGTTAGCGCGACTATATATATTTTTTCTTATTTACATGCACTGATGATTGTTTTCAGAATAGTTGCTGCTTTCCTTTATTTTCCTTTTTTCTAGGTAAACTTTAATTATTTACCAGGTTTTACACTATAGCGCAGTTTCTTTACATTTTTTTTCCACCCAGTTATATAAATCTGCTGAATGTTGTTTAGGAGGTTTTGGTCTATCCAACTCTGGCGATAAAACCAAATTAAAGTCTCCAATAAGCAATAACTTCGTTTGGAGATATTGAATGATTTTTTCCATTATCTCATTCAGAACTCCCACCGAAAATGGAGGTGGGATATATACTGAATAACATATTTTACATTTATATCTATGTAGGCCTTCTCTATTTCTCCAGGAAAGGATTTATTTACCAGGACGGATACCCCCTTAGCATAGGAGGAGTAGGTGGAATGATATGTTTTTTGTATTCAAGCTTTTTTTAACGTTATTATTTTTTTTCCTATTAAATGTGTCTCCTGTAGTATAATCAGTTGGGGAGCATATTTTCTTATATATTGAAACATTAACGCTCGTTTAAACTTCGAGTTTAATCCTCAAACATTCCAGGATAGTAACGAATAGCAATTATTTTTTCCCCGGACATTATACCTAGAGTATGGGAGGAATAGATACCTCCGTCGTATCTTGTGCCCCCTAATTTTATTAGGGAGTATCCATAGGGTACTTGAACCACACCATTGAAAATCCCACATATACTCCCCCACTACACTCACTTCACCTCCCTCCTCCCATCCCACCCTATCCCTCTCCACTCCCCTCTCTTGTGTACAATCCCATCCATTCATGGATGGGAGTGGAGCGGGACATCTTCTATCCCCTATTTTACTGACCATGGTCTCTATTATATACTCAGTATCCCTCATAACCCAACTCAATCCCAAAAGACAAAAAAGCAAGCACCCTTCCATTCCCTTGTGTGGCGGGCCCTCTAATAAACTATAGGTCCCACGCCTCATTTATCTAGCCTATTGTATATCCTGTGACAGCAGGAAGGTAAAGTCACCTGGTTGCATCCAGGGGGGTAGATATATTTCTCCCAGATTCAGGCTTTATGCTGACTTATACAACTAGGGAGGGAGTTGATGAAGCCCAGCTGAGGCTAGTGGGCTCATGGATGACTCATACCTCTAGGGAGAGGGCTGGGCGTCGTGCAGGCAGGGAGTTGATGAGACCAGCTGAAGCCTGTCAGTTCGTTTAAGGCCTCTATAAAAACTCCCAGCTTCATTAGATGTTAGCTCATGCCTGGACCCAGACCTGTGTGGACTGTCTAGGGAGAGTGAACCCCTGTGCGGTGAGGCAAAGCCTGTGTGGCTATTTGTTTGGACTTTTACTAAACCAGGGACTTAGGGACTAGGACAGCACCAGGCTGATCCCAGTTGTTAGTTTAGGAAACCTGCATGTTTAGTCAGAGGTCAAACTGACCAGGATTTATTTTGTTTATGTTTCTTTTTGGCTTTGCTGTGTTTTTGTCACTGTACATAGAGAAATAAACCGCACCTTTTGATTTTGAAAACCACAACCTCCGTCTGTTGGCCCTGTTTTTGTGTGGGGAGCCCAACCAGGGGGTCACACACACCCGCTACCGAGTTAACCCCCTCACAGTTGGTGGAGAACCAGTGGCAGTTTTTTTAAGCCAGCATGGAGGAGATACTGAAACAGCTGGCTCTAGCAAATGCCAATCAACAGCAGACAAATGCAGGTTTGCAAAGGAGCCTTGCAGCCCAGCAGCAAGCTCATCAACAAGCCCAGCAGCAATCTGAGGCCCGCTTCATAGACCTGTTACAGAAGCAAGAGCAGAGACTACAACAAATGGAAGCAGTAATGCAGAAACGTCCGCAGACCAGTGAGGAAAGCCGTCCCACTAATACCGCGTCCTTTGGGGTGAGTCGTTTATTGACAAAAATGACTGGAGAGGATGATCCAGAGGTATTTTTGACCACATTTGAAAGGACTGCTGAAAGAGAAAAGTGGCCTGAGGAGCAGTGGGCTGGACTGGTGGCTCCTCTGTTAACTGGTGAATCGCAGAAGGCTTACTATGACCTAGAGCCTGACCAAGCAAAAGACTATGTGATGCTAAAAGCTGAAATATTGGCAAGGCTGGGTGTCACCCTGGCTGTCCGGGCTCAGCGTGTGCATAACTGGACTTTCCAGCTTGGAAAACCCCCCAGGTCTCAAATGTATGATCTCATTCACCTGAGCAGGAAGTGGCTACAGCCAGAGACTTTGTCCGCACCAGAGATTGTGGAACGTGTTGTAATGGATCGGTTTTTGAGAGCTCTTCCTACTGCCATCCAAAAGTGGGTAAGCCATGGAGACCCAGAGACGGCCGGTGGTCTTGTGGATCGTGTAGAGAAATACTTGGCTACAGAGAACCTGACGGCCTCTTCCAGAGACTCTCGGACTTTCCACCCTAAGACCAGACCATCCCCAGGGGCGGATAAGAGGATTCCAAGGGGTGAGGGTGGAGAGAGTGAGAGGGTGGGAGCTCTACCCAAAGTTTGGCGAGAACAGCCTGGGAAGTCAGGGGCTCAAGAGGCAGCCAAATGGATTGTTTGCTACCGCTGTCGGCAAGCGGGACATATTGCAGCAAATTGCCCGGTTGTGGAGGAACCCATGCAATGTGACTTTCTGATGGACAGACGTCAGTCGCTGTGTGCGACAGTCGCATGCACTGCCATTCGGGGAACTGAGAAACATTTATGCAAAATGTGTATTAATGGTAGAAATGTTGTGGTATTACTGGATTCAGGTAGCCTTGTGACCCTGATAAAGGCTGAATTAGTTAAAACAGAGGTCTCTGGGAATAGCAAGGTAGCTGTTATTTGTGTGCATGGGGACACCCGAGAGTATCCAGTGACTACAGTGTGTTTCGAGACCCCCAAAGGTACCCTCTCTCATCCAGTGGGGTTAGTATCTCAATTACCGCATGATGCCATTGTGGGAAGGGATTTTCCGAAGTTCTGGGAACTGTGGGATGATCCTGAGCCCCCCACTGGTGCCCCTATGTACCAGGAATGTGATAGCCAGAACTCCTCTGAGAGTGGTGAGGACTCTCCAGAATTTCCCTTGTCAGTATTGGCAGGGGAGACTCAAGAAACTGGAGAGGAGCCCACCTCCTCAAACGAAAACCTACCGTCTGTGGAGTTTTCTGATCTGGAGGTTCACAGGGAAAATTTTGCCACAGAACAGTTAAAAGACCCCGCCCTAATAAAGGCACGGGAAAACGTAGTGGAAATAGATGGCGACTTAGTGAACCCAGATAATACCTGCACTTACCCATACTTCAGCGTAGAGAAGGACCTACTGTATCGGGTGGCAAAAAGGGCAGAAGAAACCGTTGAGCAGCTTGTGGTGCCCAAACCTTACAGGAAGTTGGTGTTGGAGTTGGCCCATGGGCACATTCTTGGAGGTCATCTGGGGACAGAGAAAACCCGAGAGAGGGTATTACAGAGATTCTATTGGCCTGGGGTGATGAAGGACATAGAAAATTATTGTTCCTCCTGCCCTGTGTGTCAGAGGTCGGCCCCGATGCCACATTTCCGTAGCCCGCTGGTCCCTCTACCCATCATTGAGGTCCCGTTTGAGAGAATCGCAATGGATTTGGTAGGTCCTATAATCAAGTCCGCTAGGGGGCACCAGTACATATTGGTTATAATGGACTATGCCACCCGTTATCCAGAAGCGATCCCTCTCAGAAATACCTCGGCCAAAACCATAGCCAAAGAGCTATCTCTTGTTTTTAGCCGGGTGGGTATTTGTAAAGAACTGCTTACGGACCAAGGTACACCCTTTATGTCCCGGGTTATGAAAGAGCTGTGTAAATTGTTCAAAGTGACGCAATTGCGTACATCTGTGTATCACCCCCAAACCGATGGGCTGGTTGAAAGATTCAACAAAACCCTAAAACAAATGTTGAAGAAAGTGGTGGATAGAGATGGAAAGGATTGGGACTGTCTACTTCCTTATTTGATGTTTGCTATTAGGGAGGTGCCCCAATCCTCTACGGGATTCTCCCCCTTTGAGTTACTGTATGGGAGACACCCAAGAGGGCTGTTGGATATTGCCAAGGAAACTTGGGAAAGTGAGAGTTCTCCCCACAGGAGTGTGATTGAGCATATCGCCCTGATGCAAGATCGAATTGCACAGGTAATGCCCATCGTGAAGGAACATTTGGCCCAAGCGCAGTTGGCACAGCAGAGAGTGTACAACCGTGGAGCAAAGACCCGTACCTTTTCCCCGGGGGATAGGATATTGGTACTTGTCCCTACGGTTGAAAGTAAATTCCTTGCCAAATGGCAAGGCCCCTACGAGATAATGGAAAAAGTGAGCGAAGTGAATTACAAGGTCAGACAACCAGGAAGGCGAAAGCCCGAACAGATCTATCACGTTAATCTGTTGAAAGCCTGGAGGGATAGAGAGTCCCTAGTCGCAGAAACTTGGTCACCAGCTCAAACTGGTTGCGTGATTCCGGAGGTTGGAATAGCAGCCACCTTGTCACAACCCCAACAACAGGAGGTTAAGGAGTTTGTGCTTCGCAACAAGGAGGTGTTCTCTGAGCTGCCGGGACAAACATCTGGGGTAGAGCATGATATTATTACCCCGCCCGGTGAAAGGGTGAAGTTAAAACCCTATCGGATCCCAGAGGCCCGACGGGAGGCAATACGGGAGGAAGTACAGAAAATGCTGAACTTAGGGGTGATAGAGGAGTCCCAAAGTGATTGGTCTAGTCCCATTGTGTTGGTGCCTAAACCGGATGGGAGCTGGCGATTTTGTAACGATTTTCGTCAGTTGAACAAAGTTACAAAATTTGACACCTACCCCATGCCACGTATAGATGAGTTGATCGACCGGCTGGGAACAGCCCGATACATGACGACTCTTGACCTCACAAAAGGGTATTGGCAAATTCCCCTGGCCAAGTCGGCCAAAGAGAAAACCGCATTTGTAACCCCAGACGGGGCGTTCCAATATAAGAGAATGCCGTTCGGGTTACAGAATGCGCCGGCCACATTCCAGCGGAAAATGGACCAGATACTGAGGCCCCATCGGAAGTATGCTGCGGCTTACCTGGATGACGTAATTGTCCATAGCACAGATTGGGCCTCACATCTGCCAAAAGTGCAAGCAGTCCTAGACTCTATCCGGGAAGCGGGGTTTACGGCTAACCCCAAGAAGTGTACCATTGGGCAGGAGGAGGCCAAATATCTTGGGTACACCATTGGCAGGGGAGTGATAAAACCCCAACTCAACAAAGTCGAGGCCATCCAGAGTTGGCCACGTCCCAACAGCAAGAAGCAGGTACGGGCCTTTCTGGGAATCGCGGGTTATTATCGGCGCTTCATTCCCCACTTTGCTTCTAAGGCTGTGCCCCTAACCAACCTGACGAAAGGGAAAGGGTCGGTCATGATTAAATGGACCCCCGAGGCTGAGGCAGCATTCCAATTCTTGAAACAAGCCTTATGTAGCCAGCCAGTGTTGTACTCACCCGACTTCTCTAAAGACTTTGTCGTACAAAGTGATGCGTCAGATGTGGGGTTAGGAGCAGTATTGTCCCAGGTCTGGAACGGGGAAGAGCACCCAGTCATTTACCTCAGCAGGAAGTTGAAGTCCCATGAGGTAAATTACGCCACGGTTGAAAAGGAGTGTTTAGCGGTGAAGTGGGCTCTAGATTCCCTTCGGTACTATCTGCTAGGTAGGCACTTTGACATGGTTACGGATCACGCTCCGTTAAAGTGGATGGCTCAAAACAAGGAGACAAATAGAAGAGTGAATAGGTGGTTCCTGGCCCTACAGGAATTCAACTTCACAGTAAAGCATCGCCCTGGCATTCAAATGGGGAATGTGGATGCTTTGTCTCGAGTACATGAATGCCTGATTGCTGGTGTTCCAACCCCAAGGTTAAAACAAGAGGGGGGGGTATGTGACAGCAGGAAGGTAAAGTCACCTGGTTGCATCCAGGGGGGTAGATATATTTCTCCCAGATTCAGGCTTTATGCTGACTTATACAACTAGGGAGGGAGTTGATGAAGCCCAGCTGAGGCTAGTGGGCTCATGGATGACTCATACCTCTAGGGAGAGGGCTGGGCGTCGTGCAGGCAGGGAGTTGATGAGACCAGCTGAAGCCTGTCAGTTCGTTTAAGGCCTCTATAAAAACTCCCAGCTTCATTAGATGTTAGCTCATGCCTGGACCCAGACCTGTGTGGACTGTCTAGGGAGAGTGAACCCCTGTGCGGTGAGGCAAAGCCTGTGTGGCTATTTGTTTGGACTTTTACTAAACCAGGGACTTAGGGACTAGGACAGCACCAGGCTGATCCCAGTTGTTAGTTTAGGAAACCTGCATGTTTAGTCAGAGGTCAAACTGACCAGGATTTATTTTGTTTATGTTTCTTTTTGGCTTTGCTGTGTTTTTGTCACTGTACATAGAGAAATAAACCGCACCTTTTGATTTTGAAAACCACAACCTCCGTCTGTTGGCCCTGTTTTTGTGTGGGGAGCCCAACCAGGGGGTCACACACACCCGCTACCGAGTTAACCCCCTCACAATCCTTAGACACTTTTTCATTATTTAGACATCTTCTAATCAACAAATCCCCCAAAAAACAAAATCCAACAAGGCCCCCCCCCCCAACATATTTGTGAATCTTTCAACATCTTCAATTTGCTGCAAATAATATATTTCCACATGTATATATATTTCATGATACCTTATCCCACGAAAAATCATTATTCCAGTGCTATTATGTCATTCATTGCTTATTATTCCAATATTCCACATGTAAAAGAACCCCAAAACCCCTGCAAAAAAAAAAAAGACAAAAAGAAAATCTCTTCCAACATATTTGTAACTCATCCAACATCTTCAATTTACTACTTATAATATATTCCACGTGTTATTTCAAAAAGTCCCCTGTTTCTTTTTTTTTCCCTTCTCCTTCCAGTGTTATTATATCATTACTACAGTGTTCCAAAAAAGAAAAAACCCTTATTATTTAGTGCTATTAAATCATTTTTATAATTTCATAAAATACACTTCACCTAAAAGAGAAAAATAAAATACAAATAGTCCATTCATGTTTTGTGCATTTTTGTAATTCCACATGTATAATCTCCCCTCACCCCTCTTCTCCCTCCTTTTGCTCTATCTTATCTAGTGTCCAGCCACTCTGATGCTGCTATTGATGTTTCAAAAAATTGGGTGTGCGAACCGTCTGTCGCCCTTAATTTACTGGGTTATAAAAGGCTAAATTTTATCCCCTTCTCTCTCAACCTTCTTCGTACTTCCGTATAGGCTCTTCTTTGCTTCTGGATTTCGGGAGGATAATCAGGGAAAAGCAATAACTTAGCATTTTCATATTGTATGTCTGTCCTTGTCCTAGCTGCTGATAAAATACAATCTCGGTCTCTATAATTCAATAGCCGCACCAAAAACGGACGTTGCCCCTGGTTTTGGGGAGCGGAAGGAAATCCTATGCGCTCTTTCTACTGCGAATGTCACAGACATATCTGTTAGGCCTAATGTTTTTATCAAAAGTTTCTCTGAAAATGTAATTGGATTTTCTCCTTCCACTCGCTCAGGTAGGCCTATAATTAGAACGTTGTTTCTCCTCAGGCGGCTTTCTGTATCAATTGCTCTATCCTGTAGGGCTATAATTAGTTTTTTCAATAGATGCCATTCTCTATTATCTGTTTTTAATTTTTCTTCTACCTTAGAGACACGTACTTCCACTTCCACCAGTCCTTTGTTGTATTTTATCGAATTCATGTCTCATTATACTGATGTCTTCGCTGCCATTGAAATGGGAGAGGAGCAGGGAGTAACTGTCTGTGGTTTAGTGCAGGGTTTATTGGGTGCCATCCAGGTCTGCTGTTTGGGGGACCTTGCGGCTCTGACAACTCTCTGAAGCTCCTCCTTTTACAGTCTTTCCCCTCTTCCTCAGACAGTTTAATGGCTGATAATTAGTATCTAGAAAACCGGAGGGCCAAGAGAACCCGGAATCAAAAGCCAAAAACGGGAGGGCTAAAAACAGGAGCCAATGGCCAGGACACTAAAGCCAGAGGCTGAAAAGCCAACAAGAAAAAGGCAGGAACCAAGGATTAAAGACCAGGGGCCCAAATTCAAAAAACCAATAGCTGGGAGCCTAGGGCCAAGGAGCCAAGGGGGCTAGGGGCCAGAGGTCATGGGCCAGGAGCCGCACAGTATGTACGCCCTCCAATTTCTTCACCGCTCAGCAGACTTTCATGTTCCCCTCACCTGGCTTCTCCTCCTTCCTGCTCAGCAATTTTCCTCCCCTCTCAAAAAGAAAGTACGTTTTCAGCCTACCGCAATGTCCACGGCTGTGTCTCCTGTTTTCACCTGGGGATCCTGCCGTCACCTTACTTCAGTCACCCGTCACACCTCCAGCTTACAAGCTGTATTACTTTCTCAGAGACGGGGATCCTCTATCCATCCAGCCAGCCATTAGTTACTGATCCACCTAGTCCTCCGTCCCCTCCAGTATACAATGTTCTCCTGGAACTGCCGTGGGGGAGGATCAGCCGGTGCAGAGAAACGGGGTAACACACAGTATCTGTATTGTACCGGCAGCCAGTCCCCTCTGGTATTCTCCTTGTATCTGCCGCAAATAGAAAGAGCCGTCGGCGTGTGGAGAGGGGGAGAAGCCGGTCCTCACTCAGTCTAACCCGGCATTTCCAGCTGGAAGCATCGTGAGATCAGAGCACGCCCACCAGCACACGTCACATGCTCTCACACATTCCCCGCATGTTGCAATGTTAGGAGAGAGAAAACTTGGTCAGGAGATCACCTCATCTCTCCACTTTATCTAAAGCTTAAATAATTTAGTTATGCTTTAAGCATAAATTATTAAGCATAAAAATGAATAACTTGATACTAAAGTCTCATTTTTTTTCTTTAACCACTTGCGGACCATCCGCCGCAGTTTTACTGCGGCAGAATGGCACGGCTGGGAGAAGCGACGTTACCTTATGTCGCTTCGCCTTTTGGCCACTAAGGGCGTGTGTGCGCAGCCAGAGGCACGCGCGTTTGCCAGCACCACGCCTCTGGAGCCACTGCGAGTGCCTGGCAGGCACGATGACAGCCAGGCACCTGCGATCGCTCGTGACAGAGCGAGAACCGGGATCTGTGTGTGTAAACACTCAGATCCTGGTTCTCTTAGGAGAGAAGAGACTGATCGTGTGTTCATACAATGTACGAACACCGATTTCTCTCTTCCCCTTGTAAGTCCCATCATCCCCTACAGTTAGAACACAGTGAGGGAACACAGTAAACCCCTTGATCGCCCCCTAATGTTAACCCCTTCCGTGCCAGTGACATTTATACAGTAATCAGTGGATTTTTATAGCACTGATCACTGTATGAATGTGAATGGTCCCAAAAATGTGTCAAAAGTGTCCCATGTGTCTGCCACATTGACAGTTGTTGACAGTTGTTATCAGTTAATGGTTTGGGTTTGCCGCCACCATGGGTTTAAGGTGAATTCTGCAGGTACTCAATTTGTACCTAATACCTAATACCTAATGCCTCGTACACACGATCAGTTTTCCCGACAAGAAAAGTGTGATGTGAGCTTTTTGTCAGGAATTCCGACCGTGTGTATGCTCCATTACACTTTTTCTGTCAGTTTTCCTGCCAAGAAAATATTGAGAGCAGGTTCTCAATTTTCGTGACAGGAAAAATTCCTATCGGGAATCGCGCTCGTCTGTATGCAATTACGACGCGAAAAAAAAACGCATGCTCAGAATCAAGCAGAAGAGCCGAACTGCCTATTGAACTTTAATTTTTCTCGGCTCGTCGTACGTGTTGTACGTCACTGCGTTCTTGACTTTTGTCATTTGAGACAAGATTTGTGTGACTGTGTGTATGCAACACAAGTTTAAGCAGTTTTCCTGCTGAAAAAAAAACACGGTTTCCCTGTCGGAAAAACTGATCGTGTGTACGAGGCATAACAGGCTTAGAGGGGCCAATAAATATGGCTTTTTGGAAAAGCCAGCTCCTCAATAAATAAGAGGGGCAGAGAGCAGGAATAGTATTGTTGTATTGCAAACTGCTGTAGGGAAAGGTAACAAACTGCATAAGGAGAGATTACGATCAATTGGGAAACCCCTGCCATTCATAGAAGCCTGTACTGCAGTATTCATGAATGAAAAGAAATCTATGAATGGAGGACAGGCAGATAAATGCCATTCGAAGATCATGTTTCGTTAATAGAATGGAGAAGCTGGGTAGAAGGGACAGGTATAGCTGGTCAGTCTTGATGAATGCCTGTGACAGCGACATCTTCCGTCACACTGGAGAGAGTAGGGTCACCAAAGCAAAGGAGGAAGATTTCTGCTAAACAGGCACACAGCAGCACAACGGGCACATCTCATTAAAGGTAAGTAATGTCCTTTGTGCTTTTTTTTTTTTTTTTTTTATAAACTTAGGCTTTAATTTGATTTTGTGGTTGATTTGAGGTCATGGGTAAGTTATAGCTGGTGTCCTGTCCATAGCAAATGTGGTTTTATATGTTCATGTCACAATATACACAACAATGAAACAAAACAATATACAGTATTGTAAAACTATTTTATAATTAAAAAGCAGTCCTTGAGCTCAAGTTAAGTGACAGTGCCTGGGCACAAAATCTAATGTCACCTCACCAGTGTGCTTGAAAGAGCATTTTCTTAGTTATTCCTCCCCAAGAGGAAGCTAAGAAGCAACAGGGGCTGATTTATGTAAGACTTTAATGGGTTTGTACAAGATAAAAGGCAGACGGATAACTGAGGTGTGTGGGACAGTTATTAATATGCAGGCCACAGGATGCACATAACTGTGTCATAGGTCACTACCAGGAAAGTAAATAATGACAATGAATGAAGTAAGATGGCATCATCCTGCTGGATAGAGAGAAGATGAAGGTATTGTCAGGGAGTAATGTAATCTCTTGTAGAGGTAATAAATACTATTATAAATAAATTATTTATCATGTAAACACTTAACGTGAAACAATAACCAAAAACAATCACCTCCAATCCTTTCAACAAGACAGCAGCATCCTTGTCTAGGTCCATGTTAACAGAAGGTAGTCCCGACTCATTACCATAAACTATGTAGACACAGCCAACCTGAACATGGCCCAGATTACTGCAACCTGGAGCTCCTATGACCAGGTCATCCCAGCCATCTTGATTGAGATCTGCTGTGGTAAGTGCCCTGTATAACAGAAAACGCCAACATATTCAGCTCTGTACTGGATAATTTATTTATACATCAACTGATGGAATCATTTCATTGGATTTCCTACCTGAAGGTGCCTACAGACATAAGAGAAGTTTTACCTGATTTGACTACCGGATATACTCGAGTATAAGCCGACCCAAATATAAGCCGAGGCACCTAATTTGACCACAAAAAACTGGGAAAACTTATTGACTCGAGTATAAGCCTAGGGTGTCCATCTGCATGCCTCACTGTGCCTCACTGTGTCCATGTGCATGCCTCACTGTGTCCATGCCTCACTGTGCCCATGCCTCACTGTGCCCATGACTAGACTGACGTTTAACATGGGAGTCTATGGAAGGGGTGCCTGGCTTCGAAAAATCCGTGCTCCCCGGCTGTCGGTTCTCCAGACAAAAAACTTTACACACATATAGAGGAGAAATGGGGCTACATGTTTGCCAGGTTTCGGGTCCAGGGGACCTATGACCAGCCAGTACCGGGTCCCCAAAATCACTGGAGAAATTACCGTTTAACATAGGAGTCTATGGAAGGGGTGCCCGGCTTTGAAAAATCTGTGTTTCCCGGCTGTAGGTCACCCGGACAACAAACTTTGCACACTTGTAGAGAAAGTGTGGGGTTATATGTGTGCCAACTTTGGGGTCCAGGGTACCAACGGCCGGCCGGTACCGGGTCCCCAAAGTCTGGGAGATCAGGCGCAAAAAGGTGACTAGAGTATAAGCCGAGGGGAGCATTTTCAGCACAAAAAAATGTGCTGAAAAACTCGGCTTATACTCGCGTATATACGGTATATCAGTCTGGATGTTACAACACTTCTTCAAACTCAATCTATCCAAACCCGAACTTATAATTTTTCCTCCACCACGTGCCCCTTCCCCTGCCCTCTCTGTCAAAATCGATGGCACAACTATTAGCCCATCCCCTAGAAAATAGAGGTGTAGCACTTTAAAAAATATATAAACAAAATAAAAGCTGAAAGTTCATCAATGATACACTGCTGGATCAGTCAACTCAAAGTCCACTTGTAAGGTATCTTCGTATGAGAAAGGAAAGAATGACTATCACCATCACCCAAAAATACTTACTGTCAGGAAAGGCTTCACCCGCTGGTGGTGCTGTTGGTCCTTTGGACTGCAGTGCTAGTGTCCGCCAGCAGGTGTCCTCCTGCAGACAATACCTCTGTTGGAGGATCTCACCTGCTGGTGGTAACACACGATACATGGACTGCAGTACCGGCATCCACCAGCAGGGGTATTCTGGCAGTAGGGGACAGGCAGCACTTCCTGTGGTCAGCTGTGACCTGAAGCCTAATCACTGGACTTCCTTATATACCCGGCAAGTGCAAACACTCCTTGCCCTGGTATCTCTCTTCCTGACCCCCTGGACCTGTGACCTGGACTTTAGCCTGTACCTTATCCTAACCTGCACCCTGCCTGATCTGATCTGATCCGACCCGGTCCCTACCTTGAACCCGCATCCTGTTTAACCTGATCCTTACCTTGTGCCCATCCTGCAGCTTTCCCTTCTGTTACCTGGATCCCTGCTCTGCAGCCTATCCATCCGTCCCCTCCCTGTTCCTGCTTCCTCCCATCCATACCCATCTGCTTGATCCCCTTATGTATGACCTCGGCCTGGCTTTTACTACGATTCCGGTATCTCCCTTATTTGTATATGTTGTTTATAGTCACTGTTTATTCATTGCACCGTTTGAGGTGGTTGTTTGTTGGTCACTCACCATAATAAATTGTATATTTTCACCTACACCCGTTTGGTTTCCTTTTATGAAGTCACACAGTCTGGTCAATTATCAATCTCTGACGGTATACCAGGGCCATCCCTGATCAGACGTGACTTCATTAAGGATCCATCCTGTTATTGTGTTTGGCGGATATGGATTATAATGAGATCCTTTACTATTCACTGCTGGCAGCAGAGGATGGCAAACATTGTCGCCAGGTTTTAGAGGGTTGGACTAGTGACCAACTAAGGGAAACTATTCGATCAGCAAATTTTTGGGTGGATCAGGGTTACTTGCAGCCTGAGGATGTTCTGCCGTTGAACCGGTTATGTGTTGATCCAGCCCTGTCGTTTGTTCCCAAAGGAGGTGATGACTTCTCTCCCCCTTTCAATGGTGACCAAGTTGAATCCCTGGTATGCTTGTTAGAGGATGATCCAGCTTCTTTCTATGAGTATCATTCCCTCTGTTCCCAGCAGGTGTTACATGATTGTGTGAGGTCAGTGCAGTCTCTGATTAAAAGGCGTAAGTGCGGACTAGTTTTTGTTCAACCTTTGCTGCAGGCATGGTCAGATCTCCTCCTGAATTCAGCCAAGCCACAACATCCCGGCCCCACCATCAATCACCTGCCTTCCCAAGAATGTATCCGCCCATCGCCTATGGCAACCCCAGCTACCGTCCAGTGTGTTCAGCCCCCCAAATACTACTACCCCGTCTCTACCTGTTGCACCTACCCTGCCTTCAATCCACCTGCTTCTTCCCTCCTATCCGTAGCCAATCCACAAGAACCTCCTCCAGCCACTGTCCCTGCACCTCTGCCATTTTCTTCCATTTGTTCAATCCCAACCTTTTCATATATTCCCCCCGCTACTTGCAAACCTGCAGTGACTAGATCCAAGAAAAAGCAGAAGTACTTCCCAACCCACACAATCCAACCTACCTCCACACCCACCAACCTGCTCCAGCCTGCGTTTCCCAAACCAGCCTTCCAGCCTGCGCTTCCCAAGCCAGTCTTCCAGCCTGCGCTTCCCGAGCCAGCCTTCCAGCCTGCGCTTCCCAAGCCAGCCTTCCAGCCTGCGGTTCCTGAGCCAGCCTTCCAGCCTGCGGTTCCTGAGCCAGCCTTCCAGCCTGCGCTTCCTGAGCCAGCCTTCCAGCCTGCGCTTCCTGAGCCAGCCTTCCAGCCTGCAGTTCTCGAGCCAGCCTTCCAGCCTGCAGTTCTCGAGCCAGCCTTCCAGCCTGCGGTTCCCGAGCCAGCCTGTGGTCCCAGAGCCAGCCTTCAAGCCAGCCTTCCAGCCTGCAGTCCTAGAGCCAGCCTTCAAGCCAGCCTTCCAGTCTGCAGTTCTCGAGTCAGCCTTCCAGTCTGCAGTTCTCGAGCCAGCCTTCCAGCCTGCAGTCCCAGAGCCAGCCTTCAAGCCAGCCTTCCAGCCTGCAGTTCTCGAGCCAGCCTTCCAGCCTGCAGTTCTCGAGCCAGCCTTCCAGCCTACAGTTCTCGAGCCAGCCTTCCAGCCTACAGTTCCCGAGCCAGCCTTCCAGCTTGCAGTCCCGGAGCCGGCCTTCCAGCCTGTAGTTCCAGAACCAGCCTTCCAGCCGGAAGTTCTTGTGCCAGCCTGCCAGCCTGAAGTTCTTGTGCCAGCCTGCTGGCCTGAAGTTCCCGTGCCAGCCTGCCAGCTTGGGGTTCCCGTGCCAGCCCGCCAGCCCGAGGTTCCCGTGCCAGCCCGCCAGCCTGAGGTTCCCATGCCAGCCCGCCAGCCTGAGGTTCCCGTGCCAGCCCGCCAGCCTGAGGTTCCCGTGCCAGCCTGAAGACCCTGTGCCAGCCTGCCAGCCTGAAGACCCTGTGCCAGCCTGCCAGCCTGAAGACCCTGTGCCAGCCTGCCAGCTTGAAGTTTATGTACCTGCCTTCCAAACTGAAGTCCTGATGACGGTGTCTCAGTCGGAAGATCCGGTGCCCGTTTCCCGGCCTGAGATTGTGGTCCCCGTTTCCCGGCCTGAGGTTGTGGTGCCCGCTGCGGTGCCCATTTCCCGGCTTGAGGTTGTGGTGCCCGTTTCCCGGCTTGAGGGTATGATGCCCGTGTCCCAGTCTGTGGAGCCTACTACCCAGTCTGACATGTTCCTGTCTGCTGCCCAGCTCGATGACCCGGAGCCTGCTGCCCAGCTCGATGACCCGGAGCCTGCTGCCCAGCTCGATGTGTTCCTGTCTGCCGCCCAGCTTGATGACCCGGAGCTTGCTGCCCAGCCTGAGATGATCCCGTCTGCTGCCCAGCCTGAGATGATCCCGTCTGCTGCCCAGCCTGAGGTGTTCCCGTCTGCTGCCCAGCCTGAGGTGTTCCCATCTGCTGCCCAGCCTGAGGTGTTCCCGTCTGCTGCCCAGCCTGAGGTGTTCCCGTCTGCTGCCCAGCCTGGTGTGCCCCTGTCCGCTGCCCAGCTTGATGTGACTATTTCCTGCCCGGATGTGCCTACTGTCTGCCCGGATGTGACCTTGCCTGTTGCCCAGCTTGTTGCTATGAACTTCCCCCAGCGGCAGGTCGTGGGAGCATCCGGAGGCCCCTCCTTTGAGGGGGGTACTGTCAGGAAAGGCTTCACCCGCTGGTGGTGCTGTTGGTCCTTTGGACTGCAGTGCTAGTGTCCGCCAGCAGGTGTCCTCCTGCAGACAATACCTCTGTTGGAGGATCTCACCTGCTGGTGGTAACACACGATACATGGACTGCAGTACCGGCATCCACTAGCGGGGGTATTCTGGCAGTATGGGACAGGCAGCACTTCCTGTGGTCAGCTGTGACCTGAAGCCTAATCACTGGACTTCCTTATATACCCGGCAAGTGCAAACACTCCTTGCCCTGGAATCTCTCTTCCTGACCCCCTGGACCTGTGACCTGGACTTTAGCCTGTACCTTATCCTAACCTGCACCCTGCCTGATCTGATCCGACCCGATCCCTACCTTGAACCCGCATCCTGTTTAACCTGATCCTTACCTTGTTCCCATCCTGCAGCTTTCCCTTCTGTTACCTGGATCCCTGCTCTGCAGCCTATCCATCCGTCCCCTCCCTGTTCCTGCTTCCTCCCATCCATACCCATCTGCTTGATCCCTTTGTGTATCACCTCGGCCTGGCTTTTACTACGATTCCGGTATCTCCCTTATTTGTATATATTGTTTATAGTCACTGTTTATTCATTGCACTGTGTTCCGTTTGAGGTGGTTGTTTGTTGGTCACTCACCATAATAAATTGTATATTTTCACCTACACCCGTTTGGTTTCCTTTTATGAAGTCACACAGTCTGGTCAATTATCAATCTCTGACACTTACTCTTACTATCAGTGCATGGGGTATACACATCAATTGAAATAGATAGTGGCACCAGCTGATCCACTCCACATAAGGCTACACAGATTCTCCTCCCATTAGACCAATGTATGTACAGAGATCAGTTCCACTCTTACATCGGCCAATGACAAGTAAGCTCCAGTATCCAAAAATGTATACACACTCACATTTGGTATGGTTCAAGTAAGCATGTAGAAACGTCCAGCCTTTCAAACCAACAGGATGGCCGCCACATCACCGCCTTCATCCTACGTCACATGTCCCTCGCTCCACCCAACGTTTCATCATAAAAAATTTGTCAGCCCATCCCCGCAAGACAAGGTCCTAAGTGTAGTCCTGGACTCTGAACTCTCTTTTAAGCCCCACGTCCAACCACTGTCCAAATCTTGCCGCCTCAACCTCAGCAACATCTCCAAAATACATCCCTTTCTAAGCAATGACACAACAAAGCTCTTAATTCACTCCCTGGTCATCTCTCGCCTCGACTACTGCAACTCCCTTCTCATTTGCTTACCTCTACATAGGCTATCCCCATTTTAATCCATCATGAATGCGGCTGGCAGACTTATCCACCTAAATCGCTCTGTGTCTGCTACTCCTCTCTGTCAATCCCTCCACTGGCTTCCGCTCACCCAACAAAATAAATTCAAAATACTAACAACAACGTACAAAGCCATCTACAACTTAGCCCCCAGCTACATCACTAGCCTAGTCTCAAAATACCAACCTAATCGTTCTCTTTGTTCCTCTCAAGTCCTCCAGCTCTCTAGATCCCTCGTCACCTCCTCCCATGCTCACCTCCAGGACTTTTCCAGAGCCTCTCCAATCCTATGGAACTCCTTACCCCAATCTGTCCGATTATCTCCTACTCTATTAGCTTTTAGACGATCCCTGAAAACCCTTCTCTTCAGAGAAGCCTATCCTCCCCACACCTAACAACTGTATTTTCATTTTCTCCATCAGTTCATCCCCCACAGTTATTACCTTTTGTTACACTTGACCCTCCCTTATAGATTGTAAGCTCTAACGAGCAGGGCCCTCTGATTCCTTCTGTATTGAATTGTATTGTAACTGTACTGTCTGCCCTTATGTTGTAAAGCGTTGTGCAAACTGTTGGTGCTATATAAATCCTGTATAATAATATTCATTCTGACTAGTTTGTCTGTAGGCCATTTCAGGCAATTTAATTGGTCAGGATTAATTTTTAGGGACTGATTTCCAGTCTTTTTCAATTTGTAATAATCAATGCTTACTGATATCAAAATGTCAATAAAATACCCTCAAACACTCCACCATTAAGCATGGTTCATATTTTCCAAATGATGAAGATCTTTTTGTTTGAGTAAGCACCTATCCTAACAATGAACCAACTGTTGCTCAAACGCTTACTCAAAGGTCGTTATAGTTTGGAAGACATGGACCATGCTGAATAGTGCGTGAGAATATTTTCTTGTGCAACTCTTGATATCAAAAAGTATTGATTGTAATTCTGTACTGTTTGTGGAAACACGCAGACCTTTATACACAGTGTTTTTTTTTTCTTTGTTAAAGTGATACTAAAGTCTCGATTTTTTTGTTTAAAAATAACAAAGTTGTTATACTTACCTGCTCTGTGTAATGTTGTTGCCCAATAACAGAAATGAATTAATCTAAAAGGTGCGCTAAACCAATATCTCTGTAGTGATCAATACAAAATTATGTGTGTGAAAAAATAAAGGTAACTCATACAGTGGAACCTCGGATTACGTGCATAAGCCGTTGTAACGGCACCCCAAATACGAAAGGGGGTAACGCCGTTTAGATAGCTTCCCTCTCCTGGACACAAATTCACTGTCGATCCTTCACAGTCAGACGACCCCTTCCCATAGGAATTACTCCTTCTGGAAGAACGAGACGCACTCTGTATCTTCCTAGCATCGAATGACTTTATTGAGAAAAAAATTGTAACTTTTATAACCATCCAATACTGCATTAACCTAATATGAACAATGGTCCAGCTCCACCCACAACATAACAGACCCAATACACACAAGTATGCAGGTGATTCATCAACATCTCTTCAATTAACCCGTCTGCTGCTAGTTCCACAACCTATAATTATAGGCTTAATTCCCCCAAACCACAATGGACAATAGAATGTAAATCACCACAAACAATGAACAGGTCTTTTAGAAGCTGGGATTAGCATTACACTAGGCAGACAGGTGATTGAGGCTGAACACCTCAGTATCTCTCAATTAACCTGTTGAGTTCAGAAACAGTAAATAGTCCTTTACAGATATCCTTGGGGATATGGTGGATAAATATTACAGACCCATTTTAGGTAGCCCAAGATATATTTCTTAATGTCCATTATTTCCTGGCTCACCCTGTGTCCAAAGTGACCCTCCTGTCACACATCTCCCCTTTCGGCAGGAGACTAACAAAGGAGGTGACCCCAGACGGGTTGACTCCGAAGTTAGTCCATAGGTCCATTCTTCTAATGCCGGTATCCACACAGTACCCCAAATAAATTGCTCCAAACAGAGCATTACTTACCCAGCCAACCTCTGCCTCTCTCAGAGAACATTCCCCCAGCTGGGGAGAAGACAGGGTGACTGGGCTCAGTCCGTCATGCTGTTGGGGATCTGAGCCGACTGCCCAGCATCCCTGAGGTATACAAGTGGAGACTGAAGTCCCATCCCCTTGTGGTAGGTGAAAATCCCCCAGTGCTTGCAAAGCAAGGCTGACATCCTCCTGTCCCAGTGTGACACCATTTTCTGGGGTTGTGTCAGTGAGGACCGAAGTCCCATCCAGTACCACAGGAACTCCCTCTTCTGTTAGTTGAGAGCAGAGGCCCGCGGCACTCTGCTCTGTTGCCAGCTCTTCCGCTGGGTTGCTGTGAGTGGAGACCGTAGTCCCATCCACCGATATCCGCTCAAGTGGCAGTTGTGTGCAGCGGCCAGTAGCATTCTGCCCTGCTGCCAGTGATTCAGCTGGGGGTAAAAGCTTTACCACCTCAGCTTGTTGCTGGAGAGATGGGCCAACTGCCCCGGCTCCGTGAAACTCCACAGTTGTTTCCGGTGCTGGGCAGAGGTTGCTAGCACTCTGCCCTGTTGCCAGCACTTCTGCTGGGGACTCCACCCCATCTGCTCTGGCTAACTGTTGGGGAGGGGAAAGGGCTGCTTCTCCACCCTGCATCTCTGAAATCCCCTGGGAAAGAGGAACCATCACCTTCTCATCTCGGGCCTCCAAAACTGCCACAGGTGTAGAGCAGGGGTCTGCAGTACTCTGTCCTGCTGCCAGTACTTGGGCAGGCGATGCATAATCCATAACATCCTCTGAACAGTCCCTTAAGTCCATACCTTCTGTAATCTGTAGCTGGGAAGATGAGCCAACTGCCCTAGCTCCCTGGAACTCCATATCATCCACTTCGGCTTTAGGGGTGGCAATCTTCAGATTTTCCACTGCCGATTCTTCAGCCAGGCTAGCTCCCTGGAACTCCATATCATCCACTTCGGCTTCAGGGATGGCAATCTTCAGATTTTCCACTGCCGATTCTTCAGCCAGGCTAGCTCCCTGGAACTCCATATCATCCACTTCGGCTTTAGGGATGGCAATCTTCAGATTTTCTACTGCTGATTCTTCAGCCAGGATTTCATAGTTGTCAACTGGTATTTCCTGATAGTCCCAGGCAAAGGGAGCCCCACCCTGCTGCTGAGCAGAGTCTAGCAGCTGTTTGTAGGCAATCTCCAGCTCCCATTCCTGAACGGCCAGAAACTCCAAATCTTCCTGTGCCCAGTGCCCTTCCGAGACATTCAGTCTTTGCTCTCTGTGCTCCATTATTTCCTCCAAACGCCACTCCCGATCACTCCCAAAGTCAGGGTCCTCGGACAGCCTCCAATACAACAATCCCAGGCCATTATAGTCAAAGCCTTCCGTGGGGCTGTCATCCGCTGACCACTGGCACTCTTGGGCTACATACCACCGGAGGACTCTGTAGCTCTCGTCCAACCGCATCTCTGCCCGAGTCAGCCTGCTTAACTCAGCTGTCCACTCCTGCTTCGGTTGTTCCCCCAATAACAGCATTCGTACTTCATACTGCGACCAGTACCTTACATGGATGGAGGGGAGAACTTTTCCCTGGTGTTGCTGCTCGAGAGCTAGCGCTTTCTTCCAGAGTTCGCAGCGGATTGAATCAGACCATCACAGCAGGACCTCCTCTGATACTGGTCCTCTATGCTGTATCTGCATCTCTCGTAACCTCCTTCTGAATTCCTTTTCCATGTCGGCTGGTATCTGTATCTCTCCTCTCCTTTCAGTTGGTGCTGCTTCTTTAGGTGTTGTCTCCGATTGCCGTATTTCCGCCATTCTCTGCTCATGTTGCCACTCATCCTGCCGCTCGATTTCTCTAATGGCTTCCTGTATGGCGGTCTCTGATGGGCTAGCACCGTACAATGCCAACCGCTGTCAAACTCGTTGCTGAAACAAGTCTTCAACTGACCGGGTCCTGCCTCACCATCCCTCTGATCCATCTCGGCCAGCTCCCTGATCAAGGTGGCCCCGTTCTTTGTCCCACTGGTCCCTCTACGGCTCTCAAGTAGGTCCTTCAGTGTGGCTTTCCTGCAGGCTGAATAGCTGGTCATTCACTGTGGTGGCTTGGAGTGTCCAAGGAACTGGAGGGAAAATCCCACTGCTGCCACCAATGTAACGGCACCCCAAATACGAAAGGGGGTAACGCCGTTTAGATAGCTTCCCTCTCCTGGACACAAATTCACTGTCGATCCTCCACAGTCAGACGACCCCTTCCCATAGGAATTACTCCTTCTGGAAGAACGAGACGCACTCTGTATCTTCCTAGCATCGAATGACTTTATTGAGAAAAACATTGTAACTTTTATAACCATCCAATACTGCATTAACCTAAAATGAACAATGGTCCAGCTCCACCCACAACATAACAGACCCAATACACACAAGTATGCAGGTGATTCATCAACATCTCTTCAATTAACCCGTCTGCTGCTAGTTCCACAACCTATAATTATAGGCTTAATTCCCCCAAACCACAATGGACAATAGAATGTAAATCACCACAAACAATGAACAGGTCTTTTAGAAGCTGGGATTAGCATTACACTAGGCAGACAGGTGATTGAGGCTGAACACCTCAGTATCTCTCAATTAACCTATTGAGTTCAGAAACAGTCAATAGTCCTTTACAGATATCCTTGGGGATATGGTGGATAAATATTACAGACCCATTTTAGGTAGCCCAAGATATATTTCTTAATGTCCATTATTTCCTGGCTCACCCTGTGTCTAAAGTGACCCTCCTGTCACAGCCGTTCCAGGAGAATGCTCATAATCCAAAGTACTCGCATATCAAAGCGAGTTTCCCCATTGAAGTCAATGGAAACGAAAATATTTATTTCCGCATTGACTTCAATGGAAAGGAAAAACGTACCGCTCAAAAGCTTGAGAATTCACCAAATAGCTGCTTCCGCCCGGTCACTCACACAGGTGCTGGCTCTGCACTGATGCATGGGAGAAAAAGAAACCCTGGACTGCCGCACTCTGTATAGACAGTTATTTATTCCAAAATTTCAGGTAAAAAATCCAAATTCAAAATAAATCCATAAATCCAAAACAACAAATGCAGATGGTGTGCATGCAGGGAAGGGTGGCTAACGCGTTTCACGTCACGAATTGACGCTTACTCATAGCTTGACTTCAATGGCATGCAATATTGCATGCGGCCGGAGGCAGGGGGGGGGTGCCGGAGAGCCTCGGAAACAGCAGGAAAACAGAAAAGGCCTGAGGACACCTTGGCAAACCTCGGAAAGACTTTGTTCCCGAGATTTGCCGAGGTCAGCCGAGCTGTCCTCGGGCCTTTCCGTGCATTTCCGAACAGCGCCGATCGACTGCGATCGGCGACGTTCAGCTCTGCTCGGCTCCCGCGCCCCCCCCCCCCACCTCAGGCCAAACGTGGTACTGCACACCGCTTTGGCCTGAATCGTGCTCGTTTTGCGAGACAAGACTCGCAAACCGAGTTACGATTTTTTAAAATACAGTGCTCGTATTGCGCAACGCTCTTAACCGCGTTACTCGCAATCCAAGGTTCCACTGTATTAAACCATAATAAAAAATGTGCATCAAATAAATGGTGAAATAACAGTCCTATAACATATAATTCACTTATGCATACCCAAAAAGTAAACTTCGAACATGTGAAATCTTGAAAATGATGAAAGTCCACGTGTAAGAATCCCAAACCGCCTCACAGACAAGTGTGTCAGTTCCCTTACCAAACAGTAATGATATGCAAATGACAAGAGATCAACAGTGCAGAAATCATCCAAATGGGGGTGCCACCACTCAGGATACCACTGCCTCCAGCACTTCCACTGTCCTTTACTGGTTATACAAAGCCAGCAACTAGTAATAATGGGTAGGAGAAAAAACAAAGGACCATAGAGTAGTATGCTAAAACCACATGATTTATTAAAAGTAGAATATACTCATAAAATATAGAGTAACATAGGCAAAACATACCACACCAGGGATCAAGAGCAGGTGTACAAAATGAATTACTGTATATGTTATGGGATTGTTATTTTACCATTTATTGTTCATTGTGGTTTAATATGAGTTACCTTTATTTTTTCATACACATATTTTTGTATTGATCACTACATAGATATTGTTTTTTCCTACCTTTTAGATTAATTATTTTTGTAATTCCTTTGTGTCCAGAATATAGGTTGCTGCATTAACTCTTTGCATTAAGCACACCATTTTTACACAATGTAATACCTAATCTCGCAGTTGTCAGCCTCTATATTAGGCATCACCAAATTGCAGAATGTAGTTCAAACCTGGACCGAGTGACCATCCTGTCTGGACTGCCATGGCTGCGTCATCATGCAGCTGTCTGTGTCACCTCTCCCCCACAACAGCAATGGTCCGGACCTGACGCACCTCTCACCCTCTGCCCTGCTGTGAAGATGACCTAAGCTGCAGCGCAGCGACAGCAGTGCAAAGGACAGGGGGTGTGACAAGTGTGAATGGAGGGTGGGAGCTGCCCCACTTTTCAAGTTAGCAAGTGATTGGTTGCTATCACGTAGGGTGGTCCTAGCAACCAATCCCCCACTTTTTAACAGCAAAAGTTAGCAAGCTTCCATCCTTCATGCTGGGAAAAGTGGGGGGGTTGTGATGTAAAGGGGGGGGACTGTGGACACTGATGTAAACCTGCGGGCGGCAATACAGAAGGGGACTTGTAATGTAAAAGGGGGCTGTGATGTAAGAGGGCCTGTAATGTAAAGAAGGGCTGTGATATAAAAGTGGGAACTGTGAAGTAAAAGGGGGGCACTGTCGAGTAAGGGGCCGACTGAGATGTAATTGGTGGTGCTTTGATGTAAATAGGGGTTAGTATGTAAATAGGTGGGCAGTGATGTTAAGAGGGAGGGGGCTATGATTTGGAGGGGGGGAGTGATGACACTGATGTAAAGTGGGGACTGTGATGTAAAGTGGGGACTGTGATTCGAAGGGGGGGTTGTGATGTAAAGAGGGGCTCTTGGCATATTGTGCAAGTAGGCAAAGCACACTATAGCTAGCGCACTTACCTCACACACTGCTCTCCTCTCCAGCATTGACAGGTGCAGCCTCCAATCACTGCTCTTTCCGATGTTGCAGTGAACATCCCCCACCAATTCTTCCGGGTCCCACAATGTTCTTCTTCTGCTGTTGGATGCCCACTGTTGATGCAACACTGCACATGCACAATAGTTACATTGTCCCTGACACCTGGCTCTATGCTTGGTATTCTGCGTGCGCTGTGCAGTGTACTGTACATTTAACCACTTCAACCCCGGGCTTTTTTTTACCACCTCAATACCGGGCCTATTCTGGCACTTCTCTCCTACATGTACAAATCATTATTCTTTTGCTAGAAAATTACTCAGAACCCCCAAACATTATATATGTTTTTTTAGCAGATACACTAGGGAATAAAATGACGGTCATTGCAACTTTTTTTCTTGCACGGTATTTGCGCAATCATTTTTGGGGAAAATATGAAAGATGATGTTACGCCGAGTAAATAGATACCTAACATGTCACGCTTTAGAATTGCGCACACTCATGGAATGGCGCCAAACTTCGGTACTTAAAAATCTCCATAGGTGACGCTTTAATTTTTTTTACAGGTTACCAGGTTAGAGTTACAGAGGAGGTCTAGTGCTAGAATTGTTGCACGCGCTCCAACGCATGCAGCGATACCTCACATATGTGGGCGGGACTTATGTGTGCGTTCGCTTCTGATCGCGAGCTACCGGGGACAGGGCGTTTTAATTATTTATTTTTTTTACACTTATTTTACTTTTTTTTTTTTTGATCACTTTTATTCCTATTACAAGGAATGTAAACATCCCTTGTAATAGGAATGTGTGTGACTGGTCCTCTTTATTGAGAGATGCAGGGTCAATAAGACCCCACATCTCTCCTCCAGGCTGAAAAGCATGAGATTGTGAATTTTTTTCACTGATCTCATACTTACTAGCGGCTTTGTTTACATCTGAGAACCCGGGCGTGACGTCATCACATCGCGCCCGGGCCTCCGACGGTCATAGAGATGACTGGTGACCATCTGGTCACCAGTCATCTCTATGCTCGTCACGTGACCCACCACCGGCGCCGGACGATTCTCTCCGGGTCCCCGATGGCACGGGAGAGCCCGGAGAAGCCCTGGATGGCGGCGGGAGGGGGGGATGTCCCCTCCCGCCGCCTATAAGAATGATCAAGCGCCGGCACCGGTGCACAGAATCACCGGCACAACAAAAGGATATCTGAATGATGCCTCTAGCTGCTGGCATCATTCAGATATCCCCCTACAAAGCCCAGGACGTCATATGACGTCCACCCAGGATGGGAGATCCCATCTGTGGACGTTATATGACTATGGCTGGGTAGGGAAGTGGTTAAGGAAGTACATTGTAGGAGCGTCGGGGAACATTTTTTTTTGGGCAGAAGAGACTTTGTATCTCTTTTGCCAAAAAGAAAACCTCTTAACTTCTAACAAGTTTTCAAAGTAGGATTTTAGCTCCTCTTTAAAATAATATACTGAAAAATCATACTCTTACCATCCAAGCCTGGAGTATGGTGAGCTCACAAAATAGGTGGCTGATGGAGTCAAAATATGCTTTGAATTCAGGAATTTAAAAACTTGAACTGAAGTCACTGATCGAGTGGCATCACTTATCAGCTGCATAGATCTCTGTAACAAGGTAACAGGCATTACTCATTTCCATTGTATTACAGTAGCCATTATGTATTGCAAGACATAACTTTTCCTTTGGTAGATAAAACCTTAAAAGGTCAGGTTAACCCAAAAATCTAGGCTAGGAGTCTCATCTGCTGGGTTCACTGCAGTAGTATAGGTCTGCCTTTCCCATAAGGCCACAATGAAGGAGCACATTTCGGTCCTAAATATTTACATAATATATATATTGTTATGGCAAGAAGCCATTATTGTGGATTTCGTTTGGCCTCAGCAGCTGAGCAGAAGTTGACAATTTAGGAAAAATACATCTCACCATCCTGAAGTAGACACCACTACTTTGATAATCTCCACTAGCTTACAGGTCCCATGATCGAATGGCCTGATACAGTGTGAACACAGGAGGTTAGCTGTTCAGCACAGGCACCATTCAGAGAATGTTTTTTATATTCTGAAATAATGCAAAGTGTTCTCTGAATGGATGAGGTTGAGAGGCACGGCAGTGACATCTCTTTTCACAACTTCATGTATTCCCTTTGCAGCTTCTTCTCTGCTGGTTACGTTCAATTTCTAAGGACTACATATTCCATGGTACCTTGCTACCTGCAAGCTGTGATTCATCTGCTTCCTGAAACTCCTCTTCTCAGCACCTATTTAGTTTAGAAGGCAGGCTCTGTAAATTATCTGACACAGCAGTGCCAACTAACCGGGCATAGTGAATATGGGTCACAGAATTTATGGAAGTAAATGTGGGGGCGGCTTTACAAAGTAAATTTACAAACTTCAAAATCATTCAGACTAATAGGAGTAGGCTCGAAGCAACTGAAATCCCATGTACAAATGAATATTTGATTTTAAATTTTGACCATAGATACGCTTTAATTTTATATTATAAAGAATAACTCTGTTATCAACCTGCATCACAACTGACAAAACAACAATCCTTCTATGAAACATTTTACCAAAATTGGGTATCCAGCTGCTTTACCAGTATACACATATAATAAAGAAACTTAGGAACTTTGATGGGTTTATTTACTAAAGCTGGGGAGTGCAAAATCAGGCTCACTTCTGCAAAGAAACCAATCAGCTTCCAGGTTTTATTGCCAAAGCTTAAAGTGGAGTTCCACCCAAAAGTGGAACTTCCACTTTAAGCACTCCTCACCCCCTTACATGCCACATTTAGCATGTAATTTTTTTTGGGGGGGGAGTGGGGGCTTCGGTAGGAGTGGGACTTCCTGTCCCACTTCCTCCTCCCGCCCAGGGACCGCCTCGGCGACGACTCCTCTCGCCTTAGGCGGCCCCTCCCTCTAGGCGATGATCTGGGACACATGACAGGTCCCAGGAGATCGCCTGTCCACTCAGGGAGCGCAGCGCCGCTCGCACATGCGCAGTGCGTGCCCGGCCGTGAAGCCGAAAGCTGTCACGGCCGGGTGCCCACAATGTGAATAGAGGTGCCGGCGGAGAGGGGGGAAGAGGAGCGACGCTCCGGGCGGCCCCATTGCTGGACCATGGAGCAGGTAAGTGTCTGTTTATTAAAAGTCAGCAGCTACACTTTTTGTAGCTGCTGACTTTTAATAAACCTAAAAAGGCTGGAATGCCCCTTTAATTGAACTAGCTGAGGTTAGAAGATGATTGGTTACCATGCACATTTGCACCAAATTTTGAGTGCACCAGTTTTAGTAAATCTACCCCTGTGTGACCATTGCTCTACCTCTCTATGCAGATCTGAATCAAGAACAATAAACAAGCTTTGTGGTGACAGAATAATCACCAATATATCTCAGTTCTAAATAGCTTCCAGTGAGGCTGGCCATGCACATAAATTACTCTGGGTAGCTGGCTTAGTAGGTCAGGTAACTTGCTTCTGTCCAGCATCATAAACTGAGGTAGAATTGTTAAAAGTTTATAGCTCTAATGTTGAGATCCAAACAGTTTTGCGATTAGATATGGAAGACTCGGTCAGCGCCATTGGCTGAGAGCGCTGATCGGGAGCCGATTGGCAGATCTTTTTCCGCCATGCCCCTCGACAGAAGCCGGTCAAATGGCCGGCTTCTGTCGGACCTGCTGCAGTACACACGGGCCGAATGTCAGCTGGTTTCTTTTGAACCGGCCGATGCCGCCCGACGTCTGGCCCGTGTGTACAAGGCTTTACTGGTCACCTAGAAAGATGGAACAAAATACATGGGGAAGTGAATGGTGTAAAGAAACTTTAAGCAAAATCAAAAATGAGTTAGAAGGTATAAATGGAAATGGCACTTTTACCTCTGCCCACTGACTTATGTGAAAGTAAACTCCAGACTCTGTTGTGACAATATCTGCTCCAGATGATACCACATCTGTTGTGTTATAGTCTTTGTAGTATTCAGTCTTCTGCAAAAGCTTTCTTCTTGGACTGCAATGTAGTAGTCATTTTGAAATGAATAAAATTACCCTTCAGGTTTTAGTTAAACAGCAACTGTACTGTAGTATTGTTCTTATGCAGGTACAGGATATGTGAGGTATCTAGAGCACTTGATAATGCAGTTTCTCTGAACATTGCTGTTATTGACATCAAACCTCCTACTGTGCTGTGCAGTTTAACAGAAAATTATAATACTTTGTAGTCAATTTTTTTTTTTTTAAGTTAAACATGTAATATTTGGACCAATGCTGGAGATATAAGAGAGAATAGGGCACATTGATACATACAGTATTTGGTGGTCTTGCTCAGAGCACCAACAGCTCTTGAGGGAAGTCCACCCTATCATATTTGTCATATATTTTAAGTCTCCACGTCTGATTATACTCTAGCCCAGTTCATTTTCCACTACTCCTCCTTGCCTATGTAATCACCCACAAGTAACTTGCTATGCACATAGTTAAACTAGTAAATTGTGTATCCCTATCACTGACGATCCACACAATCCCCTACCACAAAAAAATTGTTTACTAAAATTAACAAAATAGCAGAAATAGAGGAGCTAACCCACATCTCACAAGACAAACTTACCAAATTCATAACCACTTGGCCCTGTTGGACCTACTTTAAACCAACAGCAGTATATTAGAATTTATTTTGGACTAATTTGACTAATTATTTCAGTCAGTTCAATTGAAGTGTGAATCTGGATCCTTATATACCCCAATACAAGCATTTTAAATTGGACACTTGTGAGGAGGTGCAGTGTGATGCAGCGGCAGAAAACACACAGTGTCCCAGTGCACTTTCAAGAATATATTATACCAAAGTCCAGCAAAAAAAACAGGCCTGGTGGGAAAGCAACCCAACAGGGAGCATTCACAAGTTGTAACAGCAAAGCGGCAGTAGAGAAGTGGACTACAGGTGCAGACAGAGTCTTTCTCGAAGAGTGGAATGTGGCCTGACTGGTCTGTACCCAAATGGGGAGGCTTCCAGAAAGGATGGCGTGTCCCTGCACTTTCCCTACTCCACTGGAACCTTTCTCTAATGCTATGCACTATCCCTGATAGACGGGTGACCTGTCCCTACTCTAGCCACTACCAAAATGTGCACCAAACATGAGAGCCACGGTTTTAAATAGACTCTGCATGACCCAAGATGGCCACCAGAGTCACATGGGGTGCCAGCATCCAATCGGATAGCTGCCCCCCTGTGACTGAGGAAGTCATAGAGCGCCACCTACAGTGGAGAAAATAGACTGCACCTTCCTACACACTAATCGCCAAAGCTTTTCTCTGACTCTAGGGGAGGGAATGATACCTCTTTCTCTGGAGGCTAGGGCATTCAGAGTTGTATAGCAACAAAATTGTATAGCTTTCTTCTCCGTCTTGTCCTAACTCCATATTCATCCCCTCCAATATGTCCCTCTATGCTATTTCAGACCTCGTATCTTTACTCCCTTCCTCTAACTCCCCCCATTTCCTTCCCACTTTTTCTCTGTCATTCCCCCTGCTACCCTCCTACCTTGTACACTTAAATTCTAACATCTTCCCACCCATGAACACCCTTCTACCACTCCATTAACTTAGTCCTAGGATGATGGGCCTTTTTTCATATTTAGATAAAAGATAATTTGCCCATCTATTAAGATCTGTAACCTAGACAGTTTGTTTTTGTTAGACCCATGGGTCTTAGCTACATGCAACATGGGATTATGTGCTCCACTTATTGTATCTATGTTCTTAGAGGATGCCTTGTGACCTCCCTTAATAATTAATTGCTCTGTAAAAATGTAATATATGAATTTCCATAGCATTATCATCTAGCTAAAAAGAGAGCACAAGTAGTTCCATCCTGTTAAAATAATGCTGGCAATTTACAATTTGGCACCCAGTGGTTCCCATCTAAAACCATGTGGCTATTGTGAAATTATTAGCAATTAAATATCCATAGCTTTATCGTCATTTTAACTACATATTTTAACATCATTCTTAAGCCCTATATGCCTCTGGTTGTGCTTAGTACAGCCCAAACGGAAGCCAGAGTGACTTTCCTACCCATACTCTTTAGAATTTGTTGAACTTTATGAGAGGGGTTTCTAAAGTGCAAAACAGCAAAGGAATCGGCAAAAGAGCAATGTTGGCAACAAAAGTTTATTAAGATATGTATATGTATGTAAATAGTTTGGAATGTGTTCAGATTCAGAATTTGTTGTGGTTTTACTCACACTTTGGGGTCTCTTTTCTCACTGTTGCACTGTATAAAGATAGGATTTTCAGGCAAGTAGCATTCACTAAGTGAAATGAAAAACAAACATGTAGTCCAGTGTTTCTCAACCTTTTTTCAGTCAATGAACCCTTTAAATTTCTGCACAAATCTCAAGGCACCCCATTCTAAAATGTAGAGAACTAAACAAACAGATTTACATAATGGAGCAACATCCACACATGTAGGAAATCCAACATTAGAGGTGATTTATTTTTACAAAACAAATATACCTTTGCACACTGGTACTGACTAGTATTCCAGCATTCCTCTTCTCCCTCATTCAGCTAAAGTGACCCCAGTGCTGATGGAGATTGGCAAACAAACAGGCAGGCACCTGACGTCCTCCTTATCAACCAATTACATCATCACTTGTCATGATGCCAGCGGCTGGGACCTCACAGTGCCCAAAATTGTAATGATGCACAATAAAATCCTGTGGTTTGTGTAACAAAAAGACAGGCTTGATTTACTTGTTGGTTTGTTAACAATTTTTGGGCAATTTGGGGCAATTTTTAGGCATTTTGCCAAAGCAACCCTGAAGAAGCCAGAAGGCACCCCAGATTGCCTGGGCACCCTGGTTGAAAAAGGCTAATGTAGTCATTACAGTTTTATCTGCAAATTGTTTAAGCCCTGACCTTTAAATGTATTAAATCAATGGTAATGCAAATGTGGGAGCTGTCTTTTCTGACATGGCTTTTTTAAGTTGCATTATCTGGGCTGTGATCCTGTTCATGAATTCACAATCTAGTAAATGACTCCCTAGCACAAGCATGCAGGTTGATATATTTGTGGGTTTTTTTTTTTCTACTGTCTGCATGCTTGTTCTTGGTCAGGGGTCTCAAAACTTTTCAGTACAAGGGCCACATCATATATTTTACAAATATTCACAGGCCAAACAAATCAGTTTTTATAAATGAATGAATAAGTTTAAATGAATGAATAAGTTTTACTTGGAGTTTTTGTAATTAGCATGATATGATTCAGAACAGAGAAAAAGCTTCAGTAATAAAGCAAAGAAATTTTAAACAAATGTTAGCCCATCAGAGTCCCTTTTAGAGCTCCCATGTATCAGAGTATCTATCAAAGTCCCACTTACATCAGAGTCTCCTTTACCCCAGATCCCCCTACACCAGAGTACCCCCTTACATTAGGGTCCCCATGAAAGCCATCCCTCTTACATCAGGCTTCCCATCAAAGTTCCCACACACATCAGGGTCCCCATTAGGCCCCTCTCACATGGGGCAGATTCTGTTCCAATCAGCAGGGGATCAGCTCACAGATCCCTGCACATTGGAGCAGAGCAGGCGGATGACGTGTGTATGTCTGCTCAGTTTCTGCAGAGAGGACATGGTCAGAGCCCGCTCCGCTGTATGGGCGGCAGGGAGTAAACGGACTCCGCTGTCCCTTTACACCCGACTACCTCCGATCCGCTCTTCCTAAATGTAAGAGGACAGAGTCCCCTTCTGTTTGTTTTTTTTAGTGGACCTGATCTGACTCGGCTAGGAGGGTGTAAACAGACAAAAGTCCATTTACACCCGGCTGTCCATAGGGATTAATGGACCTTCCGATTAGGTCCACCTGAAAAACTGTCAGACAGACCTGATTGGAACGCCCATCTGAAAGGGGCCTTAGAGTCTCCACTTACAACAGAGAGCTAGAATATTTTTTTTGTAGCAGGTCGGATTTGACCCCCAGGCCCCAGTTTAGAGCCCCCTGTTCTAGACCAATGACTTACTAGGTGGTGATGACAGGATCAGAGTGAAAACCCAGGAGACTGCACTGGTTGTCTTTAACAACAAAATGCATTAGGGCTTATTTACCAAGGGGAGGACAGCAAGTTTACGTGGCAATGTTTACTTAGTAAATAGGGTTAAGCTGTGCTTACATAATCATTTTCAAACACAAGATTAGATATTCCAAGTGAAGGTAGTGTCACCTTATTTAGGACCAGTGGCCACAGACTTTTGTTTGCATCAGAATCGCTTCTCACCTTTTACAAATCAATAGGAGTGCAAATCCACTTGAAGCAAGGTGATGCAACTTAGATGGAGGTCAAGTGCAAGTTAAAAGTTAGAAGTAGATCAAATTAAATGTACCTGTTATTAAAGTCGAAATGATCTTAAAAGTATCTCAAACAGGTGTCATATGCCAAATAAAGCTCCAAGCAAGTTGCATTTGACCACTGATGTGCTAAAGTCTGTCGACACAAGCCCATACTAAGTTAAGTAAATATGATTGACTCAACAATGTGAACATTCTCTACTGCAGTGTTTCTCAGCCAGGGTGATTTGCTTTGTATCAGCATTATGAGCTGCCATGGAGTGGGTGGGAATGGGATGGCCATCAGCACCATAACAACCAGTGTTGATCTAGGGTGGGGGTGCACACCATGGTAACGCATAACTCTGATTCATGGTAGATGGCATGCAGGGCTGCCCACAGCATTCAGAAGACAGAAGTCTGTCTCCTCCAGATCTCCTCCACCTCCTGTCCTCTGCTGCACTGCCGAAGCCAAATAGTTGGCCTTGGATCTGATGTGAAGAGGAGACTATGTGATTGGGGGGGCCTGTGATTAATACAGCATAACAGCCCAGTATGACTTACCTAGTACCATTATCTAACATCAGACTCGTAAACTGAAATATGTTAGTGGACCAAAACGCCATGTCATCAACACCACCCAGAAAGTATTCATGGAATCGTTCCACCAAGAAGGGGGATTTTGTAGCATATGTAGTGTAGAGCTATAAAGCAATCAAATTAAACATACTGTAACATTCTCTTTTGCATAAGTACATATCATCTATATATTATTCTTATAAAATAGAATTACCTTAGAAACAGCAAAATATTCACCATAGCTGAAAAAAATATGAAACACCATTTAATCGTCATAAAAACTACTGATTTCTACTTGTGCGACTGTAGTGCTATGCTTTACTCACACTTGCAGGAAGAGGATGTACATACAGTCAACAATTGTTCTCTCATCAATGACTGTCTTATTGTAGAATTCCTCATATATGTTAAAAAGGTCCTTTACCGGAATATACCTAGAAACAAGAGCTTGTTCAATAAGGCAAAAATGTATTTGTGTATCCCAGTTACCAATAGCAACCACATTGCAAATTATCACTGCTTTGTACTGCTGTGCTGAAAAAGCCATGCACATCAAAACAACAGGGCTACTTCACCAGGCACCCCTGACAGTCATCAATACAGTCAGAATCCAAGCCCCCAGTTCAGGGGTCCTCAAACTACAGCCCGCAGGCCAGATACATCCTGCCAAGGTCATTTACCCGGCCCGCTTGAAGCCCCCACAACGAGCGATATGCCAGGAGAGATCTCAGCGGACCCAGCCCCATAGGGGGAAAGAGGACCAATCTCCGGCATCGTCCAGGGTGGGGACAGAGACACAGAGAGCCCTCTCCAGCGTGGGAAAGCTACACAAGGATCCTGGCTTTTAGTCCTCCTTGCGGCTGTCTTATGTGTGCCTGTTGACAGTGGTAAGTCCCCCAACGCTCCTCTGTCTAATCCCAATGCACTGGAGAGGCTGGCTGTGCTGATGGGCACTGGTCAGGCTGCATTGATGGGCACTGATCAGGCTGCATTGATGGGCACTGATGAGGCTGCATTGATGGGCACTGGTGAGGCTGCATTGATGGGCACTGGTGAGGCTGCATTGATGGGCACTGGTGAAGCTGCACTGGTGAGGCTGCATTGATGTGCACTGGTGAGGCTGCACTGATGGGCACTGGTGAGGCTGCACTGATGGGCACTGGTGGCCTGGTTTTGGCCTGGAGATTGTCAGCTTTGGCCCAAGCACTGTCACATTTTGCATGGATAAAGTGTCAATTTCTCTTTAAAGCTGCCCTTACAAAGTAGAGTTTTTTGACTAAATTTGTAGTGCAGTTGTGTTTTACACTCACATCTATTTATCCATCTACTGAATTCAAACATTTCATGTCTACTCATTCTTTAGCGATAATTTAAAAGAGCTAGGCCAGCACTGCACATACGTTCCAAAGTGGCGCTATATCAATAACCAGACCGTATATGTTGGGGGTCATTTGGAGGGTTCCATCACTTTTTTTTTTTCTTAGTGTATTACCAAATCAGAATTAGCTTTGCTAATCTTTATTTTTCACCTCACCATTTTGATTCCAGATAATTAAAGTCGAGTTCAAATTGGCTGAGTACATCACCACCTAAGACATAAAAGATGTATGTTTAAACAAGGTAGTAGATCCATTGTGATTATTCAACAAAAAGAGACCCTAGTAACATTTTACCCTAACAAGAATACCTGTTCTTAATTGTAAGAGTTTCTGTACTGAAATTATATTTACCACTTATTAGGAATAAGGCCCCATGTACACGAGACGCTGCTAAACGTACATTCAGAGGCAGTTGGACCCTTTTGTCAACTGCCCCTGAACTCATTCACTGTTATCCCATGTGACCATGTACACAGTCTCGTTTATTGCCGATTTTAGGCAGTTGCGTTTAACAGCGTTTCTTTGAAAGCAAAAAAATGTGCTCAGAAGCCAAAGATTTCCACGTTTCAGACGCCAAACGCGACTAAACGTGCTTAGCAGCGTTTCGTTTATAGGCGTGTTCCATTTTCGGGCATTTAAAAAACAAATTTTTATATATATATATATATATATATTTTAAACGCTTGTAAACGCAAACGTGGCTAAACGCGGCATGTAAACGCGGCAAAACTGACATTTTAAACGTGGGTTACTGTCAAGTTAAATCTTTCAGGAGCAGTTGTAAAAACGTCCCGTGTACATGGAGACTAAGTTGACAATAGCCCATTCTCTGAAAATCTTTCTGCTGTGAATCACTTTTTAGAGTGTGGCTAAGCCACTGTCAGGCATTCATAAGGTGATCCTGTTGCCTCCTGAATGAGTGTGTTTTTTTTTAAAGGCAATTTACAATATGACTAATGCGCCGCACGTGCAGACCAAGAGTTTGGCTCGCGATTGCTCTGCGGCTTAAATGGCCTGTCAACTCAACATGCTGCTTTAAAGAGGAACTGCAGTCTGCTCACATAATTTGTAATAAAAACATCTTTGCCATTCTGAAACTTCCCTCCAACCACTTTGCATATTATTTTATATATACTGTGATTCTGTACTTGCCAAATATGGTGCAGAAATCTCACTCCACTGAGTCTGGCTGCAGCCATTTTAACTGTGGGCAGCTGAAGCTGCTGCATGTTCACTTTCTGGATTTACACAGATACACCTCAAGCTCTGCAGCTCTCATTGGCCCTTTTATGACTCATCCCCCCTCCCTTCCTGGTAAACACTCACGCCTAGGCTATATGACCAGACAAGGAACAGGAAGTGGGCTGTATAAGGTATTTACTGGCAGAAAAAAATGTTTTACTATCCAAAGTTAGAACAACAAGGGCAGAAGATTTATTAGATGGGAAGATGAAAAAACTACTGAAGTTCCACTTTAAATTTTCTGCAAAGCATCGTGACCATGGCATGTGTTATAGATTTTAGGTGGTTGAACATGGGGTGGGGGGCCTGCCCATGTGAAAGAGGCCTAAAAGATGCATGGGCTGTAAACAAAATTGGGATTTTTTTTTAATACATGGAGTTTTTAATTTTTGAGCTTTGTAAAAAACTTAGTTAGACTTACCGGTGACGGTATTTCTAAGAGCCTTTCAGGACAACCTTGGAGAGAGCGTAGCTCCGCCTCTTTAACAGGAAACACATTCAGCCTTTAAATCCCTCCTCTTCCACCATGGCCTCAGTTATTGTGGTCTCCGACAAACTGGAAGACAAAGCCCAGAAGAACCACAACAACCATGTGTGACAGCAGGAAGGTAAAGTCACCTGGTTGCATCCAGGGGGGTAGATATATTTCGCCCAGATTCAGGCTTTACGCCGACTTATACAACTAGGTGGAGAGTTGTATAAGGCTAGTGGGCTCATGGATGACTCATACCTCTAGGGAGAGTGTGGGGCGTCGTACAGACAGGGAGTTGATGAGGCCAGGTGAAGCTTGTCAGCTCATTTAGGCCTCTATAAAAAATCCCAGATTCATTAGGTGTTAGCTCATGCCTGGAACCAGACCTGTGTGGACTGTCTAGGGAGAGTGAACCCCTGTGCGGTGAGGCAAAGCCTGTGTGGCTATTTGTTTGGACTTTAACTAAACCAGGGACTTAGGGACTAGGACAGCACTAGGCTGATCCCAGTTGTTAGTTAGGAAACCTGTATGTTTAGTCAGAGGTCAACTTGACCAGGATTTATTTTGGTTATGTTTCTTTTGCTTTGCTGTGTTTTGTCACTGTAAATAGAAAATAAACCGCACCTTTTTTGATTTTGAAAACCACAACCTCCGTTTGCTGGGCCTGTTTTGTGTGGGGAGCCCATCCCGGGGGTCACACACACCCGCTGCCGAGCTTACCCCCTCACAGTTGGTGGAGAACCAGTGGCAGTTTTTTTTAAGCCAGCATGGAGGAGATACTGAAGCAGCTGGCTCTAGCAAATGCCAATCAACAGCAGACAAATGCAGGTTTGCAAAGGAGCCTTGCAGCCCAGCAGCAGACAAACGCAACTTTGCAACAGAGTCTGGAGGCTCAGCAACGAGCCCAGCAGCAATCTGAGGCCCGCTTCATAGACCTGTTGCAGAAGCAAGAGCAGAGACTACAACAACAGATGGAAGCAGTAATGCAGCAACGTCCGCAGACCAGTGAGGAAAGCCGTCCCACTAATACCGCGTCCTTTGGGGTGAGTCGTTTATTGACAAAAATGACTGGAGAGGATGATCCAGAGGTATTTTTGACCACATTTGAAAGGACCGCTGAAAGAGAAAAGTGGCCTGAGGAGCAGTGGGCTGGACTGGTGGCTCCTCTGTTAACTGGTGAATCGCAGAAAGCTTACTATGACCTAGAGCCTAACCAAGCAAAAGACTATGTGATGCTAAAAGCTGAAATATTGGCAAGGCTGGGTGTCACCCAGGCTGTCCGGGCTCAGCGTGTGCATAACTGGACTTTCCAGCTTGGAAAACCCCCCAGGTCTCAAATGTATGATCTCATTCACCTGAGCAGAAAGTGGCTACAGCCAGAGACTTTGTCCGCACCAAAGATTGTGGAACGTGTTGTAATGGATCGGTTTTTGAGAGCTCTTCCTACTGCCATCCAAAAGTGGGTAAGCCATGGAGACCCAGAGACGGCCGATGGTCTTGTGGATCGTGTGGAGAAATACTTGGCTACAAAGAACCTGACGGCCTCTTCCAGAGACACTCGGACTTTCCACCCTAAGACCAGACCATCCCCAGGGGCGGATAAGAGGATTCCAAGGGGTGAGGGTGGAGAGAGTGAGAGGGTGGGAGCTCTACCCCAAGTTTGGCGAGAACAGCCTGGGAAATCAGCGGCTCAAGAGGCGGCAAGAAGGATCGTTTGCTACCGCTGCCGGCAAGCGGGACATATTGCAGCCAATTGCCCGGTTGTGGAGGAACCCATGCAGTGTGACTTTCTGACGGGCAGACGTCAGTCGCTGTGTGCGACAGTCGCATGCACTGCCATTCGAGGAACTGAGAAACATTTATGCAAAATGTGTGTTAATGGTAGAAATGTTGTGGTATTGCTGGATTCAGGTAGCCTTGTGACCCTGATAAAGGCTGAGTTAGTTAAAACAGAGGTCTCTGGGAATAGCAAGGTAGCTGTTATTTGTGTGCATGGGGACACCCGAGAGTATCCAGTGACTACAGTGTGTTTCGAGACCCCCAAAGGTACCCTCTCTCATCCAGTGGGCTTAGTATCTCAGTTACCGCATGACGCCATTGTGGGAAGGGATTTTCCGAAGTTCTGGGAACTGTGGGATGATCCTGAGCCCCTCACTGGTGCCCCTATGTACCAGGAATGTGATAGCCAGAACCCCCCTGAGAGTGGTGAGGACTCTCCGGAATTTCCCTTATCAGTATTGGCAGGGGAGACTCAAGAAACTGGAGAGGAGCCCACCTCCTCAGACGAAAACCTACCGTCTGTGGAGTTTTCTGATCTTGAGGTTCACAGGGAAAACTTTGCCACAGAACAGTTGAAAGACCCCGCCCTAATAAAGGCACGGGAAAACGTAGTGAAAATAGATGGCGAGTTAGTGAACCCAGATAATACCTGCACTTACCCATACTTCAGCGTAGAGAAGGACCTACTGTATCGGGTGGCAAAAAGGGCAGAAGAAACCGTTGAGCAGCTTGTGGTGCCCAAACCTTACTGGAAGTTGGTGTTGGAGTTGGCCCATGGGCACATTCTTGGAGGTCATCTGGGGACAGAGAAAACCCGAGAGAGGGTATTACAGAGATTCTATTGGCCGGGGGTGATGAAGGACGTAGAAAATTATTGTTCCTCCTGCCCTGTGTGTCAGAGGTTGGCCCCGATGCCACATTTCCGTAGCCCGCTGGTCCCTCTACCCATCATTGAGGTCCCGTTTGAGAGGATCGCCATGGATTTGGTAGGTCCTATAATCAAGTCCGCTAGGGGGCACCAGTACATATTAGTTATAATGGACTATGCCACCCGTTATCCAGAAGCGATCCCTCTCCGAAATACCTCGGCCAAAACCATAGCCAAAGAGCTATCTCTTGTTTTTAGCCGGGTGGGTATTTGTAAAGAACTGCTTACGGACCAAGGTACACCCTTTATGTCCCAGGTCTGGAACGGGGAAGAGCACCCAGTCATTTACCTCAGCAGGAAGTTGAAGTCCCATGAGGTAAATTACGCCACCGTTGAAAAGGAGTGTTTAGCGGTGAAGTGGGCTCTAGATTCCCTTCGGTACTACCTGCTAGGTAGGCACTTTGACATGGTTACGGATCACGCTCCGTTAAAGTGGATGGCTCAAAACAAGGAAACAAATAGAAGAGTGAATAGGTGGTTCCTGGCCCTCCAGGAATTCAACTTCACAGTAAAGCATCGCCCTGGCGTTCAAATGGGGAATGTGGATGCTTTGTCTCGAGTACATGAATGCCTGATTGCTGGTGTTCCAACCCTGAGGTTAAAACAAGAGGGGGGGGGTATGTGACAGCAGGAAGGTAAAGTCACCTGGTTGCATCCAGGGGGGTAGATATATTTCGCCCAGATTCAGGCTTTACGCCGACTTATACAACTAGGTGGAGAGTTGTATAAGGCTAGTGGGCTCATGGATGACTCATACCTCTAGGGAGAGTGTGGGGCGTCGTACAGACAGGGAGTTGATGAGGCCAGGTGAAGCTTGTCAGCTCATTTAGGCCTCTATAAAAAATCCCAGATTCATTAGGTGTTAGCTCATGCCTGGAACCAGACCTGTGTGGACTGTCTAGGGAGAGTGAACCCCTGTGCGGTGAGGCAAAGCCTGTGTGGCTATTTGTTTGGACTTTAACTAAACCAGGGACTTAGGGACTAGGACAGCACTAGGCTGATCCCAGTTGTTAGTTAGGAAACCTGTATGTTTAGTCAGAGGTCAACTTGACCAGGATTTATTTTGGTTATGTTTCTTTTGCTTTGCTGTGTTTTGTCACTGTAAATAGAAAATAAACCGCACCTTTTTTGATTTTGAAAACCACAACCTCCGTTTGCTGGGCCTGTTTTGTGTGGGGAGCCCATCCCGGGGGTCACACACACCCGCTGCCGAGCTAACCCCCTCACACATGATAGACACTTAATCAATACTTCTAAGATATATTAGGGAGGGAAATAGCGGTTGTCCTGAAAGGCTCTTAGAAATACCGTCACTGGTAAGTCTAACTAAGTTTTTCTCAAATCGCCTTTCAGGACAACCTTGGAGAGGATAACCGAGTAACTTACCCTAGGGTGGGACTACTGCCTGCAGTACCTTTCTGCCGAAGGCTTGATCTGCGGCAGACAGCAAGTCCAACCTATAGTGATGGAGAAAAGTTGAGTAGTTGGACCAAGTGGCAGCCTTGCAAATCTGATCAGGCGTAGCACCGGCCCTCTTAGCCCAGGAAACTGCTGTTGATCTCGTTGAGTGCGCAGCAATACCTGAGGGAGGTATTTTTCCTTTGGCTTGATAGGCCTCTGTAATTGCTTGTCTAAGCCATCTGCCTAATGTACTTTTAGAAGCTTTCTCCCCTTTGCGGGGACCTGAAAATATCACAAAGAGAGCATTTGTTTTTCTAAACTCTTTGGTAACTGCTAGAAACAGTGTATGGAAAGCTTCCTCTCCTGCATTGTTAGGAACTGAGGAAAAAGTAGGTAAGGTTATTTCTTGCGACCTATGGAAAGTTGACGACACTTTTGGTAGGAAGGCTGGATCCGTCTGAAGGATCACCCGGTCTGAAAAGTCCCTTAAAAAAGGTTCTGTAACTGCCAGAGCCTGGAGTTCACTGACTCTCCTTGCCGACGTGATGGCAACTAAAAATATTGTTTTGAAAACTAAATTTCTTAGGGAAGTCTCTTGAAGGGGTTCAAACGGAGCTCCCGTGAGACCCTGTAAAACAATAGATAAATCCCAACTGGGAAAAACTTTAAGGGCTATAGGTCTGTTTCGAGCCAGAGCCCTAAAAAATCTGGAAATTAAAGTTTCTTTGGACAGAGTTTTTTCAAAATAAACTGAAAGAGCCGCAACCTGAGTTTTCAGGGTGCTGGCTGCTAGTCCTTTCTCCATTCCTTCGTGAAGAAACTCCAGAACTGAAGCGACACTCTTGATTTCGAGGCTCCTTTCTACTTGACAGTAGGGTCCTTACCACTTTATCTGAAAGTCCTTTAGCTTTTAGAAGATCTTCCTCAGAAGCCAGGCAGTCAGATGTAGTCGGTCTGCTTCCGGATGGTTCACAGAACCCTGTGATAGCAAGTCCTTCCTGAGAGGTAGCTTCCATGGAGGATTTGTGGCTAAGTGTAGCAGTGTTGCAGACCAAGGCCTTTTTGGCCAATATGGAGCAATCAGGATCAGGTTGGTGTTCTCTTCCCTGAACTTCCTCAATATCAGTGGGATTAGAGGAAAGGGGGGAAAGGCGTAACACAGCTGGTAATGCCATAGGTGTGCTAGAGCGTCTATGCCTATAGCCTGGTCCCCTCTGTGGAGAGAAAATAATCCTCGGACTTTTGTGTTTTGCTGACTGGCAAACAGATCTACTTGAGGTTTCCCCCACACTTTGGAGATCATTGTGAAAATCTCCTGGTTCAGACTCCACTCTGCCTCCACTACCCTCCTTCTGCTTAAAAGATCTGCCAGCAGATTCTGGGATCCTTTTAGGTGGACTGCTGATAAGGAGGCCACATTTAGCTCTGCCCAAGTTAACAACTGACTGGCTAACTCCATGAGACCTGAGCTCCTGGTTCCCCCTTGTTTGAGTATATAAGCTACTGCTGTTGTGTTGTCTGACAGGACCTGAACATGATGTCCTTTGACTGTCTGTTGAAAGGCAAGGAGGCCCAGGAATATGGCTTTTAATTCCCGCCAGTTTGACGATTTTCTTGTTTCCACTTTGGACCAAGTCCCCTGTGCGGTTTGACCTTCCAGGTGAGCTCCCCAACCCCAAGCACTTGCGTCTGTTGTCAGACGCTTGCCCAGGGGAAAAACCCACGAGAGACCCTTTGTCAGGTTGTTTGGGTCTCTCCACCACCAGAGTGCTCGCTTTACGTTTGATGTTAGCTTGAAGCACTTTTCCAGTGACTCCTGGTGTGACCAAACTTGTAAAATGTTCCTCTGAAGGGGCCTGGAATGCAGTCTTGCCCACTGTATGGCTGGGATTGAGGCAGTGAGCAGGCCCAACACTGCCATGGCTGATCGGACTGATGTTGAGAGATTCGTCTGGATCTGACTCACTGCAGAATAGATTTTTTCCATCTTTTCCTGAGGAAGAAATACTTTTTGAAGAACTAAGTTCATGGTGTAACCCAGAAACCTCATCTCCTGAGTTGGATCTAGATTTGACTTTTCTAGATTTAGGAGCCAACCTAGATTTTTGAGATGAGTCTGTGACACTTGAAGGTTTGTCACAACCTGATCTCTGGAATCTGCAAAAAACAGTAGGTCGTCCAAATATGGAATGACCGAGATCCCCCTCAGTTTCAGAGGCTCTAGGGCTTCCGCCATAACCTTTGTGAATATCCTGGGTGAGGATGAAAGTCCGAACGGCAGGGCTCTGAATTGGAGATGCCATATTGATGTCCCCAGATTGATGGCATTGGCTAGGTGGAGAAACCGTTGGGAAGCCAGAGCTATCAGCACATGTAGATAGGCGTTCCTCAGGTCCAGGGATGCCATGAAGCAACCTGGAGTCAACAACTTTGTTATGGAGTGGATTGTGTCCATGCGAAAGTGTTTGTACCGTATTGATCTGTTTAGGATCTTCAGATTCAGAATCAATCGGTATTTGCCTGAAGGTTTTTTCACCAGGAATATATGGGAGTAAAACCCCCGGCCCTCCTGATGTTTTGGGACTTGAACAATCACTTCCTGTTGTATCAGATCCTGTAGAAGGGTCATCATAGCGGAAGATTTTTCCTGATCCCGTGGTAGGGCTGTGACATAAAATCTGCTTGGAGGGCATTCCGAAAATTCCAGACTGTAACCTTGCGTAATGATGTTCCTTACAAAGGGACTCTTGGATACTTGGTTCCATTGAGGAAGGAAGGCTGACAACCTTCCCCCTACTGGAGTAAGATTGTCACTTGTTTTTAGAAGTTTGGTCTGGGGGAGGTCTAAAAAGAACTCCACCCCTTCCTCTACCTTTTTGGGAAAACCAAGGTTTTTTGTTGTCTTCCTTGTTTTTGAAGGTTTGCTGAACAGCACGAAAATTCTTTTTAAAAGGCTGCTTCTTTTTAGAAGGGAAAGCCTTCTTTTTGTCAGCTGTTCTGTCCAGAACCGTTTCTAGTTCAGGACCAAACAGAAAATCCTCGAGAAGGGTAGGCCACAAAGTTTGATTTTAGAAGCTGTGTCACCCGACCAAGTTTTTAGCCAGACTGCACGCCTAGCTGAATTAACCAATGCTGCTGATCTAGCAGCCATTTTGATTGATTCAGCGGATGCATCAGCCATGTACTTCACTGCTTTCAGTATTAGAGGGAAGGACTCCAACAGATCTTTCCTTGGAGTACCTGCCTCTACATGGTTCATCAGCTTCTCTATGCAACACTCCAGGTTCCTTGCCACCACTGTGGAGGCCATAGCTGGTTTGAGGCTGGCTGATGTGGAATCCCAAGCTTTTTTCAGCAGGGAGTCTGCCCTTTTATCCATCTCATCCTTCAACACTCCCATGTCCTCCAAAGCGAGGTCCGTACGACGAGAGACTTGCGAGAAGGCAGCATCCACTCGTGGTTTTTTATTCCAAACCTCTGAGTCTTTGTTTTCAAAAGGAAAACACTTTTTAAGGGTCTTGGAAAGAAAAGGACCTTTTTCAGGATCCTTCCATTCTTTTTTAATTGTGTCCGATATGACCCTATGGACTGGGAACACTCTATGTTTGGAATCATCCAGACCCTGGTACATTTTATCGTGGACTGATAATTGTACTTTTTCCTCCTAAATATCAAGAGTGGTGTAGATCGCTCTTAGGAGATCATCCACATCTTCTAAGGATAATTTATATCTGGAGGCTCTGCTATCATCTTCCTCTTCCTCCTCATCTGAGTCTTTGAGAGAGGGGAGAGTACTTGCCCCTTCATCCCCAGAGTCCACACTCTCTGCTGGTCTAGACGTGGAGGCTCTTGGGCTGGACGGTGGTTGCTGAGGTTCAGCTAAGACTGCTGGACTTTTCAGTAAAGTTCTAACTGAAGTAAGAGAGTTTGTAAGCTCTCTTACTGAGGAAAATAAATCCTTGTATTGCTGGGATGTTTCCTCTTCCACCAGATCTTTAATACAAGACTTGTACATAGCTTTTTGCCATGAATCCCTTAAAGGATTCTTGCAGGAGGGACACTTCCTCTGACTTGGTGGGTTTAAATGTTTGGTTTTCCCTATAGTTTTCTCCTGAAACGAGACAAACAGTAAAATCACCTCATGTCCTAACCAGACCTAAAACCAACTAGTGCATTTAGGCCACCACCAGAAATAGAGAAAGAAGTGTCCCCAGAAGTGCATAGAACAACCACCATGTCCATGCTGTAACAGGTCAGAGAGAAGTAACCTCCGACCGAACAGCAGCAGGCTCCCCTCAGGGAGGAACAGGCCATACACACAGCATATAGACTCAATTGGATAAGAATAAAGGCACCATTGTACCCCTCTTACCTGAGCCTGACCGGAGCTTAGGGCGCCTGCTTCCGCCATCGCTGACTGTCTCTCTTCCATCTTGCTGAGACCGCAGCTGGGCTTTACACACCTCAGTGTGTTTTTAAAAATTCCCGGGTCCCCGTCACCCACGTGGGCCGGAAACGGAAGTGCCGGTCGATAGACCCGCCCCCTAGACTCTGCGATCCAAGCGCTGGGAACCACTAGCGCCGCGCCCCCACAGGAAGCCGCATCGCCGGACATGACGTCATCCGCCGGCCGGGACCCGGAACCGTCATGCGATTTGCGCCGCTGACCCGCAGATTCCCCGCAGATTTCGGGCACAAGATGCTGCGCTTCCTGAGGGTCCTTTACTCCCCGGAACACCCCCTGCTTGCGGTGGAGGGGGTGCTGGGATGGTCACTGGAACACTAGTACCATAGCACACTGCACACCAGGCAGAAAAACTAAAAAGGTAGGCCTTACTTCTTCCCCCTTGGAAAGAGCGTAGCTCCCTGGTTCCCACCTGTTGCTTCCACCATGGCAGAGGAAATACAATAACTGAGGCCATGGTGGAAGAGGAGGGATTTAAAGGCTGAATGTGTTTCCTGTTAAAGAGGCGGAGCTACGCTCTCTCCAGGGTTGTCCTGAAAGGCGATTTGAGAAAATGTAAGAGAAATAAGCTTTGTTATGTGCTGAAGACATGTACAGCCAAATTACACATAACAGTTATGCTGCGTACACACGATCGGAAATTCCGACAACAAATGTTCGATGTGAGCTTTTTGTCAGAAATTCCGACCGTGTGTAGGCTCAATCGGACATTTGCTGTCGAAATTTCCGACAACAAAAATTTGAGAGCTGGTTCTCAAATTTTCCGACAAGAAAAGTTCTTGTCGGAAATTCCAATCGTCTGTATGCAATTCCGACGCACCAAAAAACCACGCATGCTCTGAATCAAGCAGAAGAGGCGAACTGCCTATTGAACTTCATTGATCTCTGCTCGTCGTACGTCTCCGCGTTCTTGACGTTCGGAATTTCCGACAAGATTTGTGTGACCGTGTGCATGCAACACAAGTTTGAGCAAACATTCCGTCGGAAAAAAATCCACAGTTTTGTTGTCGGAATTTCCGATCGTGTGTACGCGGCATAAGTGTAACAGTGAGTATGAGGCCTGAGACATCATGTAGTAAGGAGGTGGCCCTCCCGTTCACACTCCATTACAGAAACATACATACTGTAAGACCAAAACTCCGTGCAGACCATTCCGTTATGAGATTTGGACCCAGATTTCCTGCACTAAAAAAAATCTCTGTGGCACAATGCTGCTCAGCTTTTATATCTATATATTTATAGATAATATATGCTTGATAAATAGTATAAAAGGTAATATTATATTTATGTTTACCAAAATCACCAACTGGATGGGCTTCTGAATATGAGCCATGGAAGTCAATCTGAAGAAATAAATGATAGAAAATATTTCTGACAGATATAAAACATATATTCAGAGCATATCATCTCAAGAGAAAATATATATAGAGCAGGATAAAAATAAAGTTTAGAATATGGACATTAAATCATATAAATATTATATCACCATTATCTTACTATCAGTAATAAAGTATTATAAACTATAAAAATGAAAAATGTGTAAGTTGCCATAAGATTGGAATAAAAGATTGTCAGATGTGTGGCCTAATGACAAACTTTCCGATCTCTCCAGTCACTGTGCCTCATTTATTAAAGGGAAATGAACAATCCGTACATTGATGTTCAATGTTTACGGTGCAGTCCTAGTTTTTTCAGTTTAATTAAATATCCAAAATTATTGCAATAAGTTGTACACTAAGAAATGTAAGTTAAACATTATATCGGACAAAAATAAAATACCACCATTGCTCACTAATATATCCATACACCATATTGTCGCAGTAAATAAGACTGCATATATTCTGGGATTTTACACTGGAATTTTTTTCATCACTATGGCTTTTTTATTTGTATATGATTTTAACAGTCACCTTGGCCCTATTAGCAAACAATTTATGCAGTATTGCTCCTACATACTATGTTAGCCATTCTAAACCAGGGTTTTGTGGTACCCTAGGGTTCTTCCTGAGGTTGCTATGGGTTCTTTGAGCTGTGACTAATTGGCCTTCCATGTGCTGGTGCATTGCCTAGTTCTGGCTCCAGCACCACTTGGCAGAGCCTGCAGCATGACAAAAAGGATATTTTTAGCTGTCTGTGACATTCTGATTGCAACTGTAAGGAGGATATTTATTTCACTGATCACCAATGTAAGCTGCATTTTTTCCCTTATCTCCATTAATTTGGTTTTAGCAGGGGTTCCTCAAGACTTGAATATTATTTTAAGGGTTCCTCTGGGGTGAACAGGTTGAGAAAGGTTGTACCATGTGCTATGTACAGAATATAGCTAACAGTATTTGGATAGACCCAAAAACATTAGAGAAAATTACATTTTTATGTTAAGTAGGGCACCAACTAGCTGGCTTCCATTCAGACACTGGAGCATATACAGTAGGTGCCGCCGACATTGTATATCCATCACGATCTCATCGCAGAGATTCTCGGCGACAGGGTGCCGACATCTCGGCGACAGGGTGCCGACATCTCGCGCTCGCTGCAATAGCGAGAAGGAGACGCGACACTGTATTGAACGGGATCCGACGTGGATTCCCGCCAATACCAGGCACTGTGTTTGGTATGAATCCTGAGCGGGAACTCCATGCCAAATTTTAAATAAAAAACCGGCATGGGTTCCCCCTCCAGGAGCATACCAGGCCCTTGGGTCTGGTATGGATTTGAAGGGGAATCCCCTAAGCCGAAAAAACGGCGTGGGGGTCCCCCTCAAAATCCAAACCAGACCCTTATCCGAGCATGCAACCTGGCAGGCCGCAGGAAAAGAGAGGGGGACGAGAGAGTGTCCCCCCCTCCTGAACCGTACCAGGCCACATGCCCTCAACATGGGGGGTTTGGTGCTTTGGGGCAGGGGGGCGACCTGCGGCCCCCCCACCCCAAAGCACCCTGTCCCCATGTTGATGGGGACAAGGGCCTCGTCCCGACAACCCTGGCCGTTGGTTGTCGGGGTCTGCGCCGGGGGCTTATCGGAATCCGGGCTTTCCGCTATCCTTCTGCCGGGCTTTTCCGCTATCTTCTTCCAGCTCTTTTGCTAGCAGAGAGGCCCGGTCTTCCCCGTCGTCTCGTCCGGCTCTCCGTTGTCCTTCTGCTGGCCCCTCCGCTATCTTCTTCCAGCTCTTTTGCTAGCGGAGAGGCCCGGTCTTCCCCGTCGTCTCGCCCCGCTCTCCGTTGTCCTTCTGCCGGGCTGCTACACTATCTTCTTCTAGCTCTTTTGCTAGTGGAGAGGCCCGGTCTTCCCGTCGCCGTCGGCGTCTTCTTCCCTCTTCTCCTTCTCGATGTTTACTCATCGCTTCCTCCCGCTGTAATGCTGGGTGTTCGGTCCGCAGCGAAATATATAGGCTTCACATGACGTCACAGTCACATGCTCCGGGTTGCCCTGGAGCATGTGACTGTGACTTCATGGGAGTATGTGACTGTGACGTCATGAGAGGCCTATATAAATCGTTGCAGACCGAACACCCAGCATTACAGCGGGAGAAAGCGACAAGTGAACATCGAGGAGGAGAAGAGGGAAGAAGACGCCGACGGTGACGGGAAGACCGGGCAGTAGGACAACGGAGAGCCGGACGAGACAACGGGCAAGACCGGGCCTCTCCGCTAGCAAAAGAGCTGGAAGAAGATAGCGGAAAAGCCCGGCAGAAGGAAAAAGGCACCGGAGAGCAGAAGAAGACCCCCGAAGTCGGAAGAGACCCCCGGAGTCGGAAGAAGACCCCCGGAGCTGTGTAATAAATTACTTTAAAAACCTGTGTGTGTTTTTTTTATTGACATTTTTTTCCACCAGGTGAATGGGTAGGGGTATGATGTACCCCATACTCATTCACATAGAGTGGGGGGCCGGGATCTGGGGGCCCCCTTATTAAAGGGGGCTCCCAGATTCCAATAAGCCCCCGCAGACCCCGACAACCAACGGCCAGGGTTGTCGGGACGAGGCCCTTGTCCCCATCAACATGGGGACAGGGTGCTTTGGGGTGGGGGGCCGCAGGTCGCCCCCCTGCCCCAAAGCACCAAATCCCCCATGTTGAGGGCATGTGGCCTGGTATGGTTCAGGAGGGAGGAGGGGCCGCTCTCTCATCCACCCCTCTTTTCCTGCGGCCTGCCAGGTTGCATGCTCGGATAAGGGTCTGGTTTGGATTTTAAAAGGGGGACCCCCACGCCGTTTTTTTGGCTTAGGGGATTCCCCTTCAAATCCATACCAGACCGTAGGGCCTGGTATGCTCCTGGAGGGGGAACCCATGCTGGTTTTTTATTTAAAATTTGGCGTGGAGTTCCCGCTCAGGATTCATACCAAACACAGTGCCTGGTATTGGTGGGAATCCACGTCAGATCTCCGTCCACCGGACTCAATGTCAGCAATGCATGTCGCTCATTGCGAAAGGAAAAACAAAATTTTTCCTTTCCCAATGACGAGACAGCTCGGCGCTGGCTCTCGCGACGGGGCTCGTAGGGTGTCAATCTCGCCGCTAGAAGAGGCGAGATTGAAACAAAATCTGCGGCACCTACTGTAGTCTTTAGAACAGTGGCCTATGTACAGGGGCCTCATGGTCAACTGTACAACTGGATAGGAGGGCGGCGGGGGCGACAGCATATAGAGGATCCGATCCCTCCATGTAGCCACTGCATGCCCGCTTCACCTCCTCTCCCTCCCGCAGACATTCAACGGATGCAGGAGGGAAATGGAGGGCATCGGCTCATCCATACGCCGCTCCTGCCGCCCCTCTATCCCTGTCCTACTGGCCCGGGTCCCTGTGTGCTTCCTTGCCCCCCCCTCTTCCTTGCAACGCTGCCAGATTTCCCCGTCCCACTTTCCGCCAGCTGCTGCGGGGGATCTGTCAGAATGGAGAGCGGGGAAGGAGCCGGCAAATATGTAATTTACTGGCCCCTTCCTTGTCGTTTTGTCAATTAACATCATCAGGAAGCCGTGTTTATGTTCTAAAACCTTTTTTTATTAAACAGTATCACACTATATACGGTTTTATTATTTATGGCAGAGTGGAGGAGTCAAGTATTGGATCTATGACAACTGTGCTATATCCGGGAGGAGCCACAAAGATTTCCAGACTACAAGTGTGTATTGACCTTCTTCTTAGTTAAAGAGGTCATGATAGTCTGGTGAGTGACATTCCATCAGAACACATCGGGTGTGAATGCTAATGGTGGTGATGGTGTACTGATATTTCACATTGAAGAATATTCGTCTATAAGGGCACAATGAACTTTATTTGAAGCACTTCAACACTTGGTGTTTTTGCATCCACTTTGATTAACGTTTTTATTGATTTTCTATGTCACAAATGTTTTTGTTGTATTTCACAGCTTAACCACTTGCCAACCAGCCGCCGTCATTGTACTGCGGCAGGTCGGCTCGTTCGCGCTAATTGCCGTCATTGTACGTAGGCTCAGGAACTCTATTTTGTGGGCATGCGTGCACGCCCATTGGCCAGCAGGGGAGCCAAACAGCGGGTGGGGTGGACACGATGTCCGCCGGCCACCCGCAATTGTTCCCCACAGTGCCAAAACGGGGATCTGCCTGTGTAAACAAGGCAGATCTCCGTTCTAAGAAGAGAGATCACACAGATCCTGTCTTTCTGCTATGTAGGAAGACGGATCTGTGTATTTTCCCAGGCAGCCTATCCCCCATACAGTTAGAAAACACCTGCAGGGAACACATTTTACCCCTTGATCGCCCCTGATGTTAACCCCTTCCCTGCCAGTGTCATTAGTACAAAAACAGTGCATATTTTTAGCACTGATTACTGTAATAATGTCACTGGTTCCCAAAAAAGTGTCAAAAATGTCAGTTAGGTGTCCGATCTGTCCGCCGCAATGTCGCAGTCCCGCTAAAAATCGCAGATCATCGTCATTACTATTAAAAAAAATAATAATAATAAAAATGCCATAAATCTATTCTCTATTTTGTAGATGCTATAACTTTTGCGCAAACCAATCAATATACGCTTATTGCGATTTTTTTACCAAAAATATGTAGAAGAATATATATCGGCCTAAACTGAGGAAGAAATTATTTTTTTTATTAGTTTTTGTGGTATATTTATTATAGCAAAAAGTAAAAAAATATTCATTTTTTTTTCCATTTTTTTTTTTTTTGGGGGGGGGGTTTATAGCGCAAACAATTAAAAACGAGGAGGGGATCAAATACCACCAAAAGAAATCTCTATTTGTGGGGGAAAAAAGGACATTAATTTTGTTTGGGTACAGCTTTGCACGACCGCGCAATTGTCAGTTAAATGGCCCGGTCATTAAGGGGGTAAATCCTTCCGGTCCTTAAGTGGTTAATATCACTTAGGATATAGCCTCTTCACTAAATTTTTATTTCACTTAGGCCCCTTTCACACTGTGGCGGGAGGTGTGGTGGCAGTAAAGCGCTGCTATTTTTAGCGGCGCTTTACCGTCGGAATTGCAGCGGTATTTGGCCGCTAGCGGTGCGGTTTTACCCCCCTGCTAGCGACCGAAAAGGGTTAATACCGCCCACAATGCGCCTCAGCAGAGGCGCATTGCCACCGGTATAGCCGCGGTGTCCCATTGCTTTCAATGGGCAGGAGTGGTGGAGGTGCGGTAAACACACCACTCCTTCACCGCTCCAAAGATGCGGCTAGCAGGACTCGGGCTTTCACACTGGAGAAACAGCAGCCGCTGTTTCAGGACGGATTGCAGGCGCTATTTTTAGTGCAATAGCGCTTGCAAACCACCCCAGTGTGAAAGGGGTCTTAGTGTTTTATACACATTTGGGGTAGCAGCTTTACAACATTATTTCGTTTATCTATTAACTCCATAGACATATGTGTTAATTGGCGCAAGGTTTATTTTTCATCTAAACAAGGCTCTTTGCACAGGCGTATGCTTAAGTACACCCATGAGAACGAGGACTTGCAGGATAGTTAAATTAGTTCAGTAAATACTTACTGCTGCCATTGCTCTGAGGAATCCTTGATCAATGTTCAGGCTGTGCCAACTCACATCACTTACTTGATGGGAAGCTATTCCGAAAAGGAAGGCCACCAGTTTCTGTGCTCTCTGGAATATGCAGAACAATTTACAGGTCTTGTAACATGTGTGAATGTTATCAGATATTTAATATCACTCATCACTTTTCTCTATTACCGTGAGAGTAACTGTACCTCGTCCCATGGCAGTGGATATGTTCTTCTAATATAATTAATGCTGGTTTTCAAAAAAGGTGTCCAGTGGGAATCTTCTGATACATAGTGATATTTTCCTGAAGAAAGCAAATTAAACATTATTTGATCTGCTTATAAAGAATAATTTTGCGAATAAGTATTTATCTAATGCAGTATTCTTCAACCTTTTTCATTCACTGCGCCCTTTGTATAAAAATATACAAAATCTTGAGGCACCTCAGGTGAATAAGTACCCGGTCACAACGGTGCGACTTGTCATGCGATTAGAAAGGTCCAAGTCGCAATTAAAAGTTGCACCTTATTGTCAGCAATGGAGCTGTTCATATCGGTGCAATGCCAAATTTGCGGTGCCGCACTACATTGAAAAATAAGTTCCTGCACTATTTTTGCCGATTTTAGGTGCGACTTGCATAGACCTCTGCGCATGAAATCGCACAGATGTTAGCCAAGTCGCACCTGAAGTCCCACTGACAAGCGGCTTTGAAATTGCGTGAAGTCGTATGATTTCAAGGTCGGATTTCCTGTGACCAGGGGCATTGTTTTTTTTTTTTTTTCCGGGACAAACTGGGCCTTTATTTTGGGTTAAAGTGTATGTAAAGCCGATTCATGAAATTTGAGCTGGGCACATATATCTGTTGTGTTTTCTTATCTCTCTCCAAAGCACTAAGTCTGTGGCTTTCTCCTGCTCCGTAGCTCTGTTATCAGCCTGATAACTTCTGACAAGTTCTCTGAGATGGGAGATAAAAGCAGCTAGAAATTTGTGTAGTGGGAGGTTGCTATACATAGAGTAGCAGAGAGCTCTGCACATTACTTCCTTCCTTTGCCAATGTGGAGAGGGGGTGTGTGCCTTTCCTCCAATCAGCTGTCTTGGCTGTATGCCAATTAGGCACTCCCAGTGCTGAACAGGAAGAAAAAAATCTGTAACATGATGTGCACTTTCTAAAGGATATATAAAGGATATATAAAGCTGAAGACAGCAGATATACATGTAAAACTTATGTAGGGAGATTTGTTTCATCTTTGTGTATCATTTGAGGCTGTTCACTTCACTGGGTATATGTGAGGGTTTACATCCACTTTAAATGTAAATGGATTTATTTATTTATTTTTATATCAAAAGAAAACTGGTCCAAAATAGTAAAATACTTTTTAAACTTTAGCTGTACATTTGTATGCCATGATCTTGACCTTAGACTTAATTTATACTCTTACAAGTGCGTATACATGCGTTTATATGCATAAGCGCATGTTCTTGGACACAGATTTTTAGATTCTGTGTTACGGATCTGAATGCAGTGCATGTTTACACACCTGTGTAAATGGCTCCATTGAAAACAGTGCAGATGTTTTCAGCTCTGCAATGAAAAAACACTTGTGTTTCTGAATTTTTATACAGCTGTGTGAATGAAGCTTCAATGGCCCTGTAATCTATTTTTCATTATTCATTTCTAAATGCATAGCTCCCTGATTTTGAGGGACTGTCCCTGATTTGGAGCAATGTCCCTCTTTCCTCCTCATTTATCCCTAATTTTGGTCTGATCTATATAGTTGTATATAAAATGCACTCTATCTTTCAAAAAGTGTTTCCCAGGGCTAAACCGTTCATCCAAATTCTAAATTGCTGCATCTGTAAATTTCAAAACCCAGTATAAAGGAATAATAGTGGTAAAAAAGCACTTTTTTTTAATATATAATTTTCCTTTAAGGGGGAATGACAGGGGGTGTGTCCTATACCTACATACTTTTGCTATTAGGTGTCCCTCGTTTCAATTCCAAAAAGTTGGAAGGTATGTTAAATGTGTTTTTCTGCCTCCTTGTTCTGTCCTCTGTGATCTACCAAACCTCTCCTCACTTCTGTTTGACACAAACAGTGCAGGTTAGTTGCAGTTATGTGCATTGTTCTATGCATGCTACAAATCCCATAGTCCATCTCAGGAGTGAGCAAGAGAAGGTGGCTAAGTTCCTGCATATAATTGTGACCATGAAGAATGAATGTAGCCATCCTCCAGTGGCTGCTGGTGCTCAAAATTTTTGGCGGGGCGCAAACAAACTGAAAAAAAAAACCATCAATTGCAGCCACTGTGCCCATCAAACGCAGCTACTGTGCCATCAAACGCAGCTACTGTGTCATCAAATGCAGCTACTGTGCCATCACAGTATGGTCACAGTGGCTGCGTTTGATGGGCACAGTGGCTGCGTTTGATGGGCACAGTGGCTGCGTTTGATGGGCATAGTGGCTGCGTTTGATGGGCATAGTGGCTGCGTTTGATGGCACAGTGGCTGCATTTGATGGCACAGTCGTTGCATGTGATGGGCACAGTAGCTGCGTTTCATGGGCACAGTGCAATGTATGAATCTATCTATTGGTGATAGAGCGGTGCCAGGAGAGAGGGGAAGTGCCCATGCACCCCTTATGGACGCACCGCCACTGCCAAACCCATTAACAGGAAGTTAGATCAGTGTTTCTCAACTCCAGTCCTCAAGGCGCCCCAACAGGTCATGTTTTCAGGATTTCCCTCAGATGAAACAGCTGTGGGAATTTCTAAAGCAGCTAAACTGTTCAAATAACCTGTGCAAAACAATAAAGAGCCTGAAAACATGACCTGTTGGGGCGCCTTGAGGACTGGAGTTGAGAAACACTGAGTTAGATCACAGCAGCAAAAAAATGTGTTTGGAGATTTGGAGGAGGCTGAGAGCAATAGAAGGGACTTTTATCCTAAAAATATATAGTATTTTCTTTTTTTGAACCAGAGTTTAGTGTCACTTTATTATTTATTATAACTCAGCTACAGTTAAAACTTATTTTAGTGTTGCAACAGAGTGGAAAATGTTTAGAACCTCTCTTTATTTTTTATTGCTGTGTATGAACCCATTGGGGATGTATTGGTCAGTCTTTAGGCTTGCTCCATTTACCTTGCTTGCAGATGCCCTGGTAAAAGGCATCAGGGTATACACTACCAGCCTGGTATGCATCAAGATGGTTCTGAAGCAGCTGGTAATAGGATAGATGCACAGAGAATTAAACATAGTATTAGTAATTATTTGCATTAAGCAGTATGAAGTCTTTCTAAGGTGAAATGCATTCTGTTAAACTATTTTTTACATACTTCTATTTTGCATGTTTGCTGCCACTGGTTTTCGTCCAGTATGGTTACAATGATCAATTCAATCCTCATTCATAGCTAGCCATAGCACTCTCCATCACAGCCAACCACAGCAAGTAACTGTGCCCAAATATCTCCAAATCTTCCATCACAGCCTCCACATCTCCCCAAACCTCAGAACATCTAGCCACAACAAGATTTTCCTCTATTCCTCCCCACGTATATCTTGCAGAGCTGTCTACAGTTCAGCATTCAATTTCTTCTGCAATTTAACCATGTGGAGAGAGCAATTAGAGGTGTGTAAGGGCTCATTCATGCCAAGTGTTATGGGCTGCTTTGGGCAGTATTGCTCAACCCAGGCCCAGCACACTAACAACAAAAAAATATTGTTTTCAATGTGCCCAGTTCACACCAACATGCTGTGTTGGTGTGCAATTGGTGAGAATAGGACATGCCACATTTAAAAGCAGGACAAGGCATTACAACGTGTCACAATGCACTGCAAGGCTAATAGAAAATAAAGTACTCTGGTTCCTGGTGAGAAAAAATTGCGTTCAGGAAAGGCAATTTTGACCACAAAAATGCTAAATGCTGTTAAACGCGCATAAACCCACACAAACTCGCCTAAACTCTAGACGTGTTTAGCACTTCAGCGTTTATTTATTTCAATGGCTAGAATAAATTAACATTCTGGGCAATCAACCACTTCAGCCCCGGAAGAAATGACCCCCTTCCTGACCAGAGCATTTTTTGCGATTCGGCACTGCGTCGCTTTAGCTGACAATTGCACGGTCATGCGACGTTGTACCCAAACAAAATTGATGTCCTTTTTCTTCCCACAAATAGAGATTTCTTTTGGTGGTATTTGCTCACCTCTGCGGTTTTTATTTTTTGCACTATAAACAAAAAAGGAGCCACAATTTTGAAAAAAAAAAATATTTTTTACTTTTTGCTATAATAAATATCCCCAAAAAATATATAAAACATTTTTATTTTCCTCAGTTTAGGTCAATATGTATTCTTCTACATATTTTTAGTAAAAAAAAAAAAATCGCAATAAGCGTATATTGATTGGTTTGCGCAAAAGTTATAGCGTCTACAAAATAGGGGATAGATTTATGGCATTTTTATTAATAATTTATTTTTTTACTAGTAATGGCGGAGAGCTGCGATTTTTATCGGGACTGCGACATTATAGCAGATACCTTTGACACTATTTTTGGGACCATTGTCATTTATACAGCGATCAGTGCTATAAAAATGCACTGATTACTGTATAAATGACACTGGCAGGGAAGGGGTTAAACACTAGGGGGCGATTAAGGGGTTAAGTGTGTCCTAGGGAGTGATTCTAACTGTGGGGGGGTGGGCTACCACTGACATGACAGCGATCACTGCTCCCGATGACAGGGAGCAGTAGATCCCTGTCATGTCACTGGGCAGAAAAGGGAAATGCCTTGTTTACATAGCCATCTCCCCGTTCTGCCTCTTCTCACCGCAATCTCGGGCCGCCGGCGAACATCGAGTTCGGGCACATTCCCGAGGTGCGCGGTAGATGCGTGCGCGCCCGCTAGGTGGCAAATTCAAAGCGACGTACAGGTTCCTTCTAATTTCATTGTGTGCGGAGGCGAGCACCTACTGGATCATTAGGCTTCCTGGTCTCACCAGGATCGGCGGATGTCTCTTTTTCCATTACAGTAATTGAATTCCTGCCAGGGCCGCAAAGTATCACGCAGCTCAACTGAGTGGTTTTACGACCCCCCCCCCCCCCCCCCACACTACCACCACCACTACCACCACACTGTAGAGCCACAATTCTGTCTCCTCCTGGTAGAATCCAGCTGGTGATTCTGCTGGTACATGTGTATCTCTAGTACAGCAGCCAAATAAATTAATTGCATACATAAAATTTACCTCTCTGTATTTAACTTTTCTTTCATTCTGATTGAAATACTCCAGAGCTCTGTGTGCTGTAAAATCAAATAATGAGTTAATAAAATGATCTGAAAATTAGATAATAATAACAAGCCACATTTTGAAATGATCTCCCCCCCCCCCATAGGGAATTTATACCTCAGGACAGGATTTCTCAATCTTTTTAACATGTTTTAACCATTGAAATACGTTTTGGGTCTCAGGGAACTCCTGCAAATAATTTTTTATAGCTACTGCTTAGGTTCCATGCACACTGGGCTTAAAAAAACGTCAGTTTCCTTGGCAGAAAAAAAACGCTCATATAGAGCATTTTTGGACACATGTTTAGGCACGTTTAGGAATGTTTAGCGTTTTTTCTGCCAGTCAGCTCCAATCAAAAACCCAAACCAGAAGGGGTTTTTTTTGTTCCTACCTCTAAATGCTCCGCTTAAAATATGTCTACAGATAGCTAAAGAGATCACTGGTTTCAGTGGTAACATGCCGAAATTGCTCATTGATCAAGGGACCTTTAGCAACCTCTGGAGGAACCCTGGAGTTCCATGAAGCTCTGGTTGAGAAAGGCTGCTCCAGGATGACTGAACGTTGGCTGTCTAAAGCCTCGTACACACGGTCGGACTTCAAACAAACTTTTCCGTGGATTTTTGTCCGAAGGGAGTTGGCCGGGGCACACCCATAGCATACACACGCTCTGACTTTTCTGCAAGCTTTCCCAAAACTTTCCCAACATGACATGGTTTTTCTGCTCTTTTCCGCTACCCTTTGGTCAACTTCTGCTATTGTTGGTTGATTTTAACATTGGTTCTGGGCATGCGTATTTGTACCTCGGACAAAAGTCTGATGGATTTTTGTACACACAATAGGACATTGCACCATCGGACTTTTGTTGCTGAAAAGTTTGTCCATTTGCAGAGCGAACGTTTGTCCGATGAAAACCGAAAAAGATTGTCTGATGGAGCGTACACACGGTCGGATTTTTTTTAAACGTGCTCATTTTGAAGTTTGTTGGCAAAAAGTCAGACCGTGTGTACGGGCCTTAAGGCCTGGTTCACACCTATGCAGGTTGCAGTTTGCATATTCCAGGTGCATTTTGGGTTTTTTCAATACACGTTTTTGATCCATTGAAGTCTATGGAACCAAAAACCAGAAAAAAGTTCCTGGCCCTTTCCATAAAATGCACAGATGTGAACGTGACCCATGGGAAACCATGTTAAATGTACTGTAGAGTATTTCTGAAAAACTGAAAATGTACTAAAAAAATGCATAGGTGTGAACCAGGCCTTAAATAGGATTTTATGGAAAAATGTAGTTTTGGGCCTAAAATTTGAAAATGTAAAAATAAAATAAATTTTTAAACTATAATTTTTTATTTATAAAAAAAAAGCTTGAAAGTTAAAAGTCATGTTGATCATTTTAAATGTTACCTTGAAATAGACAGTTCTAACTGCTTACAAGTTTTCAGCTTTTTTTTTAATATTCTTTATTTTAAAACAGCTTTTTATACAGACAAACATAAAAGAAACAATTGCATGTATATCATGAGATATAGCTTAACACACACTCCAAAAAAATCATATTCCTTGCATTATAATAACAGACTATAAAAAAAAACAAAAAACGCAGAGGTGATCAAAATGGCACCAAGAGAAAGCTCTATTTGTGGGGAAAAAAGGACGTCAATTTTGTTTGGGTGCAATGTCGCACGACCGTGCAATTGTCAGTTAAAGCGGCACAGTGCCTTATCGCAAAAAGTGCACTGGTCAGGAAGGGGGTAAATACTTCCGGGGCTGAAGTGGTTAAGGCGGGGAGATCTTGCTGCTGATGTATGCAAGACCTAATAAGGCCCCCTTCACACTGGGGCGGGCAGGAGCGGTGGCGGTATAGCAGCGCGATTTTCAGCGCTGCTATACCGTCGTTATTACCGCGGTATGCGGTCGCTAGGGGGTTAATTTAACCCCCGCTTGCGGCCGAAAAAGGGTTAATACCGCCCGCAAACCGCGGCTATTGCCGCGGTTTGCGGGCGGTATTACCGCGCTGTCCCATTGATTTCAATGGGAGACCGCGGTAAAGGAGCGGCTAGCAGGACTTTTGGAGCGGTCCTGCTAGCGCACCGCTTCAGTGTGAAAGCCTTCGGGCTTTCACATTGAAGGCACAGGGCAGGATTTTTTCATGCGGTATAATAGCGCTATTATTAGTGCTAAACCGCATGAAAAACGCCCCAGTGTGAAAGGGGCCTAAGTGCTAGGGATTGAGTCAGCACACTATACTCCATTAGTAACTAAAGTATCAGAGGTGTAATGAAACAAAAAAAAACACAATCTATTGCTAAGTGAGTAATATTTATGGAAGACTATGTAACTTCTGTTTCCTCTGTATAGTACAGTCACCTAAACAGTTTGATTGTCAGACATAAGGCTGGATTCACACCTATGCATTTTTAGTGCTTTTTGCATTTTGCAGATTTGCACTACAGAACGTGTTCCATAGGAAACCATGTTGAATCTGCAAAATGCAAAAAGCACTAAAAATGCATAGGTGTGAAATCAGCCTTAGACAGTGTCATAATTTCACTTACCTATCTCTATGTGTGTTGAAAGACCGCACGGCTCACATTGTTGTAACATAAAAAAACAAACTGACAGAAATGCAAGATATGCAGCCATCATTTTTAAACTGTCAGGTCATATGTTATGATGGGTGAAATGGATTTACACATCTGAACAACCTTTGAAATTTGATGTGGTTACTGCAATGTTGACAGAAAAGTTAAACTGTCAGAAAAATTTGTAGGGATAGGTGGGGGTGGGGTGTTAAAATTTTGTGTTACATACAATGACCCTACATGGTGTTCCTGGACAATTTTGTTACTTTTGATACAACAGGATGATTTTTATTTTTCTCGTTCAATATTTTTATTGAAAAGTTTCCATCAGGATGATTTAAAAAAACTGTTAACAAAATGAACTGCCGTTGTGCAATTTGTTATTGTGGTGTGTTTGTTGATCAAGCTTTATGCACACTTTACTTGACCTATAGTAGGAGAATACACTTTGCAGTGGGTGTTCGTTTGTTTAGTTTCAATTCGTTATTTACATAAATTTGTTTAATTCGTTTTCGGCATTCGTTTCGTTTATTCGTTTTCAAATAGTTACGAAAAGTTTTCGAATCAATTTAGAATAGTTTTAGAATTCAAAAAGTTTTCGCATCAATTTCGATTTTAAAAACTTTTTGAATGCGAATAGTTTTTGAATTCCAAAAAGAATAAAATAGAAAATAGAGGAAAAGAATAGAATTTTTTAAAAGTTATAAAAGAAGGATTATTTTATTAGCAAAATTTTATAAAAGAAACAAAGAAAAATGCATTTTTATTTCAATATTCTGTGTTTTTTCATTTATTTATAAAAAATAAAAAACCCAGTGGTGATTAAATACCACTGAAAGTGTTGCATGATCGCACAATTGTCATTCAAAGTGCGACATCGATGAAAGCTGAAAATTGGTCTGGGCAGGAAGGGGGTGAAAGTGCTCTGTATTGAAGTGGTTAAATCTTGAATTACTGACTTACTGTAGGACAAGCATGTAGGTTGGATATTCAGACATCCCAGTTCACAAGTAGCGACTTATTTGGCGGAGAGGGGAGGTGAAGGTCAGGATGGCAGGACAGACACCAGAATCTTTAAATATCAGTTTTACACCTTCCAGGCCCCTCAGAATGTGTGATGTGGGTACATTATTGATAACCGTGTACAGGGGCCCATCTTGCTGATTGAAGGCTTTCTCTTTAACAGAATAACGCATAACGTAGATCGGAGTGCAGCAATAACGTGGGGGTTTTGAGGGTTCCAGCCTTGGAAAGTAAACCAGGCAACGAGGTACAACATTGAAAACATTGTAAGTGTAATAATCTATTGTATACATCCCCTGTCAGCATTCTGCAGAAAAGGGTCCTTGATATCTGGGTGGAAGCAGTGGTATCTCTGCAGAGCTCCAACATATCGCCTGCTGCATTGGAGGATAGTCCAATCAGCAGGGATCATGAGCTTTACCGATTGGAAAGTTATAGGTCTGACTCAGTGGCGGGGGTTGGACCACTACAGATAGACTGCTCACCCACCTTCTCTGCAGCACGCAGCAGACTTTTCTACTCTGGCTGCTTTCTAAAAAAGACTTTGTTCAACTTTTGTTTTGATGAACCTAAAATGTTCTTAATCTAAATTGAAAGTTCAATTGCGGTTTAAATCTATCTACAAATAAAAATGTTGCAGTGTATCTGTAGATCAGCAGCTGGATTATTGTAGTCTGTTATTGCCACCTGGTGGATATGGAGGGGTATTGCTGTGAGAAAAGAGCCATACAGAGTCTCCCAGCACTCGCTTCCTCATGAAAATGCTAGTTCTCAGGCTATGTCTGCCTTTGGTTCTTTGAATCCCTGACCTGGAATAAGCATGCAGATTAGAAGTTTAGCCTTCACTGGCTGCATGCTGAAACGCTGCATTATGTAATCATTATTAGCAATGTTGTACATTTCCAACTAACATTAATATTGTAGGAAATTATGGATTGGGTCTGTCTACAGATCTTCCTCATACATTAAGGTTATTCTACACTTACAGTATCTCACAAAAGTGAGTGCACGCCTCACATTTTTGTAAACATTTTATTATATCTTTTCATGTGACAACACTGAAGAAATTACACTTTGCTACAATGTAAAGTAGTGACTGTACAGTTTGTAGAACAGTGTAAATTTGCTGTCCCCTTAAAATAACTCAACACACAGCCATTAATGTGTAAACCGCTGGCAAGAAAAGCGAGTACACCCCTGAGTGAAAATGTCCAAATTGGGCCCAATTGTCAATTTTCCCTCCCCGGTGTCATGTGACTTGTTAGTTTTACAAGGTCTCAGGTGAATGGGGAGCAGGTGTGTTCAATTTGGTGTTAATTGCTCTCACTCGCTCATACTGGTCACTGGAAGTTCAACATGGCACCTCATAGCAAAGAACTCTCTGAGGATCTGAAAAAAGAATTGTTGCTCTACATAAAGATGGCCTAGGCTATAAGAAGATGCCAAGACCCTGAAACTGAGCTTCAGCACGGTGGCCAAGACCATACAGCGGTTTAAAAGGACAGGTTCCACTCAGAACAGGCCTCGCCATGGTTGACCAAAGAAGTTGAGTGCACGCACTCAGCGTCATATCCAGAGGTTGTCTTTGGGAAATAGACATATGAGCGCTTCCAGCATTGCTGAAAAGGTTGAAGGGGTGGGGTGGTCAGCCTGTCAGTGCTCAAACCATATGCCGCACACTGCATCAAATTGGTCTGCATGGCTGTTGTCCCAGAAGGAAGCCTCTTCCAAAGATGATGCACAAGAAAGCCTGCAAACAGTTTGCTGAAGACAAGCAGACTAAAGACATGGATTACTGGAACCATGTTCTGTGGTCTGATGACACCAAGATAAACTTATTTGGTTCAGATAGTGTCAAGCGTGTGTGGCGGCAAACAGGTGAGGAGTGGCCTACACATGCCACTCTGCGTCACACGGTTCCTTTTCCCGTATCGATCTAATTTTTGCTGGACAATCAGTCTTGTCCAAGGTCAGGGATGTCAGGATATTGCCTAGGGGCATATCAGACCATGCTCCCCTGCTAGTGAGCGTGGGTAACCCGGGTTCCCCAAGTAGGCTCTGGAGGCTCTCGAGATTTTGGATCTCGGATCAGGATGTAGACTTCCAGTTTACCAGGGCACTGGAAGATTATTGGGCGGTTAACCCGGACACGGCATCACCCATGGAGGTGTGGGATGGTTTCAAGGCATTTACACAGGGACAATATCAGGCCATTATAGATAAGATTAGGAGGGACAGGCGGTCTGCATTGGTTAAAGCAGAAACTGCAGCTAGTACGCAGGAGGCACTATTTATTAGAACATGTGACCCCCAACAATACATTAGACTCCAGTCTATGACCAGAGAGGTTCTCTCCCTCCGCACTTCCCTGACTGAGAAAAAGCTCAATCCCGTTGTATATTCGAGCAGGGGGAGAGATCCGGTAAACTTCTTGCCTGGCTCTCCAGAGAGCACTCAGGAGGGATTAGCGTCCCCCACATCCTTGGACCCAACAGTGATCTCCTCTACACCTCAGAGGAGATCATTCGATGTTTCATCACATACTACCAATCACTTTATACTTCGCAGGTGACATTCAGAGATGACGAACTAGCAAATTACCTTGATGATGTTGACGTTCCCGTCCTGACTGACAAGTATAGGAACGCCCTGGATAGCCCTATCTCCCTAGATGATAGGTCCTGCTCCGGAGGTGGCCCCCCAGGTCCGTGATCTGGGATTTGTCCTAGATTCAGGTTTAACTTTGGCTCCTCAGGTACAGAGGGTCGTCAGTGCATGTCACTGGCAGCTAAAACTCCTGAGGGGGCTGTTTAAATATTTAGATATCTCGGACAGAAAAACTGTCATCTGCGCCACGATAGGTAGCTGCCTAGACTACTGCAACTCTCTTTATCTGGGATTGCCAAAGATGTTAGTGCAGAAGCTTCAACTTATTCAAAATGCTGCGGCTAGGTTACTCATGGATGTCCCGCTGAGGGATCATATCACCCCTGTCCTCTGCGCCTTGCACTGGCCGCCAGTCCACTATCGCACCTTATTTAAGGCCGGATGTATTATGTTTAAGATAATGAGAGGCCTGGCCCCACGCTATCTCTGATCTCGTTTTCATAAACGAGCTTTGGTTAGATCACTCAGATCTACCGGCAGAGATCTCCACATCTCGGTGCCCAAGAAGATCCGGCGTGGTGGTTGGGCTTTCTCCCACCAGGGTGCCGTTTTGTGGAATAGCCCCCCTGTCGAGCTCCAGGAGGCCCCTACTATTCCGGTCTTCAGCGGGTTACTGAAGACTTGGCTTTTCACGCAAGCCTTCCCTGCGTAGCCTCTCTCTTCCACCCTTTCTGCCACTCTGTGCTGCTTCTGGTTCCTGGGTCCTCTTTTCCCAGAAACTCTGCTATGCGCGTCGGGACCCTTCGGGGTAAGACCGCGCTATATTAAGATACCTCTCAACTCAACTCAACTCATGAGATACTTAAAGCACTTAAATCTATGCACCCGGGCAAAACCCCTGAACCTGACGGGATATCCGTAGTGCTTTACAAACAATACCCTGACGTCCTAGCCGCTAGAATACATACAATGCTGATGGCAGCTGAACCCTTGCACTCACTCCCGCACTCTATGAGTGACGCAGTCATCATTGTTATTCCGAAGCCGGGTAAGGACCCTTCTCTGTGCCCCTCCTATAGACCAATCTTACTGCTAAATGTTGACGCTAAATTACTGGCTAAGGTATTGGCGAATAGGTTAAACACGGTCATCGCGGCGTTGGTGCACCCCTACCAGACGGGATTCATGCCAGGCAGAGGCACTGACATAAATATCAGGAGACTATTTACCCACATAGCTAGAGCGGACGAGGAAGGGCAGGGACTGGTGGCCTCCCTAGACGGCGAAAAGGCCTTCGACTCTGTTGAGTGGAGGTACTTGTGGGCGGTCCTTGCTAAATTTGGTTTTGGTAGCAAATTCATCTCATGGGTGAAACTGCTCTATGCGGCTCCCCAGGTTAGGGTGTACACCAATGCTTGTCTCTCTGAGCCGTTTCCACTGGGCCGTGGCACGAGACAGGGTTGTCCCCTGTCCCCAGGCCTGTTCGCCCTGGCCATAGAGTCTCTGGCCACCCTTATTAGAGTGGATGGAGAGATACGGGGCATACAAGTTGGGACTATCCATGAAAAAATCTCTCTTTACGCAGACAACGCCCTGCTATACCTAGCTGACTCCTCCACCTCCCTTCGTAGAGTGCTGGCCCAATTTGATCGCTTTAGCGGATTCTCGGGTGTACGTATCAATTGTGACAAATCTGAATTGTTCTCGCTCCATCCCTCCCCCATCCTATCTAACTCCCAGACGCAGCTTAAATACATTAGAAAAAATTGAGCCTTTTATGAGAACTAAAGAATATTTGGATAAAGCCCAGAGTCTCCAGACTCACCTGTCAAAATATGATGGTGAGATTAAACAAAAAAAAACAAAAAATACCAGAGGGATGTCAAGGATTTTGAAGACAATAAGGTCTACAAATGGCAAGAAGAATTCAATCCAGTGAATTCAAAAGAATCGTCAGTGGAGAGGGATATGGATGTCCATAATGTGGTCGCTCAGTTAGCTAAGAATTTTAAAAACAAAACATAAACTCACAAAAAACCTACCAAACCTCCTTCCAACCCAAAAGGGCATGGTGCGCAGGGTGGGGAGGAGACCTCCTCCACCACCGGACTTTGCAGGGGATTATCCCCGCCTAATGATCACTATTCCACCCCCCATGCAGTGCCTACTCACAATAGGTATGCGCCTCTGGATAATAGGTCTGCGGATAATGGTTACCCCTATTACAACCAGGGACCAAACTATTATCCACCCAGACAACCTAGAGGTAATTATTACAGGGGTAATTTTAGGGGGAGACATACACCACATCAGAATAACTATTAACAGGGGGGGGAATGGAGGGGATGGAAAGAACCATACAAGATTACACTTACCACACCCCAATACCCCAAAGAATTTATAGAAAAAGAGGTAGAAGAGGGGGAACCAGAAAGAAAAAGACCACGGGACAGTTAAATGCAGGGATTTTTAATTTGGCAGGAACTTCTTTCTCAGAAGATGAACTGCAAGTTTTAGCATAAAGTCTTAAATTTGCACCAGACAAAAATATTAACAAGTTTGAACTATTTATATATGTTGAGAAATATGTTAGGAAACTCAACATCAAGAAATTTTTTGCTTCCCATAATTTCATTCATCTTCCTGAAGTAGAGGAAACTAGGTATCAACACAGTGGTCTAAGGAATAACTCCGTGTTCAATACACAAAAGGGAACGCACCATCATATAGAGGTTTTTAAACATATGGTACAGGATGAAATTAAATCACTACAGGTAAAGCAGGCCAGAACTAATCGCTCTCTGGTAGAGGGGATTAAGAAACTTGAAGAAAATAAAAATATAGTAATCCGCCCGGCGGACAAAGGTGGAGGTGTGGTGATATTCACCAAGGAAAGTTATTATACTGAGATCCAACGATTATTAGACCAGTGTTTCTCAACTCCAGTCCTCAAGGCGCCCCAACAGGTCATGTTTTCAGGATTTCCCTCAGATGAAACAGCTGTGGGAATTACTAAAGCAGTTAAACTGATCAAATAACCTGTGCAAAACAATGGAGAGCCTGAAAACATGACCTGTTGGGGCGCCTTGAGGACTGGAGTTGAGAAACACTGTATTAGACGACACTAGCACCTATAAACCACTTCCAGCAGATCCCTTAGTTAGATTTAAAGCTGAACTTACCACCCATGGAGTCACTCAAAACATCTTGGACAGTAAGGAGGCTCAAAACCTCATACCACGGGTACCACGTACCCCGGTCCTTTATATAGTACCCAAGATTCATAAAAACAAAGATCAACCTCCCGGTCGACCCATTATAAGTGGGAAAGGCTCATTATACTCTAGAGCAGGGGAATATCTCGACATCTATTTACAACCTCTGGTGACTCGGGGGAAATCATATTTGAAAGATAGCCGAGAGCTTATTAAATCCTTGTCCACTATTGAAGTGACTGACGTAACTTTGATGGTCACAGTCAACATCGAGTCACTTTATACTAATATAAAACAGGAGGATGCTATTGTAGCAGTCAAACTAGCACTGATGGAGGAATCACAGCTAAAAAGGCTCAAGTCAATTTTCTGGTTGATGGACTGCAGCAAGCCATGGGCAATAACTACTTTTGGGCCCAGGATAGGTTTTATAATCAAACTAAGGGGGTTGCTATGGGGGCTCATTATGCCCCTAGTGTAGCCAATTTGGTATTAAATAAGTGGGTAGGGGAAACCATTTATAAAGAGAATCTTAAGGCCTTAATATGTTACAAAAGATATATTGATGACGTGATTTTATTGTGGGAAGGCTCGCATTCATCACTGATGATTTTTCTTCAATGCTTAAGTCACAATCAATATGGCCTTAGATTCACAGCTGAATTTAGTTTGGTCTCAATAAATTATTTGGATCTTACCTTGGTTAAGAAGGATAGTCGAGTTGGCACAAAGACTTTCTTTAAAACCACTGACAGGAATGCCTTTGTGCCAACCAACAGTTGTCACCACCTACGGTGGCTGGGGGCAATACCTAAAGGCCAGTACATGCGTATCCGGCGGAATTGCGATAGCATGACTGACTTTGACACACAGGCTGCAATCCTCACTGAAAGATTCAATGAAAAGGGGTATCCCCAACATATGCTTCTCAAAGCTAAAAATTAAGTTTCCACTATGAATAGAGATACCCTTTTAACCTCTAAGAAGAAAACCCCCTTCACAGGGGAGTTGTCTTTTGTTTCAGGGTTCCATAGGCAATATAAAAGTGTAGAGCAGGCTTTCAAAAAGTTCTGGCCTATACTTTTAAAAGATAGGGACTTAGAAACTGTTTTACCTCCTAAACCCAAATTCATTTACAGGAGGGCACCGGGATTGAGGAACATTATTGCACCAAATGTCCCGGACCCCCCCAAGAAACCCCCCACTTTTCTGGATGGGTCAGGGTTCCATTACTGTACCAGATGTAAGGCCTGTCGCACTACCACTAGACACACAAAGAAAATTACCTAATTTAAATCTTTGGTGACCCAGCAGGAGTTCAAAATTAAACCTCTTATAACATGCTATTCTAAACATGTTACATATGTTTTGGAATGCCCATGCTCTCTTCAGTATGTGGGGCGTACCACACGGGAGCTTAGGGTTAGGATTAACGAGCATGTGGCGAACATTGCTAAGGGTTTCCCAAACCATAGTGTGTCACGCCATTTCCTCCAGTGTCATGACAAAGACCCTCGCCAGCTAATTTTTTTATGGGATAGATAGAGCCATCTACAACTGGCGAGGGACGGACCTTAAGAAGGCCTTTTCTCAGAATGAGACCCAGTGGCTGTATCGATTGGGGACTATGCAGGCGCAGGGTCTTAACATTGATTTGGACCTCAACTGTTTAACCAATGAATAACACTGCATTTTATTAGTTTAGTCTAATTAGGTCAGTGTTCTATATAGGATTTATTGTATTCCTTTTTTATATAGTATATTTAAAATGTCAATTCATGAGTCAATTTTAAATATTATTTTTTATGTATCATTTAACATTTATGGTTTTAATTATATATATCTATATGTTTTGTTTTTTTCATAATATTGTATACGGCATGTGATTGCTATCAGTGTCATGCAATATATGTTCTTAAACTAATAGCCATGTCCATTGGAGTTGTGTGTATTTTCATACCTGCTGTGCAGCAACGCTAGTAATGTTATGCCTAGTGATCCAGGACAGAGGCTGGATTTAGTTCTAAACTCCTCCCCTAGGTAGCTAATTGACAAACACATTTAAGTCCATGCAACCAGTGACCTAGTACGCTTCCTGAAGACGTGTCGAACGAAAAGTACGTCGAGGCGGTACTAGGTCATGCACAGATGTAACTTCCGGTCCCTCTGGCTCACCGCTGTCACAGGTGGAACACACGCCAGCACATCAACATTCGGGACATCCCCTTCCACTTACGGTCATTCCATTCAGCCTCAGTGCTGGGTCTGTGGCACCCCTCAAGTAAGCATGCATTTGGCTTTTTATTTGTATATGTTTTGGCTCATTAAACGGAATTACGCTATTGCCGTTTCACCTTTTATTTGCATATCCTGATCTGAGCCTCCATGAGGGGTTCGCTCCGGTAACATCATCTCCAACTATATCAGCAAGTGATATCTTTTTTTTTTTTTTTTAAGATATTTTTATTAGGTTTAAAGACAAACCAACAAACAGAAAGAAACATATAAAAAGACAACAACAATACCACCAGACAACCTGGTCATAAACATTAGGCAATACACTCAAACATAGAAAAATAAACTGACATCAGTGCAAAATATAAAGTAGGCACAATGGTAAAAGGCTTAGGTATAATACTACCGGGATATAGCAAAAGCGGAGGTCCAGACATTAGAGATCCCTGAGGCACGGCCCCATCAATGGTCAAGCAAGAGTAGTACAATCAGTGCTGGGAGAGGGTTAGCGGACTAGCCAACCATCTACCCCAAATTTTGTGGAAGGTTTTGTTCAGTTTTGGGAGTTCAAAAGTAAGTTTATACAGTGGGATAGCGTCATTAACCTCCCTGGCGGTATGATTCTGTCTGGAATTATGTACCAAAAGCGGTACAATTATTTTGCATGGAAATTTGGTGTTATGTATTGTAGGCCTGCGATTCTTAGTAATTACTTACTTAAACCTGACCAAACAAGAGTCTAGTAGACATCCCGGGTATGATAAAGTTTGAAACACAAAATAATAAATTATAATATAATAAATAACTATAAAAAATTATAACAAATAGTAATGTAATTATAATAAAAATTATTCAATAATGTAATCAAATCAAAAACACTGAAATTTGCTCAGTTGCAGAATTGTCGCTGTCATTAGATTTTTTGTTTGATGATGAATTTCCCCACAAATCGCTATCGTTCAATTCTGCGAATTTAGCTGGTCTAAAATCACTTTCGACATAAAGGGACACTTTTTGGTTGCTATGGACAATCTTCAGTTTCCAGGCAGAAAGAAAAGTTTTTATTATATAAAAGTGCATGCAGGACACTGGGCAGACCACTAGGGACAAAGGGGGTGTGTAATTATTACATACAGTACTGTAATCTGTAAGATTACAGTATACTGTATGTATACTATTTGTTTACTTTTTTGAATTTGGCGCCGAACTCCGCCCCCGTGCGCCGCAACGTCGCAGGGAACGGAGCTCGGCACTCGGCAGTGAGGATCGAGCGAGACACGGCTCGCTGACACTGCGGGAGGACATCGCAGGATCCAGGGAACAAGGTAAGTAACTTCCCCTGTATCCTGCGATGCAGCCCGAGTCTGGCTCGGGGTTACCGCTCTTAGCATTGAAAACTCACCCCGGGATTACCGCTAGGGAGGTTAATACGTTTTAAACAGAGGGATTTCAGAGAGGTCTGTGTGCCCTTCCAGGACAGTAAAATTGCCTTTTTAACATAGAAGAAGAGTATACGGAGCAGTCCCTTGGCATGTGATGATAGGTGTAATTCGCCAAAAATGCCTAATAGGCAGTTCTTGGGGTGGATTATGTTTGGGAGGCCTAGCGCCGATGAGATGAAAACACCCACTTCTTCCCAGAAGTCCCGGACTACCGGGCATGACCAGAAGCAGTGTAAGAAATCGGCCTCTTGGCCACAGCCACGGAAACAGGCAGCCGAGGGCAGGAGACCCATCTTGTGTAACCTAGCCGGTGTGAGGTGGGTTTGATGAAAAATTTTGACCTGTATGATGCGGTCCCGGGAAGTAATAACAGGGGTTTTATACGTATCACTAAATTCTGACCAGTCCTCGTCTACCAGGGAGATGTCCAGAGAGGTCCATTTTACCTGAGCTTTGTGAAACCTGGGGTTAAAGTCAGTCATTGGGGCTGCATAATAGGTGGAGACAAGTTTAGTGGGATCTGGCTGTCTGAGCAGTTTTTCCAACGAGGGCAGGTCAGTGGGATCATCCAGGGAGCCAAACTGGGCACGAATAGCGTGCCTGAGCTGGTAGTAATAAAATAGGTACGATCTTGGTAGATTGAAGTCTAAACGTAGCTGAGAAAAAGATTTAAAGCCCTGAGCATTGTACAGGTGGCATAAATATTTAACCCCCTGGAGTACCAGCGATTGGGATCGGGAAGGGAGTATAGTTCCTGCAGATTAGGGTTAAACCACAGGGGGTTGTTGGGAGATTTCAGCCAGGTGTGCCTGGATACTTTTGGGACAATATAACGGAAAGAGGAAAGGGAAGTGGCAAGTAGGGAGGTTCCGGGGCGATCGGGGACCCGGCCTCTGTAGATAATATTATGTAGGGTGTCATGGATATGCAGTAGTGTTTGTCTGTCAGCTTACCTTCCTTCCCATGTGTTCATCTTAGAGGCCTGAGCCCTTTCACCTGGCTTCCTTTATAATCTCCTCCCAGCCAGACTCCACCCCAGGCCCTATCACAGAACACTATATTAACCTGTGCACTGCAAGCCTGCTTTGCTGATCAACGTGTTTGTTAGGCATTGTGTGTTTGGGTTTCTGCCTGCCGTGTGCTACGTCTGTCTCTCTGTTACGTTATTGGCTTGTCCCCGACTATCCCTGTCTGCTCGTGACCCTTGACCTTCGGCTCGTTCTTCGTTATCCTTGTCTGCTTGTGGCCCCTGACCTTCAGCTTGTTATTCGGTTCTCTCTATCGTGTGCTGCTGCTACCCCTTATCCTACGGGGCGTGAGCTAGGAAACTCCAGGGGCCGCGACCTGGTCCCAGCCTGCAGCGTAACATCCTCACCACTAGAGGCCCTGGAGAAGACCAGCTGGGTCTTAGACTCCGCGCCCTGGGGAATCTTGGCTCTCGCTTCCGTTGGGATCCCGGTTGTGCTCCTCTGGTCCCGCTTTCCACAACCACCCAGTTTCCTATCCGCAGAAGCCAGCCATAGGGTTCACTACCTCGCGGTGCACTTCTGTCTCCCTATGGTGTGCATCTGTCACCTGGCCACAGGTGACCCTGACATAGGGTTTCCAGGGAAGATGCGATGGCTCCCTCCGTGGAGGTACAGGCATTGGCCGGAACCGGGCACAGCCAATCGTGGATGTGCACCAACTGGGATTCCAAATAATATAGAAAGAAGTTGGGAAATGCCAGGCCTGCCAAGTGCGCTGGCAACCATAGTGTTTCAAGTGCTACCTTGGGGGAGCCACCCTTCCACAGGAAAGTAGTACATATTAAATCTATGCGTTTAAAAATAGATTTAGGTATTTTACAAGGGGAATTGGCAAGGATATAGAGTAATCTCGGTAGGTAGATCATTTTGAGGACGTTGGCCCTCCCCATAAGATCCAGAGGCAGATCCATCCACTGCTTGGTCTGCTCCTGAAGGTGGACCAATAGAGGATCTAAGTTATTGGCGACATATGAAGATAAAGGGGTCTGCACCAGAACCCCAAGGTACCTAAAGGAGGATACCACTTGAAGCCCGGGTGAATCGGAGGCTCAGCCACGTCTAGGAGGAAAAGACTAGACTTATCCCAATTCACCCGAAAGCCAGAATAGTCTCCAAAAGGTATTAATCTCCACCAACAGGGCCTGAAGTGAGTCATTAGTATCAGCCAGATACACCAAAGTGTCATCCGCATAAAGTGAAATGCGCTCCTCTATATTAGCAATTGGGAGTCCTTTAATCGAGGGGGAGGAGCGAATGTGAACCGCAAGTGGCTCCATGGCCAGGGCAAACAAGAGGGGTGACAACGGGCACCCCTGTCGTGTGCCCCTAGTAATCGGAAAGGGGTCAGTGATAGAGGAATTGACCCGCACCCGAGCTACCGGGGAGGTGTAAAGGAGTTTTATCCATGCTACAACACGGGGGTCAAAGCCATACATCTGTAACACCCGAAACAGATATGGCCATTCCACACTGTCGAATGCCTTGCAAGTGTCCAAAGACACAATAGAACGAGTGGGAGGACAGTCATGTGGATATTGCAGGTTGTGAAAATATTCATTCTAGTGGACCCGCCGGGGATAAAGCCCCCTTGGTCACTATTGACCAAGGACGTGACTACAGTGTTCAAACGGTTTGCTAATATTTTGGCCAGAATCTTAACGTCCACATTAATAAGAGAAATTGGACGGTAAGATTCGCATTTTAGTGAGTCCTTACAGGGTTTTAATAGAAGTACAATCAAAGCCTCTCGCATCGTTGGGGGGAGGATCCCGACATCTAGAGCTTTGATATAGGTTCGCAAAAGAAAGGGGCACAAAAAGTCTTTAAATTGTGAATACCATTCAGTCGGGAAACCGTCTAGGCCCGGAGTCTTATGTGCAGGCATTTGTGAAATGGCTTTAGCAATTTCCTCAACCAAGATAGGTGCATCCAGCACATCACGCCCCTCCGTTGACAAGGAGGGGAGAGATATGTCAGCCAAGTAGTCATTCAATTGGGAGTCATCGTAGTCAACCCTAGGAGGTATACAGGTCTTTGTAAAAGCATAAAAAGGAGTCTAGGATATCCCCTGGGTTGTCACTGATGGGGCCTTGAGCAGTAAGGATACATGGGATGGAAATGGGAGAATGGTCAGGTCTAGTCAGATATGCCAAGAGACGTCCGGCTTTATTACCATGTTCAAACAATTTTTGTGTGGCATGCAACATGCGTTTTTGCGTGAGATCTAACAGACGGAGTTCATACTCCCTACGGCTCTGTAACCATGCCTCCCTCATGTCGGAGGCAGGGTTAGAGGCATAAGCATACTCAGCACGTACCATAACAGTCTCAAGTTCTTCTGTAAGCATCCGGTTATTTTTGCGCAAGACCCCAGTGATGGACATGAAAGTGCCCCTCAGAGTTGTCTTAAATGCGTCCCATTCAGTGGAAGGGTCTACTTTTCCCAGATTATCCCTCCAATAGTTTGTGATGCCTGTCCTGCATTATCTCGTCCTCTAACCAGTAGGTGTTCAGGCGCCAAATGGCAGACCCCGAACCTGGGAGAAGGAGAAGATCCACAGAGAGAGGGGCATGATCAGAAACCCATCTAGGCAGATATGAAACGGCAGAGACAACAGGGAGGGTCTCAGCCGGAGAAAACGCCATATCCACTCTGGACATGGTGTGGAAAGAATCCGAGTGGCAGGAAAAGTGGCGTACATCCGGATGTTTCCATCGCCTCACCTCTGTAAGGCCATGAACCTGTGCCCAGTCTAGAAAAGAGGGAAAGGGTCTACCTCCACCACCCAGGCGGTCCATAGTTGGACCTAATATAGCATTAAAGTCCCCCACATAAAGTAAGGGGCCAGGGGGTCTAGCAGCTGAAGTGACAGTCTAGAGAGTACCTCCACTGAAAACGGGGGGGGCACATAAATGTTCACCAGGGTAAAGGTCACAGTAGAAATTAAATTTGCAAAGTAAGAACAATAAACCGCCCGTCCGGGTCAGTTTTAACTTGTACCATAGCAAGTGATATCTTGCTACAAGGGCATTTGACCTCTTTATTGACTGAAAGGGTCAACTACTTTTGGTAAGCTGCTATCCTCACTTTGAGCATGTTTGGGTGATTTGAAGAGATGGGCTTGAGGTCACATACCTCGGGATTTTTTACGGTGTCAGAAATAGGATTTGATATTGAAAAACCAAAAGGAATCCAATGACAGTAGATTTATATAAAAATAAACAATATTTATTAATAATCATAAAAAAGGAAAATTAAATTTTCCTAAAAGTTCAACATATACAACATTTAGAGCTAGGTACATATACAACAACCGTTGAACTCGACATGTTTCGTTTAATATTGGAGCTTCTTCAGGAGTGATCCACGGTCTAATATTACACTAAAAATGAAATACAAAAAATGAACAAAGGAACATCCATAAACTGTATTATACAACACATCTATTGGAATATCCACAAAAAATAGGTTAACAAAAAACTGCAAATTTTGATTGCAATATTTGTCACATTATCAAAGTATTTAATAGTATACACGTTCAATATTTTTTATTATTTAAACTAATATAGAATCAGGAAAACATGAATCTAATAAGAGTTGTTACATAGTATATTAAAGTAGCAATAAACGATGTGGTCAAAACATAGCACCTACCAATTAAATGTTAAAGATGAAGGAGGTATTCTAGCAATTCAAGATCGAAATCTCGGATTGCCCTGTAGCTCCACCTGCGGAAAAGGGAATGAGCACAGAAGTACCCCAGCTAATGAAAAATGTGATGAACGCACCCTCCCAAACGTTGTTTGTGGAGAGGTAACAAAATCAGTGTTGATAATGATCCTGCTGGAAATGATACAGAGTAATTCCTAAATTGGGACCTGCAGATGAGTAAAAATTATATATTAGAGAATGTGATATAAGTGAATTCAACATTGGTTAAATTCACCAAAAATATAATAATAAGTTTATATTGAAATATAAAAAATATATAAAAATACCTGATTAATCGAATCATTAATTTTAGTAAAGTATAGGTAGCAGTACTGGATCTTACTGTTGAAAACCGCAACAATTCATACAGATTTGTAAAAAGATCCTGTGCATAAAAAGTAAATGGATATCATAGTGTCAGAAAAAGACTAAAGTACATATCCATCCTGCAGCCCAAATGAGTATATAAAACACATACCTTTAAAGAGTAGTTTAGTACTTCATAGAAGCCGCTGCATTCGCGGCAATCATGACATGTAAGAACCAAACGATTTCCAAGCAATCTCACAGTCCCCAGCGCAAGGGGAATGACAGAATAATATGGCGAAGTACCGCCAATTTATACTCATCCCAGCGCGGCAAACGTCTGATGTCATTGCCGTGCGGCGGACGCATAATGTCGGGGCGGTACCCGGCAGCTGGACGCTAATGCTTAATTAAATGGGGCCGGAAGAAGCTGGAACGGCCATTTTGAGAAATCCCCGGATCCCTTATCATGTGCAAGACATGACAGGGAAGACACAGTTGGAAAGCGTGATACCCAGGGGATTCAAGGAAACATAAAAATGGTGTCTGTCAGATGGTATAGAAGACAGCATAGCGTGACAGATGCCAAAAAGGGTAACCCCTTCAGGGCTGACATAAAATAGACCAATAATTAAAGAAAAAGAAATGCCTGCCCCTGGCGTCCATACAGACCCAAAAAGGAAACTCTAAATCTTCACAGCTGGAATGATATTCAATACAAATGAATATGATTCTAGAAAATATATATGGTTGGATTGAGAACATCAAAAAAAGGACAACGAAAACCGGACCGCAGGATTGTTGGGATACAAGCCAAATTTCATATCACAACCTGAAACTATTTTCAAGTAGAATTGGTTTTGGTGCGACAAAAAATGACCACATCATTTAGAACCTCACATACAAAATGAGAATGTAAACCAATTGAAATTGGCAAACATTCGCCATAAGTGAAAAAATATGGTAGTGGTGTAGGCTCCAAAATCTGCTGGAGCCAACACCATTACCACACATCATACAGATGTTTTGAAAATAATAAACCAGCAAGGAAAAAAAAAAAAAAAAAAAAGGGGGAGCGGTGGCTATTACAAGAAAGGTTTAAAGCTTATGGCATCATTCAAGCCTGGATGTTGAAGAGCATCCAGGTTTGAGATCCATTTTGTTTCGCGTTGTAAGAGGACTTTGTCATAGTCACCACCACGAGGATTGGGTGGAACATGTTCAAGTGCAAAAAAATGCATAGCAGAATCATCAAAACCATGGAACAGTCCCATGTGTCTACTTATGGGTGTTTCCATTCTCTTTTTGAGAACTAAAGAGACATGGTCCCTTATACGATGGAAAAAAGGGCGTTTGGTTTTACCTATGTAGTAGGCTTTACATGTGCATGTCATGATATATACTATGCCTATACTTTGACAGTTAGCCAGAAATTTTGGTTTGTACAGAATGCCATTTGGTAGCATGATGCTACGAGAGGCATATAGGTATCGACAATACCCACATTTGTGACAAGGTTTTGTTCCTGTGGTTTGGAGTGAAGATTTGGCATTTGGATTGTAATGGCTGTGGACCATTAGGTCTCTAAGTGATCTTGATCGTCTATAGGTGATCTCAGGATGGTCCTTTAGGTGTTTGGAGACCGAAGGATCCCCAGCCAAGAGATACCAATGCTTTTGAAGGATGTTCCTCATTTGTTGATGCTGTCCAGAAAATCTGGTTATAAGGCGTACCCCTTTATTAGATCTAATTTTAGGGGGGTGATGGATTAAAGACGATCGTTCCTGACCTTTTGCCCTTTGATAGGCCTTTCTGAGGCATTTACCACTATATCCTCGTCTGGAGAGGCGAGTCCGCAGAGCATCAGCCTCTGCCTCAAAAGTGGATTCCTCGCTGCAATTTCGGCGTAGACGAAGATATTGCCCGTACGGTATACTGGTAACCAGAGGTGCTGGATGAGAACTGCTGGCATGCAGAAGCGCATTTCCAGACGAGGGTTTGCGGTATAGGGTTGTGCCTAATAGGCCTTCTGAATCAACAGTGATTTTGATATCGAGAAATGTTAAACTTTCTTGACTACTTTCCATGGTGAAATTAAGATTATAATTATTAGGTGTCAAATTTTCAAAGAACAGGGAAAGGTCCTCCTTATTTCCCGTCCATATGAAAAAAACATCATCTATGAAACGTCGCCATAGCGGTATGTAGTCAGCAAATTTTTGCATATGATCCTGAAAGAATAAATTGTGCTCCCACCCCCCCAGGTACAGGTTGGCGTAGCTTGGGGCACATTTAGTCCCCATAACTACCCCCTGTACCTGGAGGTAGTGGGATTCCAAAAAAAGAAAAATGTTGTTGGCCAATATAAAATGCAACAAATCCAAAGCAAACTGATTGTGGGCAGTCAACACTGAAGTGCCACCGGACAGGAAACCCCCCACAACTTCCACACCCAAATTGTGGGGAATGGAATTGTAGAGGGCCTCCACATCCAAAGCCACAAGGCACGCCCCCTTGGGGATCATAAGACCATCCAGTGCTCTTAAAAGGTCACTTGTATCCTGCAAATAGGATTCCAAACCCTCTACAATGGGTCTTAATAGGTCATCCACAAATTGACTGGCTGTTTCCGTGAGACAGCCATTCCCAGATACGATGGGTCAACCTGGTGGATTGTGGAAGTTTTTGTGGATTTTAGGGAGGGCATAAAGTGTAGGAGTACGTGGACAAGTGACATTCAAGAACTCCCAGGTGGATTTCTGGATAGTTCCTAGTTGATAGGCTTTGCCTATCAGCTGTCGAAACTTGACAGTGATATAATTAACATGACTTTCTGGGATTTTACAATGCCAATCTTGATTACTTAAGAGTCTAAAGACCATATTTTCATATTGGTCCTTATCCATAACCACTAAATTCCCCCCTTTATCAGAGGGTTTGATTACCACATCCTTATTGGATTGTAAAGATGTTATAGCTTGGATTTGGGCAGGGGTTAAATTGGATTTTTTGTCATGCTTCCACTTAGTTTTTCTTATCTCAGCCGTTACTTGATTAGTAAAGACCCAGATACTGGGGTTTCCTTGTAAAGTGGGGAAATTTTTGGACTTTGGAATTTCCATTTGGATGACGCCACCCATTGGGCTGCTTTTGTTGATCCTTGTGTTAGTAAAGTTTGTTGAGAGACGATTTGCGCTTTTCAGCCTCGTGCTTTTCAGTCCGTTACAGCGTGACGAATGTGCTATCTCCATTACGAACGCTAGTTTTACCAGAACGAGCGCTCCCGTCTCATACTTGATTCTGAGCATGCGCATTTTTTTTCACGTCGTTAAAGCCTACACACGGCCGTTTTTCATGACGAGAAAAACGATGAGAAAAATTAAAGCATGTTCCAATTTTTTCATGCCCAGTTTTCACGTCATGAAAAATGCTGTGAAGCCCACACACGATCATTTTTAATGATTTTTTCTTGTCATTAAAAACGGTCATGTGTACGCGGCATTAGTCTTTATTATTTAATTTTTGTTTTATTTTTATTTATTGAATTTTTATTTACTTTGATTTTCATTCATTTTTGACTTTTTAATATATATATATATATATATATATATATATATATATATATATATATATATAGGAAGGCCAGTATGCTGGCCTGAAATTATGGGAGGAGTTCGAGGGGTACATAAACAGACCATCCACGATGGTCAGTGTTGGCATCGTATGTTTTCGTCTGCATCGTATGTTTACCGGCTAGCCCAGTTGTCTTTTCGAACCCTGTGCAACGCACGTTACCACCGGTAACGGCCCGCCTAGACACTACGTCTCACAGAGCTGTTGTACGAATTACTCGCAACTCGCAAGTCTCTTGACTCAGTCGCACATCCGATATCCAGTCGTCGGACTGGTATCCCACACTGCACTTCCTTATCCCTAGTCACTGATGCCCTACACCTCCTACGATACTCTCCCTTCACCTTAATGATGCCCTACACCTCCTACTACTCACACCATACACCGAACAGTCGGGTCCGGCTCTGGTCGCTAACAATCGGCACTACAGGTCGGACCCTCGGCAAATCACAAGCCCCTTCAACTTCGAAACACCGAACAGCCGTCCGAGTCCAGCCGCATCTCCGACGCTATGATTCGGACCCGGCAAAACAAAACCCCTCCTTGCACCCGCTATCAGCCCGAATACAGGCAGCATCGGCTCAGAGATTCGGATCTCTGGCATCCACGATTGATCCGAGCATAGTCGCACGTCCGGCTCATCGGCTCGGATCTACAAACGTCAAACTTCCAACCGTTCCGAACCCAGTTGCAGCATCGGCTCAACTTTCGGACCCACGGCACACCCCATCGATCCGAGTCCAGTCACAGCGCCGACTCATCTGTCTCGGATCTTTAGCAAACTAATCATTCTACCCGATCCGCACGCAGTCGTAATGTCGCCCCTTGACATTCGGTTCTGGCATTTACAAATGGTCCGAGCCCAGTCGCACCATCGGCTCGGCCCTCCGGCACCTGACTTCTCTGATCCGTACTCAGTCGTAGCTTCAGCTCAAGGTTCGAATCACCCGCTAAACACATTTGATCCAAGCACAGTCGCACCACCGGCTCTAATAGCTCGGACCCGCACCATCGACACTTCCGACCGATCCGAATCCAGTCGTAACGTCGGCTCCATGATTCGGACCCTTTACAATCCCAGTCGATATAAAAAGAAAAATGCAACTTTCTTCATGCATTACATATGCACCTTACTTTAATTACTCCAGGTTCTCTTCGGACGGTCACCCCTACATACTTACAGTTTTCAAACTTTCCTTCTTTCGCCTCACAGCAAGGCTACTTCTCCTCGCAATCGCTGCGAGCGTCCGACAAGTGGTTCGAAATCAGCCACTCTTCATCTCCAGTAGCAACACGGCTACTCACCTTTTTCTCTATCACTTTCCCCACACAGGTCAATTACGGTAAGCTTCACTTGGTCCACCCTACTCCAGGTTCGGACATTATCCTCCCCAGGTAAACAAAAAAAAAAAGAGGGAAAGTGTCACAAACCACCCCTTGGAAAAAAAAAAAAAAGGAGGGGGAAATATATCAATTATACATATATAGATACATGTCTCCGTGTCACCCTTGTCTCAGGTTTCCGGTCGACCCACGTCTCGACCTCAACCAGACTCCATCCATCAGCGCACCAGACAGGTGCGTAATACAATGCAAGGCCCCTCCTTGCTTTCTTCTCACACTCTTTCACGACATATGTTTCTTCACATACACAATTTCGACCGCTTGAGAGGCGTTAGTGACTGTCACATACTTCTGCGCATTACACTCTGTTTTCGAAGAGCGATCCGAGATCCTTCACCACACAGACAAGGTCGCTTAACATCCACCTTGCTGGCAGTGCAAGGGTGAGCAGACCGTCCACACGTCAACCACTACAGATCGAAACATTCTTACTTAGCGTACCAGACTTCTGCTACCCGCCCCAGCACGCCCTGGGGGCTCTGGTTCATCAGTCTGTGCCGAGCACAGACGGCACATGAGCTATCGGTTACCTAGCCAGTCACCTCCTGGCTCACCTCAGTTGCCACGCATTCTTTTGAGTTTTCTAAAATTTCACTCAACAGCGCTCGTACGCAAACTAAACTGTCATCTACGCCTTTCGCTCCTTGCCCTGTCCTCACTGTTTTCCTTTTCATTCTCGTTACCTAATACTTCCCTATCCCCTCCTATCTGGCATCTTATTCTAAAACATATGCATTCCCCTTCTCTTAGCCGACAACATGTCGCAGGCCGACAGCGAGGACTTCGCCTCCGCCCCGCCATCACCCCTCGCGGGCACACCAGACGGCTCTACGCAGTCCCTCAGGGCATGGACCATCCCCAGGCTTACGGCCGAACTCCGCCGTAGAGGCATCCCTTATCCTGCCACCTCCAGGAAAGCCGAACTGTTTCAGCTGTTGTTCCCACCGCCAGCGGCTGCCCCATCTGATTCCCAGGCATCTCTACAGTCCATATCCTCCGCCATCTCCCAGCTCCATGGCTTAGTGGCTTCACTTGCTACATCACTTACCGATGTCCAGCTTAGAGTAGGGGTCCTGGAAACTCATCCAACTTCGCCACCAGCAACCTTGGTCTCCACGGCTGTAGCAGTACCCACACTCACAGGTACCCCAGGCAGTAGCACCACCATCCTCCCTTCTCACCTTGTCCCAGCGGGCATCAGGAAGGACATCCTGGACGGCAAGGACGTTAACTTAGCATCTCTGCTCATTTCCGTCCAGGACATGGCAGAGAATAAATCGTACTCCTGGGGGGACGTCTCTGTTGTCCTGAAGGCCAAGGATCCTAGGCTCAACCGTAAGCTCTCGGTCACTGAATTCGTATTGGCCTTCGGGATGTTCAGAGATGTGCTCTGCTCAGCCAACCCCGACAGGAGGGAGGAACTCGACCTGTATCTCCATGCGATAGTCGACCTAGGCCACAAATATGGTGGGTACGCTTTTTACGGCTATCATCGTTCCTTTTCTGCAAAAGCTGCAGCCAGGTTGACCCAGTTCCAGCTCGTCACTGACTGGAGCACCGTTGATACAGAATTGTTCTGCCGCCACTTCGCGGGCCTCCGCTCTCCTCCATCTGCCAATCTGCCACCCACACGGCGAATTGGTGCTTCGAGTCGAGTGGCAGACGCCCCCCCAGCTTCCCTTCCACCTCCAATGCGCCCCTTGCAAACATGCAGTCATCCCAGGCCGACAGGCTTGGACGTCCGGTTCGAGCATTGGGGGGGGCACCCATATGCAATAACTTTAACTTTAAGGGTTGCTTCTACCCCAACTGCAGACTTCTACACATCTGCCTCCTGTGCCGGAAAGCCCATCCAAGAAGCGCCTGCAGCATCAAGCAGCTGGGTCCGGCCTGACTAGGCCGCGTACACGTCGGGTGGCTCAGCTTCTACCTATCTGATCACCCGACCCCATCCCTTACAGCCTTTCTAGTACAGGGCTTCACCACAGGATTCCATACCGGACTCATCGCCCTTCCCGACTCCACCTACGAGTGCAGGAATCTGCTCTCGGCAGCCTCAGACGAGGAAGCTATCTCCGCCCTCCTACAGGTCGAGTTGGACCGGGGGTACATGATTGGCCCCTTTTCGCAATCACCCTTTACCACCTGGAGAGTCAGCCCTATTGGACTTGTCAAGGGCAAGTTCTCTAATAAATTACGCTTAATTTACGACTTGTCCGCGCCTCATTCCTCCAACATTCCTAGTTTAAACTCCCTTATACCATCTGAGGAGTTTTCTCTCAAATACTCCTCTGTCGATTTAGCCATCCAGTCAATTATCAAAGCAGGGGTCGGGGCTTGGCTTTCTAAAGCTGACATCTCAGATGCCTTTAAGTTACTGCCCATCGAGCCGAACCTGTGGAGGTGGCATGGCCTCAAATGGAAAGGTCTTTATTATTTCGCTACAAAGCTGACCTTCGGCTCCAAAAGCAGTCCCTGGCTCTTCGATACCTTTGCTCAAGCCCTTTCCTGGATTCTTGCACACCAGGCTCACTGTCAGAAGGTCATCCACTACTTAGATGACTTCCTCCTCATAGAGTCACCTAGCAGGCCTCCAGTAGACCTAGTAAGCCTTAGAGAGGTCTTTAGGAATCTCAACGTTCCAATAGCAGAGAACAAAGTCGAAGGCCCAGCACAGCTTATCACCTTCCTGGGAGTCAATCTGGATACTCGCACCATGCAGGCCAGCCTGCCCCTTGATAAACTGACCCGCATCAGGACAGTCGTCCACACCTTTACTATCTCACGAGTGTGCACCAAGAGACAGCTGCAATCCTTGCTGGGAATGCTCAATTTCGCTATGAGGATCATCCCCCAAGGGCGTTCCTTCATCTCACGACTATTCGTTTTCCTTTCCCAGGCACAAGATCCCGACCAAACCGTTAAACTAGACTCACCCGCGGTAGCAGACTTGTACATGTGGGATCAGTTCCTCGAGAACTGGAATGGCAGGTCCATGTTCATTCCCTCAGCATCCCCGTCCTCTCCTCAAGTAGTCACCGACGCAGCTGCTTCCACAGGTTTCGCTGCTATTTTTGGCCATCATTGGTTCGCCGGGCCATGGCCACCAGAAATACTCGCCATTCCCGGTTTCAGTCAATCCTCTTCCCTCTTTGAGATCTACCCCATAGTCGCTGCAGCTCGAGTATGGGGCAGCACCTGGGCCGGTCAGACCGTCACCTTCTTTACAGACAACCAAGCCACGGCCGCTATCATCAATAAAGGCAGGTCCAAATCATTGGCCATCATGTCCTTCCTGCACAGGCTGGTACTGTTATCCCTTCAACACCAATTCAATGTCCTCTGTGTCCACATCCCCGGTCATAGCAATTCCTCAGCCGACGCACTGTCACAGTCTAACTATACCATGTTCTTTTCGCAGGAGCCCGGAGCCGATCCAACCATGTCACACGTCCCACACTGGTCTCAACTGACCCTGGATTGAGTCAGCACCTCCAGGGTGCAACCTCTCTGATCAACTCGTCCTTGTCTCCCAACACGCTGAAAGCTTATCGCTCCGCCTGGAAGACCTACAACAGGTTCCTAGCCGCTAACCCCGGGGCGCTCTCTGGGAATCTCAGCCATATCCTGGCCTTCATTTCACACTGCCACACCCAGCTCAAGCTGTCGTATAATACTGTCAGGTTGTACTTGGCCGGCATCCAGCACTTCATGTCCCTTCAAAATCCGACCACGCCGTCCTTGTTCGCCACCCATGTGGTCAAAGCCATATTACGCGGCATCCAAAGGCAGCAACCACACACCAGTACCAGGCGCCTACCGGTGACCAGCTCCATATTCCGAAGCATGTCCTCGATCCTCACACGCGCTCCCTTCGGCGTACGGCCTAGTCTGGTCATACAGGCCGCCATATACCTAGCCTTCTATGGCTTCCTCCGGCCCAGTGAGTTCACTGTCACTAGCCCTAACTGCCAGATACTCCGTAGGCACCAACTGACTCGCCACCAGGATCACTTCGTCCTGCACCTAACAGTGTCGAAAACTCATCAGACTGGTCCCGGGATTGACATCAGGCTTTTCCGGACGCACAACGCCTGGTGCCCCGTGGACGTCTTAGATCGTCTGCTTACCTTACTGTCCGACCTACCCGCGGACAGCCCACTCCTGCCTTTTCCTTCTGAACCCCTGAGCGGGAACCAGTTCATTGCCCATGTTAGGACACTGCTAATTACCTTGGGCCTTGACCCTAGACGATACTCCGGACATTCCTTCCATATCGGAGCCGCCTCCGCAGCATCACGGAACGGAGTCCCGGACCACGTCATCAAGACGATGGGCCGGTGGAAATCCATGTGCTTCGCTCGTTATGTCCCCGATCCTCAGATGGAGGTAGTACGAGCCTTCAGCAGTCTCGCTTTGTAGTCATCTACCTTCATAAATAAAACGGTTCCTCCCTAAACTTGTGTGACTTTTGGCCCCTTCTTTGGCATACCATACACCAGGCCAGGCCACACTTCAGGTCTTATTTGTGTCGTTAGTCTTGTGGCGTGTCTATGACAGAGGGCTCCGACCATAAATATATATATATATATATATATATATATATATATATATATATATATATATTTTTAAATAATGTATGTATAGCATGTAGAAATAAGACTAATTATATTTATATTATGTTAAAATGTTCATAACTTTAATGTGTACCCACTAAGTAACGAGGGGTCAACATTAGTAACCTGAATTGCTCTTCCTCTCCGCTCGGGTAATTCCCTGCCCTCTTAGACTATTTAAATGTCCCGGTTGCCTATTCCTATGACTGTGACAAAGCGCATGCGCGCGAAACGCGTCGTCAAGGCAACCTAGTACAGCTTGCGGGTCACTACGTTCCATCAGGTTGTTCAAGCACCACTATCCCTGGTAACCACTGGCATCTCTGACAGCCACCCCAGTCGGCCAGCCCAGCTCTGATTTCCACCATCCGTCTGTGGTTATACACTTTACAAGCATTGATCAGCTTGTCACGTGTTCGTCTGCACCAGGAGAGACTAACGGGAATTCCATCACAGCATTGCGGCACTCTCCTCCTCCCGCGTCGGTGTCCCAGCAGGTCTGACATCACTGGCACACGTGGGACGGAGTTGTCATTCCATCTCCTTGCCGACCGCTGCTTCCGCCTCCCCTTTCTACATGTCTGACCACCATCCACACGCCGGCGAGCAGGCTCCATCTTCGGCTGCAGCACAGCAGGGACACTGGCGCCCCCCCCCTGCTGTGAGGTACCTGTTCATACCCGGATACTGTCGGCTCCTCGTTGCCCAGTGGACCCTTGGTAACACCGTAAGCTCTTTATCCTCACATCCTTTTCCATTCCCTTATTTGACAACAGGACTGGATTTTATCATAATCATTATTGAATAAATTGTTTTTATGATCCATCATCTGTTGTGGGACTGTCTGCTTCTTTAACCCATAGAGTGCCGGATTATTTTGTTTAGTATTGTTTTCATGGCCGATGAGGCATTCACTATCAATGAAGATCTAATGAAGCCCTACTCACAGAGGAATCCTGACAACCGGAAGAGGGTCCAAAGGTAGAGACAGTCAGTGCGCAACAAATCCCAGAGGGTAGTATTGGGGGCATTAGTGGTAGGTTGACAAAAGCACCTAAACCCGAGGCAAGTACAGTAACAAGTCCTATTTGCAACCTCAGAACACCCGATCAGGAGATAGTATGCGACCAGTCTAAACTACGTGGCATGTTCACCAATGCCAAGAGTCTGGCGGACAAGATGGGAGAACTAGAGCTACTGTTGTACAAGGAGGATTTTTGATTTTGTAGGAATTTCAGAGACTTGGTTCAACAGTTCTTATGATTGGTTGGCAACCATTTAAGGGTATTCCCTAAATCGCAGGGATAGAGAGGGTATGAAAGGGGGAGGAGTATGCCTGTATATCAAAAATGATGTACAAGTGAATGTGAGAGACAACATCACTAAAGGGAGCAAGGGAGGAGGTGGAATCCTTATGGGTAGAGCTACAAAGGGAGGAAACTAAGGGCAAAGTAATAATGGGAGTATGATATAGGCCCCCTAACCAGAGGGAGGAGGCGGACCTACTATCACAATTTGGATTAGCGGCAAGGATGGGAAGTGTCATTATAATGGGGGATTTTATTTATCCTGACTAGTGATGAGCCGAACACCCCCGGGTTCGGTTCGCACCAGAACCCGCGAACGGACCGAAAGTTCGAACGAACATTAGAACCCTATTAAATACAATGGATGCGAACGTTCGAATTCTAAAGTGCTAATTATAACAACTATTATGCATGTTATTGTCCTAAAAAGGGTTTGGGAACCCGGGTTCTGCACCAGGGGACATGTATCAATGCAAAAAGAAGTTTTAAAAACGGTCGTTTTTCGGGAGCAGTCATTTTAATGATGCATAAAGTGAAAAAAAAAAAGTCAAATATTCCTTTAAATATCGTACCTGGGGGGTGTCTAAAGTATGCCTGTGAAGTGCCACGTGTTTCCCGTGTTTAGAACTGTCCCTGCACAAAATGACACTTCTAAAGGAAAAAAAAGCCATTTAAAACTGCTTGCGGCTTTAATGTAATGTCTGGTCCCGGTAATATGGATGAAATTCTTTAAGAAAAATGGCATAGCTACCCCATGACCCCCCCCCCTACCCCAGCCCATTACCAGCCCCTTTGGGTCTTGTATGGATATTAAGGGGAACCCCGCACATAAAATAAAAAAGGCCCTATATACTCTGAACAGCCGTATACAGGCGGTGCATACAAGACAGGGACTGTAGGTTTGTTCTTATGTAGAATCTGTTTGTAATTTTGAACAGGTACATTGTTGAAGTGTAGCTCCAGCCCAAAAATCTATTTTTAAACTTTTTGGGAAACATAGGTAAGGGTTATCACCCCTGTAACATTTGTTTTGCTGTCTGTGCCCCTGTTCAGAACATTTCACCTCACTTTCCGTCCCAATGACAACTGTTTTTGAAATGTGGTGTTTTTCTTGAAACAAGGATTGCTGATAAAGCATCAGTACAGAGGAGACACCTTTCTCCCATATTTATTCTTACAGGAGAGAATTTTCCTTCCTAGTGGTAGATTTCCTCTCACTTCCTGTTGTCTTCTTGCGTTTGCAAGTAGGAGTCGTTTGTAAGTTGGATGTTTGAAAGTAGGGACCTGCCGTATATACTCTGCAGAAATAGGCCCCTTAGTTGTTGGTGTTGGCACAACACTGTAAGCACTCACAGTTACTCTTGGTTGGTGCTGGAACGCCCTGCTGTCAACTATTATATCAGGAATTTTAATTACATATAATTGTTGAACAGTGGTAGTAAAAATTGGGCCTTTGATGGTGGTGCTGGTGCCACAACACTGTAAGCCCTGACAGTTACTCTTGGTGGGTGCAGCAATGGGCCCTGCTGTGAATTATTAGATCAAGAATTGTAATTACATGCCCCTGTTGAACAGGGGCTGAAAAATTGGGCCTTAGGCACTGGTGGCACAACACTGCAACCCCTCACAGATACTGTACTTGGAGCACAGCAATGAGCCCTGTTGCAAAGTATTGCTTCAAAAATTGTAATTACACGCCCCTGTTAAACAGGGGCTGAAAAATTGGGCGTTAGGCACTGGTGGCACAACACTGCAACTCCTCACAGATACTGTACTTGGAGCACAGCAATGAGCCCTGTTGCAAAGTATTGCTTCAAAAATTGTAATTACACGCCCCTGTTAAACAGGGGCTGAAAAATTGGGCGTTAGGCACTGGTGGCGGCACCCATAAACAAAAATGATCTTCCAAGCTATCATCATCAATCGTATCATTGAGGACTCGGAGGAGGAGGATAGCCAGTCAACATAACAGCACAGGCACTCAGCATCAGCATCAGTCTTGAAGGGATGTGACATGTTAAAATCAATTAGTCTGTTATATCAGCATCAGGTGTGTGGTAGCTGGTGGTGATCCAAGACTGGTTCATCTTGATGAAAGTCAGTCGATCAACCGAGTCGGTGGACAGGCGCACCCTGTGATCCGTGACAAATCCTCCAGCAGCACTGAATGTGCGTTCCGAAAGAACGCTGGATGCAGGACAGGCCAGTAGCTCAATTGCATACTGTGCAAGCTCTGGCCAGTGATCCATCCTCAAGACCCAGTAAGCCAGAGGATTTTCGGTGGGGAAGGTGTCCAAGTCTGACCTTGCCCCTAGATATTCCTGCACCATGTTTATCAGACGCTGGCGATGGTTGCTGGAACCGATCATACTTTGGGGCTGCGGACTAAAGAATTGTCTGAACGCATCGGTCAGACGGCCACCTTCCCCACCGCTCCTTCTTTGACTGGCCGAAGCCTCAGCAACTCGTTGTCCAGGACCAGGAGTTTGCAACCTCCCAGTCTCTGGGAACGCGTTGCACAGACCTTTCTGCAAGGCCTCCCGGAGTTGTCTCATCCTCTGCTCCCTCTGCGACGGTAACATAAGGTCCGCAACCTTACCCTTGTACCGTGGATCAAGGAGAGTGGCCAGCCAGTAATGGTCCCTCTCCTTGATCCGAAGAATACGAGGATCCTTCCGCAGACTTTGCAGGATCAGGGAGGCCATGCAGCGTAGGTTTGCTGAGGCATTCGCTCCGGAGTCCTCTGGGTCACTAAGGACGACATGATCCGCAGCCACCTCCTCCCAGCCACGTACAAGTCCACTGGTTTCTTGGGACTGTAAATCATCCCTAAAAGACTGCTGCTGATGATGCTGAGTGCCAGCCTCCACCTCCATGCTGACACAATCCTCCTCCTCCTCCTCCTCCTCCTCTTCCTGTGCGATGGGTGGGACAGAAGGAACACTGTCTGGGTAAAGGGGGCCTTGAGAGGCAAGGAAGTCCTCCTCTTCCTGCCTCTGTTCTGCCTCAAGTGCCCTGTCCATTATTCCACGCAGCGTGTGCTCCAACAGGTGGACAAGAGGTACAGTGTCACTGATGCATGCACTGTCACTGCTCACCATCCTCGTGGCCTCCTCAAATGGTGCCAGGACAGTGCATGCATCCCTGATCATGCCCCACTGGCGTGGAGAAAAAAAACCAAGCTCCCCTGACCCTGTCCTGGTGCCGTAGTCGCACAGGTACTCATTGATGGCCCTCTGCTGCGTGTGCAGCCGCTGCAGCATGGCCAACGTTGAGTTCCACCTGGTGGGCATGTCACATATAAGGCGGTTCTTGGGCAGGTTCAACTCCTTTTGCAGCTCAGCCAGGCGAGCACTGGCATTATAAGATCTGCGGAAATGCACACAGACTTTCCTGGCCTGCCTCAGGACATCCTGTAAGCCCGGGTACCTGCCCAAGAACCGCTGCACCACCAGGTTAAGGACGTGAGCCACACAGGGCACATGGGTCAGTTGTCCCTGTCGGAGGGCGGAGAGGAGGTTGGTGCCATTGTCGCAAACCACCATTCCTGGCTTAAGCTGGCGTGGCGTCAACCACCTCTCGGCCTGGCCCTGCAGAGCAGACAGGACCTCTGCCCCAGTGTGGCTTCTGTCCCCCAAACACACCAGCGCAAGCACGGCATGGCATCTTTTTGCCTGCGTACTTGCGTAGCCCCGTGAACGGCTACGGAGCACCGCTGGTTCATAGGACAAACCACAGGAAGAGGCCATGGAGGAAGAAGAAGAGGAGGGGGTGGAGGAGAGAGGTGTGTCACAACCAGTAGTAGCATTTTGGAGGCGTGGCGGTGGGACAACCTCCAACACTACTGCACCTTGTCCTGAATCCTTCCCAGCTGCCAAAAGAGTGACCCAATGGGCCGTGAAAGAAAGGTAACGTCCCTGTCCATGCCTGCTGGACCATGAGTCAGCGGTAATATGCACCTTACCGCTGACCGCCCTGTCCAGCGAGGCCAAGACATTGCCTTCCACATGCCGGTAGAGAGCCGGAATAGCCTTCCGTGAGAAAAAGTGGCGTTTGGGAACCTGCCACTGAGGAACCGCACATTGCACAAACTCACGGAAGGGGGCCGAGTCTACCAACTGAAAAGGCAGCAGTTGAAGCGCTAGCAATTTAGCCAAGCTAGCATTCAACCGCTGGGCATGTGGATGGCTGGGAGTGAACTTCTTTCGACGGTCCAGCAGCTGGGGCAGGGAAATTTGCCTGCTAGAATCGGACGTCGGTGTACTGCTAGCAGAGTGGGCGCAAGTACTTGGCTGTGACACACCTAATTCTACACCTTCATTCCTCTCAGTGCATGTTTCAGAGAGGACTGAAGTTATAGTGGGGTTGGAGATCCCAGCTGATGCGGTGCAAGGAGAGGTCCGCTTTGTTCTTTGGTGTGGGTCTTTGAGGTAGGCTTGCCAACGAGCTGCATGGCAGGTCAACATATGTCTGGTCAGGCATGTGGTACCCAAGCGGCTGATGTTTTGGCCACGCGATATACGCTTGAGACATATGTTGCAAACAGCAGCTGTGCGATCTGATGCACTAGCCTCAAAAAAGGCCCACACCAAAGAACTTTTTGAATGACGGGCAGAGGCAGCGCCCTGCACAGGCGGAGCTCTGCGGTGTGATTCCGTCGGTGTACTGCCCTTACGCTGGCCACCAAAGGGCATCCTGCCTCGTTGGAGATGTGCCTCCTCCTCATCCTCCTCCTCCTCCTCTCTCCTATTAGGCACCCACGTGGAGTCAGTGACCTCATCATCCCCTCCCTCCTCATCACTGGAGCCAATCTGGCAGTATGCTGCAGCTGCTGGAACATGACTGCCAGATTGGTGTCCTTCTTGAGCATCCCCTCTGTCTGCTCTCACGCTACTGCCTTCCTCTAGCTGGGTTTCATCATCAGACCCTTCGAAACGCTGGGCATCCTCCTGGAGCATGTACCCAACACTGTGCTGAAACAGTTCGGGGGACTCCTCAGGAGGAGGACATGGTGGGTCTAGGGAAGGAGTGACTGATGATTTGTCTGACATTGATACCAGGGAAGACGACGCTTTGGCAGCTGCTTTTCCAGTACCCTGAGCCTGGGTGAGAGAGGATGAGGAGGAGGAGGAGGGCTTGGTCATCCACTCTACCAAGTCTTCGGCATGATGTGGCTCAACATGTCCAGCTGCCGAAAAGAAGGACAAGCGTGTCCCATGGCCATGTGCTGATGACAATGCACCGCGTCCACGACCAGCACTGTTGCCCCCAGACACAGAGCCTGCTTGCCCTCTTTTATTGCCTCCTGACTGTCTGCCTCTCCTTGTTTGCCTTCCAGACATTCTAATAGATGGCCTGCAGGGAGATGGGAAAAAAGCAATAAGGGCTACCTTCAGGTGTCCTTCTCTGTCCCTTGAAACAAGGACTTTCACAGTGAAAGAAACTGACACTCTCCCTACCTACAGTTTTCTGTCCCTAGAATAAATGTTTTTTTTAAGCACAATATAGCACAAGGACAATTCACTCACTGTCCTTACAGGTCCCTGGAAACAAGGACTTGCAGAGTGAAAGAAAAAAAACACTCTCCCTACCTACAGTTTTCTGTCCCTAGAAAAAATGTTTTTTTTAATCACAATATAGCACAAGGACAATTCACTCACTGTCCTTACAGGTCCCTGGAAACAAGGACTTGCAGAGTGAAAGAAACTGACACTCTCCCTACCTACAGTTTTCTGTCCCTAGAATAAATGTTTTTTTAAGCACAATATAGCACAAGGACAATTCACTCACTGTCCTTCCAGGTCCCTGGAAACAAGGACTTGCAGAGTGAAAGAAAAAAAACACTCTCCCTACCTACAGTTTTCTGTCCCTAGAAAAAATGTTTTTTTTAATCACAATATAGCACAAGGACAATTCACTCACTGTCCTTACAGGTCCCTGGAAACAAGGACTTGCAGAGTGAAATAAACTGACACTCTCCCTACCTAAAGTTTTCTGTCCCTAGAATAAATGTTTTTTTAAGCACAATATAGCACAAGGACAATTCACTCACTGTCCTTACAGGTCCCTGGAAACAAGGACTTGCAGAGTGAAAGAAAAAAAACACTCTCCCTACCTACAGTTTTCTGTCCCTAGAATAAATGTTTTTTTTAATCACAATATAGCACAAGGACAATTCACTCACTGTCCTTACAGGTCCCTGGAAACAAGGACTTGCAGAGTGAAAGAAAAAAAACACTCTCCCTACCTACAGTTTTCTGTCCCTAGAAAAAAATGTTTTTTTTAATCACAATATAGCACAAGGACAATTCACTCACTGTCCTTACAGGTCCCTGGAAACAAGGACTTGCAGAGTGAAATAAACTGACACTCTCCCTACCTACAGTTTTCTGTCCCTAGAATAAATGTTTTTTTTAAGCACAATATAGCACAAGGACAATTCACTCACTGTCCTTACAGGTCCCTGGAAACAAGGACTTGCAGAGTGAAATAAACTGACACTCTCCCTACCTACAGTTTTCTGTCCCTAGAATAAATGTTTTTTTTAAGCACAATATAGCACAAGGACAATTCACTCACTGTCCTTACAGGTCCCTGGAAACAAGGACTTGCAGAGTGAAAGAAAAAAAACACTCTCCCTACCTACAGTTTTCTGTCCCTAGAAAAAATGTTTTTTTTAATCACAATATAGCACAAGGACAATTCACTCACTGTCCTTACAGGTCCCTGGAAACAAGGACTTGCAGAGTGAAATAAACTGACACTCTCCCTACCTACAGTTTTCTGTCCCTAGAATAAATGTTTTTTTTAAGCACAATATAGCACAAGGACAATTCACTCACTGTCCTTACAGGTCCCTGGAAACAAGGACTTGCAGAGTGAAAGAAAAAAAACACTCTCCCTACCTACAGTTTTCTGTCCCTAGAAAAAATGTTTTTTTTAATCACAATATAGCACAAGGACAATTCACTCACTGTCCTTACAGGTCCCTGGAAACAAGGACTTGCAGAGTGAAAGAAACTGACACTCTCCCTACCTACAGTTTTCTGTCCCTAGAATAAATGTTTTTTTAAGCACAATATAGCACAAGGACAATTCACTCACTGTCCTTCCAGGTCCCTGGAAACAAGGACTTGCAGAGTGAAAGAAAAAAAACACTCTCCCTACCTACAGTTTTCTGTCCCTAGAAAAAATGTTTTTTTTAATCACAATATAGCACAAGGACAATTCACTCACTGTCCTTACAGGTCCCTGGAAACAAGGACTTGCAGAGTGAAATAAACTGACACTCTCCCTACCTAAAGTTTTCTGTCCCTAGAATAAATGTTTTTTTAAGCACAATATAGCACAAGGACAATTCACTCACTGTCCTTACAGGTCCCTGGAAACAAGGACTTGCAGAGTGAAAGAAAAAAAACACTCTCCCTACCTACAGTTTTCTGTCCCTAGAATAAATGTTTTTTTTAATCACAATATAGCACAAGGACAATTCACTCACTGTCCTTACAGGTCCCTGGAAACAAGGACTTGCAGAGTGAAAGAAAAAAAACACTCTCCCTACCTACAGTTTTCTGTCCCTAGAAAAAATGTTTTTTTTAATCACAATATAGCACAAGGACAATTCACTCACTGTCCTTACAGGTCCCTGGAAACAAGGACTTGCAGAGTGAAATAAACTGACACTCTCCCTACCTACAGTTTTCTGTCCCTAGAATAAATGTTTTTTTTAAGCACAATATAGCACAAGGACAATTCACTCACTGTCCTTACAGGTCCCTGGAAACAAGGACTTGCAGAGTGAAATAAACTGACACTCTCCCTACCTACAGTTTTCTGTCCCTAGAATAAATGTTTTTTTTAAGCACAATATAGCACAAGGACAATTCACTCACTGTCCTTACAGGTCCCTGGAAACAAGGACTTGCAGAGTGAAAGAAAAAAAACACTCTCCCTACCTACAGTTTTCTGTCCCTAGAAAAAATGTTTTTTTTAATCACAATATAGCACAAGGACAATTCACTCACTGTCCTTACAGGTCCCTGGAAACAAGGACTTGCAGAGTGAAATAAACTGACACTCTCCCTACCTACAGTTTTCTGTCCCTAGAATAAATGTTTTTTTTAAGCACAATATAGCACAAGGACAATTCACTCACTGTCCTTACAGGTCCCTGGAAACAAGGACTTGCAGAGTGAAAAAAAAAAACACTCTCCCTACCTACAGTTTTCTGTCCCTAGAAAAAATGTTTTTTTTTAAGCACAATATAGCACAAGGACAATTCACTCACTGTCCTTCCAGGTCCCTGGAAACAAGGACTTGCAGAGTGAAAGAAAAAAAACACTCTCCCTACCTACAGTTTTCTGTCCCTAGAATAAATGTTTTTTTAAGCACAATATAGCACAAGGACAATTCACTCACTGTCCTTCCAGGTCCCTGGAAACAAGGACTTGCAGAGTGAAAGAAACTGACACTGTCCCTACCTACAGTTTTCTGTCCCTAGAATAAATGTTTTTTTTAAGCACACTATAGCACAAGCACAAAACACACTGACACTCTCCCTACCTATCCTTCTCTTTCCCTAAACTAAAGGAATCCAGGTTAAGCAAGAAAGAAATAACAGTCACTGTCCCTGCCTATGCTGCTCTATCCCTGCTCCGGAACACACTACACTAGGCCGCCGTGCTGGCGGCCTTTTATAGTGTGGGGCGTGTACTAAACACCCTCAGCAATAATTGGCCACAGGCATCCTGCCTGTGGCCAATCATTGCTCTCCTCGCTGCCGGCGCTGTGATTGGCCAAGCATGCGGGGTCACAGTGCATGCTTGGCCAATCACAGCGCCTGGATGACACTGCGATGGCGTAGTGCATTGTGGGCCGTTCGCGTCACTCGAATTTGGCGCGAACGGCCCAAATCGTTCGATCTTCGTCGAACGATCGAACAGCCGATGTTTGAGTCGAACGTATGTTCGACTCGAACACGAAGCTCATCCCTAATCCTGACATAGACTGGGCGGAAGGAACAGCACACTCATCTAAAGCTCGCCATTTCCTAAATGTCTTGCAGGACAATTTCATGGGTCAGATGGTAAATGCACCAACTTGAAACAAAGCGTTACTAGACCTACTGATTACCAACAATACAGACCTGATCACGGATGTGGAACTATGGGCCAATTTAGGAAACAGCGATCACAGGTCAATTAGTTAGTTTCAGTATAAATCACACAAATAGAAAACATGAGGGGAATACAAAGACACTGAATTTCAAAAGAGCCAACTTCCCTAAACTACGATCCTTGCTAGACGATATTAAATGGGATAAAATCCTAGGAACAAAGAACATGGAGGAAAAATGGGTATGCTTCAAGAGCATATTAAATAAAGGGAATTAGCCAGTGCATCCCAATGGGAAATAAATTACCCTAAATAATAACCCTAACTTTTACCCTTACCCTTAAACCTAGCCCCTAACCCTTACATTTAACCCAAACCCTAGCCCTTAACCCTAACTGTTATCCATACCCTAACATTTAACCCCAAGCCTAGACCCTAATCCCAACACTCACCCTTAATCCTTACCCAAATCTGACTAGTTTACGAAGCCAGCACTTCTTCTCTTCCTTGTTCTTCTCTTTGCTCTTATCGTTGGTGGGTGACTTTGCTCACACCAGTTTAAGAAGCCAGATCTTGTCCCTCTGATCATTTGTGGGGGACTTTAGGCAGAACAACTTGTATAGGCAGTTCTTCGCTTTCTTCTCCTCTTTCTGCACAGAACCATAGGTTTGCAAGACTTTTCTCTTCTGTTTCCATAGGTAGATGATTATCAGGCTCCAGGAGATCTGGTAGATGATCAACCTTTTGAGTGGCAAAAACAGATGCATCCATTGCGCCAAGTAAAACCTCATAACGATGGTGGGCTAGCTTGCCCCCGATGAGAGATTGTATTAGCACAATGGCTCTCTTAATGTCTTGAAAATATTGTTCCTTCAATTTTTCTTCCATTTCCAAAGCTTTAGATGTTTCCGAGGTGCTTTTAGTGTGCAAGGCTCAGTTGTTGCTCTGAGATGGATAAAAAAGATAAATTGTTATGGTAACATAAAATTTAAAAAAGGTAGGATTGAGGCTTGGAAAGAAGGAAAACTACCTCCCTCCCCTTTTAATTTTTTTGTTATTATTACTTGGAGGGACTTGTACTGGATTCTATACTTCATATCCCTGGCATGCTTTTGCTGATGTTCTATATTGTTGCTGTGTAGATTGGATGTGATATAGCTTTGCTGTATTTTTAAGGGGTCTGTTTAAATAAAATAAATTTTGTGTGAATTTTACAGCATTTGTCCAAATAATAAACATAATGGGATAGATTTACTAAAACGGGTGCACTCAGAATCTGGTGCATCTGTGCATGGTAGCCAATAAGCTTCTAACTTCAGCTTGTTCATTTAAGCTTTGGAAATAAAATCTGGAAGCTGATTGGTTTATATCCAGATTGTGCACTCTCCAGTTTTAGTAAATAACCCCCATTCGGTCTAATATGTTTATTTCCTATTATTGTCAGCTCTATCTAATGACCATGATGCAACATTTCCCTAAAATACCTCAATCAGGAGAATAACACATAATGACCACTAGATGGAGCCGATAAACATATTGGACGCATTACAGGGATTATTTGCGACATCTATACGAATGTGCTTTTTTAATAAATAGACCCTTAAGAGTATAGGAAATGGGTAAGGGTTGTGATATAGAGAAGACAAAATTAGATATGCTTGTATCTATGTATTGTGTACTAAATTCTCTGTGAAAAGCCATGCTAGGTCCTATGTTCTGTGATAACTATATTGGAAAATTTAAATAAACAGATTAAAATACAATAAAAAAAGTGAGTTGTATAACAAAATAGCTGAAAGAACTTACTTTTTGTAGAAGAGCTTCCTATTTTAGGGCTATGTGGAGGTTACTTGGGGTTACCGCCTCATCATTCATCCTATACTACAGATCATCACCAGCCTGAAAAACAAATAATTGGATTACCAAAAACACAACCAGGAAAAAAGCAGCAATGCTGCGACACCACAAATTAATCATCTTATTTATTATATTGGGGGGGATTTGGGGTACCTTACCTTTACATAGTAGACATAATAATGTCCTTCTGTGCAAGAGTGTCCTCTGTGCACAATCACTCTTTAGGCCTAGAGGTTTATGGACCAATGTCAAGTGTCTCTGGGTATTTTTTGGTTTTGTTTTTTACAGAAAATCAAAGAACGTATTAGGCAATGTAACAGTTTTTTTTAAAACACTTTAAAATATCCATAATATCCACAATTCAATCAAGACTTACTTTGTTTAGTATTATTCCAGTGAACATGAAAATGGGGGAAAAGGTCCCAACCTTTGTCGTTCTTCAAATTCCAGTGAACATGCTGAACCTCTTCATACTAATGGTCAGGACGTTCAGAGCGTTGTAGATCGTACTCCTAATTTCAGCTGCCACTAGCTGGTAGCACCCAAAGAGACAAGAAATTTGAATGTAGGTAAAGTTCTCTGGTTTAGTTTTCCATTAAGGCCCCTTTCACATGGAGTGGACACCGTTTGCTCAGCAGGAGAATCTGTCCACAGATCCCCTTCTGCAGTGGCGGCTGGTGCTCAAATTTTTTGGGGGGCGCAAACAAACTGAAAAAAAAAAAAACATCAATTGCCACCATTGTGCCCATTAAACGCAGCCACTGTGCCCAAACGCCACTAGTTTGTCTCGAAATGCAGCCAGTTTGTCCCCAAATGCAGCCAGTTTCCCCCAAAAAATACAGCCAGTTTGTCCCCCATATACAGCCAGTTTGTCCCCCATAATACAGCCAGTTTGTCCCCCATAATACAGCCAGTTTGTCCCCCATCATACAGCCAGTTTGTCCCCCATCATACAGCCAGTTTGTCCCCCATCATAAAGCCAGTTTGTCCCCCATAATACAGCCAGTTTGTCCCCCAAAATACAGCCAGTTTGTCCCCCAAAATACAGCCAGTTTGTCCCCCAAAATACAGCCAGTTTGTCCCCCATAATACAGCCAGTTTGTCCCCCCATAATACAGCCAGTTTGTCCCCCCATAATACAGCCAGTTTGTCCCCCATAATACAGCCAGTTTGTCCCCCATAATACAGCCAGTTTGTCCCCCATAATACAGCCAGTTTGTCTCCCATAATACAGCCAGTTTGTCCCCCATATACAGCCAGTTTGTCCCCCAAATGCAGCCAGTTTGTTCCCCCCCAGCCCTGCACTTACCTTCCTCGGGTCAGCGCTGTCCTCGATGTCTTCTCCCGCCCTCATTGTAGCTTCAGCCAATCAGGTTACCGGTAAACAGACCCGGTGAACCTGATTGGCTGAAACGCAACCAGGGAACATACCCCCCGTGCGTCCTCTCGTTAGCTATTTAGAAGCCGATTACAGCCCTCAGGCTGTAGTCGGGAAGCCTATCAGAGCCAGTGGCTCTGATAGGCACTTCTAAAGACCAACCAGACGCTGTTATTCAGATGGCCGGCGCTCATGGGGCCGGCCATCTGAATAGTGGGCGGCAGCATGTATTGTTGTGAGTGACGGGTGCAGGAGCGAGAGGGGGCGGCGCTTCTGCGCCCACTATGGACGCACCGCAACTGGCAGTGAAAAAAAGGACATTTAAAAAAAAAAATCTTAAAGGGCTGTTTTTTTTTTTTTTTTTGGTGACTACAGGAGGGGGGGGGGGGCGGCGCCCGGGCGCCCCCTATGGACGGGCTGCCACTGATAGATAGATAGATATATATATGGATATAGATATAGACAGATAGAGAGCTAGATAGAGAGATAGATAGATAGAGAGATAGAGAGATAGAGAGATAGATAGAGAGATATATATATATAGATAGATAGAGAGATATATAGATAGAGAGATAGAGAGAGAGATAGATAGATAGATAGATAGAGAGAGAGATAGATAGATAGATAGAGAGATAGATAGATAGATAGATAGATAGATAGATAGATAGATAGATAGATAGATAGATAGATAGATAGATAGATAGATAGATAGATAGACAGATAGATAGACAGATAGATAGACAGATAGATAGATAGATAGATAGATAGATAGATAGAGAGATATATAGATAGAGAGATAGAGAGATAGATAGATATAGATAGATATAGATAGTGGGTGGGAGGGGGAGAGAGAGGGATAAATATACAGACAGATGAGAGGGATTTAGTGAATAAAAGAAGCATTTGCTCTGATCAGCAGTCAGCACAACCCCATCCTCTCCTGCCAGGCACATGTAGCAGGACACCCTTCAGCTTCCGATCACAGGATACTACAGTGCTATGGATGGACAAGTGTCAGATCACCACATTACAGGCAGGCACTGAAGCATTTGCTCCGATCAGCACTCAGCAGTCCCCGGCCCCATCCCTCCCCCCTCTCCTCTCCTGCCAGGCACATGTCTCACTGACTTACTCTTCCAGCATATAGCTAGTGATTAGTAGTGAATAGCTGGGGGCAGAACACCCTCCCTCCCCCCTCCCCCCTCCACCTTCCGATCACGCTATGGACAGGGTGTCAGATCACCACATACATTACAGTCAGGAAGGCAGGCAGATAGATATAGAACATACCTTTAGCAGCAGCGGCGGGGCAGTCCCCTCCTCATGCTTCTTCCGCTCTGGCACAGTGAAAACCGGAAGTGACATAACTGTCAATCAAAGCACCCGGCCGTAGTAAATAGTAGTATACGGCGCCGGGCGGATGCAGATCGTCGCGATGGAATGCGTCCCAGGGCGGGTTTAAAGCCTGCAAATGAAGCGCCTCATCTGCAATCTTGTGATTGCATAGACGTGGCGTTTCCCACAGTGCACTGCGTCCGGCAACAGACCACTTAAGGACCTTTTTTTAAAAAAAAAAAAATTTTTTAAAGGGACAGTTTTATAAATTATTATTTATTTTTTTGTGACTGCCTGGGGGGGGGGGGGGTGCGGCGCCCGGGCGCCCCCTATGGACGGGCCGCCACTGCCCTTCTGTTTGTTTTTAGCAGATGGGATTGGAGATAGATGGGTGTAAAACAGACACAATTCCTTACATCCACCGCTCCATAGAGGAAAACGGAGGGTCCGATCAGGTCCACCTAAAAAACGGACAAGCGAACCCGATCAGACCGCTTGTGTGATAGGGGCCTAAAAGTTCTGCTCAGATACTGGGATGAATACAGCCTATCGGAAGGAATAAAATAATATATATAAAAGGTATAATAGGAAAATTGAGAATGAAGTGGAAAATGGGAGATGGACGGGGGGAAATGGGGTATCAATGGGGTATCAAACCCTTCCCTTACAATTTTTTTTTTTTTGTGGGTGAGTGTGTATACATGAGGGGATGAATGGGAAATGGTAGATAATATGAATATAAGTATGAAAGGTAATAGTTTTAAGTTTAAAGTAACTAATAGATATTTATCAAGATTCTGCTTATTGATAAAGGAATGATGCTTCTTGTTGCCCAAACACAAAATGCAGTGCAATAACTAAAAAGGAAAAAAAGAAAACAGGAACATATGTTATTAATAAATTGCATCATAACATACTAACATACTAACATATGACTAATATATGACTACGCACACTTAAATAGTTCAGTTGTCCAACTTTACTGCTCCACCACTTTGTTCTTCCATTTGAAATAACTGGTGTTTCTGCCTATGGGGAAACATGTGACCTTCTTCCCTTCATTCCAGGATGCTGGGCCCAGGCCTGATCAGCCAATTACCAGGCTTGAACACCATCATGTACGGGAGGGGAGCAGGTCCTTAATCATGTATAACAGGGGTAGGCAACCCCCGGCACTGGTGCCACAAGCGGCACTCGAAGCCTCTTTTGCTGGCACTCGACTCTCTCCCCATCAGCAGAGCAGCACAGGGAAGTGTCAGTGAGACACTAATAGATTCCAATTTCAGAGTTCCCCACGCCGCACCTGCACTGAGGGGGAGGCACTGAGGGGGGGCACTGTGCCCCCACACATTTTAATAGATGGGAAACATTGTTTGACTCTCTAACTTTGATGTTGCTGCGATGGTCAGCTTTTGTGATGGGGAAGAGATTGGGTGCAGTTCTGCTGGGGGGGGGCTTCCTGTTTCCAGGAGGAGGAGGACTGTCATTGGCCACTGCTAAAGCCAATTACAGTCCTGCTAGCCCCATCCACCATCTGGGAGGAAAAAGACTCGCTTGGTTGCCACTACCAATCTCAGAAAGAAGGGATTTCACTGTGATTGAGAAAACTACAATCAGGTGACAGTTTGTGGAATTACTGTTGAGCTTCGGGGAACTTTGATGAAATTATTCCTGAACCTTTGCGTCGCTTACTACTGAACTCGGCACTCTGTGTCCCTTTCACTTTTTCTCAGCTGCAGGGGCCCAACTTATGATCCTGCACACAGGCCCACTGCTTTCAGAAAATGCCCCTGACCTGAGCTCATCGATTCCAGATGTTGTATGTGATATCACATACAAGCACGTGGGCTGGATGCGAGAGTTGGATCAGCAGGATGAGTGTGCCAGGACAGGTAGGTGTGTCTCATGTCTGCTTCCTTTCACCACTCTGCATATCATAGATGAGAGGAGGGTACAACGGTGGGGAAAATGAGCAGAAGGGGCTCAGTGGTGGGACAGAAGAGCAGGAGGTACAGCGGTGGGGCAGATGTGCAGGAAGGTACAGTGGTGGAAGAGATGAGAAGGGGCTTCAGCAGTGAGACAGAAGAGCAGGGGGGTATAGTGTTGGGGCAGATGAGAAGGGGGCTCGGTTTTGGGGCAGATGTGAAAGGAGGTGTATTGGTGGGACAGATGAGCAGGGGGAACAGAGGTGGGGCAGAAGAGCAGAGGGTACAGAGGTGAGCCAGATGTACAGGCGGTACATTGGTGGGGCAGATGAGTTCAGTGTTAGGACAGATGAGAAAGTGAGACAGAAGAGCATGGGGATAAGGAGGTGGAGCAGATGTGCAGGGAGGTACAGTGGTGGGGCAGATGAGAAAACGGGTACATTGATGGGGCACATGAGCAGCTGAGTTACAGTGGTGAGACAGAAGAGCAAGGGGGTAAAGTGGTGGGGCAGATGTGCAGGAGGTACAGTAGTGGGAGGGGATGAGAAGGGGCTCAGCGGTGAGACAGAAAATCAGGGGGGGTACAGTGGTGGGACAGATGAGCAGGGGGGTTCAGTGTTGGGGCACATGAGAAAGGCATTCAGCGGTGGGACAGAAGAGCAGGGGGTTAAAGTGGTGGGGCAGATGTGAAAAGAGGTGCATTGGTGGAACAGATGAGCAGGGGATACAAAGGTGGGGCAGATGTACAGGGGGGTACAGTGGCGGGGCAGAGGAGAAAGGAGGTACATTGGTGGGACAGATGTGCAGGAGGTACAGTGGTGGGGCAGATGAGAAAGGGGGTTACAGTAGTGGGGCAGATGAGCAGATAAGTTTAGTGTTAGGACAGATGAGAAGATGGTTGAGTGGTGAGACAGAAGAGCATGGGGGTATGGCGGTGGAGCAGATGTGCAGGGAGGTACAGTGGTGGGGCAGATGAGAAAAGGGCAACATTGGTGGGGCAGATGAGCAGGGGGTTACAGTGGTGGGACAGAAGAGCAGCGGGGTACAGTAGTGGGGCATATGTGCAGGGGGTTACAGTGATGGGGCAGATTTGCAGGGGGGACAGTGATCTGAGGTGTGAAGGTGCATGAATTGGGTCTGATCTGAAATGTGGAGTTGCAGGAATTGGGGCTGATCTGAGGAGTGGGTGCAGGATATTCATTTCTCACTACTACTCAAGTAGTTTACAGCATTTACTTTATAAAAAATCATTTTCGTGGTTGAGAGTGTGAAGTTGACATTTTTTTGTTATAAAATCGGCACTCTCAATTTCTTTGAAAATATTTTTCGGCACACTGTGTTCAAAAGGTTGCCTACCCCTGATGTATAAGAGGTCCAAACACTGTCTGGTACAAAGCTTACACAGGGATTGGGCCCACGGGTCCAACAGAAGGAAGAAACAATGGAAGGATGGGGGGGTTGGCCGGAAAGGGGATGTCACTTTTTATCCTTGAATGTGTAAAGTTAGGTGTTATTTTAGGGCCCATTAACATTTTGCTGTTTTTGTGCATTGCGGTATTATGCATTTTGTCACATGTTAACATGTATTGCGTTTAGGCACCCCATTAATTTTTAACTTCTTGACAGGTAAATGCCAATGCCTTAGAGGTATGCAGCAAGTAACTGAGCTAGATATTTCCCCTAATCATCAGTGAATATGGATCATAGTAATAAAACCTAATACTTAGGCATTCATGGAGTACAGTTTTTCAGACAAAAGTACTTACATGTTTGGTTGTCTGTCACTAATTCAGGGCTGATGATGTTGCACGACTCAGTAAAAGAAATGCTTGTGTGTATCTCCAGTACACATATCATGCATAATCATTCTGTGTGACCTAAAATAAAAACAAATTAAAAAAAACACACACGTTAAGCACAAGTAACAAACAAATATGAGCTATAGAAAAGGCAGCGTTATGATTTTTGTGCTCCATTGTCATTTAACAACTTGCCGACCAGCCGCCGTCATTATACTGCGGCAGGTTGGCACGATCTTGCTAGCCATCGCAGCTGTACGTCGGCTCCTTTGAGCGGGACAGCAGGCATGTGCGCCCGCTGCACTGCAGAGGTGTGTGGCCGAGCAATGGCGGCTTGAAGATGTGGGTTAGCTGAGCTCTGCACCCGCGATACTGAATGAGGGACACAGTTCTCTTTTTACCCTGCTCTATGTGCAAACAAGGCTCACAGAGAGGAGACCGCAGCAGATTGGACTCAGCTGATATCCAGTCCTTCTCTCTACAAGCGCGGTGTACTTGATCAGCTTCCCGGGACAGCATGGCACCAGATTTTGCAGCGATAGACAGCACAACACAGCTGGCACCTAAACAGAGGGGGAGATGCTCTCCTCATCGCATCGATACTCCAGTCTATCTGACGTGCCTGTACTACTGAGGGGTGATCCACCTGTCAGCCTGGAAGTTTCCGGTGAGTCTGCCCTTTCCACCTTGGGCCCACCTGCTACTCTTGGCACAGGCCCTGTTCTTTCCCTGGCTGAAATGTCTGCTATTCTGCTCTCCCTTCCCACGAGGCAGGACATGGACTCCATAGTGCACATGCTTGAAACTTCTCTTAGGAGTGACATTACACAAATTAAACAGTATGTTGCTGTCCTAGAAACAACTGTTACCACGCTTTCTGATTACAGGGATGCTATATTGCAGCATCTCACCACGTTGGAGGCCCTCCATGATAAACGCCGGGATACCTTGCACCGTTTTTGTCTTCAGCAGGATGACTTAGAAAATCGCCACAGGTGTAATAATATCAAGCGCCGTGGCAAACCTGAGGCAACAGGGTCTGCTGACCTTCGGAACACTGTGAGCAGTATATTCAATGAGCTTCTTGGGAGACCAATTGCTACCCCAATTGAAATTGACCGAGTACACAGGGTCAATATCCCCGGTGGTGCTGAGCGTACCTTGCCTAGAGACCTGCTCTACAGAGTGCCCTTCTATACACTAAAAGAAGAAATTATGCGCTGCGCATGGAATAGGGGGTCCTTACAATGCCAGATACGACCTCTGGATAAAAGCGTGGTGGTACATACTTCTGGAACTATCCCTTTGGTTTGACTATTTGCCTACATTCTGATCTCTTTATTCTCAACGACCATCGCCTGAGGCTTTTCGTTTCTTGAACATTGAACCGCTTGACTTGCCAGACTGGAGGGATACGGAGATGACCTCTAATAGTGCCCCGCTTCCACAACAGAGACGTCTTCGGCCTTCTAATCACAAAGACTTTAGACCCCCTTCTTCAGAGCCATCCATCCATGACCAAGGGAAGCTTAACGGGCCCTACCTTCTCCATCTATGCTGATGGCAAAGCATCATCTAGATCTCCAAGACTCTATTGAACCCATTATCCTGGGTGCAAGTCATTATAGCTTTGTGACTCTTTTTTCCCCCAGTATATTATGTGTGGGGGTCCCTACCTGATAACTATTCTGTCTTCCCCTTTTTCTGCTTCAACCGATTTCATGGCCACTAGAGTTGCCCCTGAAACGTTCAATTACCCCTTTATCACCTATCATAGTTCACACTCCTGTTTCTTTCTATGGACCACTGTGTTACCCTATTTACAGTCGATAAATGTTTTAACATACAACTAGCTTTGATAAAATTATGTTCTGTATTTTTCCCCTTTCCTAACCTCCCCATTCCCCCATCCCTCCCTTTAATAAAAAATAAAAATAAAAAAAAATCCCCCTCCATTCCTTTCCTTCTTTCCCTCCTCCTCCCCTCTCCCTTTTAGTTGGATTATCTCTATTGGCTCTTTCAGCCACTTTTTGTAGGTTGTCTTAGGTGTGATTATTATTTTTTGGTTTTCTCTTACTTAACAGAGCATATCCCACGCCGTTCTTCTTAGTAGTGTCCTACTTTATTTTCCTTCCACTCTTTTACCTTTACTGTAGCCCCCCTTTTTGGTGGGATACGCATAGACCTTTTCCTGCCAAAGCCATTTCCTTTCCCCCTCTCTGTTTTTTTTTATTATTGTTGGGTGGTGCTCCCTAGACGAATATGGCTGGATTCGGGAGGAATGCATCTCTTAAACATTGCTCTTTCAATGCACGTGGTTTGAATGAACCGTCTAAGACTCGATTCACATCTATACATGTTGCTTTTGGGCGTTTCTGCAGTGCTTTTGCTGTGCTTGCCAAGTTTTTGGACACGCGTTTTTTCCAGCGGTTTGCGTTTTTTTTTTTTACACTGTGGGGTTGATTTACTAAAGGAAAATCCACTTTGCACTTGAAAGTGCACATGGAAGTGCAGTCGCTGTAGATCGCTGTAAATCTGAGGGGAAGCTCTGAAATTAGGGGAAGCTCTGCTGATTTTATCATCCAATCATGTGCAAGCTAAAATGCTGTTTTTTATTTTCCTTGCATGTCCCCCTCACATGTACAGCATCTGCACTTCCATGTGCACTTTCAAGTGCAAAGTGGATTTTCCTTTCGTAAATCAACCCCTGTATATAGCTGGTTGCTAAGGAGGGTGCCAGGAAGCTGGCCGTCGTGACCGAGTTGTCATCAGCTGTCCCTTGGGTCTAGTATGGAGTCGGAGGGGACCCCCACACTAAAACTGACCAAAAAATGGCGTGGGTCCCCCCCAAAATCCATACCAGACCCTTATCTGAGCATGCAGCCAGGCAACATGCCCTCTGGGTGCTTTGGGGCAGGGGGGCTCTTCCCTCCCCACCCAAAAGCACCCTGCCCCCATGTTTATGGGGACATGGGCCTCTTCCCGACAACCCTGGCCATTGGTTGTGGGGGTCTGCGGGCTCCCAGATCCCACCCCCCCCCCCATGTGAATTGGTATCAGGGACCCATTCACCAAAAAAAAAAAAATAGTGTAGTGTGACAAAAGACAATAGACAGTTTTTGACAAGTCCTTCAATAAAAATGTCGTCTTCTTCCTCCTCCGGGCTTCTCTCGCTTCTTTCTCTGGTCTTCTTCTTCCGATCTTCTTTCTCCGCCGCTGCTCCCGCCGACAAACCTCCTCCGATGCTGCGTCCCGCTGATCTGTCCGCGTTGATGTCAAGCATTTCTTAACTATGGGGAATGGCCATCGGATGATGTCAGAATAGTCAGTGAATTATATGGTAAGGCAGGGCAGTCGGTGAACAGTATGGTAAGGCAGGGCAGTCGGTGAACGGTATGGTAAGGCAGGGCAGTCGGTGAACGGTATGGTAAGGCAGGGCAGTCGGTGAACGGTATGGTAAGGCAGGGCAGTCAGTGAACGGTATGGTAAGGCAGGACAGTCAGTGAACGGTATGGTAAGGCAGGGCAGTCGGTGAACGGTATGGTAAGGCAGGGCAGTCGGTGAACGGTATGGTAAGGCAGGGCAGTCGGTGAACGGTATGGTATGGCAGGGCAGTCGGTGAACGGTATGGTATGGCAGGGCAGTCAGTGGGCGGTATGGCAGGGCAGTCAGTGAGTAGGGTGATCCATCAGTCACTTACTACATTTCTCAGGCTGCTATGTGACTAGATAGGTGGGGAATTAGTTTCAGTGTGACCCAACAGCTGGGGTCTACCAAACTTAGCGTGATGGGGGCTCTGATGGTGACACAAGTGTGGAGGGGGCTCTGATGGGGGACACAAGTGTGAAGGTGCTCTGATGGGGGACACAAGTGTGGAGGGGGCTCTGATGTGGGACACAAATCTGGGGGGGGGGCTCAGATGTGGGACACAAATCTGGGGGGGGACTCTAATGTGGGACACACATGTGGGGGCGCCGATTGGGACATGGACAGGAAGGGTATTAATGGGTGTGGGGAGGTGGCTCTGATGGGACACAAGCGTGTGGCAGGAGTTCTGATGGGGACACAAATGTGTGGGGGGTGGCTGTGATGGGAACAGAAATGTGCAAGAGGGGGTGTTAATGGGGACACAAGCATGTAGAGAGAATCTGATGAAGATACAATTGTGTGAAGAGATTATGCTGGGGACACAAATGGGCAGGGATGCTTTGACAGGAACACTGATGTAAGGCCTCATGCACACTTAATGTTTAGCCCTGGTGCACGAGGCTCTGGAATTTATGTTCAGGCGGAGGATACAGGTGCACCATCCAGCCCCGCTGATGGCAGCCTTTTTTTAAATTCTATTCTATTTCATGGCTGGGGATTCATTTATAAATAACTTTTTTTTTCGGCCCACGAATATCTGTAAAATATACAATGTGGCCCTCGAAGTAAAAAGTTTGGAGACCCCTGGTGTAGTGTATTAATCAGTGTAGTGTAGTAGTTAGTGTAGTGTAGTGGTAATCAATGTAGTGGGTGGTGTACTGAACAGTGTAGTGTAGTGCGTGTTGTAGTAATCAGTGTAGCGCGTGTTGCACCTGATGCAAGGACGGACTCTGCTGGGGAGGCACCCGATACAAGGACGGACTCTGCTGGGGAGGCACCCGATGCAAGGACGGACTCTGCTGGGGAGGCATCTGGTGGCAGGCGACGTGGCAGGTGACACGCTTCCACTGATTCAGCATTATGGTGAGTTGAATGATTTAATTTTATATGACAATGTAATAATAGAAATAATGAGCTTCAATCACCCTGACACCATAACAACCATGGTGCCGGGATGATTGAAGCGATAACCCCAGGTGTTTTGGATGATCTTTATCTGCCGATTTTGTTAAACTTTCTGGAATACACACATTTCTATTGTAGGATCTGGCTTCTTTCTTTCTTTCTCCTTCCCTCATTCATCTCGGACTCTAACCACACCCCTTCCGAGCCACGCCTATTTAAGCCATGCCCATTTTTTTGCCACAGCGCGCTTCATGCCCCGCATTTTTCTATTAGGGTGTGACACACCTACAAACAAATGCCCCACCCCCTAATTATAGCAAGGCTCCGCCTACATGCAAAAAAGTGTCCCGGATTTTTTTTTTGCAATGTTGGCAACTATGCTGTTGGCTAAGGAACTAGTAGCCCCAGTGTGTGCTGACAATCAGAGGCTGTTTCTTCAGATGATAGAACATGTTGAGACTTTTAGTTCCTTGGCAGGGAACGCTAGTATAAGTCCTATAAGAACTACAAGTCCCATCATGATCTGATAGAAAACTACAAGAGCAAGTTTACTTTATTAAAGAACTACAAGTCCCAGCATGACCTGAAAAAGAACGACAGCTGGGACTTGTAGTTCTTTACCAAGGCATGCTGGGGCTTGTAGTTCTCCATTAGGCCATGCTGGGACCTGTGGTGCTCTTTTGGACTATGCTGACCTGTGTCCCCCCTCCCTTCCACCAGCAGAGTACACTCACCTCCTATGATTATCCTGATGAGGGAGGCATGTCCCAGGCAGTCACCGTAGTGATCTGTAGACAGCATTTTCTGGTGTCTTTAGGTGTTGGGAGGTGGGCATGGTGAAGGAGAAGAAGCCCAGGTCCAGGGTGATGCCCCTCTTCTGGTTCTGGTTGAAGGCAGCAGTGGAGGAGGTGGTGCCCAGCGTCTCGGCCAGCAAAGACTTCCCGCTTTTAATGTGGCCCAGCACCTCAACATTTGGGTTCAGAGACTCCCCCTCTGCAGAAGCAATGCGTTCCAGCATGGTGATTTAAACTTCCTGGTTGTGCATGTGTAGCGGCCTCCACTCTCTCCTCTCTATTCTTCTTGCTCCGGCTTTTGTCTAGGGGTACTCTGAAGGAGAGAGTGCGGGGTCACCACGCCAAGTCCCCCTGCAGAGTATGCGCAGTGAGAGACAATCCTCTTTTACCTTCGGGTCGGTGTTCTGCATCTGGAGACCTCCTCCTGGTTTTCTCGAACAGTGTCTGCCAGTAAACGAGCCCCACACCACTAAAGTCCAACACTCCTTTATTCTTCCGATAACAGAGTAATGCACAGACAGTTGGACTCCCTCAACGAACAGAACAGACAGGGGGGGGTGTGGATGCGAGTAGGCCCAGGCACAATGAACTCTCCACTTTCCTTCCTGAAAGTGGGTTGCGGTCTCCGAGCTGGGCTGCAGGGAACTGCATATCACTGGTGTCTCTGCCAGTTTTAAATACACAGAAAAGTGTATACCCGCTACACATGTTTGATGTGATACAGTGCACCACTTCTCCTTCCCTCCTGGAAACAAATGGTGGGGAACATTAGTTCCACATAGTGTTCAGGAGACTCATTTTTTTTTTTTAAATACATTTTTATTAGGTTTTATAGAATATAACAAATAAGATCGTTGCATTCATTATACAACATTTGTAATACAATCACCTTGTACAGGCAAACATTTAACAAACAAGTGTTTAGGACTTGATGACCTAGGCCAACCTACCCCTAATGGGTACAGGAGTCTCATTTCATACAATTACTTCAACACCGGGATGTTCTTAGAGTGAATGAGTTCCCAAGGGAGCCTGATCTGCTTTTGGGAGAGGAGGTAGGAGGAGGGATCTCTGTACTGGCATGCATGTGTACAGTGCCCGATGTGAAACCTCACACTGTTATCTGTGGGCACCTGCAGCAGTGTCGCGGTCCTGATAGCATAGTTGGCAACATTGTAAAAAAAAAATTATAGGGACACTTTTTTGTCTGTAGGCGGAGTCTTATTATAATTAGAGGGGGGGCATTTGTTTGTAGGCGTGATGAAGCGGGGAAGAAAAATATAGCGCGCAAGCACGCTGCGGTGAATAAATGGGCGTGGGTTAAACTAAATAGTGGGCGTGGCTTAATGGGGCATGGCTCAAAGGGGGTGTGGTTCGAGTCTGAGATGAACGAGGGATGGAGGGAGAAAGAGAGAGGGGGAGAGAGAGAGAGAGAGAGAGAGAAAGAAAAAAAAAGAAATAGGGAGGGAATGAGAGAGAAAGAAGGAAAGAAAGTGGGATGGAGGGACAGCAGGCCCAGATCCTACACCACAATAGAAATATGTATATTCCAGAAAGTTTAACAATCAGCAGATAAAGATACTCCAAACACCTGGTGTTAGCGCTTTAATCATCACAGCACCATGGTTATTATGGTGTCAGGATGATTGAAGCACATTATTTCTATTATTACATTGTAATATAAAATGTTCAACTCACCATAATCCAGAATCAGTGGAAGCCCTGAGCGTGTCACTTGCCACGTCGCCTGCCACCAGATGCCATCAGGTGTCCCCAGCAGAGTCCCTCCTTACATCAGGTACCCCCAGTAGAGTCCCTCCTTACATCGGGCATTCCCAGCAGAGTCCCTCCTTACATCATGTGCCCCCAGTAGAGTCCCTCCTTACATCAGGTGCCCCCAGCATAGTCCCTCCTTAGATCAGGTGCCTCCAGTAGAGTCCCTCCTAACATCAGGTGCCCCCAGTAGAGTCCCTCCTTACATCAGGTGCCCCCAGTAGAGTCCCTCCTTACATCAGGTGCCCCCAGTAGAGTCCCTCCTTACATCAGGTGCCCCCAGTAGAGTCCCTCCTTACATCAGGTGCCCCCAGTAGAGTCCCTCCTCACATCAGGTGCCCCCAGTAGAGTCCCTCCTGCATGATTTGATCTCTGCCGCCATTACAGAAGACCAGCTCTCGTGGAGGCCGAGCACGACTCGCCAAGGGTAAAAATCAAGAGGCACAGCCCGGGCGGCGGCCAATAGTAATGGAGCTGCCGCCAACCCCCCTGCCTTGCTGCCTTTCACACAACGGGTCACAGACCTGCAGCAGGCCCTGGGGCGGGGGGTTGGCGGCAGCTCCATTTCTATTGGCAGGTCTCTTTCCCTGTGTGTTCAGTGGAGAAGGGAGGGGCCTCGATCTGTGCAGCTAACCGGCTTCAGTGTACAAGCAAATTGTCTACTTGTACACTCTCTCCACTGAACACACAGGAGAAGAGACCTGCTAGCCGGAAGGAGATCTCGCGGCCATGTTTTCATAGCCAGAAGCTGCGGCGGCCGGCGAAAAAAAAGCTAAATATCGGGATTATCGGGACATGCTCAGATCGGGATGAGGGTCCAATTTTCGGGATTGTCCCAGAACTGTTGGCAAGTATGCGACAGTTGGCATGGCAACTATGTTCCTGCTGTCTTGGGGCCCTCCACGGTGGCGGAACACCAGGGCCCGGTCGCGACTGCTGCGACCCTGGTAGTTCCGCCACTGCCATGTACCTTGTGTGCACACTTCATGTTTTGTCTACGTGGATTATCATATTTGAAAAAAATAGAATAAAACAGATTAAAGCAGAGGTTCCATCGGGTTTTTTTTTTTCAGTCCATTAAATGTGGTTAAAGATCACTATTTAGTACTCACTCGTCCTGCGCTTTAATTCATCCCCCGTCCATTTATAAAAAAGGTTGCTGTGCTTTTCCATTTTGCTTGTGGGCATCATGAAGCCCACAAGCACAGACTTCCGGGTAGCGGTGAATGCGGGTCTCCCGGCATTCACCGCTGTATCTCGCGCAGCGCCGTCAACACTTCCTCGTTGCCATCACAACGGGCCTCGTCATTAAAATCTTGAGGGATTACGCTGGACGGCGTCTCCTGGGAAGGATGACACTTTGCTCCCAGGAGACATTGTGCCGACATCCCAGCACACACAGCGCCGCCGGGGAAACAAAAAGACCCGCCTACTCCCGCGGGAGGAAAATCAAGAAGTGAAACAGACTACAGCAGATTATCTTCAATTACAGCATCCAAAAATAAAAAAAGGTTGGTGACATGTTAATGTACATATCACAAGGATATTGGGAATATAAAGTTTATATTTAGGGTGAACCTCCGCTTTAAACATAAATAAAGATAGAATCCTTGTTTTTGAGCTTTGTGAATCCAAGTATCATATTTAAATGATCCAGTCTTGGATTATTGATTATTTCAAAATCCGGCTACTAAATGTCCAACTGTCAAACTGTCATCTAGCCAAAAAAATAATAATCTGATACCTGTCACCAGAAGCGTAGCTTGAAGTTTGTGGGCCCCGATGCAAAAGTTGACCAGGGCCCCCCCCCCACTACCATCCTCCACTTCCACCGCGCGTGCAGATACACCCACCGCACGCCAAGATACTCAAAGTGGCTTAAGAGTTTTGAGTTCCCAGAGTTCACCCTAACATCAGAGGACAGAGATCACCACTGGAGAATCAGAGGACAGCGATCATCGCTGGAGAATCAGAGGACAGCGATCACCACTGGAGAATCAGAGGACAGCGATCACCGCTGGAGAATCAGAGGACAGCGATCACCGCTGGAGAATCAGAGGACAGGGACCCCTGGCAGGTCACTTGGCTGAGCTCTTTTCCCATCCCAGCACTGTATAAAGCTCCTCCCCCTAGACTACACAGGGCTGAAATCACATTCCTTTAAATGCAGTCTGTTAGTCTTCACAGGCTGTTTCTGGCTTTTATGTTGCCGTTCTGACCTGTAAAATTCTCTGTTCGGAACGGCAGTGTAGTTGCAGAAGGCAGATACACGATGTGCAGATCGTGGCTGACTGTCTGTGTTCTAAAAGAATGTGGTTTCAGCCCTGCGGAGGAGGAGCAGTATAGAGTGCTGTAATGGGAAAGGAGCTCAGCATCCAGGGAAGAGGGGCTGGTCAGGAGGCTTTGGGAGGGGGGGGACTTAGATCTAGGGGGTCAAAGTCATGTGACCCAAAATCTGGAGTCTGTAGCTCCTCAAGGGGCCCCTCAGAAGGTGTTAAGGGATTTGTTTTAGCAATTTCTGAAGGTTTCTCTGTCGGCGATGGTAGGTGTTGGGGAAGGTCACTTCCTGGGGGGGTGTGTCTTTTCCTTAGTTGTCAGGGAAGTGCATACCTCCCAACTTTTTGAGATGGGAATGAGGGACACCTATCAGCAAAAGTATGCAGGCATAGGACACACCCCCTGCCACACCCCCTTAAAGGAGAATTGTATTAAAAAAAAAAAACAAGATTGGTTAAACTCACAAGTGTTTTTTTTTTTTTTTAACCACTACTATTCCTTTATACTGGCTTTTGGAATTTACAAATGCAGCAATTTAGAAATCAGATGAAAGGTTTAGGGCTGGAAAACCCTTTTTGATAGATAAAAAGTGCATTTTATATACAACTATATAGATCAGACCAAAATGAGGGACAAATGAGGGACAGAGGGACATTGCTCCAAATCAGGGACAGTCCCTCGAAATCAGGGACAGTTGGGAGCTATGGAAGTGGGGTAAGAGGACATCCCCTAGGGAGTACAGAGAATCCTAAGCTGGTGACTAGGAGAAACTGAGCGGTGTCTTACCTCACCAGTGACATCAGTCCCATCGTGGCTACAGGAAAACACTCTCCTCCTCTTAACTCACTGAGCTTGGTTACCATTCCATGTTGCCCACACACAGCACAAACCCTTCCCCATACTGGGCTGTTCTCACCCCGTGCACCTCTCCATTCAGGAAATGGCTCACAGCCTCTTCCCAGCCAATGAGACCAGAGGGGTGTGGACTGTGGAAGGCAAAGTGGAAGCCCAGTACTGGAACGTGGATATGGGGCCCTAGGACAGATCGGAGCTGGGCTTTGTGGAGGATATGATAATATGTCAGGGAGGCTGCAGGGGCCCCCTGGAGCTAGGGGCGGCATTGCGATTGTGACCCCTGCAGCCCCTTATGCTACGCCCATGCCTGTCACCATTCACAGTAACTGCCACCTGGTAATAATATTCATTGTAATGAGCTCCCTATTAGCAGAACTGTTCAGCTACCCTCCCCCCTCAGAGACTTTTAGTACCTCTTCCTCCCCTAGGGCCACACAGGGCCCTTAATTTGGTGCACCCAAAGGAGCTCAGTGAGGTGGTAATAGGCTCCAAAGTACAAACACGCATGCTCGGAAGCAATGCTCACCATGACACAACAGCAGAAGTTGCCCAAAGGGTGACGCTAAGGAGCTGAAAAACCATGTAGTTTTGTGTTTGTTGGCTGACAATTCTTTGCCGTTTGTATGCAATATAAGTTCCTGGCCAACACCCTTCAGACAAAAATCCTACGCTTTGTCTGATGAAAATCCGATCGTGTGTATGAGGCTTAAGTCTTCCATTATTGTGGGACGAAAATTCCCCAGAGGATTAAAATGCATTGCACTGAAACTGCATTGTGTGCAATAGCTAGATGGCATGGATAAAATCAAAATACTTGAAATCTCCCTAAACCACTCCCCCAATTAATGGGGGTCAGCAGTACTTAACTCCCCTCCCCCAAAAAAAAGGGAATCCGACAATCCATGGGGATCATCAGTGCTAACCCTGCTCCCACCCATTCCCCAAACGATTACATTGCATTAAAATTGATAAAACTAAAATGCATTAAACCCCCACACCCAAAACAATCGAACAATAATTTTTGGTCAGTGACATTTTAAAAACGCCACCACTAGCGGTCAGCTGCATTTTAAAGCCCATCAATCTGACAACATGGGTGGCCGGGCACTGAGCAAGTCTCAGCTGCAGCGCGGCGCACACTGACAGGTGGAGTCCAGTGCCGGAACTTGTTCTGGTACTAGGCTCCGCTGCAGCCTGGATTTGCGGGTCACAGGCATTTACTTGAAATCCTGGGACGATCCCGTCGAAACCGGGACGGTTGAGAGGTATGCACTTGCGTGATTCAAAAGTCGCACGATTTCCAGTGTGACTTTGATCCGACTTTACACTCTCTGGCACTAAGTCGCATCAAAAGTCCCACCAAAATAGTGCAGGCACCTTTTCAAAGTCCCTGTGACGGGGGGAACGGGTACCTTTTTTTGACAGGTCCCCACTCCCCACTTCTGGAGACGGCGCCGTGACACTATCCCTCAGACGTTTGGCCCCCTTACTCCTTCCTTCACCACCAATTAGAAAGAGCAGCTTGCGCATCACACATGTGCAGTAGGGAAACGGCTGTGAAGCCGAAAGGCTTCACTGCCTGTTTGGAAAGAAAATATAGAAGCCAATAGGTTTCAAACCCACCATGCAAATCAATAACCAAAAAACAAACTACAATTAAGAGCTGCGTGTTGTAAAGTGTAAAAAACACCTAAACGTGAAAAGAAACCGTGCTCTTATATTATAAATTACATATCATAAATCACCATAGTGAAAAATAATTCTTCATTGAATCAAAATCCATACATTTTCGCTGCCAGCGTGAGGGGGAAAAAAAGGAGACCATCAGCATCTGTCAGAGGGACATCGGTCCCTAACACAGAGAGCAGCGGCTGCCCCATCTGTGCCCTCAATGCCACCTAACTTTGTCCAACAGTGCCACCTACCAATGCCCACCAGTGCTGCCAATCAATGCCCAGCAGTGCCTCATCATCAGTGCCACTGATCAGTGTCACCTACCAGTGCCCATCAGTGCCACCCATCAGTGATCATCAGTGCCCATCAGTGCAGCCTATCAATGCCCATCAGTGCAGCCTCATCAGCGCTCAACAATGAAGGAGAAAAATTACCTGTTTTCTGAATTTTATAATAAACTAAAAAACGTTTTTTGTTTTGTTTCTTCAGTCTTTTATTTGTTTTTGCTTTTTACCAAAAAATAAAAAACCCACTAGTGATTAAATACCACCAAAAGAAAGCTCTATTTGTGTGAGAAAAAATATAAAAATGCCATTTGGGTACAGTGTAGCATGACCACGCAATTGTCATTCAAAGTAAGAGTGCTGAAAGCTGAAAATTGGCCTGGGCAGGAAGGGGGTTTTAGTGCCCAGTAAGCAAGTGGTTAAGTCACACCAATCTGAACAGGTGCCACTGAAAACAATGGGCTGCCACTTGTCATGTGACTTTATGTGTCCAAAGTTGCATGACAAGTCACACACGTGTGAATGGAGCCTTTAAGGGGTTGTAAAGGCTCCTCTTTTTTTTTGTCATACTTACCCTCACTGTGCTGTGCAGTTGGATTGGCATAGATCCTCCTCTTCTGGGGTCCCTCCGCGGCGCTCCTGGCTTCTCCTCTTCTTCAGTGTCCCATCGAAAAAGCGATCTCCGGACACCCGTGTGGGTGCGTCTTCCGTGTCCTGCTTCTGTTGAAACAGACAGCAGGACTTGGCTCCGCCCCTGTGTCATTGGATTTGATTGACAGCAGCAGGCCAATGGCCGTGCTGCTATCAATCTATCCAATCAGGACATAAGACACCCGCTGGAGCTTGTTCGTGGGAATTACGGGGCTCAGGTAAGTAAAAGAGGGGCTGTGCTGCACTAAAGAAGGTTTTTCACCTTTTGCATAGAATACATTAAGGTGAAAAACGCTGAGAAATGTCAGAAATGCGGGAATCCTCTTTTAGGCTCCGTCTTATGACAGTAAAGGAGTTTCCTGAGAGTAAGAGCAATGAGTCTGTACTATGAGGTGGGATTTGGGGAAGGGAGGGTTGATGAATATTTACCATATATAATATGTGCTGTGTAAATTGATGGCGCTATATAAGTATCTCATCTGTAATAAACAAAAGGCAGTTAGCAGCAACGAGAACATGCAAGGTACTTGGATGGTAAGAATTGTATGCACGGACTAACCACCCACCACCAGATGGCGCTGTCATCTCTCTATCGTTTGATTAGCACATTTATGGTACTGTTCTCGTAGACGTGAGAGAGACACACAGAGGTGATTGGAGGGAAGATGGTGACTGTAGGACGATGATTGGACGAGGAGAGAAGCTGCAGACTGATGATTGGAAGAGAAGACATGCAGGATGGTGATTGGTAGAGAAGACATGCAGGATGGTGATTGGTAGAACACACACCCCTTACGGACGTTTGCCCGTGTCAGTGCGGTGTTCGTAGTGTGTGGTATCTGTCATATCCGCTGTAGCAGTCTATGCATTGTACTCTCTGTACACCTTGTACATTGTCTTGTCTGGATTGTGTAGTCATATAGTATAATGTAAGGGGTGCAGGGAAGACTATCAGTATTCCTACTTCCTCATTAATCATTGACCTCACATTCCATCTGCACATTGCATGGCATGTAATGATTGCTGATTTTTATTGCATGTAATCACCAAGAATTGTGCACATTGCAGATTCCATCCTTTTACAGGCTGTGTCTTTGTATCTGGAGATAATGTTCGCACATCTCCCCTGTCCTGGCACCCTGAGAGTGTTCTGCAGAATGTCCTCCTCCTGTGTCAGCGCGTTGCCCGCGTCCCTGTTGCGCTCAGCTGCCTACGTCGGGGGTTCCTGGATACGTTCCTCGGATTCTGCCACTTTCCCGGTGCTGGATCCCGCCACTGGCACAGAACTGGTGCAGGTTACTGACTGCGGGCCTGCAGAGTGCAAAGAGGCATTAAGAACTGCTTCAGGGGCATTTCAGAGCTGGAAGGAGGTGCCCGCCAAGGTGAGCATCAAACTGCCTGTGTGATGGCGATATACCGCACTGCCAGGGTTATGTCTTCCACTCCAGATACCAATCTTCCAAATCTAAGGTTACTGAGAGCAAAGAAATCATAACTGATGAAGGTTTCACATTTATATACTGTTCTATTACTATTATTATATATAATAATAGTAATCTTATTATTAGTAGCTGTGGGAAATTATCTTTTATTTGCATAGTTAGTTTAGTTGAAAAAGACTCGAATCAATCTGGCAAAAGGACAGCGAGTATTTTGGGACTTTAAATATACCCCAGTCCAGTGTGCACACTTACCACGCAAAAAGAAAAATGTTCCTACATCATACAGTTTGTATAAAAATCATTTTCAAAAGATTTAATGCGCTTATCTTTGTAATGTATAAGGATGAGCTCCGGCGTGTTCGCACAGCCCACGTGCAGAGCCCGCCAGGAAGTCAGCACTGCGCTGCGCTAATCATAGGCAGTGAGACATTTCCTGATCTCTGCAGCTGCGCATCGGGAAATGTCTCACTGCTGAGATTGTGATCAGCGCAGTGCCCACTTCCTGGCGGGCTCTGCACGTGGGCTGTGCGAACACCCCAGAGATCATCCTTAGTAATGTATTTCACAGACAACAATATGTTTTTTATATTGTATGAAATAAAAAAAATATTTTTATACAAACTATGATATAAAAAAAAAAAATTGCATGGTAAGTGTGCACAGTGGGGTATATTTAAAGTCCCAAAATACTCTCTGTCCTTTTGCTACTTTATCAGGATGATACCCTAGTGCTCACACATTTTAGGTTTACTGCACTCTTTCCCACACACATAAATTTGAAGCATACGCAAGTCAATCTAGTTTAATCAATATTTTTAGTTAATAATTTCTACTTATGTTTGCATACATGCAGAACAGTCACTCTGGTACAGAGATTTCAACACTTTTCAGTACAAGGGCCACATCTTATATTTTACAAATATTCATGGGCCAAAACCGTTTTTTGTTTTTATGTGCATGCATAAAATTTAAGTGAATGAGAAAGTCCTCCTTTCCATCCAGCAGAGTCCCCCCTTAACATTCAGGCAGCAGGGGGGAAGCCAGGGGGTGGAGCAGGTTTGGATGAACAAAATCTGGTGGCTGGGGTTGGAGCAATTGTCATTGTTTGCTAGGAAGGTCCTAGCAACCAACCACCGCATAGGGGTGGGGGAAATCTGTGCTGAGGACTCAGGGGGGGGGGAGTCACAGCTGGATGGCAGGCAACAGATGCCCCCTTACTGAGGTGTTCAGAATGCCACGCTCAGACAGCTGAAAAACATTGGTGTCTTGCAGCTGGCTCTGTCTAGTGGTGTTGGACCCAGAACAATGTAGGCATCATTAGTTGAGATGTTAATCAGCCACAGCTTAACCACTTTAGCCCCAGACCATTTCGCTGGCCAAAGACCAGGCCACTTTTTGCGATTTGGCACTACGTCGCTTTAACTGACAATTGCGCGGTCGTGCGATGTGGCTCCCAAACAAAATTGACGTCCTTTTTTTCCCACAAATAGAGCTTTCTTTTGGTGGTATTTGACACCTCTGCGTTTTTAATCTTTTGCCCTATAAACAAAAGTAGAGCGACAATTTTGAAAAAAATGCAATATTTTTTACTTTTTGCTATAATAAATATCCCCCAAAAATATATAAAAAAACCCATTTTTTTTCCTCCGTTTAGGCCGATACGTATTCTTTTGCATATTTTTTGTAAAAAAAATCGCAATAAGCGTTTATTGATTGGTTTGCGCAAAAGTTATGGTGTCTACAAAATAGGGGATCGTTTTATGACATTTTTATTAATATTTTTTTTTTTTTACTAGTAATGGCGGCGATCAGCGATTTTTATCATGACTGCGACATTATGGCGGACACATCAGACACTTTTGACACCATTTTGGGACCATTGTCATTTTTACAGCGATCAGTGCTATAAAAATGCACTGATTACTGTAAAAATTACACTGGCAGTGAAGGGGTTAACCTGTAGGGGCGCTGAAGGGGTTAAGTGTGACCTAGGGAGTGCTTCTAACTGTTAGGGGGTGTGGCTTGCCATGACACGTCACTGATCGCTGTTCCCGATGACAGGGAACAGACAATCGGTGACATGTCACTAGGCAGAACGGGGAGATGTTGTGTTTGCACTAACATCTCCCTGTTCTTCAGCTCCGTGACACGATCGCGGGACCACACTGCAGCAATTTAAAGGAGACGTATATATACGCCCATTTGCCTGTCCATGCCATTCTGCCAACGTAAATGTTCGTGCGGCGGTCGGCAAGCGGTTAAAGAACCCTTAGCAACCTCTGGAGGAACTCTCGGGTACTAGGGAACCCTGACTGAGAATGGCTGCTTTAAAAAGATTGTGAATGATGGCCTTATAAAAAAAACCCGTTCAGTTCAAAATAGAAATGAAAGGCAAAACATTTTTGTATAAATATAAAAAAAGTGAAAAAATGTATTTTTATAAGTGATCACATTCCCTCTGTTCTCAGCTGCATAAGAGCTGGGGGGAGGAGAAGCAGCAGCACGCTGAGCTTCCCAGTGAATGGCCGTGCAGTGGGGGCGTGTCAAGACAAGTCTGATCATTGGAGAGCACACTGAGTTCTCAGCATAGCTAGAGAACTGACCACGGTGTGTTCTCCTGCTTGGTGTGGTCAGTTTTTAATAGGAAAGCAGAAGGACTGGCAGGAACACTGGGAATTTCACATAAAGGAAGCAATACAACAAGAAGAGGAGACTGTCATACAAGTACAGTACATGGTACAGCAGGCACATATCAGGAATATGAAGTTTTGGGGTAACAAACGCTTTAAGTAGACTTCATAGATCTGAAAATCTTTTTTTTTTTTTTTTCTATTGCCTTAGGAACGAAGCAATTTGTTGCGCAGATGGTACGACCTGATGATCCAAAACAAAGAAGGTCTAGCCAAGATTATTACAGCGGAAAATGTAAGATCCTTGATAAACTTTGGCCAAGGTTCTGAAACCTACTTGACCCATCCCTCTTTTTCTCTATATCCACATTCAAAAACCTATGAATAGTATACACTTTGTAATGTTTGAGTGATATTATTCGAAGCCTGTACTGAGAGAAATATGTAGCGAGTCATTTCTGACCTGCTTTTGAAATTACTAGTTGCCTGGTTTCAATACTTCCTTCCACCACCATGTATTTTAGGGCTTTCTTAATTTTTTTTTTTGCCTTGGCCATATCATTAATAAAGCCTAGACAAATATTCATAACCAGAATGCTTGTCTACCATGTTTAAAACAAACAAAAAAATGTTGTGCTGTATTGTAAACTTAGTTTGTTACACTGACCTCATTTGCAGCATGTGATCTGTGAAGCCTGTTCTTTTTTTTATAGGGCAAACCTTTAAAGGAAGCACTTGGTGAAATTGTATATGCTGCAGGCTTTCTGGAGTGGTTCTCTGAAGAGGCTCGCCGTATATATGGAGATGTGATCTCTGTGCCACTGAAAGACCGAAGAGCTTTGGTCCTCAAACAACCTGTTGGAGTTGCAACCATCATTACCCCAGTAGGTCTTAAACCAGCCAGAGTGAGAAATAAAAAAACGTATCAATCTTTTCAGTTGTTATTGTTTATAGCAGTTATAACATAGCAATCTTTCTCCATTCCTTAACCTGAAAATGGCAATTTTTTTTTGTTGTTGCTTTTTTTTGTATATTTTTGATCCAGTCCAGCCCCTCCCTCAATTCTCTTCTTGCCTACTTGAGATTCACATCAGTCCCAACCCAGCAGACCCCTGAGATATCTACGTCAGATATCCCAGGGGGAATTGCTTTCACACTCTGTGGCTGGAGGAGGGCAGAACTGGTGGCACCTTATCAGGGAGCTGTCTGAACCAGGAAGAGACAGATGGCTCCTGATGAAATCATGAAAGATGATGGTGACGTCGGACCCTGTGTGCGGGATAACACTGGATTCGCTGGGTGGGTAAGTAAGTGAATTCAGGATATCAAGCAAACCCAGTAAAAGTGGATTAAAAACCAAAATGAGCCCTGGGATTGGGGGGTGTAGTTCCTCTTTAAATGCCTCCCCTGATGTATCCAAGCTCCACTCTTCTCTTATTTGTGCATAAATATGCTGATTTCATCAAGGTCCACCTGTTGGCTGTTAGGAATGGGTGGTTATAAAGTATGGTTTTATTAGCAACTTGGAATACAAGCTTCTGCATTGATATGACTGCAGAGTTGGCATATGCATGCTTGTGATGTTTTGCCAGCAAGCTGTGGCTACTTCGGATATAGAGGAGAAGAACATAAATACTACTACTTAACTTATGGCAGTAGATATCATTATTTGCTTTTGTATAAACCATTTATATATTTGTAATTGATCCTTATTTTTCTCTGCCATCAGTGGAATTTTCCCAGTGCAATGATCACAAGAAAGGTTGGGGCTGCTCTGGCTGCTGGATGTACAGTTATAGTGAAGCCTGCAGAAGACACCCCGCTGTCCGCATTAGCACTTGCAGAGGTATAGTTTATGTGAAATCCTTAAGCCCCATACACACTATTATGCCGCGTACACACGTTCAGGAATTCCGACAAGAAAACCGTGGATTTTTTTCCAACGGAATGTTGGCTCAAACTTGTGTTGCATACAAACGGTCACGCAAATGTTGATGGAAATTCCGACCGTCAAGAATGCGGTGACGTACGACGAGCCGAGATCAATTAAGTTCAATAGGCAGTTCGGCTCTTCTGCTTGATTCTGAGCATGCGTGTTTTTTTTGTGCGTTGGAATTGCATACAGACGATCGGAATTTCCGACAAGAACTTTTCTCGTCGGAAAAATTGAGAACCAGCTCTCAAATTTTTGTTGTCGGAAATTCCGACAAAAAATGTCCGCTGGAGCCTACACAGTCGGAATTTCCAACCAAAAGCTCACAACAAACTTTTCTTGTCGGAATTTCCGATCGTGTGTACGCGGCATTAGATTTTCTGCAGATTTTTGTCTTCAGATTTACCAAAACTATATAATATGAGGTCAAACATTAAGAGTTTCAATTTGTATGCAATCAGACAGGCTCTTGCACTACATGGTTTAGGTAAATCTGAGGACAAAAATCTGCAGAAAATCTAATAGTGTGTATTGGGTCTTAAATGTCATCCTGTGATCCTTGTGTGTGTGTGGCTGAGCTTACTTCTCTTTTGCTTTGTGTATATTGCAGCTCGCTCATCAGGCCGGCATTCCAGGTGGAGTGTACAATGTTGTGCCATGTTCCAGGCAGAAGGCCCCAAAAGTTGGAGAAATTCTTTGCACAGATCCTGCAGTAGCCAAAATTTCTTTTACTGGGTCCACTGCTACAGGAAAGGTAATATGCATTTAATACACTGTTTAAATATGCATTACTGTTAAGTATTACCTCTTTTATTTCTACAAGCAGTTCCCTTTAGATTTAGCAAGACATGGGATTTTCACCTTGACTCATAGGAGTTATTTACGAAAACTGGAGTGATCACAATCTGGTGCAGCTTTGCATAGAAACCAATCAGCTTCCAGGTTTTGTTGTCAAAGCTTAATTAAACAAGCTGAAGTTAGACTGCATTCACACCTGAGCGTAGCGCTTCGAGCGTTTTTACCGGCGTTTTGTCGCGCGAATTTGCGCCCGTGGAAACGCTCGTTGTCGCGCTAGACGCTTGAATCGAGCGTTTCCATTACATTCTATGACTCCTAAAACGCCCAAATCTGCCCGATTCCCGCGACAAAAAAGGGTTCGGAACTTGTTTGAACTTCAGGCTTCAGGCGTTTTGGAGTGGAGATGTGAACCATCTCCATAGAGAATAATGGATTTCTCAAATCGCCTTTCAGGACAACCTTGGAGAGAGCGTAGCGCCGCCTCTTTAACAGGAAACGCTTTCAGCCTTTAAATCCCTCCTCTTCCACCATGGCCTCAGTTATTGTGTTTCCTCCGCCATGGTGGAAGCAACAGGTGGGAACCAGGGAGCTACGCTCTTTCCAAGGGGGAAGCAGTAAGGCTTACCTTTCTTTTTTTCTGCCTGGTGTGCAGCTTTTATTTGGTACTCGTACCAGTGACCATCCCAGCACCCCCTCCACTGCAAGCGGGGGGTGTTCCGGAGTCCCCAGTCTCGCCTGCTCAGGGGAGTAAAGGACCCACAGGAGACGCAGCATCTTGTGCCCGGAATCCGCGTTTAGGCTCCGGGAGCCGAGCGGTTGCCACTGCAGGTCAGTGGCATGAACCGTATGACGGTTCCGAGTCCTGGTCGGCGGGTGACGTCAGATCCGGCGATGCGGTTTCCTGTGGGGGCGTGGCGCTAGTGGTTCCCAGCGCTTGGAACGCAGGGACTAGGGGGCGGGTCTATCGACCGGCGCTTCCGTTTCCGGCCCACATGGATGACGTGGGACCCGGGAAAATTTAAAACACACACTGTGTGTATAGCCCAGCTGCGCTCTCGACAAGATGGAAGAGAGACAGACAGCGATGGCGGAAGCAGGCGCCCTAAGCTCCGGTCAGGCTCAGGTAAGAGGGGTACAATGGTGCCTTTTAATTCTTATCCAAATGAGTATTTTTTGCTGTGTTGTTTTGTTTTTTTCCTCCCTTAAGGGAGCCTGCTGCTGTACGGTCGGTGGTTACTTCTCTCTGACCTGCTACAGCTTGGACATTGGCGGTTGTTTTCACTGGGACACTTCTTCTCTATCTTTGGTGGTGGCCTAAATGCACTAATTGGTTAGGTGTGGCTAGGACATTAGGTGAATTTCTATTATTTATCGTTTCAGGAGAAAGCTGTAGGGAAAACCAAACATGTAAACCCACCAAGCCAGAGGAAGTGTCCCTCCTGCAAGAATCCTTTAAGGGATTCATGGCAAAAAGCTATGTGCAAGTCTTGCATTAAGGACTTAGTGGAAGAGGAAACATCCCAGCAATACAAGGATTTATTTTCCTCAGTAAGAGAGCTTACAAGTTCTCTTAGTTCGGTTAAGTCTCTGCTAAGTCCAGCAGTCTTAACTGAACCCCAGCAACTACCGTCCAGCCCAAGAGCCTCCACCTCTAGACCAGCAGAGAGTGTGGACGAAGGGGCAAGTACTCTCCCCTCTCTCAAGGACTCAGATGAGGAGGAAGAGGAAGATGACGGCAAAACCTCCAGATATAAATTATCTTTGGAAGATGTGGATGATCTCTTAAAAGCAATCTACACTACCCTGGATATTCAGGAGGAAAAGGTACATCTTTCAGTTCATGATAAAATGTACCAGGGTCTGGATGATTCCAAGCAAAGAGTGTTTCCAGTCCATAGGGTCATATCGGACACAATCAAAAAGGAATGGAAGGACCCTGAAAAAGGTCCCTTCCTATCAAAGACCCTCAAAAAGTGTTTTCCTTTTGAAAACAAGGACTCAGAGGTCTGGAATAAAAAACCAAGAGTGGACGCTGCCTTCTCGCAAGTCTCTCGTCGTACGGATCTCGCTTTTGAGGACATGGGAGTGTTGAAGGATGCGATGGATAAAAGGGCAGACTCCCTGCTGAAAAAAGCATGGGACTCCACGTCAGCCAGCCTCAAACCAGCTATGGCTTCCACAGTGGTGGCAAGAAACCTGGAGTGTTGGATAGAGAAATTGATGAACCATGTAGAGGCAGGTACTCCAAGGAAAGACCTGTTGGAATCTTTCCCTCTAATTTTGAAAGCGGTAAAATACATGGCAGATGCATCCGCCGAATCAATCAAAATGGCTGCTAGGTCAGCAGCATTAGTGAATTCAGTCAGGCGTGCAGTCTGGCTAAAGACATGGTCGGGTGACACAGCCTCAAAAATCAAACTCTGTGGCCTACCCTTCTCGGGGGATTTGCTGTTTGGTCCAGAGCTAGAAACTGTGCTGGACAGAACAGCTGACAAGAAGAAGGCTTTCCCTTCTAAAAAGAAGCAACCGTTTAAAAAGAATTTTCGTTCTGTTCAGCAATCCTTCAAAAAGCATGACAACAAAAAGCCTTGGTTTTCCCAAAAAGGTAGAGGAAGGGGTGGAGTTCTCTTTAGATCTCCTACAGACCAAACTTCTAAAAACAAATGACAGCATTACTCCAGTGGGGGGAAGACTGTCAGCTTTTCTCCCTCAATGGAACCAAGTATCCAAAAATCCCTTTATGAAGAACCTCATTTCACAGGGATACAGTCTAGAATTCTCGGAATGCCCCCCAAGCAGGTTTTATGTCACAGCCCTACCACGGGATCAGGAAAAAGCTTCCGCTATGATGACCCTCTTACAGGATCTGATACAACAGGAAGTGATTGTTCAAGTCCCAAAACATCAGGAGGGCCGGGGGTTTTATTCCCATATATTCTTGGTAAAAAAACCTTCAGGCAAGTACCGACTGATTCTGAATCTGAAGATCTTGAACAAATCAGTAAGGTACAAGCACTTTCGTATGGACACAATCCACTCCATTACAAAGCTGTTGACTCCAGGTTGCTTCATGGCGTCCCTGGACTTGAGGGACGCCTATCTACATGTGCCGATAGCTCTGGCTTCCCAAAGATTTCTCCGCCTAGCCATCGATCTGGGGACGTCAATATAGCATCTCCAATTCACAGCCCTACCATTCGGGCTTTCATCCTCGCCCAGGATTTTCACAAGTCATGGCAGAAGCCCTAGAGCCTCTGAAACTGAGGGGGATCTCGGTCATCCCATATATGGACGCAGTGCCGGCCCAAGACATGGTGCTGCCTGAGACCAAGAACGAAATGCTGCCCCCCCCCCCCCCTCAAAAAAAAAAAAAAACACCAAAAGGCCCCCACATTCATTATTTTATATCATGATCATCATCAACCAGGCCATTTTTTACTATTTAGCACGGCACTAATTAAAGTGGTGATTGCGCGGTCATGTAACACTGTACCCAACCAAAATTTATATCATTTTTTTCCCACACAAATAGAGCTTTATATTGGTGGTATTTGATCACCTCAGTTTTTTTATTTTTTATTATTTAAACGAAAAAATACCGACATTTTTGAAAAACAAACAATATTTTTTACATTCTGCTATAAAACATAACCAATAAAAAAAATCAAATTTCTTTATAAAGTTTGTCCAAAATGTATTCTGCTACATTTGGTAAAAAAAAAAATGGCAATAAGTGCATATTGATTGGTTTGCATAAAAATGATAGCGTTTACAAACTATGGTACATATACCGGAATTTTTTTTTTTAGACCACTAATGGCAGTAAACAGCGACTGATTCTAAGATAATTGGACTGCGATAGTGCGACGGACAATCTGACACTGAGCGGGGACTAACTACCACTGACATCACCAGTGACACTAATACAGTGATCAGTGATTATACTATACACTGTCACTGTACTAATGACACTGGCTGGGAAGGGGTTAACATCTCAGGTAATCAAAGGGTTAAACGTGTGCCAATTTTTTTAAAATTTGTGTAATGTGTGCTGCTTTTTACTATAGATCTCTGTTTCTTCTTCCTGCAAAGCAGGGAGAAGAAACCGAGAAATGTTTTTCTTCTGTACAAAGCCCTGTAATGATTGCCAATGCAGGGCTCTGGGCTGTGATTGGACACAGCCAATCAGCAGATCCGGGACATGAATCATTGGCGGGGACCATCTCCTGCTGAGTACAATCACAGTGGGTGACAGTGGGTGGGGCATGCATGCACCCTAAACCCAGAAACAGGCAGCAATGTACCAGTATGTTGCTGTGCCTGTACGGACCACCCGTCCGCAGTGCATTGTGGGCAGGCGGTCTGGAAGTGGTTACAGAATAAGTGCATTTGTAAACAAGTGAATCCTAAGGCCCCTTTCACACTGGGGCGGTGGGTGCGGTGGCGGTATAGCGCCGCTATTTTTTGCGGCGCTATACCGTCGGAATTGTCGCGGAATTGCGGCGGTATTCGGCCGCTAGCGGTGCGGTATTAACCCCTGCTAGCAGCCTTTTTGAGTTGTTTGAGACATGCGGTGCGAAGCAAGCATAGCTTTTCACCATAGGTCTTAATGGTAAAGCTTGAAAAGCCTACAAGTTGATGACTTAACCATTAGGGCTAATGAATAATAGTTTGCACATGGACAGTACTATGAGCAGGAATCAAGCGCTGCCCAGCACAGGCCACAACTACTAGACTGGGTTGCCAGCTGACCTTCAGTATAGCAAGACGGGAAAGGCGGACAGCTAGGATTAATTGGTATAAAAGTATAGTTAATTTCTATTTATCACTTCAATATACCATCGTGCAGAACATAATGAAAAAATGGATTACGTAGATACTCCTTCAGTATTCATTCATAATGCTGAGGAGGAGCCAACTTTATAAAAATGGCTGTGGGTCTAACATATCTCTAGTAAAAAAGTTAGGGCACTTTCACACTGGGGCAGGGGGCGTCGGCGGTAAAGCACCACTATTTTTAGCGGCGCTTTACCTTCGATTTAGTGGCACATTTTGGCCACTAGCGGGGCGCTTTTTAACCCCGCTAGCGGCCGATGAAGGGGTTAATAGTGCCCACAAAGCGCTTTGCAGGAGCTTCGGCGGCACTGCTCATTGATTTTCCTACCGCTCCTAAAGTGCCCCAAGGATGCTGCTTGCAAGACTTTTTTTTTTAATGTCCTGCCAGCGCAGCGCCCCAGTGTGACAGGAGAGGCGCTTTGCAGGCGCTATTTTTAGCACTAAAATGCCCGTAACGCGCCTCAGTGTAAAAGTAGCTTTACGTTTTCATCTGGACTGGGGGCTGTTTTCATGCAGTTTTGTTAGACCCCTTTCACACTGGAGGCATTTTTCAGGCGCTTTTGGGCTAAAAATAGCGCCTGTAAAGCGCCTCCCCTGCAATCCCAGTGTGAAAGCCTGAGTGCTTTCACACTGGGGCAATGCGCTGGCAGGACATTAAAAAAAAAAAAGTCCTGCAAGCAGCATCTATAGGGCGGTGGAGGAGCGGTGTATACACCACTCCTGCCCATTGAAAAGAATGGGCAGCGCTGCTGAAGCGCCTGCAAAGTGCTTCGGCAGTGGCACTACACGGGCGCATTTAACCCTTTCTTCAGCCACTAGTGGGGGTTAAAAGCTCCCCGCTAGCGGCCGAATAGCACCGCTAAAACGACAGTGAAGCGCCGCTACAACTAGCAGTTTTTTACCGTCAACGCCTGCCCGCCCCAGTGTGGAAGCAGTCTAAATGTTTTTTAAAATTGTGTTCCGTTTGCTAATGCTGTACATACAGGGCAGGCATCCTGAGGAAAACGTGCTTTATCTCCATATGTCACCCCTTACTGACAATCTGATCTATCTTGCACAGAGTAATTAACCTCTTTTATGCCTGTAACCAATAAAATTCACCACTATTGTGCATCTTGATTAGAAGCCATCAAAAAAATACAAATCATTTTATAGTTTGTATTTTAAAAGCGTGTTTCTTTTGTAAATCTGCATGATCATTTTTTTTTTTAAAAGAAGAAAGTTTTGCTTTCAATTACAAACAGTACAGAAGATAAGGCCTCATCAAAGTGTTTCCAGGGAAAACATGGGTCCAATACAAAGAAAGATCAGTCACATTCAATCCAGCTTGAGTCCCTTATAAAAAAAATCTTAGAGAGAAACCACTTGAAGTTGTACTCTACTACTACCAACCAACCTAACTCACCTTTTTTTTCAGATAGGCTGCCCAGGCTCAGCTCACACTGTCACTGGGCACAGCCGCACAGGCAGCTCTCCTCAGATCCACGCTTCCGTCACGCAGGAGATGGAAGAGGTGGGCGGAGCAATTGATTGGTGCGGAGGCTGAGCGCTGTGAATGCTGGGGCGGCCGTGGCCTCTGACGTCACTGGTTGCTAGGCGATTTTTTTCAACCAGTGCAGGAGACAGCGCACAGCCGACCAGCATCCGCTCCGCTCTGCTCTGCTCCTAAGGCTGAGAGTCTCCTGAAAAGTTCTTGCCGGCTGGGCTGCCGCCCCTCCTAAATGCCGCCTGGAACCATGGTCCCATTGGGTCCCATGGTAGGGCCGGCCCTGTCTGGACGACCTACTGTTTTTTGCAGATTCCAGAGATCAGCTTGTGACAAACCTGCAAGTGTCACGGACTCATCTCAAGAATTTAGGTTGGCTCCTAAATCTAGACAAATCAAACTTAGATCCAACTCAGGAGATGAGGTTTCTGGGCTACACCATAAACTCAGTTCTTCAAAAGGTCTTTCTCCCCCAAGAAAAGATAGAGAAGATTTACTCTGCAGTGGGTCAGATTCAGACAAATCTCCCAACATCTGTCCGATCGGCTATGGCAGTATTAGGCCTCCTCACGGCCTCAATCCCAGCCGTACAATGGGCAAGGCTACACTCCAGACCCCTCCAGAGGAACATTTTACAAGTTTGGTCACACCAGGAGTCACTGGAAAAGTGCTTCAAACTAAAATCAAACGTAAAAAGAGCACTCTGGTGGTGGAGAAACCCAAACAACCTGACAAAGGGTCTCTCGTGGGTGTTTCCATTGGACAAACGTCTGACAACAGACGCAAGTGCTTGGGGTTGGGGAGCTCACCTGGAAGGGCAAACCGCTCAAGGAACTTGGTCCAAATGGGAAGCAAAGAAGTCATCAAATTGGCGGGAGTTAAAAGCCATATTTCTGGGCCTCCTTACCTTTCAACAGACCGTCAAAGGACGTCATGTTCAAATTCTGTCAGACAACACAACAGCGATAGCCTATGTTCAAAAGCAAGGGGGAACCAGGAGCCCAGGTCTCATGGAGGTAGCCAAACAGTTGTTGTCCTGGGCAGAGCTAAACGTGACCTCCTTATCAGCGGTTCACTTAAAGGGATCCCAGAATCTGTTGGCAGATCTGCTAAGCAGAAGGAGTGTGGTGGAAGCAGAATGGAGTCTGAGCCAGGAGATTTTCTCCATGATCTCCAAAGAGTGGGGGAAACCTCAGGTAGATCTTTTTGCCAACCAGCAAAACACAAAAGTCTGAGAATTCTTTTCTCTCCACAGAGGGGATCAGGCAGTTGGAATAGATGCTCTAGCACACCCATGGCATTACCAGCTGTGTTACGCCTTTGCCCCAATCCCATTGCTATTATTAAGAATATTCAGGGAAGAGAACACCTGTCTTATCCTGATTGCTCCATATTGGCCAAAAAGACCTTGGTTTGCGACACTTCTAAACCTAGTCGCAAATCCTCCTTGGAGGCTACCACTCAGGAAGGACTTACTATCACAGGGCTCTGTGAACCATCCGGAAGCAGACAGACTAAATCTGACTGCTTGGCTTCTGAAGAAGACCTCCTAAAAGCCAAAGGACTTTCAGATAAGGTAGTAAGGACCCTACTGTCCAGTAGAAAGGAGGTAACTAGGGCCATCTACCTTAAAGTATGGAAAAAATTCAATTCTTGGTGTTCTTCCAAAAACTTTATAGTCAAGAGTGTCGTTTCAGTTTTAGAGTTTCTCCATGAAGGAATGGAGAAAGGATTGGCAGCCAGCACCTTGAAAACCCAAGTTGCGGCTCTTTCAGTTTACTTTGAAAAAACTTTGTCCAAAGAAACTTTAATTTCCAGATTTTTTAGGGCCTTGGCTCGGAACAGACCCATAGTCCTTAAAGTTTTTCCCAGTTGGGATCTATCTGTTGTTTTACAGGGTCTCACGGGAGCTCCGTTTGAACCCCTTCAAGAGACTTCCTTAAGAAGTTTAGTTTTCAAAACAATTTTTTTAGTTGCCATTACATCGGCAAGGAGAGTCAGTGAACTCCAGGCTCTGGCGGTTACAGAACCTTTTTTGAGGGTCTTTCCAGACCGAGTGATCCTTCAGACGGATCCAGCCTTCCTACCAAAAGTATCTTCAACCTTCCATAGGTCACAAGAGATAACCCTGCCTACCTTTTCCTCAGTTCCTAACAATGCAGGAGAGGAAGCTTTCCATACGCTGGATGTGAGAAGATGTCTGCTCCAGTTTCTAGCAGTTACCAAAGAGTTTAGAAAAACAAATGCCCTCTTTGTAGTATTTTCAGGTCCCCGCAAAGGGGAGAAAGCTTCCAAAAGTACATTAGGCAGATGGCTTAGACAAGCAATTACAGAAGCTTACCAAGCTAAAGGAGAAATACCTCCCTCAGGTATTGCTGCTCATTCAACAAGGTCAACAGCAGTTTCCTGGGCCGAGAGGGCCGGTGCTACGCCTGATCAGATTTGCAAGGCTGCCACTTGGTCCAACTACTCAACTTTTCTCCGGCACTATAGGTTGGACTTGCTGTCTGCCGCAGATCAAGCCTTCGGCAGGAAGGTACTGCAGGCAGTAGTCCCACCCTAGGGTAAGTTACTCGGTTATCCTCTCCAAGGTTGTCCTGAAAGGCGATTTGAGAAAAACTTAGTTAGACTTACCGGTGACGGTATTTCTAAGAGCCTTTCAGGACAACCGCTATTTCCCTCCCTAATATATCTTAGAAGTATTGATTAAGTGTCTATCATGGTCGTTGTGGTTGTTCTGTGCTTTTGTCTTCCAGTTTGTCGGAAACCACAATAACTGAGGCCATGGTGGAAGAGGAGGGATTTAAAGGCTGAAAGTGTTTCCTGTTAAAGAGGCGGAGCTACGCTCTCTCCAAGGTTGTCCTGAAAGGCTCTTAGAAATACCGTCACCGGTAAGTCTAACTAAGTTTTTTTTTTTTTTTTCCCCTCTAGCGTTTTGTAGCTTCAGGCTACAAACCGCTCAGGTGTGAATGCAGCCTTAGAAGCTGATTGGCTTTTTGGCTGCCTTCCTTTGCTAAAGACAGATGGGAACATGTGCTAAGAGTGTCTATAATAACCAAACAACATTCAAGGTTGTGGTGAAAATGGAATTCTCCTGCAATGGTGAAATATTTAAACTATTTTATTTTTCTGTCTTGTGAAGATAACAACATGTTTTCTGAATTAAGAAAAGTTTGAGTTTTTTTTTTACCTTTTTAGAGAGTATGCATGAAGAGAAATGTGGAGGCATCCTCCTCCTATTCAATCCCTGAAAATGCTTGTTAATTGTCCATCTCTGGCTTCAGTATTCTCACTGACGGAACAAGTGTGCAATTTAGAAAGTAGGGGTTCAGTCAGAACTTCTGGTCTTCTTGCCTAAGTCCTTAGACTTGTAAACTATAGCAGCAACTGGAACAGCATGAAGGTAACAAGCATATTTTGGAAGGGGAGGTCAACAATGGCACCCTAAATCCCTCTCTAGGTATAGGTGTTATTTAGTAGTCAGATGTTTAAAGTTGGGAATTGTGGGTAGCTATGGGCATAACAGACAGTTATTTTTTCAGTTTTAGATATGAGAATTATTTTGTGACTGATCATGTTTCCTGTTTTTCCCTGTACAGGTTTTGCTTCGCTATGCAGCTGATTCTGTAAAGCGGGTGTCTATGGAACTTGGAGGACATGCTCCGTTCATTGTGTTTGATAGTGCAGACGTTGACAAAGCAGCAGCTGGTGCTTTTGCTTCCAAATTTCGGAATTCTGGACAGGTAAGAGACATTGCTCATTTCAAAGGAAACCTGAAGGAGGACGATAAGATAGGTGACTTTGGACTTGGTCCTCCTAGTGAGTGATGCAGGATTAGAGTATTTTGAAAGTAGCACATTAAAAAGTGAATACCGTGTTTCCCCCAAGAATAAGACCGGGTCTTATATTCATTTTGGCTACAAAAAATGCAATAGGGCTTATTTTCAGGGGATGTCTTATTTGTCCCCTGTCTTCTCTCCCCCTCTCCTTCCCTGTCAGTTCAGGAGTCAGCATCTCTGTAATCCCCCAAAATAAACCCTATTTAAAGTCCATGTAAAATCATTTAATCCACTCTATAAATGGATTATATAATGTCCAGTGTGTGTCTTTATGTAACATTATTGTAGAAAATACCTTATTTACAGCGCCACTGGGTGCTCACATGACCCACCGGAGCTCTTCTTTCCCGCTCTGAGCACTGCTGAGGGAGTTGCCGAGATCCCTGCTGACATCAGCCGTGCTCAGGGCACTGCAGAGGGAGGGGCCGCTGAAGTCAGCCGAGAGGAGAGCTCCGGCGGGTCACATAAGTGCCCAGCGACGCTGTAAATAAGGTATTTTCTACAATAATGTTACATAAAGACAGACACTGGACATTATATAATCCTTTTACAAAGTGGATTACAAGATTTTACAAGGACTTTAAGCTAGGGCCTATTTTCGGGGTAGGTCTTATTTTTGGGTAAACACGGTGTCATAAACCGGTGCGACCAGAAATGTGTGGACTGAAATAGGGAAGACCAAAACGCATGTAAAGTAATAATAGTAAGATATTTATTTAAAGTATACGTTATAAACAATAAAACAAACCAGCAAACAACCACGGTGACACACAATAATAACTCTCTAAACCAAACATGATTACAGGAGTATGATATAAATGTAATCGAGCCAGAGTCATACACGATAGAACAGGGAGAGGACAACAGGAGGTAGGGATAAGTCTGCAAGACAGGGGTCCAGGGTTGGATGCAGGGTTCAGGAACACAGGACACAAGGTACAGATTCAGGAACACAGGTCAGGGCTCAAGGAAAATACCAAGGCAAATGTGTGCGCATCTGCCTGGTATAATATACACGCCTCCTGCAATCAGTCTCAGCTGACGCCTGATTGCAGGAGATGATGTCGGCCGCAGACTGCCGGAGACACCCGCTGGTGGATACCAGTACTGCGGCCCAAAGATCTGACAGCGCCACCAGCAGGTGAAACCTTTCCTGACACACGGTATGTCACTTTGCCAATTCAGCTCAAGGTGACAGGTTCTTTTGAGAGCCCCTCATCCAGTGATACTCGCCTTTTGCCATGCTTCCCGGCTGCCCTGTTCTTCTGTCCTTTGGAAATGCCAGTAGAGCCTGTTATATTATGTGTGTGTGTATATATATTTATTATTATTGTTATTATTATTATTATTATTATATATATATATTATTATTTTTTTTCTCCTAAGATGAAGTGCTCAGGCTTGAGCCACTAGCTGCCAGGCAAAAACACTGTCATGTATGGGATAGATGTCAATATTCCACAACTTTACTTTCAGTTTTTGTCTCGTTCACAGGGGCCTTGGCTTGTTTAAAGTGACAGTCAGCCCTCTAATCTCTGTTTAACATTCTCATACTGGACCGAAAAGGTTTCTTTTCTCTTTTAAAGCAGTACCCACCTAAAGTGGAGCTTCACCCCAAAGAGGAGGTTTTGTTTTAGGCCCCCCCCCCCCCGTTTTTCCCCAAAGTGAACTTTTTGGGTAGTGGGTACCTGGTTTTGACAGTTACCCACTTCCACTTCCGCTTGGATCACCTAGGTGGAAATTCTCCTCTCCCTAATTAGCCGCTGGGATGGCTTTTACAAAAAAGCCAATCGCCTCCTGAAAATAAACAATGCCAGGAGGATGTCTGTAGCCGCAGGTATTATCACGGTATACCACTTGAAAGCGGTAACGTATATGTACATTGGGCGGTCTTCAAGTGGTTAAACCCAAAGGCAAACATTTATTATATTGCAGCTTACCAATTCTTAGATGTGATGGCTGCCTTCATTTTTTTCTTTTTTAGGCTTTCTTTTTTCTATTTTCATGATCTGGCCAGTAAGTCTGATTTGAAAAAGAACAAGCTGCCTTCCAGATGTATCAGTTCACAGGGATGAGACAAACTATTTAACACTGGCAGGGGTGGTTAAAGTAATCAGCTTTTATTTATGTAAACCCTTTATCCCAAAAGCAAAAAAAAAAAAAAACTGTTTGCTGTAACTAATTATAAAGCGTGAGCTAGAGAACTAGAGTCTGACTTCAATTTGTTATTGTATTTAAATCTGCTAGTACATTTAACACTACCCTCCCATCCCCCAGAGATTGATAATGCCACTGTCTGCTGTGCCCCCTGTGCTCATTCTCCTAGAGTGGGGGCACTTTAATACAGGAGGTGTGTTACTGGTTCCATCACCAGGTAAAATAGAGGGGGGGGGGGGAGCCTAAAAAAAAGAAAACGAACGCAGTCACCACATCTAATGATTGGTAAGCTGAAGTATATTACATATTTAGTTTTGGGTTTAATACCACTTTAAAGGGACACTAAGGCCCGGTTCACATAGGGGCGACACGTCAGGCGACTCGGTCGCCTGACGAGTCGCGTCCCGCTCTGTTGAATGGAACCGTTCTAATAGGAGCGACTCAGGTCGCTCCGACTTAGAAAAAGGTTCCTGTACTACTTTTGGGGGCGACTCGGGACGACTTGCATTGACTTCTATACAGAAGTCATTATGCAAATCGCCTGAACCGGGCCTCTCAAGTCGTCTTGAGATCGAGTCGCCCCCAAAGTCGTGCCGCCCCTGTGTGAACCGGGCCTTAGGTTCCCGTTTAAAAATAAATAACAAACATGTTATACTTCCCTCCACTGTGCAGCTTGTTTTGCACACAGTGGCCCCGATCCTGGTCTTCTGGGGTCCCTCGGCGGCTGTCTCGGCTCTTCCCCGCAAGAACTAACCCCTTTCCCATGGGGGTTAGTTCTTGCGGGCGCGCTCTTGTGATACAGCCGGCGGCTATAGCCACAGACTGCATCACTCGGCCCCGCCCCCCGGCGCGCCGCGTCATTGGATGTGGTTGACAGCAGCGCGAGCCAATGGCTGCGCTGCTATCAATCCATCCAATCTAGCCAATCAACGGCCAGACTGAGCGGAGAAGAGGACGTCGGGGGCGAGTGCAGCAGGGGAACGGGCTCAGGTAAGTAAAACGGGGGGGGAGGGGCTGGGGGGCCGTCATTGCCAGTTTTTTTTTTTTTCACCTTAATGCATAGGATGCATTAAGGTGGAAAAAGAAAAAACCTTTACAACCCCTTTAAGGCTTTATCAAAGCTGCTTTGTAAAACATTACTATGCACACTGCTCTTATACAAACGGAAGCTTCCACGAACAAGGACTAACGCAGGGAGAGGGGTGTTTTATTTTTTTTTATTTTTTTTTTATTTTTTACAACCAGCGGGTTGAACAAAAAAAAACTCCACAGGTTCCTACAGCTCCTGTTGAACAGAGAGGGATACACACACATGGAATATGAATATCAATACTTGTATATCGTGCTTTAGTTGCACAAAACGAGAATAGATTTCCCTTTAATAATTGTATTTCTTATCTCCTACAGACTTGTGTCTGTTCAAACAGATTCCTTGTTCAAAAGGGAATCCATGATGCCTTTGTTAAGAAGCTGGCAGCGTTGGTTACAAATGATTTACATTTGGGCAATGGATTTGAAGAAGGTGTCACTCAGGGTCCACTTATTAATGAAAAAGCAGTGGAGAAGGTAATTATTAGAAGAAACCTGGGCTTTTTCAAATGTTCTTCCTGCAATATAGTTATTTTAATATGATAAGAAGAACAAACTAATTGTGAGAACTTGTCTGTACACACCAGTTGAATTGTTCCACCAGTGATGTGTCACAGAAACCCTGTACAGACATTGACTTTTTCCAAGTCCGAGCAAACAAAAGATTTCCCAGCACACGTACCAGCCAGCCTGCAGAACAACAAAATTGGCACTAACAGTTTGCGTTAAAAAACAGAGTTTTGTTTGCACACATTTGCAAAATGGTTACATGCGTAAGACACAGTGCCCACGTCAAGCTACCCCTGGATATACTGCCGTCCTAACTCTAAAATTTCCAGAGCCTCCATAGTAGGAGCACATATATTAATGTATAGGTTAAAGACAGGTGTGCCTGGACCAACCTTTAACTAACCTTTGCAGCAAGGTGCACATGGCAACGCACATTGCAAAACACTACTATGGAGGCTCTGGAAATTTTTGAGTTAGGACCGCAGTATATACAGAGGTCCCTTGATGTGGGCACTGTGGCTTACGCATGTAGTTGCAAATGTGTGCAAATAAAACCCCCTGTTTTTAATGCAAACTGTTAGACAGGGCCAATTTGGTTGTTTTCAAGGCTGGCTAGTAAGTGTGCTGGGAAATCTTTTGTTTGTGATGTGCGTTGCCTTTCCATTGCTGCAAAGGCCGGTTATAGGTTGGGGTGGTTGCATTTTTTTTTGTATTAAAATGCACTTCCAGGGCACTGTGGGGGGGGGGGGGGGGGTCATGTCTGATTTTTGACTTAAAACAAAATCAATTTGCTGGTAATGTAATGGAAATATTGAGTTTTTGGTGCCTGCTATACCCCAGTTGTGTTTAATGCACAAATTTTTTCAACTGATGGGTTCCCTATTAAAAAAAAGACAGAAAAAAAACACGAAAAACCAAGACACATGTAAACCTTGCGTGAGACCACGTGGGTGATAGGTCATGCCCACCTTTACCAGGTCTTGCCTTTTTGATTATGTCCAAGTACCACAGTTGTCTCTTTAAGGGTCAGTTCACACCATAGAAAGGCAGTCCAGATGCATTTCAGATGCTTTTCTGAATGCTTGTTTTTTACGCGTTTATGATGCATTCCCGTGCGCTTTTTATGCGTTTTTTAGTGTGTGTTTTTTCATGCAGTCCAGTACATTTTTTTTTTTCCCCACTCCTTTTTTTCTTAACCTTGAGGGCCAGTTCACAACACATACAGTCCAGTGTGTGTATTTATTTCTGCATCAAAAAAAGCATGTAAAGTAGGTTATATTGTTTCCAATGGCATAGTTTACACCAGTGCGGTCAGTTCTGGGGAAAAAAAAGTAGAACATGCTGCATTTTTCTTGCACTGGACTGTACTGGAAAGCACTAAAATGCATCAAACGCACTGGACGCATCAAAAACGCACTAAACCCCAGTATAGTGAATAAAAACAAAAGAAAAGCACCCCGGAAACGCACCGAAAATGTGTATGCAGAAAAGCATGCGTAACGGATCTGGAGTGCGCTTTTGTCCTGTGAACCAGCCCTAAATAAGGACATGTGTTCCAGTGCATTTAGGTACATTCCAGTGCGTTTTTGATGCGTTTTACAGCGTTCCAGTGCAGTAAAAATGCAGAATTTTTTTTTACTTTTTTTTTTTCTGGAACGCACTGGAAGTGCAAGCACTGGTGTGAACTATGCCATTGAAACCCCTATAACCTACTTTCCATGTGTTTTTGATGCAGAAAAAAAAAACGCACTGGACTGCATGTGGTGTGAACTGGCCCTAAAAGAGATGCTTCGGGGAAGGGGGGGGACTTAACCAAAGCAATTCTGATACATTCTACATACAGTTGTTACTGAGTTTTGAATTTCTAATTACATTATTGTAATTTAAACTGTAAATGTATTAACCTGTCACCATGTAGCTGAGATTGTCACATTTTGTTTTTAATCTAGGTGGAGCAGCATGTGCAAGATGCCGTGTCTCAGGGTGCATGTATTGAAGTGGGAGGCAAACGGTCCAGTGCTGGCAAAAACTTTTATGAACCTACATTGATTACCAATGTTACTACACAGATGCTTTGCACCAGAGAAGAAACATTTGGACCCCTAGCACCTGTCATTAAGTAAGCAGAGAGTGCAGTTGGATCGTTATTATGGGTCTGTTAATTCTGAGTGTAATTAAAGTGCAACTTCAGTCAGAAAATTAAGTTCTGCTAGATCACTTCAGGCTGGCCCCTTTTTGCAGGTAAAGCTATGTAAAACATAAAAAAAAAAAAAAAAAAGAGTCCCCTATACTGTTGAAAACCTAGTAATACACGGTCTCATCCTGTTCTGCACATGCTCAGTTGCTCTTTATTTTTAGGCACTGCTGAGTTTGTAGATGCTGATCTGCTGACAGCCCAAGAGCCCTTTCACACTGGCAGCGCCTGGGCGCCGGCGGTAAAGCGACGCTTTTCGGGTGCTTTTAACCCCCGCTTGCGGCCGAATAAAGGGTTAAAAGGGCCGCGGCGCTGCCCATTAAAGCTGCTTGCAGGACTTTTTTTGACGTCCTGCCAGCGCAGTGCCCCAGTGTGAGAGCACTTAGGCTTTCACACTGGAATTCCAGATGAGGCTTTTTTTGGACCTGAAACGGTGAACCAGCACGCATCGGACCCCTGCTGTGCATAGTTAGTCAGATTGAAAAAAGACACAAGTCCATCCAGTTCAACCATAAAAAAATTAATAAAAATAATAATATCATACAATCCCATACCCACAGTTGATCCAGAGGAAGGCGAATAACCCCAGCAGAGCACGATCCAATTTGGTACAGCAGGGGAAAAGATTCCTTCCTGATCCCCCGAGAGGCAATCGGATATTCCCCGGATCAACTTTACCTATAAATGTTAGTACTTAGTTATATTATGTACATTTAAGAAAAAATCCAGGCCTTTCTTAAAGCAATCTACTGAGCTGTCCAGAACCACCTCTGCAGGGAGTCTATTCCACATTTTCACAGCTCTTACTGTGAAGAAACCTTTCCGTATTTGGAGGTGAAATCTCTTTTCCTCTAGACGTAAAGAGTGCCCCCTTGTCATCTGTGTTGACCATAAAGTAAATAACTCGACACCAAGTTCATTATATGGACCCCTTATATATTTGTACATGTTGATCATATCCCCCCTTAATCTCCTCTCAAGAATAAATTCAGTTCCTCTAATCTTTCCTCATAGCTGAGCTCCTCCATGCCTCTTATCAGTTTGGTTGCCCTTCTCTGCACTTTCTCCAGTTCCCCAATATCCCTTTTGAGAACTGGGGCCCAAAACTGAACTGCATATTCCAGATGTACGACAGAGTGAACCCAGCCTAAAGTGGAAGTCCATGCAAAATCTAAAATCCATGCATCTATAGACATCAGGGATCTAACACTAACCTCTCTATCCCTGAAAAGATGAGTATACATACTTTTTTGGAAGACGATCTGACACGCTCCGACCCGATCTCCAGCGCCGGAAACTCTGCAGAGGACACGGAGGACAACGGCTGTGAAATAAATGGGAAGTGACGTCACCCATAGAGTTATTATGAGGCTTCCGTTGTCCTCCGTCTCCTCTGCACCCGCCTACACAGAGAAGCTGCGGCTGACAGCTCAGCATGGGATCGGGTCGGATCGGCTTCCAAAAAGGTATGTATACTCGTTTTTCTTTATCGTACACCACGGGACACAGAGCCTAAGTCATTACATGGTGTGTTGTATAGTTCACCTCAGGTGATTGGACACTGGCACAATCAATTAAGACAAGTTCCCCTCTATATATAACCTCTCCCATAAGGGAAGTACCTCAGTTTTTTCACCAGTGTCTAAGGTGAGGGGCACGAGAAGGATGTGCTAAGAAGGAGCTCTGTTGAAATCCCTCCGGGGGTCAAGGAGCTACGCCGCCGGGTCCATCCAAAGTGCTTATTATGCCAAATGGATGGTACCTGAGCCTCTCAGAAGACCGAGGCGGTGCCTGTAATGCCTCTCTTTGTAGGACTGGGATCCAGCACTTTCGCAATTTTAAAACGCGCAAAAGTTTTCTGGCAGAGACTTCTACAAGGCCCAGGGAAAAGGTCCCCTTTAAGTAGGAACCCATATCCCTGAAGGTTGGCACAACACTACCCGCCGTGAGGGGTGAAGATTGGTACTGTCTTAGAAGTCCTGCGGCGTGGGAAAAAGTCTAAGTTTTAAAAACTTAAGAATTTTCCTCTTTTTTGAGTATGACTGTCTTGCCTGGAAACCGCCACTAGAGGGAGTAAAGAGTTAGAGTTCCACTCACCATGCCAGGAACGAAAGCACAGTGCAAGTTCAGCACTTCCTCCGCTGCAAGGCAGAAATGTGGTCTCTTCCCAGCAATGCGCCCTGTCAGGGGGCTGTGAATGTCTTGTCATGAGGAGGTCAGTGCAGAAGCACCCATACTGTGGCCTCTCTCCCTAATTCCCCATAGGCACGCGCGCGCACAGGGGGCGCACTTTTCACTCCATGAGCTAGGCAAAAGAAAGAAGGGGGCGTGGTCACGTGAGCGGGCACGCCGACGTGCGTGCCGCTCTACTGCGTGAGGCGGGAAGCTTTGAAATCGGCCTCAGACGCCTGACAGACTCCACAGGAAGAGACACAGCAGCCTGGGGGCATGTGAGTTCTCTAGGTGGTTCGATTTCAGGCACTTAAAGGCACCTACTCAGCATCAGACTGTGTGATAGTTGCTTACTTTATTTAGATTGCTAAACTAGCACAGTAGTGTATGCACTGTCTCTGTACCTCTGCTTTTGGCTTAGGAATATGTCTTCCCAGAAAAAGAATTCAGGGACTAAGAAAGGCAAAGACACACCACCTAAAACAGGAGGCTCTAACCGTTCTGGCCAGGTATTATGCTCTTCTCAGGAATCAGATGCACCCATACAGGATGAGCCATTGCCTGTATCAGGTATAGCAGCCTCTCCTGTTTTGCCAGCTCCTGCATATGTCACTCAAGACACTTTGGCAGCAGCTCTAGACAATTTGGAAGGGAGGATTGTCGCTTTAATCAATCCACAAAAAAGGATAAAAAGCGAAGCAGGTCCCCTTCCGTTGTTCTAGATCCCTCTTCACGGAAATCTGATGGGGACAATGAGGATGATGTGGTACCTTTTAGAAGATAAGGATGATGAGCAGTCAGGTGGATCAGAGAAACCTTTTTCTGCCTCCCAAGCTCTAAAATTGCAGGTGCAATGTTATGCTGAAGCAGTACATTCCACTTTCATGTTGCCCTCTGAGGAGTTAACTGAATCACCTGTCTCCTCCCTGGGTTCATTAAAATCCCCACAAGGTGCATGCTCCTTTCCAGTTCATCCTTTATTGGAAAAACGTATTTATGCCAACTGGCAACATCCAGATAAGCATTTCTCTCCTCCTAGGAAATTTGAGGTTCTCTATCCTATGGAGGAAAAATTTACTAAAAAATGGAAGCTACCGGCGGTAGATGCAGCCATTTCTTGTGTAAATAAAAACCTAACTTGTCTTGTAGACAATGTACAGGTGTTTAAAGATTTTTCTGAAAAGAAGTTAGAATCTTTACTTAAATCTTCCTTTGTGATGGCAGGCGCTGGGACCCAACCTGCTGTGGCGGCTGTTGGTATGTGTCAGGTCCTAAAGGAACAGGTAAAGCAAGGGCTCAAGGATCTTCCTCCAGACCAGCTCCAGCTTTGGGAGAACCTGCCTAAGGCCTTATGTTTTACGGTCGATGCCATGAGAGATTCTATCCAACAGGCATCCTGCCTTACGCTCCAACTGGTGCATATGCGCAGAATCCTTTGGTTAAAGCATTGGTCTGCGGAAGCGCCATGTAAAAAGCTTTTGGCGGGTTTCCCCTTTCATGGTGAACGGCGCTTTGCGGATGATCTGGATAAATACATCCAGAAGATCTCAAGTGGGAAGTCTACACTATTGCCAGAGAAAAAGAAAATTAAACACCCATGTTTTAAATGGTCCCTCTCCCCGGTTCCAGGGACCTCTGCCTCTAGGCAGTGGCGACGGCATTCTCAGTCAACCACAAAACCGAAATCTCGGAATCAGACCCAGGGTCACAAAAGACCGTGGGTACAAAGAACCGGTAAACAGAACCCTAAAGCTTCCTTGAAGGGGCACCCCCGCTCGGCCGAGTGGGGGGGACGGCTTCGGCAGTTTTCAGCAGCTTGGCAGACAGAGATCCGGGACAAATGGGTAATTTCCACGGTATCCTTAGGATACAAAATAGAATTCCAGGAAATTCCACCTTATCGGTTCCTAAACTCAAATGTCTCCAAAGATCCAATTAAAAAGAAAACCCTTCTTCCAAGCACTGGATCACTTTTTGTCCCAAGGGGTAATCAAAGAAGTTCCCCTAAGGGAACAAGGCACAGGGTTCTATTCAAATCTTTTTGTGGTTCCGAAGCAAAACAGAGACGTCAGACCCATTCTGGATCTAAAAACTCTGAATCGGCTTCTAAACATTCGTCATTTCCGAATGGAATCAATTCGATCAGTGGTTTCCACCCTACAAGGCGGAGAATTCTTAGCGTCAATAGACATAAAAGATGCATATTTGCACGTGCCTATTCATCCCGCTCACCAAAAGTTCCTAAGGTTCGCTGTGGAACACCGCCACTATCAGTTTGTGGCTCTACCTTTTGGCTTGGCTACGGCACCTCCCGTGTTTACAAAGGTTCTGGCCCCGCTTCTAGCAAATCCTGAGGGCGCAGGGTATAACGGTGACGGCTTATCTGGACGATCTACTATTGGTAGAACAGTCGATGGCACAGTTAAATCACAGTGTACTCAGTACGGTAAAATACCTAGAGTATTTAGGCTGGATCCTAAACTTCCAAAAGTCCTCTCTACAGCCCCGGAGAAGGCTAGAGTATTTGGGCATGGTCTTAGACACAACTCAAACCAAAGTATTCCTTCCGGTCAAATCTTTAAAGGATCTAGTCCGCATGGTCAGGGCAAAGGGGAAACCATCAATTCGCCTTTGCATGAAATTGTTGGGGAAAATGGTGGCCTCTTTTGAGGCCATCCCGTATTCACAGTTTTTCATTCAAGGCTACTTCAGAACTGTATCCTGGCTGCCTGGAACAGAAAGATCCAGGCTCTAGATTGGCCGATGCACCTGTCCTCGGAGGTACGCCAAAGCCTCAGTTGGTGGTTAAGCACCAAAAATTTGCGAGCAGAGAAATCCTTCCTCCCGGTCACGTGGAAGGTGGTATCTATGGATGCCAGCCTGTTGGGCTGGGGGGCAATTCTGGAAGAGGCCTCAGCCCAAGGAACTTGGTCCAAGTCCAAAAAGGGCTTGCCCATCAACATTTTGGAGATTCGGGCAGTATATCTAGCCCTCAGAACCTGGACACACAGGTTACATGGCCACCCGGTTCGGATTCAATCCGACAATGCTACTGCAGTAGCTTACATCAATCACCAAGGGGGCACCCGGAGTCGGAATGCTCAGAGAGAGGTGAACAAGATTTTAACATGGGCAGAAGCTCATGTTCCTTGCCTTTCTGCAATCTTCATTCCAGGAGTGGGGAATTGGCAAGCGGATTACCTGAGCCGCCAGCAATTGTTGCCGGGGGAGTGGTCTCTCCACCCTGACATTTTTCAGGATATATGCCAGAAATGGGGGGCCCCCAGAGGTAGACCTGTTCGCTTCCAGGTTCAACAGGAAGTTAGACAACTTCGTATCGAGGTCAAAAGATCCTCTGTCCCACGGAACAGATGCACTAATGATTCCCTGGGATCAGTTTTCCCTGATCTATGCATTCCCTCCAATTCCACTCTTGCAGAGACTTCTTTGCAAGATCAAAGAAGAAGGGATACCAGTTCTCTTGGTGGCCCCGAACTGGCCCAGAAGGTCCTGGTACACCAAGATCATAAGGATGGCAGTGGGGGAGCCTTGGATTCTCCCACTTCGCCAAGACCTGCTATCACAAGGTCCAGTGTTCCATCCTTCTTTACGAAAGCTAAATTTGACAGTCTGGCTGTTGAAACCTACATGCTGAAGAAACGTGGGCTCTCGGGTCCAGTCCTTTCTACTCTCATTAATGCTAGGAAGCCGACCTCTAGAATCATTTATCATAGAGTCTGGAATGCATATGTTTTCTGGTGTGAATCCAGGGGGTGGAACCCTCAAAAATTTGTCATTGATAGGATTCTGGCCTTCTGTCAATTAGGGCTAGATATGAGATTGGCCCTCAGTACTATTAAGGGTCAAATCTCGGCTCTATCAGTCTTTTTTCAGAGACCGTTGGCATCACATTCCCTAGTCCAGGCATTTATTCTGGGAGTGTTGCGGGTAAATCCGCCAGTCAAACCTCCCTTGTGCCCATGGGATTTGAATCTAGTTCTGTCAGGCTTGCAAAAGCAGCCCTTTGAACCTATTCGTCATATTCCATTGATTCTCTTGAGTCGGAAATTGGCATTTTTGGTTGCTATCTCCTCTGCTAGGAGAGTTTCTGAGTTAACAGCTCTTTCTTGTAAAGGGCCTTATTTAGTTTGTCACAAAGACAAAATTGTATTCCGGCCCCATTCTACTTTTCTTCCTAAAGTGGTCTTGCCGTTCCATTTAAATCAAGATATTCTTTTGCCTTCCTTTTTTTCCTGAACCGCAGTCAGCTTGGGAAAAATGATTGCACTCTAGATGTAGTGAGAGCAATGAAGGTTTATCTGCAAGCAACTGCTCAGATACGTAAAACAGATGTTTTGTTTATTCTGCCAGATGGTCCCAAAAAGGGCCAGGCAGCTTTGAAATCGACCATTTCTAAATGGATTCGACAAGTAATTATTCAAACTTATGGTTTAAGGAATAAAATTCCTCTTTTTCCTGTGAAGGCGCACTCGACCAGGGTGTTTAGTGCCTCCTGGGCAGTGCATCATCAGGCTTCAATGGATCAGATCTGTAAGGCTTCAACTTGGTCTTCAGTCCATACATTTACCAAATAGATGTAAGAGGACATCAGGATGCCGCCTTCGGGTGTAGTGTGCTGCAGGCAGCGGTATAGGGCCTCTTGTCCGATGGCGGTCTGCTTGATCTGTGTCTCCCTCCCCTCATATTGAGCATTGCTCTGGGACGTCCCACTATGTAATGACTTAGGCTCTGTGTGCCGTGGTGTACGATAAAAAAAATAGGATTTTTATAACAGCTTACCTGTAAAATCCTTTTCTTGGAGTACACCACGGGACACCGCGGTCCCGCCCCTCTTCTGGGATACTTAATGCTTTGCTACAAAACTAAGGTACTTCCCTTATGGGAGGGGTTATATAGAGGGGAACTTGTCTTCATTGGTTGTGCCAGTGTCCAATGACCTGAGGTGAACTATACAACCCACTATGTAATGACTTAGGCTCTGTGTCCCGTGTTGTACTCCAAGAAAACGATTTTACAGGTAAGCTGTTATAAAAATCCTATTTTTCTTTACAGGGATAGAGAAGTTAGTGTTTGATGCCTGGTATCTATAGATGCAGGGATTTTAGATTTTGCATGGATTTCCACTTTGAAATGGCAAATCGATGGGTTTCGTTCTGCTTTACGATTTACAGCTAGAGGCTTTGGGATTCAGCAAAGTGGCAGCCTCCAGCAAGAAGAAACGGGAACACTGCTGGAGGCAGTTGACAGCAAACACTCATTTTGGTAGCATAATTATTAATGTAGATGTTTGTTCCTTGCTAAAGAACATTATTTTTTATCAAGTTGTTATGGGTAAAGTTTCACTTTTAATCTTGTTGTTTTCAAGCCTTTTCTGTGAGGAAGTTTTATACCATATGATTGCTTTATGTTAGTTCTTTTTTCCGATGATACCAGGAATTGCAGGTGTGCTCTGTTGCATTTTGTTTTGTATTTTTAATGGTTTTTGTACTGTCTAATACTCTATACTTGTATGTGTGGCTAGTGTGTTTTTCATTTTTATTTTTATTTTTAATCATCCAGATTTGATACTGAAGAGGAAGCCCTTGCCATTGCAAATTCAGCTAATGTCGGCTTAGCAGGTATGGTATACTACAGAACTTCGTAAACTAATGTACTAGGAGATAATGTCCAAACTTTATATGTGAGCTTAGGGTGGGTTAGATCATGCCTTTAGCGTCCTTATTATAATAAAGGATAACCTGCACTAGTAACAGGTTTATAATAATATTAATTTGGTGTGTTAATTTTTGTGTATTTGTAGCTGCTATAAACATTCATGGAAATTTCTATTTTTTGCCTGTACAGTAATATACATATATTATGTGGTTGCAGGTTACTTTTATTCCCAGGACCCAGCACAGATCTGGAGAGTGGCAGAACGCCTTGAAGTGGGAATGGTCGGTGTTAATGAGGGCTTACTCTCCTCGGTAGAGTGTCCGTTTGGTGGAGTCAAGCAGTCTGGCCTTGGCAGAGAGGGATCCAAATATGGCATTGATGAGTATTTAGAAGTTAAATATGTCTGTTATGGAGGTCTATAATGTATAGTATGAAAATGCCATTATTTACCGAGCACAATAAATCCAGTGGGCCATATGAACAAACCTTCCCCAATGAGCGCTTTCCAGAGTTAAGGTGGATGTTTGTGTTGACATTGACTTAGCAACCATCTGTCTTAATTTATGTTCTTGTAAGTATTGTCCACTGACCATCCTACCTTAAGGGTAAACTTTAAGTGACCTAAAACATTTTGAAGGGAACAGAGACTGCACCTTGTAGTTCTCACAAGTACCTATTGTCTGTTTCACAATAGAGGCTCTGGCATTATACAGCTGAATATAGGGGAATGGTTTTAGAATCGGGGGAGCAGTACTTGACTTTGGTCGATCCAGTGGGTTCCACAGGGATCATTTTGAAGGCTAAAATAGTGCTCTTGTGTTACCTTAGAAATGTTTCATGGATCTGTAACTAAAGTATATTAATACTGACTGTGAAAAAAAACATGCGCCACGAATTAAACTTGAATATCCTTTTTTTACATCTATCAGGCTTTTCCAGTACTGCAGCTAAAAATGAACACTAACCATTTACTATAGCTGGTAACATGTTCATTGTTGTGAGTTGGCAACACAGCCCCTTTTTTAATACATACAATCCATTCTGCCCAGAGTTTATAATTGCAGTACAGAGGTTAAGGAAAACTTATAAAGACAGAATTATGTAGGCAGCCATTGCAGACCTTTTTTTTTTTTTTTTCTTCTGAAAATGTTAGTTTGTATTGCTGTCATACATTTTGTGTGACTTTGATACTTTTGAGTCTATGACACTGACTATGCACATCTGAAGTCTTGATTTCACTACATACTTGTTCATGTGATGTGGACTGTATTGTAGCCATCAGGTATTAGGGGTTCACTGAAATGTTCGCTACAATAATCCAAACATTGCATCCAGTGTTCAGGTTTTAATGGACAGTGCTGGTCATTTCGATTTTCACTATTTTCCTTCAAGAAGAAAACTGCTAGAAGAGTGTTTGTTTGAAAGCAGGTCAAAATTACACTAGCACCTCTGCATGCATAACCTAAATATCCCTATAAACTATGTTGTACCTACTGAAGTAACTGCACTGCATGGGTTAACTGCTTGTTTTGTCCAGGGGCACACAGAAAGGCTATACTTACCTGGCCCTTCGATCCTCCAGAAAACAGCGCTCCCCAATTCCATCCTCACATCCAGAGCCAGTCTATGGGCATGATGATGCCAGAAACGGTCCATGCACATGGCCGCTAGTGTTCAGGGAGGAGCGGGAGCAGCAAGGACCAGTTCTGTGATTGGAGGATGGGCGGATTAGATATAAGTATATCTCTGCTCTCCTCACCCATACCCAAAAAGGAGCATTTAACCCATGCAGTGTGGGCACAGAGTTATTCTTCTTTAAGTTGATAACACACAAACATTTCTAATTTCTCATGTCTTTAATGAACACACCTATTAAACATTTAAAGTGCTGGAGGAAAACAATGTTAACTAATTTTTCTAGGAATCTTCCAGGACGGCTTACAGAGAGAGAAGCTTCTCCCACCTGGCACAGGGTACACATTATAAAAAGGCTCCCACAGCCAGCAGCCCCTCAGTAATAACAATTAACCAAAGGCATAAATCATTAAGGCAACAAGAAAAATTACAGTAGTAAAAAAAATAATGCATAGATCCCTAAATAACTTAAAGTGATTGTAAATGCAGAAGTTGTTTTATCTTAATGCATTCAGATAAAAAAACCTTCTGTATGCAGCAGCCCCCCTCATACTTACCTGAGGACCCTCTAGATCCATCAATGTTGCAGGAGTACCTCGGCTGCCCAGGACTCCCCTCCTCATTGGCTGAGACAGCAGGGTGGCGCTATTGGCTCCCGCTGCTGTCAATCAAATTTAGTCGGCCAATGAGGAGGGAAAGGGGGCAGTGTCTGAATGGACACACGGAGCTGTGGCTCGGCTCCCCCCATAGCAAGCTGCTTGCTGTGGGGACACTGAACAGGAGGAAGGGGCCAGAGAAGAGGAGTATCTGGGCTGCTCTGTGCAAAACCATTTCACAGGGCGGGTAAGTATAACAATTTTGTTATTTTTAACTACAAAAAAAAGACACTTTACAATCACTTTAAGGGGGGGGGCGGATGGGGGAACCGGCGCCATCCTGGAAGATTCTTGGAAAAGTGAGTTAACAAGTAATGACACATTTCCCAAGTCATCTTCCAGGACGGCTTACAGGGAGGGCAAAATAGAACTACCTTATAAGGGCGGGGACCACAGTTTACAGCACTTTCCTGCCGAAGGTCTGATCTTGACTTGAGAGCAATTCAAACCTGTAGTGTTTCACAAACGTCTGTAAGCTGGACCAGGTTGCGGCTTTGCAGATCTGGAGAGGCAAAGATCTGGCCCTTTCAGCCCATGTTGTAGATACCGCCCTTGTGGAGTGAGTATTGACTGTTGAAGGTGGTGTCAAAGAAGACGCTTGATATGCTTTAATGATTGCATCCATCTGGCAATAGTATTTTTTGATGCTCTCCTGCCTTTATTGGGCCTGAAAAATAGCACAACTAAGCTAGCGGAGGATCTCCAGTGCTTTGTGCACCCAATGTATGCAATCATGCACCTTCTGACATCTAGTTTGTTGAATTCTGCTTCTTTTGAATTTTTCGGATCTCTACAAAATGAAGGAGTTATTTTCTTCCGTCCAATGAAAATTTGAAGCAACCTTGGGGAAGAAGGCTAGATCAACTGAAAGAGTAATCTTATCTTGTGAAATGTTACAAAAAGGTTTTGACAATAGAAAGAGCCTGTATTTCACTAACCCTCCAAGCTGAAACCAGCTCCACCAGGAGTACCATTTTTAGGGTCAGTAATCTAGTTGAACAATCCTCAAGAGGCTCAAACGGCCCTTAACAAAAGCTTTACGATACTGTGGACAAATCCCAAGATGGGAATCTTGATTTTTGGAGCCCTTCTTCGCTCTATTGTCGTTAGGAATCTTTTGATTAATGTTTTTTTTATTAATCTCCGAATTTAAAAAATTTGACAGGGCCACCATATGAGGGTACTGAGCGCTAGATTGAGATCTGCCCCTGCTTGAAAAAAAAATCCTGTTATCTTTACGCCATCCACAGAACTTCTTCCAAATGTTATTGTAAATATTGTTAGTGAATGATTTCCTGCTACTGAGACCAGTATCTTCTTCTTTGAAAAAAAAACTCCTCTTAAGATTTTTGGGAAAGAATTCCCTTTTCTAGTTCTTTCCACTTTTGGAGAACAGTTTCCTTTTGGGAAGCACGATTAGGAAAGATTCTAGCCTGTTTGGTTTGAAGACCCCCATATAGCTGGCATTGGACTGTCAATTTCTTGTTTTACCTTTCCTCTAATTCCAAAGTCATAGATGGCTTTTAACAATTCTGACGGAAACAAAAATCTCTGCATTTTTTTTTTTTTCTTCCTTAAGCCCCACCCTCTTCTGATTTTTGGAGCTGACCCAGAGCTTTCTTCCATAACTTACTCCTTCGTCACCTGAACAGGTGCAGGTGCCAGAGGAGCTGCACTAGTGCTGGATTTACAGGGAAGAGGCCCAGGACCAGCAGTGTCCTGCCCAAGGGTTTTAAAGGACTGCGAGGTCTGCATCATTTCTTTCTTCATTGATTCCAAGAAATGTTTAAAGAGCGGCCCGTTTCTACTGTTCAAAAGATGATCTATACATTCCTGGCATAGACTTTTCTTCCAATTAGATCTCCTAGGGGCTTCACCCTTGCTTTCCTTAGGCTCACGAGATTTATCCTAAAAAACAGAGGGACAAAAAGGCAGCCATTACTCCCTTAAACGAAAAGAAGCCATGGTGTACACAGACAGCCGGTGGATTTGTACCATACCATACACAGTAGTCCAGTGTCCCCACCACCAGGACCTTAGAAAGATAGACTGTCATCCCTTTCAGACCAGAAGGTGGCATAGTCAAACAAGCAACCGCGAACAGGCCCAAACACACCCCTGTGCCCCCTCCACTAGGGAATAAGAAAAAAAAAACAACTAGCCCCATTGCCCCCCCTTTTTCTTAGCTTAGGGCCAGAGTCTGCCGATGGCGCCTCCAGACCTGCTTCCCCGCTTGCAGCCTCCTCTATGGTGACCAGCCACCTCCTGAAGTAGAAAGGTGCCACGCTTCTCTAAAAACCCCTTAAGTTGGCAGCAAAGGGTCCTGGTCCAGCACTGCCATAGGGAGCAGTGTCCTGGGCTCCAGCTCCGGCGTGCAGGCCACATATTGCCCCCAACCAATATCGCTGCCGTGCGACTTCCGGCGGCATCCGCATCACTTGCACCTGAAATGCCAGAAGTGACTTTATCGCCACACGCAAAGGCAATCAGCTAACATAGGAAACCATGGAGCCCAGCTGTACTGCCATTCCAGGGAAGACTCACATGAGCACCAACCCTCCGCCGCAAGGTATCACCTCCCTGGGGATACCCACATAAACAAGTCAGGGAGAGGGGGTCCCTTTTTCTCATCTTCAGATCCCCCCCCCTAGATAGGGGGACCCTGGATGGCCTGAACCTGAACCTCCTAGCATGGAGGCCAGACAGAAAAAATTAAACAATAACTCCAGAGTTCCTGTCTTTGCCAGAGGAAACACATATACTGAGGGGCTGCTGGCTGTAGGAGCCTTTTTATAATGTGATTCATGATTTTCCTATGCTAGGTTGGAGGAGCCTCGCTCTGTAAGCCGTCCTGGAAGATGAATTGGGGAAAAAGTAAGTGAACCCACAGACTAATTACTTCAATGAAAGTAGTTTGCACACCTAAGTCCAGTTATTGAAATGAGTTTGGAGGTGTGGTTTAGAGCTACTTAAAAAAAATTCACACTCAAACGTTTTAGGATTTGCTGTTTATAAGAAGCATCAGCTGATGTAAACCATGCCTCACAAAAAGGAGCTCTCTGAAGAAATACGATCAAGAGTAGTTGATCTGCATAAATGCTGGAAAGGGATACAAAGCAATCTCAAAGTCTTTAGACATCTATCAGTCAACTGTTAGACAAATTGTCTGTAAATGGAGACAATTTAGCACTGTGGCTACTCTTTTTCTAAAAGTGAGTGCCCAGCCAAGACAGATTTTCCCTGATGCGTGTTTCCAGGGGGGCGTACATGGACGCCCTCCCGGCAAGTAAGGCCAGCAACTGTAGCCGTTTTTCGGCTATAGAGCGGGCGTGATTAAAATGTCCGTGGGCTGGGTGCACTGTACACTGACGGGCCGGACATTTAGTAGCCCGTGGGCCATAGGTTGCCGACCCTGGTCTATGTGATCTAGAATCCAAAGGCAGCACTTTTTTTGATCATTCAATGAAGAGGAATAAGATGCAACTTTTATTTTACAGAGGGCAGTTGCCCATGTCACTCAACCATTCTTTCTTTTTGCTGCAAACTGGAATCTGGTTCCTTTAGGTAGCCAAGAGCATCCTTTGCTCTTTATACTTTAATAAATAAAAGCTAATGCTAAATTTTGATCGTACATTTGAATTTAGTATGCCCACAAACAATTTTTCATTCTAGAATTATTGTATAGCATATTGTGCTTTACATTGTATTATGTTGTCTGGTGTGAGATCTTTTCACAAATCTAAATAATTCTGAGAGTGCCATGTAGTGTGGATAACAAAAATATTAATAATTGAATAAAAATTATATTTAAGTGTATCTGACCTATATATAATACTAGTTATTTTATACTGTGAACATTTCAATGAAACACTTGGAAAGATGTATTTAAATAACCTTAATATGAATAGTAATTTAGTCTAGCTGCAATGCGATATACTGTGCTATTTGATTTCTAAACTAGAACAATTTCACCAGTTGTATACTTCAATTGTACATACTGAAAGCTTTAAACGCATGAATCGTTTAGTTATTTGTTGGGGTTGCAGTAGATGAGGATGCTGCACACACCACTACAAAGGAGGCATGGTATTAATGGGTATCGCTGTAGGTCACTTGGCAACACCATCAGCAAACAAAATGAGTCAAACTGCAGTTACCTTTAGATTCATCCGACTTCTCAAAGTGCTTCTGGATGCTCTCATATAATAATTTATTTAGCACAAGCATCCTATTTTGCCCCTCTATATATTCGCAGGGTTACACTAAGCAAAGATTGACTCTGCCCCTTCCAGGCCTGTCTGTCTGTCTCATTGAGGTCAGCCATAACAAAATAAGGGACCAATAAGGAGGCTGTGGGCTGATATATTTTGCGAAAGTTTCTCGCATGTGTTCTAAATGTGGCACAGCGTGCACCAAATTCATATACATGTCTAGAAGTTGTACTCGAATTCGGGGCATGCTACCCCCACTTCTGGAATGCATCCGAGACATTCTGCCTCTGTATGCCAAAAAAAAGTTGGTCCTAATTGGCTTTAGTTTCATAAGATACGAACTGTCAGTATTTTTATTTTTTTTATTTGGCACAGGTGTTGCACCACAATATAGAAGTGGAACAAGTTAAAACTACCTGAATTTGGCACACAAGTTGCCATCAGAACCAAAACTGTTGCAGATGTTGTTTGAATTTGGCAAGAGCAATTAATGACAGAAAAGTGGTGCAGCAGCTTTATTGCATTCCCCCTATATGTTAATGCATAATTATAAAACATTGGATCGCAAATGTTCTTTCACATGGCTCCTTAATATCTTGCCAATTATCTTCTTGTGTCATAGTCTACTATGCTTTACAAGTACTAGATATATTTAGGTGCTGTATTTTTCTTCAGACCAGTCCACTGGTTTCGTAAAAGTTGGACTTCAAAATGAGATCTAATAATCTAGAAATAACTGAGCTAAATTCTTGAAGGATTGGGCCATGCTACAGCAGTTTTTGCTATGTCATAATATATTTACTCCAACTAGGTATTTTTTTCCCATACAGCCTGAAAAATACATACAGTGTACTTTGATAAATGTTGTCTGTGTAAAAGTAGATTAATGAGAAATTTGTGAGAGTTCTTTTGATTTCTGATCACTTGATAAATATGTTTTACTGATGAATGTGACCTGACATAGTTGAATTCATTTTTGTATTTGTACTATGTTCTGTTTTGTCTAATAATATGATTTTAATTAAAAAAAATATTTTGCAAATGTTGTTTTTATTAAATTCATCACTTGGTATGCCCTAATATTTGATCTATAGTAAACTTTCACTGAGCTCATATTTCTGTTTTTGCAGTGTGTACTTCAACCAGCTGAGGACACTGGGTGTGCTACACATGCCATGAAAAACATCATCAAAGTACACAGGACATGTGTAGCATATCCAGTCCTTGTGCCTTTTTTCTGCATCTCCTCTTCACTAGCTCCAGGCAATTCTCGGCTCTGGAAATTAAGCTTAGAGTTGCTGTGTACATACAGTCGCTTTAGCAGCTGCCACTATCAAAAAACTGACTCGGTGCAAAATATAGGCACGCCTTAGCAAAGTCAGTTGCAGAGGCGTCCTACCAAAAAAAATAGGATTTTTATAACAGCTTACCTGTAAAATCCTTTTCTTGGAGTACATCACGGGACACAGAGCGGCATAGTCATTACTATGTGGGTTATATAGATACCTTCAGGTGCTGGCACTGGCAACTTCCAAAACCGGAAGTACCCTCCCCTATATAAGCCCCTCCCATCCGGGAGCACCTCAGTTTTGTAGCAAAGCAATAAGTGTCCCCAAAGAGGGGTGGGAGCTCTGTGTCCCGTGATGTACTCCAAGAAAAGGATTTTACAGGTAAGCTGTTATAAAAATCCTATTTTCTTTCTCGTACATCACGGGACACAGAGCGGCATAGTCATTACTATGTGGGATGTCCTAAAGCAATGCCCAATGAGGGGGGGGGATACACCATACATAAGCTGAGCGCTATCAGACATGAGGATCTTTTGCGGCCTGCAACACACTGCGCCCAAAGGCGACATCCTCCTGACTTCTAACGTCCACCTGGTAGAACCTAGTAAAACGTGTGTACTGAAGACCACGTTGCGGCCTTACAGATTTGAGCCAGGGAGGCCTGGTGATGCACTGCCCATGAAGTTCCAACTGCTCTCGTGGAGTGCGCCCTAACTTTGAACGGAGGCGGTCTCCTTCTCAAGCCACAGGCTTGCATTATGACCTGTTGAATCCACTTGGCTAAAGTAGATTTTGACGCTGCCTGACCCTTTCTGGGGCCTTCCGGCAGAATAAACAAAGTATCCATTCTGCGAATCTGAGCAGTGGCTTTTAGATAAGCTTTAACTGCTCTTACTACATCCAAAGAATGCAATAACTTTTCCTCTACCGAACTAGGTTTGGGGAAAAAAGAAGGAAGAACCACATCTTGGTTCAAAATGAAACCTTGATACCACCTTTAGGAAGAAAGGCTGGATGAGGACGTAACACTACTCTGTCCTTATGGATAACCAGATATGGCTCTTTACAGGACATAGCTGCTAATTCCGACACTTTTTTAGCCGAACAAATGGCTACTAGAAAAAACAATTTCCTGGTGAGAAGAACCAAGGAACTATGCTGTAATGGTTCAAATGGTTGTTTCTGTAGAACCGACAGAACCAGGTTTAGATCCCATGGACATATGGGAATATTAACCGGAGGACTAATACGCATCACTCCTTGTCTAAAGGCTTTGACTAGTGAATGCGAAGCCAAGGGCCTTTGAAAAAATATTGACAAGGCCGAAAACTGACCTTTGATAGTACTCAAGGCAAGCTTCCTATCTACAGCCCACTGTAGGAAGTCCAGACTCCTACCTATTACGTACTTATGTGGGTGCCATTTCTTGGCCTCACACCACGCGATGTACGCCTTCCAGATTCTATAGTAGATCTGCCTGGATACCGGCTTCCTGGCATTGATCATGGTAGGTACCACAGGATTAGAGAGCCCTCTCTTTTTTAGAATGTGGGCTTCAATAGCCAGGCCGTCAAACCTAGGGCTGGTAAGGAAGGGTGGTATATCGGTCCTTGCGAAAGCAGGTCCGGACAATGTGGGAGGGTCCAAGGACTCCCCACTGACATTTTACAATCTCCGCGTACCACGCTCTTCGGGGCCACGCTGGAGCCACCAGAATCACTGGTTTCTTTTCTACCCTGATTCTGCGGAGTAATCGAGGTAACCATTGTGGCGGTGGGAATGCATATATCAGCTTGAACTGATCCCAAGGGAACACTAGGGCATCCGAGCCGCAAGCTAGGGGATCCCTTGTCCGAGAGACAAACCTGTCCACCTTTGCGTTGAATCTGGATGCTAGAAGATCTACATCCGGTGTTCCCCACCGCTGACATATTGTCCAGAAAACCTCGGGGTGAAGGGACCATTCCCCTGGGCATAATTGCTGGCGACTTAGAAAGTCCGCCTTCCAATTCTCCACTCCTGGAATGAATACCGCAGATATGGCTGGGACATATCTTTCTGCCCATTTCAGGATGTAATTTACTTCCCTCTGGGCTGCACGACTCCTGGTGCCACCCTGATGATTGATATATGCCACTGCTGTGGCATTGTCTGATTGAATTCTGACAGGGGACCCTTGGAGTTTGGATGTCCATGCTACTAGGGCATACCGGGCTGCTCGTATCTCTAAGAGATTGATGGGCAGGGCCTTTTCTGCATCCGACCATCTGCCCTGGAGAGACCATTGCTCCAGTACTGCTCCCCAGCCTATAAGGCTGGCATCTGTAGTGACCACCTTCCAAGAAATCGGACTGAAGGATTTCCCTTTTTCCAGATTCTGGAGAACCAACCACCAACGGAGGCTCTTGCGAACGGAAGGGGACAAGGACATTGTAAGTCTAGGGCCTGAACTTTTTTGTTCCAGGCTGACAGTATGGCCCCTTGCAAATTCCTTGAATGGAATTGACCGTAGGGTACTGCTTCGAATGATGCCACCATTTTTCCCAGCAGCCTCATGCACAGGCGTATGGACGGCTGTCTTTTTTGTACCCACTAAGTGGATCAAATCTTTCAAAGACAACGCCTTTCCTCGAGACAAGAATATTTTTCTCTGACCTGAATCCAACCTTAGCCCCAAGTATTCCAGACTTTTGACTGGTTTTTAGGGCTGACTTGTCTCGGTTGATAATCCAACCGTGAGATTCCATATACTTGATTGTCTTGTGAACGACCACGTCTAGTTTTTTCACTGAGTGGTCTATCAGCAACAAGTCATCTAGATATGCCATTATCATTACACCTTGTGTTCTTAGATTGGCCAATAAAGGGCCAGAATTTTTGTAAACACTCGTGGTGCTGTGGCCAGACCGAAGGGTAAGGCTCTGAACTGAAAATGGCGCCCTTCTACTGCAAAGCGTAGAAATTTTTGGTGGACTGGAAAGATGGGAATGTGCAAATAAGCATCTTTGATGTCGATCGCGGCTAACCAATCCTCCCCTTGTAGGGCAGTGGCCACCGATCGGACCGACTCCATCGGAAAGTCCTGATATACAGGAATTTGTTTAGCCCTTTTAGAATTAATATGGGCCTCCCGTCCCCGTTTGCTTCGGGACTGTAAAGTGGTTTGAGTAAAACCCGAACCCCCATTCTTCCAGGGGAACCTCCATAATTACTCCTTGGAGCAATAGTTGTTCTAGTGCCAACAGGAGGGACTCTCTCTTCCGGGGATCCCTTGGCACGTTTGACCTCAAAAATGGGAAGGAGGAGAGTCTTTTAACTCCAATCTGTATCCCAAACATACTGCGGAGAGCACCTATCTGTTTTGATCGTGTCCCGCCAGGTCTCTTGCGAACAACTGGAGTCCTCCCCCCACCCGACTGAGTGGGGGCAACTCTTCAATGAATTTAACTTTGGGGGAGGTTTTGTACCTCCCCTGACCCAGGGTTTCTCATTACCCTGCGATTGTCCCTGTTTTTTACCCCCGGGAATTGACCGAGGAGGCCGTCGGAACTGTTACACAGCCGATGCCCCAGGGACTGGAGAAGCAGGCCTCTTAAAGAGGGACCTCTAACTCTGTTTTTAACCGGCAAGAGTGTATTTTTACCGCTGGAAATTTTCTGGATATATTTGTCCAGGTCTTCCCTGAATAAGCGTTCACCATGAAATGGGACGCTAACCAGCCATTCTTTACAGGGAGCTTCAGCAGACCAGTTTTTGAGCCATAGAAGCCTACGCATATGTACTACAGACAGCGTAAGGCGGGAGGCCTGATGGATTGAATCCTTTATGGCGTCAACCGCAAAGCCTAAGGCTCTAGGTAGATCAGCTAGGGCAAGGGCCTGCTGATCTGTCAAGTCCCTCAAGACCTGTTTCAACTGATCCTTCACTGCTTAGCAGACCCCACTGCTGGTTGTGTCACCAAGCTTGCTGTAGAAAGAAGCAGATTTTCATAAGATCCTCCCTTCTAGACTGTAAGCTCTATCGAGCAGGGCCCTCTGATCCCTCTGTATTGAATTGTATTGTGATTGTACTGTCTTCCCTGATGTTGTAAAGCGCTGCGCAAACTGTTGGCGCTATATAAATCCTGTATAATAATAATAATAATAAGGACTCCAATCTTTTATCTATTGGGTTCTTGAACATTTGGACATTATCCACTGGACATGTCAGTGATTTATACACACAAGAGATGGCTGCGTCCACTGTAGGGACCTTCCATTTTTTGATGAACTTATCCTCCATGGGATAGACCACTGGAAATCTCTTGGGGGGGAATAAATATTTTCTCAGGATGTTCCCAATCCTGGTAAATGAGCCCTTTCAGTAAAGGGTGAAGTGGAAAAGAGCAGACAGTCTGGGGGCTTCTAGCGACCCCAACGAGGATACAGTAGTGGTTGATGGTTCCGCAAGGTGCATTTTTAAATGCTGATCGGACCATGTTAGTCAGAGACTGAACCCATAATCTTTCAGCTTGAGATGCTGAGAAAAGGTTCCTCCACTGTTGATTCCTCTATAACAGAATCAACCTCATCCTGATCCCCTTCAGGCAGGTCGATCCCTGTATGGGACTGTTGCTCTGCTAACAGGCACTCTGAAGGAGGAGACTGAGATCGGGCGTGCTTTCCCTGACAGGGAGGCAGCGATCAATGTTGACAATCTCTCTCTAATCCTCCCAGAGCTGAGGAAAAAACCTCCTCTATTACATACACAGGAGCAGGTGAACTGAGGACAGCCACAGTACCAAGTGCCCCTGCGGGGTCTCTACGGTCACTTACCTCTGAACTTCAGGGGAGACTGGTCAGCAGAAGCATGCCCAAGATCCTCAGAGCCCGATGAGACCCCCTTCGCTTCCTGGAAGATTCAGTTCCGGAGCTTCTGGACGGCATATTCCTAAGCCTAAAGCTGAGGTATTCCAGCCGTAATACACCACTTTTACTGAGAATAGTCTAGCACAATTGCTGCTATATAACAGTTGGTGTCTACTAAAGTGCCTTTCTAGGGGATGCCTGCATCAACCGCCTCTGTGTGCCTTTATACTGTTGCTAGCTCTGTCTGTGCACTTCAATAGCCAGCTATGATTGTGCTTTAAAACACGCTGGACGCCCGCACATGCGCAGTAGCGCCGCGGCGCACACCGAGCGTCATCCACCCGCTCCGCCCCTTTTTCCAGATCGCCTCTATATATAGAGGCGTGTGCACGCGCGCGGGCACGTGCGCCTTCGGCGCCTTTTTTGAAAAAAATAAGGAGCTAGATGGGAGCCAGGGTCCCTGCCGCAGGGCCCGGGGATGGATGAGCGCAGCAACAGGGCAGAGGAGACAGCTTCCCAGCAGAGAACTTACCAACTGCCTGGATTTGATTTTGGAAGAAAAAAATCCACATTACAAGAAAAAGAACCATAGCGGCCTCTAGTGTCTAACACAGGTACCGCGGTCTTACATATTTTTTTTTCTTGCCTACTATTAAAATTTTTACATTTTCTCAGTAGTAACAGGCATACACAGAATATTAGCGGGAATACCTTAGGTAACAGGCAGACAGACAAAATAGGCTTGGGGGTCCCTCAATAGAACCAAGTTCCTGAGGGCCCCCACTTACCTTTTCCTCGCCGCAGGACTCTGTTTGGTCCACAGAAGCCCAAACTTCACCTATCACGGCAGGCATTGTAATAAAACCTACAGGGACCGGGTTCCCAAGGATTCCACTCCCCTGGACCTGTATAGCACCCTGCACAGAAAACATCTTGGTCGTGGGTATGACCAGAGCTCTGGATCCCAGGGTCCAGCCCTCCTAAGAGAGGCAGTACAGGCAACACCTTGCTCTTCTCTTGCAAGGCCCGGGTACCGACCGTTTAGCTATGAAGCTTTTTTGGTCGGATCCGGAATAGCTTACTGAGGCCCAAAAGAACCTGTACGCAAGCTCAGTGAAAAACACATGTTACTTCTTGGCCAACACCTTAGACACTGGCAAAAAACTGAGGTGCTCCCGGATGGGAGGGGCTTATATAGGGGAGGGTACTTCCGGTTTTGGAAGTTGCCAGTGCCAGCACCTGAAGGTATCTATATAACCCACATAGTAATGACTATGCCGCTCTGTGTCCCGTGATGTACGAGAAAGAAATAGGCGTGGTTAGGAGACGGGGCTTGCGATGCAGAATGTAAATAATCCCTGAAGACTGTAGCTATTGAATTGGTAATTATGCATCTCTGGAGAGGGGGGGTGGGATCTGTTCGGCTAGCCTAATGGCACCAACAGAATAAGTGCCGTTTTTGTTTGAAAGTGCACTCATCCTTTAAAGTGTATGAAAAGGGGTGAAATATGCTATGCCCTATCGGTTATGTTTTGCTGCCTGCGTCCTCTTGGAGAGATTTCTCAAGTGAATACATTCCCATTTTGGAGAGCTGTCGCAAGAACAGATGTCTCCATTGGGGGATTTCCCTTCTCTCCTACTATGGTGACAACTGTAAAAAAATATTTTTGCTTCCTGTCTCTGACAATGGTCACCAGGGCAAGTAGGGTGAATCTCTCCAGCAAGGACACAGAGCGACAAAAAACCCGGCCCTTCCTAAAACTAAGGAAGAACATTTCACCTTTACATATACACATTAAAGCCTAACTCCAGGAAGTTGACACAATCTACCATTCTAGTGAGCCCCCCTGCCCCTCAAGGGTTAAATGCTTGTAAGGTTTAGGGGCAACTGAAGAGGCTTTATTACATTACAAATCTTGGGGTTGATTTACTAAAGGCAAATCCACTTTGCACTATAAGTTCACTTGGGAGTGCAGTCGCCGTAGATCTGAGGGGAAGCTCTGCTGATTTTATCATCCAATCATGTACAAGCAAAAATGCTGTTTTTTATTTCCCTTGCATTTCCCCATCAGATTTACAGCAACTGCACGTCCAAGTGCATTTGTAATGCAAAGTGGATTTGCCATTAGTAAATAAACCCCTTTATCTTTTTTCTGGCCAGTGCTCTCCTATTATCCCCTTTGGAGTTCTGGGCTGTGGTGGGCCTTCTGCATCATCACATACAATGCAGGGCTATTAACCCTGCATTGTACATGGAGAAGGCAGGAGTGCGACCGCAACTGAGAGCAGAGCCTGTTGGAGTGAAGAATAAGGTAAATATTACACACATTCCTGCACCCCTAGACTAAAATTAGCAGTTCTTCCTAACCACTTAAAGTGGTTGTTAAGCCACTATGTGATTTTTAAATACTATCCCCATTGTTAGATAACAACCTGTGCCCTAGTGCCTGTGCTTTATAAATAAAAAAAGATTTCTTCCCGATTTCACAGCACCTCCCAGCGCTCACGTGACTCTCTCCTCTCCCCGTCTGACAGCTCCAGTGGTTGAGCCGAGAACTCCCGCTGACGTTAGTCGGGAGTCATGTGAACGCTGGGAGGCACTGTGAAATCAGGTAGAAATCTGTTTTGTTTTTTTTCTTTTTTTAAATAAAGCACAGGCACTAAGACACAGGTTGTTATCTAACAATGGGGATGGCATAAAGATTAGATCGTTTTGTAGCAAAGAGAGGGGGAGCAGAGCAGCGCTAGTGAGAGCTGACAGGCAGGGGAGGGGGTGGGGGACAGAGGAGAGCTGCAGATAGCAGCGGATGATGGAGGGCTCAGCAGCCATGATAAACTGTGGTCAGTTTACAGGGGGAGGGCATAGCCAGGCAGCATCAGCCAGGTATTTCAGGTGATAAAGGGGGCCAAATGACAGCCATAAAGGGAATTCATTGTTTTCAATCAGTTGGTGGACTCCATAGACTTGCACCGTAAATTACTGCAAAGCAGGAAGCAGAGAATGAGTATGTAATAAATAAAAATGTATGTCTCCATGTAGACTTAAAATTACAATAACAGAAATAATGGCACTTTTCCATTATCCAGGAGCCATTATTGTTATTGTCTGAGAGGGGCAATTTACATTGGTCTTGTAATGGACTGCCACTCTCCTGCTTCAATTTGGTGGTGTGAAATCTGCCAAAGGTGAGCCCCTACCCCTAGAACCAGTGAGGAGAAGCAGAGGGTAAGAATTTGAGTCAGCCTCAGCATTCGGTGAGAAGAAATTTATCGATATTGACGTTAGACCCTCTCACCACGTACCTAACTACATTATCAGGAAGCATGAATTACATAAATAACTTATTTTGCAATACATAAATACCTTCAGATATGAAACTAATATGTTTCAAATTTTTCCTGGTTAGGGGCATTTCTTCTTACAGAAGACTAAAGCCCCGTACACACGGTCGGACTTCCATCTGACTTTTCCATGGTTTTTTGTCCGAACGGAGTTGGTCGGGAACACCCATAGCATACACACGCTCTGACTTTTCTGCAAACTTTCTTAAAACTTCACTTGTTTTTTCTGCTCTTTTCTGATCTTTACTGCCACCCTTTGGTCAACTTCTGCAATTGTTGGTTGATTTTAACATTGGTTGTTTTGTCCATCGGACAAAAGTCCTATGGTTTTCTGTACACACGGTAGGACTTTGCTCCATAGGACTTTTATTGGGCAAAAGTTTGTCCGTTCGCAGACCCAACTTTTGTCCGATTAAAAACAAAACCAAACTCAAAAAAGTTTGTCCGATGGAGCGTACACACGGTAGGATTGTTGGTCCAACTTGCTTAAAACTAAGTTTGTTGGGCAAAAGTCCGACCGTGTGTACGGGGCTTTAGGCTCCCAGATAATGGAAAAGTACCAAATACCATTGTCTTCCATATACATTATGAAGAATCAGAAGAATGTTGGACACGTATGGGGAAAAAAATACACAAAAGTTTCTGTTTTTACCATTTATTTAACAAACTGCATAAAAGCATTCAAAAACAAATCTGTATTTCACAACGTACAAGGTAACTACTACAGAATGTAAATACATTTTCTCAGGTAAAGGATAACGAAAACCAAAAATGTAATATATTGAAGATAACAGGCTTTTAGATACAGTGGCAGCATTTGTTTTTATTTTTCAGGCTATGGACATTTTCACTGAGTACAGAAATATCTGTGGATTTCCTGTGAGGTTCACTGAAAGCACAAACAAATGTACCTTCCTTCTGTAAACCACTAATCAGCCCACATGAAATAGAGATGAACAATAACAGATGTGGTTCAAGTTCATACATAGAAAGTGGGAGGAGTGAGTGTACCCACCCAGGGACAGGACACCAGTGTTAATTTTTTCAACAAAAATATTTTCGTCAGTCTCGCCAGTTACATGTTTTCAGTGACGAGTGTTTTTTGTATTTTAAAGTTGCACTTGTTTGTCAAAAAGCAATATTTTTGTTTATGATGCTGGAGATTTTAGTCGACTAAAATACAGCTAAAACGAAAGCAATTCAGGTGACTAAAACTAAAATGACATTTTAGTCCAAAGACTATGACTTATGCCGCGTACACAAAACCGTTTTTAATGTCACTGAAAAAAACGACGGTTTTCTCTACATAATCCTTCTCAAGCCTGCCTTGCCTACACACGATCATGAAAAAAAATGCTAGAGCAAAGCGCGGTGACGTACGAAATGTACAACGGCACTATAAAGGGGAAGTTCCATTCGGATGGCGCCAACCTTTGGGCTGCTTTTGCTGATCCTTGTGTTAGTAAAGTTTGGTGAGAGGCGATTCGCGCTTTTCAGCCTCGTGCTCTTCAGTCCGTTACAGCGTGACGAATGTGCTATCTCCATTATGAACGCTAGTTTTACCAGAACGAGCGCTGCCGTCTCATCACTTGCTTCTGAGCATGCGAGTTTTTTTTCACGTTGTTAAAGCCTACACACGGCCGTTTTTCATGATGAGAAAAACGATGACGTGAAAAAACGACTAGAAAAAATAGAGCATGTTCCAAATTTTTAATGCCCATTTTTCACGTCGTGAAAAATGCTCTGGTGCCCACACACAATCGTTTTTAATGACCAAATTAAAAAATAGTATTTTTCTCGTCATGAAAAACGGTTGTGTGTATGCGGCATAAAACTAAATCGAAATTTGATGTCAAAATTCACACTGCAGGGCACGTTATTTGCAGGATTACTAGGTAAATACAAGCTGTAAAAAAAGGAATGCAGTCACCTCATCTAAGGACTGGTAAGATGCAGTATATAAAACATTTGTTTTTGGTTTTAGCTATGCTTTAATTCCAGAACTGGAAATCTTGCCCGATATGAAAACCCCTACAAATTGCAATTACCATTCCAATGGATCCTTTTAAAATTTATACCAGGAGATGGTGTCCTCAGAAGTCATCTTTAACCTCTTATCTTTACTAAATATCAAAAAACACAATTTTTTTTGTACATGTATCAGTTACCGCAACAGTTTTTGGTAGATTAGAGTAATAGTATGCTTACAATGACCGATGACCTGCATCTAAAAGCAGATCTTCATTTATGAGAGATATGAATATCTGTTTGGATATCGTATAGTCAATATAGAAGACCTGGTTATACAAGAACAACACCGATCGCTTTATGTGGCCCTGTGAGAGATGAGCATTTTTTGGGGATTTTGTATAGTCAATATACAACACTGCTTCTCAACCCAGGTGCCGTTAAACACCTGACCTAGTTTGCCTTGGACCAGCGTCGTGAATTGTTATGGTGTGGCGGGCTTGCTGCCAGGCACCTTAGGAACAAATGACATTTCAGGGCAGGATGCACAGTATCATTCTTTGTTATGGTGTTGGCAGCTAGCCCGCCCACACCATGGCAATGCATGATTGCTGATCCAGGGCAGACCGCACACAGGGCTGCCCTCAACATTCAAGAGAGAATGTCTAACGCTTCCAGACCTACTCCGCCTCCTGCCATGCTGCTGGAGCCAAAAAGTAGGCTTCTGAAGTGAAGAAGGGACTGTGTGATTGGGGGACTCTGTGATGGGGGGGGCTGTGTGATTGGTGGGCTGTGATATGGGGGGACTTTGATGGAATGGGGGGGCTCCCAACATATGAGGAGGGGGGGACTCTGATGTGAAGGAGAGCTTCTGAGTCCAAGTAAAATTTTAATTTTTAGACTTGGGTGCCTCATGATTGTGCATACTTTAAAAGGGTGCTGCAACTGAAAAAAGGTTGAGAAACCCTAATATAGAAGATATGGTTGTACAAGTGCCACATCGACAAATGTATGCGACTCTCTAACAGATGAGTATATGTTTGAATATCATACAGCCAATAAAGAAGATATTGAAGATAAGGGCTACATCAGTGTATGTACAGTATTTGGCTCTGGCAGGACCATTTATAGGGGTACATTAACACAGACATGCAGCGCCATACAGTGTGCAGGGCCCACTACAGCCACCTGTACAGATTAATAACGGGATGTGGATACATGCTGGTATGTGCACATTCAAGTGTATACATGCGTACAGGTATAGATGTCTGCATTCAGGGGTGTACATATACCTGTACACATGAATACTCTCAGATGTTTATTTACCAGCATACAGCCACATTCTGTCATTGATTTGTACAAGCAGCTATACCTCCCAGGCTCGAGCTTCTGCACAGATATACATGCTGTACGGCCCTGCACATCTATGTGAACGAGATTTTTGTGTCAAATGTCAAAAATTTGAATAGCTAATTTTATTGCATTATACAAAGTTGTGCAATCTATGGTCTTTTCTCTGGCTGGTTTTGCTGCAGCTAGTGCTGGGCTTGAAGCAATAAATTCTACTTCCAGTGCTGGACTGTGTGCCCAGCTTTCCCGTAGCCAATACTGGACTTGAAGTTCTACCTCCTGACCTCTATAATGGAAAGGACATTTACTGCAGAAAGGTACAGTAAGGGTTTGCTTTATTGTCTCAAAAATCACTGAAATTATAGATTTTTTTTTTTAGAAGATTTTGAATGAGAGTTTTACACTTAAAAATTGCTTGCATTTATGATTTATAGTTATATGTTTATACTGTATACATTATGAGTGTAAATATATTTAAAAAGAAATATTCACGTATACAAGAAATGATAAAAATATGTTTTAGAAATACATAATTTTAAAGAAAATGGATGGTGTATCATATTAGGATTGATGAACATTACTATGGTCTGTCTGTTAGGCTTGTAACCTTTGCCCCGATATATGCAGACGATGCAAGGTATGTTTATCAGCACCCATCTAATGGCACCTGAAAACAAATGTCTTTATACATTTTCCAGGAAAGTAATGTGAATTGCATCTGTACGCCAAAGCCCCCTTAACACCTATTGGGTTAAGGGGCTGAAAAACAATGAAAGGGTCATTGACCTAAATCCACTTTACCTCTAATCCAACTATTTGCTTTGTGATGTTGTTCTTTTTTTTTTTTTCACTTGCACAGCGTCTTTCAGGACAGAAACCTTTACTGCTCCCCAACAAAGTAGTACTGTGACATTGATAGTTTGATGGGTAACACTAGCATTTATTCCTTTATGTTTTGTCCTTAGAGATGCTCAAAATCTATTTTTTTCTTTTAATTGAACATCTTAATCTTCGTTGTAAGACCAAACAGATCTGTAAAAAGGAAGGCTTTCAGCCTTGAGTTTGGTCAGACACAAAACACATTTCTTTTCCTTCTCATCCAGTTCATCTACATTTGGAGCTGAAGTTAAAAGGCGCGCCATTCTTCAGGGATCCGCTGGAAATATTTTTTGGATTCTCTTGGTCTGCCTTGTCACGTCTGAAAATTGTGTCTTGATCACTTTCAAATTCTGATTCTGAAACCATAAGGCTGGAGTTGTGCTCTGTGCTCCTGTGCTTTATGCCTGTCCAACAGAAAGAATTGCAGATCAATAAATTAGCGCTTTTAATTACACAGCTTAGCTGAATCTAATCCTTCTTACCTTTTAAAAATGTATGTTCATGCTAACAACCGGTGTTGGGAATATTTTATCTGTGCATTTTAGTATGTGAAGTCTGGTAAAACTGAACTCTGAGCTGTCCCTCCTCCCCACACACCCTCTCCTCTCCCATTTCCCATTAACTAATTGCTGGCCAAAAAAAACAAAAAATTTAAAATTCCCCTTTTAGTCACCTAAATCCATGGTCACATAAACTCTTGACCTTCTATTGGGTGCCCACACTGCTGCTTGCATGACACAGACACTTCCTATTGGCTGTAGACGATGATGTCAGCACAGTGGGACTATTGGGTACATTTGCAGTCCACCACACCTGGAAATAGTGCTGGTGAGGGATCCAGACAGCAGACTTAGGCGAGTATAAAACAGGTTTCATAGGTTTGATTGCCTGTAGGTTAATTTTTTGTTCAAAATCGTTAAAATTGTGTTGGACAGGATATATATAGTGTAACAAATTAGCCCCTCCATGTCGCTAGTGAGGGAAGAGTCCCTAAAGTTCTATGTTTAGATGTGGGATGTTTAGAAATAACCGAGATGATGTTGGAATTGGTGAAAACCTTTTCGCTGTACGCCTGTGTATCCACCACAGATGGGTGGCCTGGTACTGCGTAGTACCAATCAGTGCAGGCAGGTGGTACAGGCGATGTTAAAGAGGAACTGCAGTCTGCTCACATAATTTGTAATAAAAACATCTTTGCCTTTCTGAAGCTTCCCTCCAACCACTTTGCATATTATTTTATATATACTGTGATTCTGTACTTGCCAAATATGCTGCATAAATTTCCCTCCACTAAGTCTGGCTGCATCCATTTTATCTGTGGGCAGCTGAAGCTACTGTCTGTTCACTTTCTGGATTGACACAAAGGCACACCTTTAGCTCTGCAGCTTTCATTGGCCCTCGTATGACTCCTCCCCCCTCTTCCTGGCAAACTCTCAGGAAAGTGAGCTGGTGAAAGTCTCTCAATATGTTGGTGTGATGAAGTTCATTCCTGCTGGTGTGGTCCGAGGTGCGGCTGAGCAGTGGTTGGTACATGGCGCGTGTGCAGCCCCACCCGATAGACCTCATGTGAAGGAAGGGCCCGGAACAGATGTGGCAGTAGTTGGAATTCACTCGCAAAGAGGTGCATTTTGAGGTACCCAGAGACAATTACAGGAAATAACAGTGTGGGTAACTATAACCGGGAAGTGTGTAAACCCATGTTGGATTTTGTCTCACGATGCTCTGGGTTGCTTCCTACTGATGTGGTGTATGAGGAGCACTATCGGGCAGCTCAGAGAGTATCAATGGACATAGAAATGGTTAAAGAGATTGGTGTGCAAAAATGCGGCGAAAAGTGTTCATTGGTAGGACAGTCGCTATTGGAGGCGATGTGAAACTCTGGGAAGGTCCCATGGGGAATAACTGCTTGCCTGTAGGTGGTCCCTCCACAGACACAGTCCTAACAAACCAGGGAACAAGAGGTCTTGGTGACAATGACAATAATGAGTTGAGTAATCCATTGTGGAAAGTTGCTATTGAGGTTAAACAGAAGGATGTGGTGTTAATCTCAGATGGTTTGGTTGCCAAGGGTAACCACCCAGGGGTTAGTGAACCTGAGAAATGATGGTTAGTGTTGAGTCAGGTAGTAAGAGAGGTCAGTCCCTGACAGGTGTCATGGAAGTGGGTCCCCAACAGTCCTGGGAGAGTAGGTCTGGGGGAGGTAAAAAGAAATGGAGGATCCCGAGGCCAGAAGGTAGAAGGGATAGTAGAGAGATTTGTGGGAGCCCACGTTTCAGGAAGAAGTGCTTGTGGAAGCACACCCGGAAGATTATGTGGGTGGGGTGCCCCTTTAGAGAGAAGGTTGGGCAGGTTAGGACTCCTGCTGCTGATAGTTGGCACAGAGATGCCAAAGGTGAAGTGTTGGTGGAAACATACCCGGAAAAAGAGTTGGGCCTACACAGCTAATGGCTGGCACAGAGGTGGGGGATCACCCCAGATGATGCATTTGGATGCGAAACGCGTTGGGAGACCCTACTGTTGCCATTGATCATTTTGACAAAGCGCTGTTATATTCATCTAAATGTAAGTGTACCTACCTACATTAAATACCCCTTTTTATACAGTATCACACTATGTGCCTTTTCTTTCCTTCTAAATTCTGCAATCTACTCGGCATCGCTACCCGATTCTAATCGGGCACTGCATACAAGCCCCATTGTCATCTGGATATGAGAGATATTTTTTTCTATCCTTTGGACTGGATTGAAGTTTGATGTCCCCCATTTGAATCGCAGTTGGAGATTTGCTGTCCACAGCGGCTTACCTATGCTTGGTTGACCCTCTGAACGTAGGTTTTTGGGGTCCACTCTTTCTGGTAAGCCTTTCTTACAACCGATTGGTGGTGGTCACTTTGAGTGCACTCTCTTCACGTCAAGTTTACTTATGAGCACCATAATTTGATTGTCACTCACCTTTCATCAATATATGTTCTTTCTTTTTCGTACATCACGGGACACAGAGCGACTTAGTCATTACTAATGGGTTATATAGATTACCTTCAGGTGTTGGCACTGGCCAATTCCAAACCGGAAGTACCCTCCCCTATATAAGCCCCTCCCATCCGGGAGCACCTCAGTTTTTTGCCAGTGTCTAAGGTGTTGGCCAAAGAGTAACATGTGTTTTCACTGGGCTTGCGTACAGGTTCTTTTGGGCCTTAGTAAGCTGTTCCGGATCCCACCAAAAAAGCTTCATAGCTAAACGGTCGGTACCCGGGCCTTGCAGCAGAAGAGCAAGGTTTTGCCTGTAATGCCTCTCTTAGGAGGGCTGGACCCTGGGATCCAGAGCTCTGGTCATACCCACGACCAAGATGTTGTCTGTGCAGGGTGCTATACAGGTCCAGGGGAGTGGAATCCTTGGGAACCCGGTCCCTGAAGGTTTAATTACAATGCCTGCCGTGATAGGTGAAGTTTGGACTTCTGTGGACCAAACAAAGTCCTGCGGCGGGGATCAGGTAAGTGGGGGCCCCCAGGAACTTGGTTCTATTGGGGGACCCCCAAGCCTAATTTGTCTTTCTGTCTGTTACCTAACGGTATTCCCGCTAATATCTGTGTATGCCTGTAACTACTGAAAATGTAAAATTGTAATAGTAGTCAAGAAAAAAAAGGGGACCGCGGTACCTGTGTTAAACCACTAGAGGCCGCTGTAGTCCATTTTTCTTGTCATGTGGATCTTTGGTTTTCTCAAGTCAAAAGATCCAGGCAGTTGGTAAGTTTCTCTGTGGGAATCCACTTCCTCTGCCCTGTTGCTGCGCTCATCCACCGCACAGGCCCTCCGGCAAAAAGGGCCCTGGCTCCTAGTCCCTGTTTGATTTTGAAAAGGGCGCCAATGGCGCACGGGCGCGCGCGCGGGCGCGTGCACGCGCCTCCTATGAAAAAAAAGGGGCGGGGCGGGTGGATGACGCTCGATGCGCGCCGCGGCGCTTCTGCGCATGTGCAGGCGTCCCAGCATGGTTAAAAGACACAGTACAAGTGTCAGCTGGATGCAAACAGAGCTAGCAACAAACAGTGGCACACAGAGGCGGTTGATGCAGGCATCCCCATAGAAAGGCACTTTAGTGGACACCAGCTGGTATATAGCAGCAACTGTGTTAGACTATTACCAGCAAAAATTGGTGTATGACGACGGGAATACCTCAGCTTTGTGCTTAAAGGATATGTCGTCCAGACGCTCCGGAAATAGGTCTTCCAGGAAGCCAAAGGGGTCTCCATCGGGCTCTGAGGATATTGGGCATGCTTGTACTGCACCAATCTCCCCTGAGAATTCAGAGGTCAGTAGCCGTAGAAACCCCGCAGGAATGCCTGGTGCTGCGGCTGTCCCCAGTCCACCTGCTCCTGTATATATAACAGAGGAGGTTTTAGCCTCAACTCTGGGAGGATTGGAAGAGAGATTAACAGCATTGATCGCTGCTTCCCTGTCACAGGAAAAGCGCGTCCGATCTCCGTCTCCTCCTTCAGAGTGCCTGTTAGTGGAGGAACAGCCCCACACAGAGATCGACCTACCTGAAGGGGATCAGGATGAGGTTGATTCAGTTATGGAGGAATCAACAGTGGAAGAACCTTTCTCAGCATCTCAGGCTGAAAGATTATGGGTTCAGTCTCTGACTAATATGGTCCGATCAGCATTTAAAATGCCTCTGGCGGAACCACCATCCACTACGGTTTCCTCGCTGGGGTCGCTAAAAGCTCCCCAGGCTGTCTGTTCCTTCCCAATCCACCCTTTATTAGAAGGGCTTATTTACCAGGATTGGGAGCATCCTGATAAAATATTTGCTCCCCCCCAAGAGATTTCCGGTGATCTATCCCATGGAGGATAAGTTCATAAAAAAATGGAGGGTCCCTACAGTGGACGCAGCCATCTCTTCTGTTAACAAATCACTGACGTGTCCAGTAGATAATGTTCCAATGTTCAAAGACCCAATAGATAAAAAATTGGAGTCTTTACTAAAATCTGCTTTCTCTACAGCAAGCATGGTGACACAACCTGCGGTAGCAGCGATTGGAGTCTGCCAAGCAGTGAAAGATCAGTTGAAACAAGTCTTAAGGGACTTACCACATCAGCAGGCTCTTGCCCTAGCTGACCTGCCTAGAGCCTTGTGTTGCGGTGGACGCCATAAAGGATACAATCCAACAGGCCTCCCGCTTTACGCTGTCTATAGTACATATGCGTAGGCTTCTGTGGCTCAAAAACTGGTCTGCTGAAGCTCCCTGTAAAAAACTGCTGGTTAGCTTCCCATTTCATGGAGAACGCTTATTTGGAGAAGATCTGGACAAATATATCCAGAAAATTTCTGCCGGTAAAAGTTCACTCTTACCGGTTAAGAACAAGGGTAGAAGTCCTTCTTTTAAGAGGCCTACTTCTCCAGTCCCTGGCACATCGGCTGTGAAACAGTTCCGACGGCCTCCGCGGTCAAATCCAGGGGGCAGAAATCAGAGACAATCACAGGGTAACAAGAAACCCTGGGTCAAGAGAGGTACAAAACCTCCCCCTAAGTCATGAAGGGTTGCCCCCACTCAGTCGGGTGAGGGGAAGACTTCAGTGGTTCACAGAGACCTGGCGGGACACCATCAGAGATGGGTGATCTCCGCAGTAAGTCTGGGATACAGGCTGGAGTTAAAAGACATTCCTCCTGCCCATTTTATAAGGTCAAACGTGCCAAGCGATCCCCAGAAGAGTGGATCCCTCCTTCTGGCACTAGAGCAACTATTGCCCCAAGGGTAATCATGAAGGTTCCCTTGAAAGAAAACGGGTTCGGGTTTTACTCGAACCTTGTCACAGTCCCCAAACCAAATGGGGACATGAGGCCCATATTAAATATAAAAGGGCTAAACAAGTTCCTACATATCAGGACTTTTTCGGATGGAGTCGATCCGATCGGTGGCCACCGCCCTACAAGGGCAGGAATGGTTAGCCTCGATCGACATAAGGGATGCTTATTTGCATATTCCCATCTGTCCGGCCCACCAGAAATTTCTACGCTTTGCAGTAGAAGGGCGCCATTTTCAGTTCAGAGCCTTACCTTTCGGTCTGGCCACGGCACCACGAGTGTTCACAAAAATTCTGGCCCTACGATTGGCCAAACTAGGAACACAAGGTGTAACAATAATGGCATATCTAGACGACTTGTTGCTGATAGACCACTCAGTGAAAAAAACTAGAAGTGGTCGTTCACAAGATAATCAAGTATCTGGAATCTCACGGTTGCATTATCAACCGAGACAAGTCAGCCCTAAAACCAGTCAAAAGCCTGGAATACTTGGGGGCTAAGACTGGATTCAAATCAGAGAAAGATTTTCTTACCTCCAGAGAAGGTGTCGTCTTTGAAAGATTTGACCCACTTAGTGGGTGCAAAAAAGAAAAACCATCCATACGCCTGTGTATAAGGCTGCTGGGAAAAATGGTGGCTTCATTCGAAGCGGTACCCTACGGTCAATTCCATTCAAGGAACTTGCAGAGGGCCATACTGTCAGCCTGGAACAAAAAAGTTCAGGCTTTAGACTTACCAATGTCCCTGTCCCCTTCCGTTCGCACCATTGGTGGTTGGTGCCCCAGAATCTGGGAAGGGAAACCCTTCAGTCCGGTTTCTTGGAAGGTGGTCACTACAGTTGCCAGCCTCATAGGCTGGGGGGCAGTACTGGAGCAATGGTCTCTCCAGGGCAAGTGGTCAGAAGCAGAGAAGGCCCTGCCCACCAATTTCTTAGAGATACGAGCAGCCCGGTATGCCCTAGTAGCATGGACATCCAAACTCCAAGGGTCACCTGTCAGAATTCAATCAGACAATGCCACAGCAGTGGCATATATCAATCTCCAGGGTGGTACCAGGAGTCGTGCAGCCCAGAGGGAAGCGAATTGCATCCTGGAATGGGCAGAAAGGTATGTCACAGCCATATCCGCGGTTTTCATCCCAGGAGTGGAAAATTGGAGAGCGGACTTTTTAAGTCGCCAGCAATTATGCCCGGGGGAATGGTCTCTTCACCCCGAGGTTTTCCAGGCAATATGCCAGCGGTGGGGAACACCGGATGTAGATCTGCTAGCATCCAGATTCAACAAAAAGGTGGACAGATTTGTGTCTCGCACAAAGGATCCCCTAGCTTGCGGTTCGGATGCCCTAGTGTTCCCTTGGGATCAGTTCAAGCTGATATATGCATTCCCACCGCGATTAATCCGCAGAATCAGGGTAGAAAAGAAACCAGTGATTCTGGTGGCTCCAGCGTGGCCCCGAAGGGCATGGTACGCGGAGATTGTAAAAATGTCAGTGGGAAGTCCTTGGACCCTCCCACATCGTCCGGACCTGCTTTCGCAAGGACCGATATACTACCCTTCCTTACCAGCCCTAGGTTTGACGGCCTGGCTATAGAAGCCCACATTCTAAAAAAGAGAGGGCTCTCTAATCCTGTGGTATCTACCATGATCAATGCCAGGAAGCCGGTATCCAGGCAGATCTATTATAGGATCTAGAAGGCGTACATCACGTGGGGTGAGGCCAGGAAATGGCATCCACGTAAGTACGTAATAGGTAGGATTCTGGACTTCCTACAGTGGGCTGTACATAGGAAGCTTGCCTTGAGTACTATCAAGGGTCAGACGGCCTTGTCAATATTTTTTTTTCAAAGGCCCTTGGCTTTGCATTCATTAGTCAAAGCTTTCATACAAGGAGTGATGCGTATTAGCCCTCCGGTTAGTATTCCCATATGTCCATGGGACTTAAACCTGGTTCTGTCGGTTCTACAGAAACAACCATTTGAACCATTGCGGCACATTTTCTTGGTTCTTCTCACCAGGAAATTGATTTTCTTAGTAGCCATTTGTTCGGCTAAAAGAGTATCGGAATTAGCCGCCTTGTCCTGTAAGGAGCCATATCTGGTTATCCATAAGGACAGAGTAGTGTTACGTCCTCATCCAGCCTTCTTCCTAAGGTGGTATCGAGGTTCCATTTGAACCAAGATGTGGTTCTTCCTTCCTTTTTCCCCAAACCTAGTTCGGTAGAGGAAAAGTTATTGCATTCTTTGGATGTAGTAAGAGCAGTTAAAGCTTATCTTAAAGCCACTGCTCAGATTCGTAGAACGGATACTTTGTTTGTTCTGCCGGAAGGCCCCAGAAAGGGTCAGGCAGCATCAAAAATCTACTTTAGCCAAGTGGATTCGACAGGTCATAATACAAGCCTATGGCTTGAAAAGGAGACCGCCTCCGTTCAAAGTTAGGGCGCACTCCACAAGAGCAGTTGGAACTTCATGGGCAGTGCATCACCAAGCCTCCCTGGCTCAAGTCTGTAAGGCCACAACATGGTCCTTAGTACACACGTTTACTAGATTCTACCAGGTAGACGTCAGAAGTCAGGAGGATGTCGCCTTTGGGCGCAGTGTGTTGCAGGCCGCAAAAGAGCCTCATGCCTGATGGCGCCCAGCTTATGTATCCCTCCCCTCATTTGGCATTGCTTTGGGACGTCCCATTAGTAATGACTAAGTCGCTCTGTGTCCCGTGATGTACGAAAAAGAAAAAGGGATTTTTATAACAGCTTACCTGTAAAATCCTTTTCTTGGAGTACATCACGGGACACAGAGCTCCCACCCCTCTTTTTGGGACACTTATTGCTTGGCTACAAAACTGAGGTGCTCCCGGATGGGAGGGGCTTATATAGGGGAGGGTACTTCCGGTTTGGAATTGGCCAGTGCCAACACCTGAAGGTAATCTATATAACCCATTAGTAATGACTAAGTCGCTCTGTGTCCCGTGATGTACTCCAAGAAAAGGATTTTACAGGTAAGCTGTTATAAAAATCCCTTTATTTGTTTTTATTATGAACTCAGTATTTTTGGTGTCCATTGTGGCATTTAATTTGCATCACTGAGGACTCTTTGGACTCTTTGAACACTTTATTTTATTCAGTTTGTTTGGCTAAGATGTCACATTACTGAGGACTTTTTGAATATTTCATTTATTCAGTTCGTTTAGCAGAGATGTTATATTGTTTATCTAATTATATATCACTGTTATACACTGCTCCTTAATTGTGGGCAGTTCTTACTCATTTTTAGCGCTACACTTTTTTGTTTCGTTTGGCACAGAGGTGTCCCATTCATAGTGATGGGCTTATGTGTTCCTCTGGTTCGAAACGGGGGGGGGGGGGGTTTGTAGCAGTGGGACCCTGTGTTACTCAGAAGATTGCTGGTTTACACCAGATTTTTGGAGAGGTAGGCATGCCGATTGCACATCTGTGTGCTGGGCTATTAATTGTGACCTGACTGTGGCTCAGGGCTCCACCCAACAGACAGGAGGTCTGTGCATGGGAGTCAGGTGGACTCCAAACCTCTCCAGGAGTTGGAGAGGCTGCATGGGGGCAGCCACAGCGTGCATGTCTGCAGAAGGCAGATTTAGTCTGTGACAGAGCAGCAAGGAGCTGATCGTGAGTAAGCTATGAGAGAGCTTGACTCTAAGGAACTCTTTTGGTCTGAGGAGCAGACCTAAGGCCTAGGCTGGAGGCCTGAAGCAGCCGTGTGGCAAGAGCGTAAGCCAGGAGGCTGACGTTTTCTGATTGTGCAAGTTACAGTAATAGTGGAACCCCCTGCATGGTCTTTTGTGAACTCTTCCATTCTTTCAAATAAAAGTGGGCTACCCTGCCCTTAAAAGTACAGTTTTGGACTGGCGCACTCATTGAAAATTCACCTACCGCATGAGTCTGATCACCCCAATCTTACAATACATACACATGTTGTGTTACAATGTTTTATATGTTGTGTTGTGTTAACACATACATACAATATGGTATGTTATTGTAAAACAAAACAAAAAAAACAGTAAGTTGTACCGTATTTGCCGGCGTATAAGGCGACTGGGCGTATAAGACATGGGAAAGAAAAGAGCCCTGGACTGCCGCACTCTGTATAAATGATTTATTTTCAAAATTCCAAAATTAAAATCCAGAGTTAATCCATAGATTCAAAAGCCCAAAAACAGACAAAAACAGAAAACTGACATGCAGGGGTGGATAGCTGACGCGTTTCACATCAAAGTTAGATGCTTACTCATAGCTGAAGTGTATGGGGTACCCATCAGAATATATGGGAAATGAAGCCAACTTTGCACCAATCAAATTCACTGAACACAGTGGAATAGAATGAGCTTCTGATTGTCTCCAACATACTCCAAGTAGGAAAAGCACCTGTGTAGAAAGCAAAAATTATATGTAAATGAATAAAGTGACATAAACATATTGTGTTGAACATACATGTGAATCCAAGAATATATGAACAATTCAGAGAGTATAATCAAGGTCTAGTCATTTTTATACAAGTGGAAAGGTAAAGATAAATTAAAAAGCCATAATATCAAAGAACACCACTATGTGTATATATACACACACCTGTGTTTAAAGAAAAAGGCTAATTAAGTGGAAAGACAACATGTGTGTATGTGTGATCAAAAAGATGTATATAATAATAAAAAAATATAAAAAATTGCTAGCATATAATGTTGTTGGTGTCAAATGAGTAAAACATGAAAACCTTTGTTTTTTTGTGTTATTAAATATACAAACCATACTAATATATATGCTGAGGTGCTTAAATTAAACAGACATTTATAATAACTGTATATTGGACCAAAAAGTATAAATATATACTTAATAGTGAAAATATAAGTATATTTGTATGACCAAAAAATCCATATGTGTTATTCCAGTATATGTGTAAAGTGTATCCATATATGTAAATGTAAGCATAAATGTGGATACAGAAAATGCAAAACAAGTCCACCAAAAATTATCCATCTGGGATATTGGAGCCAGTGGATTTGAATATGGTCTGAAGCTGAATATACACATAAACTGAAAATGGACATAAATGGACATAAAAATGAAAAATAAAGATAAAAATGGAGATAAACTGGAAAATAAGCAAACAAAAAATATCTATATATATATATATATATATATATATATATAGGTCGGCCAATGCATGTTCAAATGTATGCTAGTATGGTGGTGATTAAACATGCATGTTTAATCACCACCATACTAGCATACATTTGAACATGCATTGGCCGACCTATATATATATATATATATATATATATATATATAGATATTTTTTGTTTGCTTATTTTCCGGTTTATCTCCATTTTTATCTTTATTTTTCATTTTTATGTCCATTTATGTCCATTTTCAGTTTATGTGTATATTCAGCTTCAGACCATATTTAAATCCACTGGCTCCAATATCCCAGATGGATCATTTTTGGTGGACTTGTTTTGCATTTTCTGTATCCACATTTATGCTTACATTTACATATATGGATACACTTTACACATATACTGGAATAACACATATGGATTTTTTGGTCATACAAATATACTTATATTTTCACTATTAAGTATATATTTATACTTTTTGGTCCAATATACAGTTATTATAAATGTCTGTTTAATTTAAGCACCTCAGCATATATATTAGTATGGTTTGTATATTTAATAACACAAAAAAACAAAGGTTTTCATGTTTTACTCATTTGACACCAACAACATTATATGCTAGCAATTTTTTTATTATTATATACATCTTTTTGATCACACATACACACATGTTGTCTTTCCACTTAATTAGCCTTTTTCTTTAAACACAGGTGTGTATATATACACATAGTGGTGTTCTTTGATATTATGGCTTTTTAATTTATCTTTACCTTTCCACTTGTATAAAAATGACTAGACCTTGATTATACTCTCTGTCTTGTTCATATATTCTTGGATTCACGTGTATGTTCAACACAATATGTTTATGTCACTTTATTCATTTACATATAATTTTTGCTTTCTACACAGGTGCTTTTCCTACTTGGAGTGTGTTGGAGACAATCAGAAGCTCATTCTATTCCACTGTGTTCAGTGAATTTGATTGGTGCAAAGTTGGCTTCATTTCCCATATATTCTGATGGGTCCCCCATACACTTCAGCTATGAGTAAGCATCTATCTTTGATGTGAAACGCGTCAGCTATCCACCCCTGCATGTCAGTTTTCTGTTTTGTCTGTTTTTGGACTTTTGAATCTATGGATTAACTTTGGATTTTAATTTTGGAATTTTGAAAATAAATCGTTTATACAGAGTGCGGCAGTCCAGGGCTCTTTTCTTTCCCATGCATTAGTGCAGAGCCAGCACCTGTTCCAGTATCAGGGCGGGAGCATTCCTTGGAGCTTCACAGCTTGGAGCGGTACACACCTTTCATTGGGCGTATAAGACGACCCACCGAATTTTCCAGCTAAAAGGTTGGTTTTGGGATATACTTACCTTATAAGACGACCCCCTTCCGACTAGTCAGTCTAGAAGCTGAGGGGTAGCCGCAACAACCGCTGACAGGAACAGGCTTTATTCATCTTTTTTTCAAATCTCACTGTGCCCATTGCATGCCTCACCTCACTGTGCCCATTGCATGCCGATCTCCATACCTTATCCCTGACATGCAGAGTCAGACTGCGGGTGTCCATTGTTCAAAAGCTGTGCCTCCTCCTCATCCTGTTCCGTGATAGGCGGAACACTCAGTTTCCCAGCAGAGCCTGTGTTCAGTCTATCAGGGACGTCCTCTCGTCTGAGGACATCCGTGATAGGCGGAACACTGAACACAGGCTCTGCTGGGAAACTGAGTGTTCCGCCTATCACGGAACAGGACGAGGAGGAGGCACGGCTTTTGAACAATGGATGCCCACAGTCTGACTCTGCATAATACCGGCGTATAAGACGACCCCCGATTTTTGGGGGATATTTTTAAGTATAAAAGGTCGTCTTATACGCTGGAAAATACGGTATTCAGAGTTTCAGTTCCCACTTAGTTTCAGCTCAATATAGAGATTGCTGATCAAAATAATATTATAGAATGTTCGATAAATAGTGGTGTTTTTTTTCAAGTGGAAGGATGGACGGAATGAAGGAAGGGTAGAAGAAAGAAAGGAAAAAGTTGAACTTTGGATTTTAAGACTGTAGTGTTGGGGTTCTGTAGTAATGGTAGCCAAAAAAAGATCTCTCATAGTAAGACTGCCCTAAACCGTGACAAATCTAAATTATCATATCATGAAAACACATACAGATTGACCTAGGTGCATTCACACCTGTGAATGCACCAGACGCCAATTACATGCGAGAACCGAAGCGGGGGTTCCTGCCAATTAGCTGCGGGAGGCAGCACCATTGAAAGCAATAGGAGATTCACACAGCTAGTTGTGGCCGCACGTATGTAGTGACAGGAGAGTGATCACTTGCATGTGCACCCTTCAATGCATGTCAGGAAACTGATTTTTCAGATTTGTTTTTACTTACCATATTTGGGTCTCAGTGCCATTCGTTCTTGATCATCAAAGTTATCCAGAATAGTATATTTTGTTTTCTTTCTTATTTTGGTTCTCTTACGGCTATTGTAAACACAAAAGTTTTGTATGTCAAAAACTAACGTAACATTGCAGAATCTAAATGTGTTTACCTAAAAGTCTTAGTTCTGCATTAAAATAACATATTCAGTGCAATGACCCTTGGGTGTCAGTTGCGTTTATGGAAAACTGGATGGTACAGTAATTAACTGAAATATATTTTTGTATCGGTATATATTTTCTTTAGGTTTCCGAATAAAGATTAGAAATATATATATATTTTTTAGACCGGTAAATACAAAATATTGCATATGAATGTTTCATATTTACCTTGTGCAGCCATTAGGTGGACATTGGGTCTCTGCTGACTACAAACTCTTTATACTTTTATACCAATATTCGATCTCCCGATTAGATCTATTCAGAAAAAAGCAGCTGAATGATCAGAGGAGGGACATGCCTCCTTCCATCTCTCATGTGCTGTTGCATGGAGTATCAGTTGTGCCTCGTACACACAACCGGTTTTCCCGGCAGGAAAACTGCCATGAGCACTTTTGGCTGGGAATCCCGGCCATGTGTATGCTCCATCGCAGTTTTCCTGACAGGAAAACTGCGGGGAAAAAAAAGAGAATGTTCTCTTTTTTTTCCCGCCAGGATTCCCGGTGGTCTTTTTCCCGGGAGTTTTCCTATGGGGAAAAACTGCGATGGAGCATACACACGCCCGGGATTCCCAGCCAAAGCTCTCACCGCAGTTTTCCCGATGGGAAAACCTCTCGTGTGTACAGGGGGAAAGTTACCGAGCAGGTTCTCTGTTTTCCCGGTGGACTTTTTACCCCTGGGAATCCCGTACGTGTGTACTAGGCATTATAGAGAGGCAGGCCAACATTTGGCAGCTACTGCTGTTTTATTACAATGCTCTGCAAACAGTGCGTTGGGAGTTTTTTGTATGAAATAAGCTTGCCTAGCCCATAGATCCCTTTGTTGAGAACTAGCCTATCTATTTGATTGTGTCTTTGTTTTTTCTAAGATTTCTACCTTTTGGTTCTGAAATATATGATCTCCCTGTTTACATTATTATAGTTACCCTAGCTTTTGTAGTATTATAGTTATTACCTTCCCCAAATGTAACCAAACTTTTCCAGCATATGAGACTAATGTCTAATAATAGTGTGGCAAATACAGTACAGAGAAGTCTAGTCAATCAAGTCATTTTTTTTACCTTTTATAGCAACAGATGCATACCCAGACCATGCCCATAAGAAAGGCAACCAAGGCAAACGTCAGCACAGTTATATAGAGTACACTCCAATCTGCAAAATAAATTAGTACCCAATATTAACATACTTTGCTTATGGGATGCGATTTATCAAAAATGTCAAATGCAGAAGTGTCTCCAAAAAGGGTCTCTCAAAGTGCTCTTGAATCTCTTTCCCAGACATAGGGATCTGCAGACAATTTATTTGCAACGTGCTCATGTATGTGAGTTAATGCTAATTTCCCCAGAATTTCCATAAATGGGAAACTTTACCTGGGCCCTTGACTAGCTACAAAATGCTATATGGGCATTTAGGATAGAAAATGGGGAAAGGTCTGGTCTGCCTGGTCATTCACGCTCTGTGTGTGAATCAACTACAAGTCCTGACATCCTTTGCGGCTGTCGGCTTGTAGTTCTCAATTAACTGCCACAGTGTTGTGGTAGTTCATCGATACACTGACAGGGAAGTATCTGCTTGCCTGTATGGGATGTATGGCCAAACAGATACACAGAAGAGACCCGCATGGTACCAGTGATCTGCTGATTGCTGGTGCAAGGCTTTACAGGCTGAAAAAAAAAAATGCATAATTTTTTACCTGCAAAAAAAATGTGCATAGGTTTTTTTTTTGTTTTTGTTTTTTTAAGAGAGACACTAAAACTACTATTGCTACTTCTCATTCTGCAAGACGAGTATATCCCAAATAGTTTTTCATATAGTGAGGAAGTTTTTGATTGAGGTGTTTAAAATCATCAGGAAAACATTTTATGCAATAAAATAGCACAATACATTTCCCTTAAAAACTTGCAGAAGTAAAAAAATGCAATAAACTTCTCTCCCTAATGAAGTGTTATTATCACATGTGCTAATTCTTGCAATGTCACTTTTAGAAGGCAGCATAGGATACTGCAGTTTGATATATCAGGCCCATTATATGATTCCAGCAATATAATTATAACACCCTAAAAATATTTAGCAAATAACTTAAAGGCAGAGAAAGCACATGCAAAAATCAGTGCAGGTTTTTTAGGCCTATAAAAGAATGAAGATTATGGTAAGTAGACAAAACGGAAAACTGAATCTCCAATATCACAATTTTCTTTCCTGACAAGCTACATATCAGCCTACCATACCTGCAGGACCCAACTCACAACTTTGACTCCCTCTGCCAGGCCGGCGTTCCATAGCTAGATTTTTGCACCTGGGTGGGAGTTTTTGCTGACATGGAGCTGGTCAGGAAAGGAAAATTGCAGTAAGTATTTGATATTTAATTTTCCACTTTCTTGACAGTTCCATGTCAGCCTACCACTGGGAATTAACTATCTAACTAGGGTAGGATGATGGAGAAACAAAATAAGGTTAATTATGGCCTCTGGCTGATAAGATAACCATTTTGCTAAAATTAACAGTTGCCAACAATCTATGCGATAATGAGAAATAAAGGTGAAGAGGAAAAGAAAGGAACACCAGCCTGGAAGAGGGAGTCAAATTTATGAGTTGGGTCCTGCAGGTGGGGGTATGGGCAGGGCATATGCAGTGGTAGGTTGACATGGAGCTGTCAGGAAAGCAAATATTTGAAAGGAATGTACTCACCGCAATTACTTTCCCCATCACTGACATAATGCTCGATAAAATTTTCCATCCAAAAGGGATAACAAAGGCAGGATTTTGTTATTGGGTCACAGTGTCCATGTCCCGAACATTTCAGAAGACATACTATTATACAGAGAAAAATTATTATAACTGGTGTGTACTGCTGCCTGGAAACAAAGACAAATCTTGTATAGATGTAGATCTAGTCATCATGGTCCTCCTATAGTGCATATTTCCCACACTATTAATCAGTAACGTGAGACTTTTAAAAGATCTAAGCACCATGAACTAAGAATATTTTATCCATTCAGCCGATTATGGTTAGTGCTTCCCCTCCCCGTTCCATCGGTATAGGTTAATGCATTGCCATATAGAAAGATCTTTTATACAAAAGTTCTTTCTTCATTCCGATTGTGCTTCCATGTCCTCCTGCCATCTGATGCCTGTGGGTAGCTTTTGAAAGCCTGCCAGACTAGTGAAGAGTAAATCTTTTATGTGGATCAAGGTTAAAGGCATTGATGAAACATTCCTTGATTTTTCTATTTTTTATAGATGATAGATCCACGGATATACAAAGGCAAAATACAGAGCCTAGATGATGAGTACAATCATATAGTACACTTACCAGCTGTGTCTACTCTAAGAACTTTGTACAATAGAAAATCCGCCTTTTCTTTCAAAAGCTGGTTTTGAAGCGTTCGTTTAACATCTATTGCCTTCCATGTTTTAAGGGGATGTCCACTTTGCACATAGAATAGGATCGCAGTGCTGTTTTTTTTAACAGTATACAGTCAGACATTTAGGAAAAGATGATTCTCATTAATTCAAAGCAATGCAACAATTATTGTTTAGAATTGACAAGACATCTGCATGATTTCTACTGAGGGCCACACCTGAAATTCTAGAAAAAGATTATGGCACTTCGGAACTTATTATAGCAAAAACTGCACGTTACAATTTGCAATCCCAGAGAAAGGGGCCATAAAATATTTCTCGAAGTAGAAGCGTTGCAACGATACCTATACTAAGCATTTGTAAAAGTTATTTTACTCGTGCAAATGCTCCGATACTAAAACCAATACCTTCAGACTCGGTTCATGGTGAAATTTCGCTGAGTGGTTCAGGTGATTCCAATGCGAATTGTAGTGTTTGAAATTCGAAATCGCATCTGAACAGGACTGTAATCACACAGGACTCTTTTTCAAATCGCACTGAACAGGCTGTAAAAACTCATTTTCTGCTACACATATAGCATGATGTTATAGAAGTAACTACCCATGAACGTTTTTATGTCATTGAGCTGTACCTTCCCTGTAATGCTTAAAATATATATATATATTTGAAGAAAAACTCACTTTCAAGTGAAATCTGTGTGCTTTTCCCATCAGTTTTCATGCATGTTTGGTGTGAACGAGCCCTAAACTGTCACATGACACTACTTGATAAAAGGTATCGGTACTTGTACTCAGTGCATCCCTAGTATTAGGCCTCAATCTCATTGGCACTTTCAAACACGTTTATATACATTTAGAGGGCATTTTCAACTGTATATAAATGCATGTAAAGATTTTTTTATTGTGCATTTACCTGTGTTTGGGGAAAAGTCAGTCTGCATTTAGAGAAAATAGACTTCTGTGCGACCGGGATTTGTTAGGGCATTCATGGCAAAATGCGACTAAAAGGAGATCGATTCAGGAAAAAGTAATCTGGGAATCATAAAAGTTGTTTGCTCTTTCCAAATAATTTATCCTACATTTAGAAAAGCTAAATGCAGGAGTGTCAAGGTGAATGAGGCCTTAGGCTGCAAAATTATGTATAGCACTATGACATGAAATATAGAACAGCTTTATGAATCACCAGTTTGACATGCCTGATCTAAACAATCTAAATGATAAAAACTAACATTATCTATGCTACATAACAGATAAAACAAGATCACCAACAGGGTTAAAAGATAAAAACAAAAAATAAATAAATGAATATACAGTAAAACCTTGGATTGTGAGCATAATACGTTACGGAAACATGCTTGTAATCCAAAGCACTCGTATATCAAAGCAAATTTCCCTATAACAAATAATGGAAACTCAGATGATTTGTTCTACAACCATTTATTCAAGTCCGTCTATAGTCCATATAAAAAGATTATAGCAATGTGACTTCGAGGCAACTTCAGGGAATGCCTAGGTGATCTTCCTGTAATGTCGGATCCAAATCACATCAATTAAGATGAGGATCTGACTTGGGGATCATGCACACTGCCGCTCTAAAAAATAAATAAATAAGCTGCTTTTACATGCATTTGAGCTTTTTATTTCAGCTTGAATAAGCTTGTGCTTTTTCTTCTTCAAGCTTTTTTGAGCATAAGCAATTTTTTTTTCACAAACCCTCCTTAAAGTCACAAGTCGGATAGAAGTCGCCTTGAAGTAGTACAGGAAACTTTTTTAAAGTCAGGACAACTTCAGTAGTGCCAATTTAGACAGCTCTCATTGACTAAAATGGGATGTGCCCCTACTCTTATTGCAAGACCTCCCTTGTTTATCAAGGTAAAACACTCGCAGTCCAAGTTACTCGCAATACAAGGTTTTACTGTAGTTGCAGGTCTCCGGAAGGTCTTCTGTCCCTAATTACACCTTGCACAAAGGAATCCACTGGATAGGAGCAAAAAGGCAAAAAGAAAAACACAGGGAAGTACACACCTAGCACATTTAAACCTTTGGTAGATCAAAGTATTAAATCAACAAGTAACTAGAAGCGCACTTGTGTCCAGTGATTGTTCAGCATGAAGACTGCTTATAACTGTTAATTTTTTAACTCTAAGGACTGTGTCACTAGGGAAACGCAGATTACTTTCAGGTGTATTTTTTGTTGCTTTTGAGATCTATTTGAGGCATCTCAGAGTTAATTTAGGAGTTCCTCCGTAGGTGCGTTGACCTGCCATTAACCTCCTTCAAGCTACGTTTGCATCCCCTTTGACTTGAATGGGGAGGAAAGCAGCCCTGATGTAAACAAAAGCCCAAATACACAGGCCCTTGGGCTCATGGTAGACATATAGATCTCTGCCTGAGAATAAGCAGGGGCATGTTCTTGACTAGCTACTGTTTATAGTGAGACACATCCAGTGAAGAGACATGACGTGTACAGTCACTATATTCTTCCTTACTACCAATTAGCAGAGGGAAGGATTGGTCAAGCTGGTAAATTTGTTGGGCACAACTAGTGCATCTGATATTGGAAGCACCAATTGTTGCCTATGTGCACCTCTTAACAATCCAATCCTCATCTTAATCGCAGTAAACAATTGAATCATGGTGGGGTTGGGGCTGGTTATAGCAAGTTTAAAGCCCAACTCCGGGAAACTTGAAAAGCATCCCTTACAGTGGGGCTGCGCTCATACTGTAAGGTTTAAATTCTTGTAAAGGGGAATTGATTTACTTACCTGATCCCCTGCTCCTCTGTGCTGCTAGACTAATCCCTGCAGCGTCTTCTCCGCTATGCCCCTGCAGTCTAAGGTCCTGACATCAAGATCAATGCAAGGGCTATAGCCCTGCACTGAACATGATGATGTTGAGGGACAGTTCACAGCCAGAGTGTGGGCGAACCCCATCTGCTGGGGGAGTAGAGGGGTAGTTGAGTAGAATTGGTTTTAGACCCTAGACTAAACAAGCAATTAACCCTTGCAGTGCAGGGGAAGCCCCTCTGTAAGGGACAACTTTCATGTTTCCTGGAGCTGGGCTTTAAGCTAAACATACACATTAAAATCTGATTGTACAATCTCCTTTAGATCAACCAACAACTATGTAGTTCAGGGATCTGCTTAATGGAATAGAAACAGAATAAACTGTACATATACCTTAAATCTGAATGTGCTTGAATCTTCTGAACTTTAACATCGGAGTCAAGGACATTGAGAAGAACAGCCAGTTGTCTCACCAAAGTATCTTTCTGTTGTTCACTTAGCTGACTCACTGCAACCTCTAAAATCAGTTCAACCAGGCTTGGTTTCCTTGGATCTGTAGCAGGAAAAACCAGATCACAGACACGTGGTAAATTTATAATTATGAATCAATTTCAAAAAGAACCAAGTTGTAATATGAAGAGGAATATGGTGACAAAATGTGTGTATGATTATTTAAAAGGTGAAAAAGAGATTAATAAGTATCTTAAGTTGAACCTGGGCTGTTCTATGACAGTTTCTCAGCCAGGTATGGTATATACATAATTACATTAGTCCAAGCTGGAATTCTTCTTCAACTTGGATGGATGACATGGTTCCATGTCCTGCCTGGGTCTAGGATCAAAAAGGAGTTCCACAGGGCCACAGGGATTGATCTGAAGACCAACACAAGCACTTGCAAGCAAAATAAGGTGCCTTAATTTCAGTGCTTTTGTAACCTTTACCATTTTATAGGCCAAGTTCAATTTAATTACTATAGCCACATACAAATCTTTCAGTTTACCATGAATGATAATCACTGTTCACTAATGAGCATTAATGTTTGAACAGCACCCATTCATAAAGAAAGCATACTGGAATGTAAATGTAATAAGAGGCCTTTACCTGCAATCAAATATGTATTCAGCATACAAAAGCTAATTAGCTTTGCACGTGTGCCTATTTGCCAGATTAGGCCATTTAGCGCTATGGAGCAGGATGAGAAATTAATGTACATCTACACAAGATATTAATAGTAAGTATCGCATAATTCCCTGCCAATAGTTCGGATGTTTCAGATTTGACATAGACTTGCATGATCAATCCTGACACAAATCCAAACACTTGACAGAGTCCAGATATTATTGCGTCAAATATGTCTTTGTTATTGGTCAAAATGTAGTCACTTTGCACAGCATATTGTATCACTAATACATTCATATATACGCTTGCGAGAACAAAAAAAAAGAGCTACAAAGTATATCTCCCTGGCGTTGTATTAACATTCATACCAGGACGCACTTCCACTGTGGCTGTGTCCATATCTGACTCTCCTTTTGCATCTGTGACCTTCAAATGAAACAGATAAATTCCTTCCACCAGATTAGTCAACTGAAGGACTGGTTTGTGTTCAGACGAGTCCATCACTTCCTGTCAAACAATGATATTTGTACGGTTCACAGTGAAGAAAAACATAAATCAAATAGATGTATTAAAATGATATAATTTAGAGTTGCATAGACACTGTACAATAGAGTTTGGACTGAGGGAGGGAGAAGAAGCACGACGAGTCAATCAGTTGTGCAATGCAAGGAGGAGAGCGCAGGCAAGAGAGATGAGCTCATCAGTCTGCTGCACCTCCTCTTACTGTCCAATGACAGAGTGGGGGTGGGGAGGAGACCTAAAAGGCTGGCATCACACAGCTGCGTTGCACGTTAATGCATCTGTTACCACAATGTGCGTGTTAATGTTTGTTTTGCATGTTGGTGTGCTGCAGCGTAATTCATTCTTAATGACGCCCAAAATCACCTTGCCAACAGATGCTGTATGCATTGCAGGGCACGCTAATGCACTACTGTGCATTGCGGTCTGCTACCTAACAAAAAAAATTATACATGATGTGATCTGGAGCATTAAGCGGCCCAATCAAATGAACATGGCTGCTGTGACGGGGAGGGCCCGTGGAACCCAGAATCCCTTGGAAAGTATGGGATACCCTTGTTTCAGCTCCCCATGCACCTCTTATGTCTAAATCACCCTGTGCCTATTGGGGCACAGGGTGAGCAAGAAAATAATGGACATTAAGAATATGATTGGATTACTTAAAATGGGACAGTAATATTCATTAACAATATCTCTCAATCCATATTAGAAAGACTGACTGATTCATACTGTTAGGAGGAGGTGCTGCTGTCAACTCCAGCCACCTGTCTGTCTGTTATAATGTAAATGAGCCTAGTGTGGCTTCTCTTTCAGCCATTGTCATCTGTGCTAATTGACCCTGCAATTGTATGAAGGAGTTATGTGTTGATATGTATGATAATCTGTATTGTAGGGAGGGAGTCACTTTGGCTGCTGTAAGGGATTAGTTAATTAGCTCATGTTAATTTTATGTTTCTGTGTATTGCTAGAGTAATATGAGCAGGTTATAGGAACCTCCTCTTTTACTGTTTATAAGACTGTATTCCTCAATAAAGATTATTATTCCTACTTAAACCCTCAAGACAGAGCTTTGTCTCGTATTTGGGGGAGAATTATTCGTATGTGTTTCTTGTTCGGCTGATTAGGATATTCCATTCCAGCTACCAGACACTCCAAACGACTTTAACCCCTTTCATACTCAGGGTGTCGTTACATTGGTGGCAGCAGTGGGATGATTCCCACAGCCAGAAGGACAGCTACAAGAGGACACAGGCCAATGGAAGCACAGTATGAACGGCTAAAGCACTCTACCCTCAAGGACTTACTGGAGAACCGGGGCTGACCGGCCAACAACCGTAAGAAGAGGGACATTATCGCAGAACTAGTCGAAATGGATAGAGCCGAAAGACCTAACCTAAGCGAAAGGCCCAGCGTAACAGACAGGACACCCGATGAGGCAAGTTTTAATCGGGCTGTTCACATAAGACTGGCACATTATGGTCCTAACCCTACAGTCGAGATCATAGACCTAGTTATAGCGGCTGTGGATGCAAATTGGCTACAGCAGCAGAAGTCACAGTAGCACCAACTGAAAGGAGAGGTACAGATACCAGCCGCCATGAAAGAGGAATTCAGAAGGAGGTTGCGAGAGATGCAGATACAGCATAGAGGACCAGTATCAGAGCAGGTCCTGCTGGGATGGTCTGATTCTATCCGCTGCGAACTCTGGAAGAAAGCACTAGCTCTCGAGCAGCAACGCCAGGGAAAGGTTCTCCCCTCCATCTATGTAAGGTACTGGTCGCAATATGTTGTACGAATGCTGTTATTGGGGGAACAACCGAAGCAGGAGTGGACAGCTGAGTTAAGCAGGCTGATCTGGGCAAAGATGCAGTTGGATGAGAGCTCCAGAGCCCTCCGGTGGTATGTAGCCCAAGAGTGCTCGTGGTCAGCGGATGACAGCCTCATGGAAGGCTTTGACTATGATGGCCTGGGATTGTTTTATTGGAGGCTGTCCAGGGACCCTGACTTTGGGAGTGATCGGGAGTGGCGTTTGGAGGAAATAATGGAGCACAGAGAATGAAGACTGATTGTCTCGGAAGGGCACTGGGCACAGGAAGATTTGGAGTTTCTGGCCGTTCAGGAATGGCAGCTGGAGATCGCCTACAGACAGCTGCTAGACTCTGTTCAGCAGCAGGGTGGGGCTCCCTTTGCCTGGGACTATCAGGAAATACCAGTTGACAACTCTGAAATCCTGGCTGAAGAATCGGCAGTGGAAATTCTGGAGATTGCCATCCCCAAAGCTGAAGTGCTGACAACAGGGCAGAGTTCTGCTAACCTCTGCCCAGCACTGATAGCATCTTCTGGGTTCCATGGACAGGAGATGGTGAACCTCTATCCCCAGATACCAGTTGCAGGGACAGGGGATTTGATAGACTGTTCTGCTGAGGAAGAACAACCTAATGAGCCTCCAGCAAAAGAGCTGGTATCAGGGCCAAACTTCAGTGTGCTCTGCCCAACACCAACAGCAGTATCTGCAGAGTTACAAGGAACTTCCCCAGCTGAAGCGCTGGTCACTGGACAGAGGGTCCGAGACCTCTGCCCCACACTTGTGGCAGTTCCGGAGGCTCAAGGTGAGAAGGTGGCAATCACTTCCCAGCAGCCAGATTAGGGAACGGAAAAGGAAGCAGCCAGATCACCTCCCCAATGGCAGCTGCACAGTTTGGGAGGGGAGGAAGCCAGCCTCCCGCCCCAACTGTTAGCCGAAGCGGATGATGTGGAGTCCCCAGCAGACGTGCTGGCAACAGGGCAGAGTGCTACCAACCTCTGCCCAGCAATGGCAACCACTATGGAGTACCAGGGAGCTGGGGAAGTTGGCCTCTCTCTCCAGCGACAAGATGAGGTAGTAAAGCTTTTACTCCCAGCTAAATCACTGGCAGCAGGGCAGAATGCTACTGGCCTCTGCACACAACTGCAGATTGAGCTGATATCGGGTGATGGGACTGGGGTCTCCACTCACAGCAACCCAGCAGAAGAGCTGGCAACAGAGCAGAGTGCTGCTGGCCTCTGCCCTCAACTAACAGAAGAGGGAGTTCCTGTGGTAGTAGATGGGACTTCGGTTTTCACTGACACAACCCCAGAAAATGGTGCGACACAGACAGGAGGATGTCAGCCTTGCTTTGCAAGCACTGGGGGATTTTCATCTACCACAAGTGGATGAGACTTCGGTCCCCACCTGTATACCCCAGGGATGCTGGGCAGTCGGCCCAGATGCCCAACAGCATGACGGACTGAGCGCAATCACCCTGTCTTCTCTCCAGTGGCTGAAAGGACTCCAGGGAGAAGGGCCAGTCCAGGCCTCTCCCCAGCGGCGGGCATGTTCTCTGAGATAGGCAGAGGTTGGCTGGGTGAGTAATGTTCTGTTTGGAACAATTTGTTTGGGGTACTGTGTGGATACCAGCATTAGAGGACTGGAACTAGGGACTAACTTCGGAGTCAACCCGTCTGGGGTCTCCTCCTGTGTTAGTCTCCTGCCGAAAGGGGAGAGATGCGACGGGAGGGCCCATGGAACCCAGAATCACTTGGAAAGTATGGGATACCCTTGTTTCAGCTCCCCATGCACCTCTTATGTCTAAATTACCCTGTGTCTATTGGGGCACAGGGTGAGCAAGAAAATAATGGACATTAAGAATATGATTGGATTACTTCAAATAGGATTGTTAATTAATATTACTATATCTCTCAAGCCATATTAGGAAGACTGACTGATTCATACTGCTAGGAGGTGCTGCTGTCAACTCCAGCCACCTGTCTGTTGTCTGTTATAATGTAAAGGAGCCTAGTGTGGCTTCTCTTTCAGCCATTGTCGTCTGTGCTAATTGACCCTGCAATTGTATGAAGGAGTTCTGTGTTGATATGTATGATAATGTGTATTGTAGGGAGGGAGTCACTTTAGCTGCTGTAAGGGATTAGTTAATTGGCTCATGTTAATTTTATGTTTCTGTGTATTGCTAGAGTAATATGAGCAGGTTGTAGGAACCTCCTCTTTTACTGAATATAAGACTGTATTCCTCAATAAAGATTGTTATTCCTACTTGACCCTCAAGACAGAGCTTCGTCTCGTATTTGGGGGAGAATTATTTGTATGGGTTTCTTGTTCGGCTGATTGGAGTGTCTGGTAGCTACCTTGTGTTCAGGAATGGAATATCCTAAACGACTTTAACCTCTTTCATACTCGGGGTATCGTTACAGCTGCCTTAACACAACACACGTCAATGCACATGTTAATATACTACAGCAGTGTGACATCAGTCCAGTCTGAACCAAGTGTTACTGAGTTGAAGAAGAGAAAAATCAGATGTCCTCCACTGGCACAGGGCTGTGCTGTGTGGAAGAGCTGTGTAATGTTCACAACAGGATGAACGGTAATACAAATGCTTTGCAGGTGATACGGCTCCCTTATTTAATTTGTGCATTTTGCCTCCAAGGGTACAAAGACAGGGTGGTTGTCATGTCCTCCATGCTTTCCCTCCTTGTTGGGTGCAAAGCGAGGCTAACATGGGGTGGGTTCTTTGGACTACACCAGGCATTGAACAGGGTCACCAACCCTTGCATGTGGAGTAACCCTTCACTCAAAAGGCATGCTCATCAATGCCTTGGACCAGGCAGGAGCCACAGTCATGTGAAGAGTCAAACATAAAGGCGGCCTCCTAACTCAGCATAATGTCTGCAGTACCCAAAGTGTAGAGTTCCTATTTAAGCTGCTTTAACCTATATCCTACGCACTTGCACTGATGTATGTGTTGCATTCAGAGGGACAGGCTGAGCCTCTGTCCACTCCACGAGTCAGCGTGCCTCTGTTACCTTACTCCCAGTAACAGAATGGGGTCCCACCGAGCACATAGCGTGGACCTCATGCGTGCTCTCGCTTAACTCTTCTCTTCCCATACCTAGTGACCAGGCCATAGATCTCGCTAGTCCACTCCCAATGACCAGCAGAGATGGACAGCTAGGGAGGGAGACAAAGCACCGACACCATCAATATTGGAGGACCTGTCACCTAACCAGGTACTACGCCAACGACTGATTGCCTTTTTTCCCTTACAATTACTCATGGCAACTACCTCTTCCCTCTTTTAAATGAACCTCTGTCGTAGTGATGTTACACATACCCCATATTGTGGTTATGGACCCAAGTTCTTTAGTAATACTCCAAGACCTCACATGCACCCCCTTGAATAACTTCAGACCAGGCTCTGAGCAGCTCAATCAACTATTACTATAAACTTGGCACAACATGTATAACATGCAATAAGGTCCTTTTCCTAACTAAACCTAATTGTGGCTGCCCCAGGTTACCAGCACAGGTGAAGTCTCTTTGAGAAAAGTCCATGCTTGGCAATGCATGAACAAAGAAGTCCACATTCCTGGGTTCTTCTGGCGAATTGGCATCTCAGAAAGTCTCTAGTTGCGTGTGTTGCCAATGCACTTCTCCAAGTGTTCCCCAGAGCTCCCCTTAGGATCCAGACCTCTTCCCTTTTAATGACCACAGGAGGCGAGCTGGACCCCAACCCCAACAAAAGCCTGCAAACACACCAGGGAAAGGCGGCAAAACATTAACCTTTTCCCTCTTATCTGGGCAGCCAAGTGCAAACTAAATAAATAGTATGCTACCTGCCTAAAGGCCGTTTGCCATAAATTTATCTTTCTGTTATTTTGTACAAAATGTAAAGGGGGGGTAGAAACACCCTAGTGTTCCTTGGTGAACTGGCAGGAACAGGGCTAGAAACTATGGCAGGGAGATTTTACTACTAGAGTATTCAGTGGGTAAATGAAACCAGCAAGTGAACTAGCCCACCAGCCTTCACTTATAGCTGAAATCAAATGTGGGTGGACCATTTGAAAGAGCCTAATTTCCTTATTTACTTACCCCAGCTGCTGGGCTCTGACCATCTCTCCTCCACTGGTATGATACTATCCCCTGATCATCAACAGACTTTGATCCATCTAGTGAAATGGAAGTATTGGGAAGAACGAGGGCACGTGTTCCACCAGCATGAGCCTTAGGAGGGCTATTTTTCCCTGTAAATGAAAATAAACATTTAAGTCATAGACAGGCCTTCTGAACAAAGATAGGCTGAAACGCGTCAACCTTTCCTATTTGCGTTTGTCTACTGTGGCTTGTCAATAAACACGTAAATTTTTTAAGAGCAATGACCAGAGTGCGGATCATCTTTTCTTCATTCACTTCTACTTAGCCAGCGACTGTGGATCGAGCACCTGGGAGCTCTGCTTTCTATGTGATGTATGGGTAGTAGCACTGACTTTTTTGTTTATCTTCTGAACAAAGAGTTCAGGGGGCTTTTGCATATACAGTAATATGTTTAATCTGGAGGAAAGAAGGGAAAGAGGAGACATGATTGAAACCTTTAAATACATCAAGGGGATGAATAGGGTTCAGGAGGGCAGTAATTCCAATATGAAGCCAAGGTCCAGAAAACAAGCGCAGGACCTCAAACTAGCATGAGCAAAGTTCAAAACGAATCTTAGAAAGTGTTATTTTACTGAAAGAGTAGGTAAGGCTTGGAACTTGGAATAGACTTCCAGCAGATGTAGTGAGTCAGTTAACACCAAGTGTATTTAAATATGCTTGGGACAAACATAGATTTATACTCAGATAAAAAAAAAAAAAAAAAGTAAAAAAAAAAAGCAAAAGAATAAAAACAAAAATATGTAAAAATATTAACAGTAATTTTTCTAATCACCTTAAGAGCTATGTGCATACACATTTTTTATTTATTAATGAGTTATGAGAATAGAATACAATAAAAATTAAATTTTGAAGCATCATGAATACACTGCCTGAACTCACACATCACCTATTAGTCTTCTCTTGTTCCTCCCTATAACCCACAGATGTGAAAAAGGTTGAATAATTCACATAAAGGGATGGATTTACTAAAACTGGAGTGAAAAGTCTGGTGCAGCTGTGCATGGTAGCCAATCGGCTTCTAACCTCAGCTTATTCCATTAAAGTGGTTGTAAAGGTAAAACATTTTTTTAAAAGAGAAGTATGGGAATGTTGTTGTTTTTTAAATCATATTTACCTAGGTGGATGCAGCATTGGTCCCCCAACAGCTCTAAGACTGAGAGCCGAGCGATCAAAGATCACTAAACGCTTGGTTCTCAGAGCTCTCTGATCCCCCCCCCCACCATTCTCACTGGAGCGCTGGGTTCTGTAGGGGCAGGAATGGCCGGCTCAGGCTCTCAGCGGCTCGCTGAGGGGCTGAGCCGGGTGCTGGTCCAGGCATGTGGGCGGAGACCAACCATATGGTTGCGATCTTTACCGGACCAGCTCTGTGACGTCAACCCACTGTCTGCTGAAAACAGGTCACAGGAGTGCAGAACGAACTGTAATCCACAGGAGAATTACAGCCAAACAAGCTTTGGCTGTACGTCTCCTCTAAGTGCAGCTCCCCCGCAACCTCCCTAAATACTCACCCGAGCCTGGTCTCTGTCCAGCGCTGTGCACTCTGCAGCACCTCTTCTCCCCTCTCCTGGCTCTCATAGGCTTGGCTGAGAGCAGTGGGAGCCATTTAACCTTTAATATCACTTTAAGCTTTGACAAAAATAAACTAGAAACTGATTGGTTTTTATGCAGAGCTGCACTAGAATTCGCACTCTCCAGTTTTAGTTAGTCAATTAACCCTGAAGTAAACATCATTACAAATTATTACAGGTAAAGTCAGCCATACATGGACCGAAATTCAGCCAGTTCAACAGGAACCGGCCGAATTTCGATTAATCAAAGAAAATTGTATAATCTATGGCCAGCCTAAGAAACAGATATTAAATCAAATTTGGGACAGTTCTCATATTTTCTCAAACTTAAGCTGGCCATACATTATACAATTTTCCTATTCAATTTCCTTTAGATTTACCTTCAACTATTTAGTGCAAGAGCCTGCCTGATTGCATACAAATGGAAAGTGTTTAGGTTTGACCTCATATTATATGGTTTTGGTAAATCTAAAGGAAAGTTGTACAAGAAAATTGTATAATGTATGGCTAGCCTTAAGCCTAGTACACACTGCTAATTTTTCTTGTTCATACATCACGGGACACAGAGCGGCATAGTCATTACTATGTGGGTTATATAGAATTACCTTCAGGTGCTGGCACTGGCAACTTCCAAAACAGGAAGTACCCTCCCCTATATAAGCCCCTCCCATCCGGGAGCACCTCAGTTTTTTGCCAGTGTCTAAGGTGTTGGCCAAGGTTAACATGTATTCATCTGGGCTTGTGTACAGGTTCTCTGGGCCTTAGCAAGCTATTCCGGATCCGACCAAAAAAGCTTCATAGCTAAACGGTCGGTACCCGGGCCTTGCAGAGAAGAGCAGGGTTTTGCCTGTAATGCCTCTCTTAGGAGGGCTGGACCCTGGGATCCAGAGCTCTGGTCATACCCAAAACCAAGAGGCTATCTGTGCAGGGTGCTATACAGGTCCAGGGGAGTGGAATCCTTGGGAACCCGGTCCCTGAAGGTCTAGTACAATGCCTGCCGTGAGAGGTGAAGTTTGGGCTTCTGTGGACCAAACAAAGTCCTGCGGCGGGGGAAAAGGTAAGTGGGGGCCCCTCAGGAACTTGGTTCTATTGAGGGGACCCCCAAGCCTAATATGTCTTTCTGCCTGTTACCTAAAGGTATTCCCGCTAATAGCTGTATATGCCTAAGAAATCCTAGAAATGTCTTTTCATAAAGGAAGTTTTAAAAAACTGTAAACCTAGAAATGTTTTTCATAAAGGAGGTTTTAAAAAAAAAAAAAAAAAAAAAGACAAAAGTGCGGTACCTGTGTTTGTTCACTAGAGGCCGCTGTGGAACGTCTTTTTTTCTTGGGACTATTCCTTCCATGGTGAAAGTCCAGGCAGATGAGTGAGCTCTCTATCAGGGAAGCTGCATTCCTCTGTCATGCTGCCAAGTAGTTTCCTTCCATCCCCGAGTCCTGGTGAAACAGGGACCCTGGCTCCTCTCCCTACATGGCGCCAAGAGCGCACACGTGCACGCGCGCACAACGCTTTCTTTTTATAAGATTTAGCTTCAAAAAAGGGGGCGGAGCCTGGCGGATGACGCGCTCTGTGCGCCCAGCGCTTCTGCGCATGTGCGGGCGTCCCAGCAAGATAAAAGGACTCAGTCCACGCTGCTTGCTATGGACACAGAGCATGAAAAGGAGCTGGTAGCATGGTATAGGGGCTTACAGCGGGCGGTTGATACAGGCATCCCCAGAAAGACGCATTAGTAGACACCCACTGATGTACATAGCAGCAAATTGCATTAGACTATTTCAGTAAAGGGGTGCATTGCGGCTGGAATACCTCAGCTTTGAACTAAGGAATATGCCGCCTAAAAAACTCCGAGATATACCTCTCAGGAAGTGTAGGGGGTCTCCATCGGGCTCTGAGGATCTGGAGCAGTCATCTGCACCTTCCTCCCCTGAGAAATCAGAGGTTAATACCCATAAGGAACCCCCGGGAGTGACAGGTACTGCGGCTGTCCTCAGTCCACCTGCTCCTGCATATATAACAGAGGAGGTTTTTGCCTCAACTCTGGAGGGATTGGAGCAGAGATTGGCAGCATTGATCGCTTCTTCTCTACAGGAAAGAGAGCGCGCCAGATCTCCATCCCCTCCATTAGAGTGCCTGTTGGCAGAGCAACAGTCCCAGGAAGGGACTGACCTTCCTGAAGGGGATCAGGAGGAGGTTAACTCTGTTTTTGAGGAATCGACAGTAGATGAACCATTTTCAGCATCACAGACTGAAAGATTGTGGGTCCAGACCCTAACTGACATGGTTCGATCTGCATTTAAAATGCCTCTTGTTGAACCATCAACTACTGCTGTCTCCTCGTTGGGGTCGCTAAAAGCTCCCCAGATTAATTGCTCCTTTCCAATTCATCCATTATTGGAAGGACTTATATACCAGGACTGGGAACATCCTGATAAACTATTTGTTCCACCTAAGAAATTTCAGGTGATCTATCCCATGGAGGAAAAATTCACCCAGAGATGGAATGTTCCTACGGTGGACGCAGCCATTTCTTCTGTGAACAAATCACTGACATGTCCAGTAGATAATGTTCAAATGTTCAAAGATCCAGTAGATAAAAAATTGGAATCTTTATTAAAATCTGCTTTTTCCACAGCAGGGGCTGTTACACAGCCAGCAGTGGCAGCTATTGGGGTCTGCCAAGCTTTAAAGGATCAAATGAAAATGGTCCTGAGGGATTTGCCAGACCAGCAGGCCCAGGCTCTGGCTGATCTGCCTAGAGCATTATGCTTTGCGGTTGACGCCATCAAGGATTCTATCCATCAGGCCTCCCGCCTCACGCTGTCTTTGGTACATATGCGTAGGCTTCTGTGGCTCAAGAACTGGTCTGCTGAGGCTCCCTGTAAGAAGCTCTTAGTTAGCTTCCCATTTCATGGAGAACGCCTTTTTGGCGAAGACCTGGATAAATATATCCAGAAGATTTCCAGTGGTAAAAGTACTCTCTTACCAATTAAAAAGAGGTCTAGGGGTCCGTCTTTTAAGAGGACTACCTCTCCTATCCCTGGGACGTCTGCTACTAAGCAGTTCCGACGGCCTCCTCGGTCAAACTCAGGAGGTAAAAATCAGGGACAGTCACAGGGTAATAAAAAGCCCTGGATCCGAAGAGGTACTAAACCAGCCTCCAAGTCAAGCCTATGAAGGGCTGCCCCCACTCAAACGGGTGGGGGGAAGACTTCAGTTGTTCACAGAGACCTGGCGGGAGACGATCAAAGACAGATGGGTGCTCTCCGCAGTAACTCGGGGATACAAGTTGGAGTTAAAAGAGTCTCCTCCTTCCCATTTTATGTGGTCAGGCATGCCAAAAGACCCTCTGAAAAGAAGGTGTCTCCTAGTGGCGTTAGAACAACTATTGCTCCAAGGAGTAATTATGGAGGTTCCTATGGAAGAGTGGGGGTTGAGTTTCTACTCAAACCTTTTTCACAGTCCCGAAACCAAACGGGGACATAAGACCCATATTGGACCTAAAGAGTCTAAACAAATTTCTAAACGTCCGGTCCTTCCGGATGGAGTCGATCCGATCGGTCACCGCTGCCCTACAGGGGGAGGAATGGTTAGCCTCGATCGACATCAAAGATGCTTACTTGCATGTTCCCATCTTTCCAGGTCATCAAAAATTTCTACGCTTTGCAGTAGAAGGGCGCCATTTTCAGTTCAGAGCCTTACCATTCGGTCTGGCCACAGCACCACGAGTGTTCACAAAAATTCTGGCCCCACTGTTGGCCGATCTAAGAACACGAGGTGTAACGATAATGGCATACCTACACGACCTGTTGTTGATGGACCACTCAGTTGCCAAGCTAGAAGTGGTAATTGTCGATACAATCAAGTATCTAGAATCTCACGGTTGGGTCATCAACCTGGACAAGTCAGCCCTACAGCCAGTGAAAAACCTGATATATCTAGGGCTACGGCTGGATTCAGACCAGAGGAAGATTTTCTTACCTCTAGACAAGGTATCCTCTTTGAGGGGCTTGGTCCGTCTGCTTTGTGCAAAAAGACAGCCGTCCATACGCCTGTGCATGAGGCTGCTAGGAAAGATGGTAGCATCATTCGAAGCTGTGCCATACGCCCAATTCCACTCAAGGAATTTACAGAGGGCCATATTGTCAGCCTGGAACGGAAAAATTCAGGCTCTAGACTTCCCGATGGCTTTGTCCCCTTCCGTTCGGAAGAGTCTCTGCTGGTGGTTGATCCCCCAGAATCTCCAGAAGGGAAAACCCTTCAGTCCGATATCCTGGAAGGTGGTCACTACAGATGCCAGCCTTATAGGCTGGGGGCAGTACTGGAGCAATGGTCTCTCCAGGGCAGATGGTCAAATGTAGTAAAAACCCTGCCCATCAATCTCTTAGAGATACGAGCAGCCCGGTATGCCCTAGTAGCCTGGGCATCCAGACTCCAAGGGTCCCCTGTCAGAATTCAATCAGACAATGCCACAGTAGTGGCATATATCAATCATCAGGGAGGCACAAGGAGTCGTGCAGTCCAGAGGGAAGTAAGTCACATCCTGGAATGGGCAGAAAAGCATGTCCCATGTATGTCAGCTGTCTTCATTCCAGGGGTGGAGAATTGGAAGGCGGACTTTCTAAGTCGCCAACAGTTATGCCCAGGGGAATGGTCCCTTCATCCCGAGGTCTTCCGAGCAATATGTCAGCGGTGGGGAACACCGGATGTAGATCTGCTAGCATCCAGATTCAACGCAAAGGTGGACAGATTTGTCTCCCGGACAAGGGATCCCCTCGCTTGCGACTCGGATGCTCTGGTGTTCCCTTGGAATCAGTTCAGACTGATATATGCATTCCCTCCGCTACAATTGTTGCCTCGACTCCTTCGCAGAGTCAGGTTGGAAAAGAAGCCGGTGATCTTGGTGGCTCCAGCGTGGCCCCGAAGGGCCTGGTACGCGGAGATCATCAAAATGTCTGTGGGGAGTCCTTGGACCCTTCCACGTCGTCCGGACCTGCTTTCGCAAGGGCCGATATACCACCCTTCCTTACTAACTCTAAGTTTAACGGCCTGGCTATTGAATCCCACATCCTAAAGAAGAGAGGTCTCTCTAACTCTGTGGTATCAACTATAATCAATGCCAGGAAGCCTGTATCCAGGCAGATCTACTATAGAGTTTGGAAGGCGTACATCACTTGGTGCGAGGCCAGAAAGTGGCATCCACGTAAGTACGGTATAGGCAGAATTCTGGACTTCCTACAGTGGGCTGTAGACAGGAAGTTTGCCTTAAGTACTATCAGGGGTCAGGTTTCGGCCTTATCAATACTATTTCAAAGGCCCCTGGCTATGCATTCACTTGTCAAATCCTTTATGCAAGGGGTGACTCGTATTATTCCACCGATTAAAGCTCCCATATGTCCATGGGATCTAAATTTGGTTCTGTCGGTTCTGCAGAAGCAGCCATTTGAACCTTGCGGCACATTTCCTTGGTTCTACTCACCAGAAAATTGATATTTTTAGTAGCCATATGCTCGGCTAGAAGAGTGTCGGAAGTAGCCGCCATGTCCTGTAAAGAGCCATATCTGGTTATTCATGAGGACAGAGTAGTATTACGTCCTCACCCAGCCTTTCTTCCTAAGGTGGTATCGAGGTTTCACTTGAACCAGGATGTGGTTCTTCCTTCTTTTCCCCAAACCGAGCTCGGTAGAGGAAAAGTTATTGCATTCTTTGAATGTAGTAAGAGCAGTTAAAGCTTATCTAAAAGCCACTGCTCAGATTCGTAGAACGGATTCTTTGTTTGTTCTGCCGGAAGTCCCCAGAAAGGGTCAGGCAGCATCAAAATCTACTTTAGCCAAGTGGATTCGACAGGTCATAATACAAGCCTATGGCTTGAGAAGTAGACCACCTCCGTTCAAAGTTAGGGCGCACTCCACGAGAGCAGTTGGAACTTCATGGGCAGTGCATCACCAGGCCTCCCTGGCTCAAATTTGTAAGGCCGCAACATGGTCTTCAGTACACACGTTTACTAGGTTCTACCAGGTGGACGTTAGAAGTCAGGAGGATGTCGCCTTTGGGCGCAGTGTGTTGCAGGCCGCAAAAGATCCTCATGCCTGATGGCGCCCAGCTTATGTATGGTATATCCCCCCCTCATTTGGCATTGCTTTGGGACGTCCCACATAGTAATGACTATGCCGCTCTGTGTCCCGTGATGTATGAACAAGAAAGTAGGATTTTTAAAACAGCTTACCTGTAAAATCCTTTTCTTGGAGTACATCACGGGACACAGAGCTCCCACCCCTCTTTTGGGGACACGTATTGCTTTGCTACAAAACTGAGGTGCTCCCGGATGGGAGGGGCTTATATAGGGGAGGGTACTTCCTGTTTTGGAAGTTGCCAGTGCCAGCACCTGAAGGTAATTCTATATAACCCACATAGTAATGACTATGCCGCTCTGTGTCCCGTGATGTACTCCAAGAAAAGGATTTTACAGGTAAGCTGTTTTAAAAATCCTACTTTTTTCATGCAACCCAGCGGGGTGAACAAAAAAACTGACAGCTCAGGTCGGAGCCACTGTACTAACCATCTGATGTTAGTACAGAAATTTCCCCTGCTGTTCTATTGTGTTCTGACAGGGGAACAACCCGCCCCCCACCAAAACACTCATAGGGAGCCGGTTGGCAGAACTTTTTTGGTCCTGCCCCTTTCACAAAAGCCAGCCGAATAGCCACCTTCTGTCGGATTGGGTGCAGTACAAACGGGCCAAATGTCAGCCGGTTTCCATTGAACTTAGCTTTAGGCAGGTAAGCTCTACTGATTCCAATTTGTTTGTATTCAAAAATCATAAAAAAAAGTCCTTCAATCTGGTATTGAGGAATTTTTCCTTTCAGTAAAACTACTTTTCTAGCAGAGAAAAGCAAGTCTTTTCAGCTGTTTATAGTATGTTCCCATTATGTAATTTTGTACTATAATGAGCAATTAGTATGGCAGATTAAAGCCCAGAGTTGTCATCAGGAAGGGGTGTATTTTTGGAAAAATGATCAAACAAATGTAGCATCTGCTGGTATTTCAGAACGATGGTAGCATTGGGATGAATAGTTGATTACCAATTTGTACATTTTATAAGGCGTGTAGGGTAAACTATAGATCAAATAGTATAGAGAATAAAGATTCAGAGTATAAATAATTGTAGAAAAGAAGGTTTTTCCCACTTCCTCAAAATCCATTTTGGTTCCCTGAACCACTGAAACCAAAAGGAGCAGGGATATACATTTGGATAAAGCAATATACTGTATGCTTGTCACCTGTTTTGGACAGATTTTAAGTGTGGTAATTTTTCAGAAAGTGAGACTTGTATGTCAAAAGTCTGTGACCTAAATTGGGCCTAAAACCATGTCGAAGAGTCAAGCCTCGTACACACGGCCGAGATTCTCGTAGAAAAAAACATGTCGTTTTTTTTCGACGAGATTCTTGGACAAGAAACTTGTCCCGGCCGAGTGTACACACGCTCGAGTCAAAGAACCCGCGGTTCTTTGAATGGAGCGTACGCGGTGACGTCATCGACTACGACGAGCATGCGCTCGTCACATTCTATGCCGTCGCCGCCATCTTGGTATACCCTACCTATGCCTAGGAAGCTACCGCGCATGCGTCGAATTCATTTTGAACATGCGCGGGCTTCCGGGAGGACAGGTAAGTGTGCACACACTCACTTTTCTCGTCGAGAAACATGCCGACGAGAATCTCGACGAGAAAATAGAGAGCAGGTTCTCTATTTTCTCGTCGAGATTACTTGTCGGTTTTCTTGACGAGAAACCATACACACGAACGAGTTTCTCGGCAAGACATCTCTGCCAGCAAGTTCCTTGCTGGTTCTTGCCGAGAAACTCGGTCGTGTGTACGAGGCCTCAGAGTTATTTTTCAGGCGTTCAAAAGACACAATAGTACCATCATCATATATACAGTGCCTTGCAAAAGTATTCACCCCCCCCCCTTGGCTTTTTACCTATTTTGTTACATTACAGCCTTTAGTTCAATGTTTTTTTTAATCTGAATTATATGTGATGGATCAGAAACCAATAGTCTAAGTTGGCGAAAAAAAAAATTGAAAAATATATACATAAAATTATTTTTCAGAAATAAAAAAATGATAAATGGCATGTGCGTATGTATTCACCCCCTTTGTTATGAAGCCCATAAAAAAGCTCTGGTGCAACCAATCACCTTCAGAAGTCACATAATTAGTGAAATGATGTCCACCTGTGTGCAATCTAAGTGTCGCATGATCTGTCAATATACATATACACACCTTTTTGAAAGGCCCCAGAGGCTGCAACACCTAAGCAAGAGGCACCACTAACCAAACACTGCCATGAAGACCAAGGAACTACAAGTCAGTGTTAGGGTATAAAAAAATATCCAAATCTTTGATGATCCCTAGGAGCACCATCAAATCCATCATAACTAAATGGAAAGAAAATGGCACAAAAGCAAACCTGCCAAGAGACGGCCACACACCAAAACTCATGAGCTGGGCAAAGAGGGCATTAATCAGAGAGGCAGCACAGAGACAGGAGCTGCAGAGTTCCACAGCAGAGACTGGAGTATCTGTACATAGGACGACAATAAGCCATACGCTCCATAGAGTTGGGCTTTATGGCACAGTGGCCAGAAGAAAGCCATTACTTTCAGCAAAACACAAAATGGCACGTTTTGAGTTTGCGAAAACGCGTGTGGGAGACTCCCAAAATGTATGGAGGAAGGTGCTCTGGTCTGATGAGTCTAAAATTTTACTTTTTGGCCATCAAAGAAAACGCTATGTCTGGCGCAAACCCAACACATCACATCACCCAAAGAACATCATCCCCACAGTGAAACATAGTGGAGGCAGCATCATGCTGTGGGGATATTTTTCAGCAGCCGGGACTGGGAAACTGGTTAGTTGAGGAAAAGATGGATGGTGCTAAATACAGGGATATTCTTCAGCAAAACCTGTACCACTCTGTGTGATTTGAGGCTAGGACGGTGGTTCACCTTCCAGCAGGACAATGACCCCAAACAAACTGCTAAAGCAACTAGTGATGCACCGAATGGGTTTTTTGGTACCGAAACCGATACCGAAAAACAATCTTGATTGATCCCGAAAGCCGATACCAAAACAGCACCGATACCAAATGTGACTGTTTTTAAATAATATTTTTATACAGGAGAAGGCCAGAGACTGGGGCCATGGTACAGGAGATGGCCAGAGACTGGGGTCATGGTACAGGAGATGGACAGAGACTGGGGTCATGGTACAGGAGATGGACAGAGACTGGGGCCATGGTACAGGAGATCAATGCAGCCTCACCTGTGTCCCCAGTTCAGCAGCCTCACCTGTGTCCCCAGTTCAGCAGCCTCACCTGTGTCCCCAGTTCAGCAGCCTGACGTGTGTCCCCAGTTCAGCAGCCTGACGTGTGTCCCCAGTTCAGCAGCCTGACGTGTGTCCCCAGTTCAGCAGCCTGACGTGTGTCCCCAGTTTAGCCTACCTGTGCAGGGGAAGAGAGGAGAGCCGCTGCCGCCTGGTGATTAGAGCGTCAGTAACATAACAGCTTTCATTTCAATATGTGATGGCGCGCCACAGGGAACACACAGCTATTGAAATGAAAGCTGTTATGTTCCCGGCGCTCTAATCACCAGGCGGCAGCGGCTCTCCTCTCCCACATCGACACCCCCGTAATGGGCGGCACCAGGGGTGGGGGGAGGAGCCCCGCTCCATTTTCGGCTCCAGTATCGGCCTAATTTCTCTTTCGGCTTTTTGCCGAAAGAGCCATTATCGGCCGATATGTTTCAGTGGCCAAAATTTCGGTGCATCCCTAAAAGGAACACTTGAGTGGTTTAATGGGAAACATATACATGTGTTGGAATGGCCTAGCCAAAGCCCAGACCTCAATCCAATAGAAAATCTGTGGTCAGACTTAAAGATTGCTGTTCACAAGCACAAACCATCCAACTTGAATGAGCTGGAGCAGTTTTGCAAGGGGGAATGGGCAAAAATCCCAGTGGTAAGATGTGGCAAGCTCATAAACACTAATGCAAAGCGACTTGGAGCTGTGATAGCCGCAAAAGGTGGCTGTATAAAGTATTGACTTTAGGGGGGTGAATAGTTATGCACATTGACTTTTTCTGTTATTTTGTCCTATTTGTTGCTTGCTTCACAATAAAAAATAAAAATCATTTACTCTCCTTCTTGTAAAAAAAAAAGTTGTGGGCATGTTCTGTAAATTAAATGTTCAAACAATCCATGTTAATTCCAGGTTGATAGGCAACAAAACACGAAAAATGCCAAGGGGGTGAATACTTTTGCAAGGCACTGTAGTAAGTGATGAATATATTCTGATCCCTCTCCACCTTACCATAGTGTAGCTGCAAAGTTTTAAATAATTTTAAAGTGTGTGTTGAGCCAGAGAAGTGTATTAGGTAAAGTCTCTGTATCAGCGGTGTTGATAATTCCTATATGGGGGGGGGGGACATTTTTGCTACATTTATGGAGGGGAAGTCTAAATAACCAATTAGTGAAGCCTGTATATGATCCATGTAATGCAACCACCAGGACTGTGGGCATATTTTCAACAGAAGTTGAGCCACTACGTGCTTATACTTAGACAAGTCTCAAATAATTATTTTGATGCATTAGTACTGGGTGCTCTCAACAAACCAAAAATAAAAATGGCATGACATCTAGACTTGTAATGAACTCTGTTCGATCTAACAACATTTACTGTATTTTGCTAAAAGTAATAAATTGCAGTAACACAGTAATAAATATTAGTTTGTACTAATTGTACTCCAGTACCTGCTTGCCTGGGTGAGTCAGAGGGCCAAAACCTGGGAGCTGCCAGCAACTGGACCCATCTCCACCATCGGGAGCGCTGATGAAGAACAGGCAACTCCCTGCTCCTCAGCCCTTCTATAGGCTCTCACCTTCACTAATCGAGGGGTCATGCAGAGCTCTCTATGTCTCCTCTGTGAATGTTGCCACTGTCTGCCCCAGCTGCCATTTCCTGGTTAGCAAGTCTTGCCCCTAATCCCATCCATGACAGCCTGACTCTGGGTCTAACAGAGTGCCTCAAAAAGACTGTCCAGGGAGACTATTGACGCAATCATGCCACATCAAAGCTCCAAAAAAACGATTAGGTCCATAAAGTCCTTTATTTCATATAGGTTGGCATCTATACGCACTGGATAATAGTTCAGGCATGCATAATATACAGATGAAGAGGATCCCAGAATTGAACGCTTCTAGGATTCACATGGTTGACAAGAAGAAGAACTGATGGAGGCAAATTAAAGAACTAATTTCTTTTTACTTTAATTCAGACTGATCAACTGAAGCTTGTTTTATAGTCTATTCTTAACACCCCCTAGAATATTAAACTCCCAGGCTAAGAAATGGTGAAGATGGACTAACCCATGATGGGGTTGATTTACTAAAACTGGAGAGTGCAAAATCTTGTGCAGCTCTACATCAAAACCAATAAGTTTCCAGTTTTTTTTTTTTTTTGTCAAAGCTTAATTGAACAAGCTGAATTTAGAAGCTGATTGGTTATTATGCACAGTTGCACCAAATTATGCCCTATCCAGTTTTAGAAAAATCAACACCAATGTTATTTGCTTTCTAACTAACTTTCTGCTCAAGGAAGAAATTCTACGAAAGGGGAAGGACGACTGAAGGAATGATCCTTCAGGATAATACTGTATATTGGGATAATATTGTACTTTGTGTGGCATTCTGTACAGCAGCAGGTATAGAGGCACAGTCTTTGTCTAACCATAAGCCCTTAGCACGCCTTGATTGTAATGAGATATGACTGATAGTATTTACCTTCTTTAACTGTGATGGAGACAGCAGCTGTGCTGCTTAACCCTTGCTGGTCCTTGACAGTCAAACGAAAGCGGTATGTTCCAATGTGCAGATCAGAAACAACAGCCACTGGTTTATCACTGTTTTGAATTGTCACTGTGTTGGGCCCACTGTAAAAAGGGGCAAAACGATGTTAAATAAGTAGATCCCTTTGCAAGATTTTTTTTTTTACCATTGTATCTCCATATGCCCATTTATCAAACCAGCTTGAAACATCAGTGCCTGACCTCACAAATACGCTTCTGGCAGAATGATCAAACATTCCCATAGACACACTCCTAAACCTTGTGAATAGCCTTCCCAGAAGCGTTGAAGCTGTTATAGCTGCAAAGGGTGGGCCAACTCAATATTGAACCCTACGGGCTAAGACTGGGATGCCATTAAAGTTCATGCGTGTGTAAAGGCAGGCGTCCCAATACTTTTGGCAATATAGTGTGTACAGCTATGAAGCAGGCAGAGGGGTTCTTGATATTCATGGTGTATCAGAACCAATGTCTCCATTGCTACCAGCTTAAAACTAGATATATTTTTTCTATGTATGCACAGAAATCTTTAACTGTACAGGGATCATAGATTATTATTAGGCCTGCATTATCTTTTGATTCTTATTCAAACTTGGTTCTGCTGCTTTATAAACTGATACCTGACGTTCTCCCATTCGTAGGACACAATGCCATGGTCATCTTTACTTCTGCTTCCATCTAGTGTTGTAGATTCCACAGGAAAGGTCAGTTCTTTATCTGGCCCAGAATCGGCTACTGGTGGACTATTATTTTCTGCAGGAATAAAATATACCTAAATTAACATGAGAGTAATGGCCATTTTTTTGTATTAGGTGTATAACCTGTGTAGGAAACCTGGGATCCTGAAATATTAGCCTCCTGAACAGTCTATAATATCAGGATACAACTTGCATATCCATGTCAAGAATGGAGTCGGACTATACAGTACATGTATTCTTGATTGTGTTCAGAACAAACAAACTTAAGGCTCACGCAGGAAAAAAATTAAGCAACTAGGCAAAAACCATAGGCACTTAAAGATGCAATCACTGGGGGGTGTGGCTTGGAGTCCATGAGTGTGGCTGCTTAGATCTGTAGCTCTGGCTCTACACAGACATCCTGTGTCCCATCCTTTTCCAAAAGGCACCAAATCCTTCCTAAAGACGGCGGGACCCCAAGGCAGGCAGAATGGTGAATAAATACGGGCCACCCGTGTCCCAGTCAGCGGCGGAACAACTGGCAAAGTATCACAGGCAAGATGGTGCTGATCCCTCAGCCAAGCCTGAAGCAATGCTGCAGCCCTCTCCCATCTCAGCACAGCTCTCCACATCAGGGGTGAGTGACTCTGTGCCTCCTGTGTTCCACACTCAAGCTGACCTCCTAACTTCATTAGACTCCCCTACATGCTCAGGAGACTAATTCTCCAGGCCCTTCCTCAGAGGAGCCTACTCTGGCAAAAATCATGCTAGCTATAAAAGACTGCAAGGCCTCCCTTACAGTTCAGATGGAAAGCATCCATATTGATTTTTCCCTATTGAAGCAAGATGTGCAAAACTTGGAGAGTGGAAGATTGTATCAGCTCCCTGGAGGACACAGTACACCACTTAGCTGCATCTGTGCGCACCGCTACTGATGAGCTGGTGTCCCCCAGAGTCAAAACTGAGGATTTAGAGAACCACTCTCACAGGACCAATCTCCGCTTTGTGGGGTTTCCTAAGCGTTCAGAGGGGCCCCGCCCTGAAAGGTTCCTTCAATCCTGGCTGCGAGATGTTTTTGGGATGGAGGTGTTGTCCCATGTCTTTGTGATTGAGCGTGCACATCCCACCCCCCACGTCCTCCTCCCTCTGCCCCCCCCCCAGATCCCTGATTGCAAAAATCCTCAATTTTCAAGACAAAGTCACCATCCTGCGCCTTGCTAGAGAAAAGGGCGCACTCAAGTTTAATGTTAATATATCTGGATTTCTCGGCTGAAGTTCCACGCCAGCGCATATCCTTTGCTGCAGTGAAAGACCGCCTCCGTGCTGAGGGCCTGCCATATGCGATGCTCTTCCCTGCTAAGCGGCGGATCATCCATGAGGGTAAAGCTCACTTCTGCACTTGTCCAAAGGATGCTATGGCCTGGATATATGCTCTTATTGAGAAACAACCTAGACAACGCCGCAACTGATGCTGTACTCAGTAGTTTTTCTTCCTCTCTGCCTCACTATTCACCTCTCCTGAAGCAAGCTTGAGCACCTATGGGTCACCCTATCCTTCCTTTTGCCTCCTACACCTCCATTGCTACAGATGACCTGAGGACTGCACCCACCTCTTCTTTCCTTCTTTGCTGCTATATGTTACCCCTGTGATGGAACTGTCAGATGCCATTGTAGGCTTTAACACCCGTCCTAATCGGCAGGTAACCCCTGCCTTGCCTTATATGACTACCACTGTTTGTGCCTTCTATTACAGGTTACTGTTATATCCTGCCGGATGGAATCTTTGCCCTTACAGAGAGCCTCTCTTGACCTACTACCTCCCCCACTCCAGTAGGTGGCGAGGCCACAGTTTTTTATTCTTGTTTAGGGAACCAAAGCTCACTATGTTTGGGATGGTTGAGCAGGGTAGAGGGGAAAGGGATTTCAGTTTTTTTTTTTTTTTTACTTTTTTGGCACCTCTCACGTTTTAGTTGTTGGGACTGGCTGGACTTCTAGGTTTTTTTCTGCTCTATTGCAGATTCATTTCTGTTGCTGCATTTATTCCGGTGTCTCTCTTGTGCAATGTTTTATATGTTGTATTGCATCTTCCCATGATCCTCCCTATGTTGTTATGCTGTATATGACTGAAAATGGCTAATGTGCTAAAACTGATTTCTTGGAATCTCAGAGGTTTGAACTCACATCTTAAGCGGTATTCTCCTTCCTTAAAAAATATAAGCCACATATTGTATGCCTTTAAGAGACTCACCTCACCAATGCTAAACTGTCGTACCTTAAACGCCCTTGGCTGACTACACAGTACCACGCTACACATACCAACTACTCCCGTGGGGTTTCTATCCTACTAGCAAAATCCTTCCCGGCTGAAAACCTGTGGATTAAGATGGACCCAGAGGGGAGATTCATTATAATTACAAACCGAATTCTCTCCGTAGTATTTACACTAGTGAACATATATGTTCCTCCCCCATTTTCCTCAGACCTACTTTCCAATTTATCCCTGATGCTGCTGTCTAGAATCCCGGGCCCCCTGCTCTATATTGGGGACTTTAATGCTGTTCTTGATCCTGCCATGGACCGCTTGGGGGGTGGGGGTAGACCCTACCCCTCATTTATTGACTGAACCCAGGTGTATGGTCTTTCCTGAGCTGTGGAAGCACCCAGAGGAGTGACATTTTTCTTGTCACTCTGACTCCCTCCACACTATGTCATGTATAGATATAGCATTCTCTACTGTTGAAGTATTCCCTATTGTGCAGGCTGCTCCCTACCTTCCCCGAGGGGTGTCTGATCGTGCCCCCCCTTTCTGTGGATCTCCTCCTCCTGCCAAACTCAAGCACTTTTGTCTGGCGGCTGAACTCCTATTGGTTGCAGGATGAGATACAGAAACACTGCAGGAAGAACATTGCGGATTATTGGCGTACGAATCAGGGCCCTATTGGGTCCTCAACAGCCTGGGAGGCTTCTAAGACCGTGCTACGAGGTACCTTTATGTCCATTACTGGAATTTTGCACAAGAACACCCAGCAGTGCACCGAGGATCTAGAAAATAGGATGGTAGCTGCAGAAGCAGCATATGCTGTGAATCCTGATCCGGCTACCCAGACCTCATGGCTACATAGTCGTAGAGAATATGAGCTCCGCCTTTTGGATCTTACTAAAAAACGTATGCTCTATGTCACTCAGAAGTCATTCAAGCATGGCAATAAGGCGGGTCGCCTACTTGCATATCTAACTAGGCCGGACCGTACACACATCTCTATTCCTAGGATTCTAACTACTCAGGATAGGGTTAGCGATGTCCCTCAGGAGATAACAAACACCTTCTTCTCCTTCTATTGATTTATACACTACTAGGGCCCACTACTCTGATGCCCAACTGGACGACTACTTGACCCAGACGGTGCTTCCCCGACTTTCTGACCAAGACCGGACTGAATTGGATGAACCTCTCTCTGTTGAGGAGCTCTCCTTGGCAATTTCGCAGCTCCCGACTCATAAGACGCTGGGCTTGGATGGCTTTACAGCTGAATAGTATGCACAATTTCGACACCTCTTAAGTCCCATCTTACTCAATACATATAATGAGCCCTGAAAGATGGAGTGCTCCCTCCTTCTATGAGAGAGGCTTTAATTATTTTAATACTTAAACCACAGAAAGATCGGCTCAAATGTGAATCTTATAGACCTATCTCTCTCAATGTGGATGTTAAAATTCTGGCCAAGATCCTGGCTAATCATCTGAATGGGGTTGTTGTGAAATTGGTTGGGAGTTATCAAGGAGGATTTATACCAGGCCGTTCAACCCGAATGACTATTCGTAGATTGTTCCACAATTTAACCTATCCCCATGACTGTAGCTCTACCCATGTAATTGTGTCGCTAGACACTTGTAAAGCCTTCGACCGTGTAGAATGGCTTTATTCTATTTCACTGAGCCCTTTCCGATTACTAGAAGCACCAGGCAGGGGTATCCCTTATCCCCCTCCTGTTTGCTTTGGCTATGGAGCCCCTTACTGTAAGGATCCGTAGCTCTCCGATTATTAAGGGTCTTCCTATAAATGACATTGAAGAGCGTCTATCTCTCTATGCTGATGATAGTCTATCTAGCGGACCCTCATACATCTCTTGATAACCTCTTGTCTAAAGTGAACACGTTTAGTGACTATTCCAGGTGAACTGGGATAAATCTATCCTATTTCCACTAGCTCACACTGTACGGATTCACTCGAACTCTAAACTGCAAGTCGCTACCTCTTTTAGATATGTAGAGGTTATAGTTCAGTTACCACTATCCTTGTATATTGGCAATAATCTATGCCCCTTACTGCTACAACTACAGACACAGACCAAACAGTGGAAAGATCTGCCCCTGGATCTCATGGGGAGAGCCAATGTCCTTAACATGATTTACTTACCTAAACTACTGTATGTTATGGCTTATTCACCTTGGAAAATTCTCAAATCCATTTTTAAAAGCATTGACTCCATCTGTAATACGTTCCTTTGGAACAGGCAGTCCCCTAGAGTTGAGCTAGAAACTCTGTGCCTCCCCTCACATATGGTAGGTCTGACATTCCCTAACTGCAACCTTTACTACCTAGCATCCCAGCTGGTTAACATTCATGAATGGCTCCACCCTAACTCTGATAATGCCTGCACCACTACTGAGGGAGTCATAGTTTCCTCATTTGAGACACTCCACAACATTGTCTATAGGGGGATGCACACCACCTGGGCGAGACATGTCGATAATCCAAACCTCCCTCTCCCTATTCCAAACAGTAGTTGCAAAAATGTCCACTGATTCATGGCAGACCTCCCCAAACAGTCCCTTGTGGTTCAACCCTAACCTTAAGGAGTTATGTTCTATAACTGACCCCATCAGATGGACATCAAAGGGAGTGAAATACCTATGTCATCTATATACCCCCCAGGGTTTTAAATCCTTTTCTCAACTACAGACAGACTTTGACATCCCATCGACATATTATACGTACTCAGTTTGGTTCTCTGCTCAGTCCTATTAGGACACCTGACCTGGAAAAACTTCTGAGAGACCCGGACCAGACAAAACGTATATCCACGTATTACTCCACTCATGACAGGCACTAACCCTAGGTTTCGGAGGGCTCAAGAGAGGTGGGCCTCCTTTGATATCTCTATCACAGAAGAGGATTGGTCGGAGTTCTGTGATACGTTCAAAACCCCTTATCTCCTCGAGGGACAGGGTGATTCAACAAAAATGTTTCCATCATTCACACCTCCCCCCTGCTAGACTGTATAAAATGGAACTATCTCCTCTGCTGACCGCTTCTGCGGTTGCGGAAAAACTGCTGATTTTTTCCACTGCTTTTGGACTTGTCCACTGGTACACGACTTCTGGGTTGACATAGGCTCCTTCATGTCTTCTGCACTGGGTTTGTCAAATATAGTGCACCCTAAAAACTGTCTGCTGGGCATATTTGGTGACCTCGCTGTCCAGCCTCAGGCCAAGAGACTACTTTGCATCCTCTATTTCTATGCGAGGAAGTCCCTCCAGCTGACGTGGAAAGGGTCGGAGACCCCAACGTGGAATATGTGGCTGAAACTTGTCAATGATTCCCTGCCTCTAAATAAACTTACCTTTTGACATCCGTAAGAGGACTAAAGCGTTCCACAAAATATAGGGCAGATGGCTGGCTAGCCCATTGACCCTCTCCCCTTTACTACCATGACAGGGGTTTACCTTGTGAGTGTTGTATTAAACAAGAACTTCTGTTATGCCCAGGATGTTTAAAAACCGTATCGCTTACTCCTCTGTTGATGTTTATATCCACTAGTAGATGTAATATCTAGTTTATTATTGCACACTGCCCAGATTTTCATGATATGCTGCATTAGGAACATTCTGTTATCAGTGTTGTAGTTTTTGTTTGTGCCTTTTGTTTTATGTCTGTATGTCATAAAACCGCAATAAAAATATGTAAAAAAAAAAAAAAAAAGATGCATTCACTATATACAGTAACCAAGTTATTCATGCCAAAAAAATAATGGTATAGAATTTGCTATGATGTCAGTTTTGGATGATACACAAGTACATAACTGTAGATGGAGTATAACTAAACTTAATCTGCCTGAACTATTTATGGGACCTTCTCTGGAGCCTGCGATTTTAAATGTTTAAAATGTAATCTCTTTCCAAAAGCAGGGAAAAGGAAAATGTCATCTCTTACCTTCTTTAGCCAAAAAAACCCTCTCTATTACATTCACTGACCAACAAAACCCTCATATTTGGGCCCCTCTGACATTGGCTTGGCTTTACTTTACTACTAGAAAATTCACTTCCATGCCTTCTGACCTATGGCCTGCCCAACTACCAGCTAGTTGGCCAATAAGGGTAGTCTCACTGGGCAGAGTACAGGAAGGTGGGCAGGCACTCTTATTTTATAGAATCGTGGCACACTAATATTTATCATTACATCGTATAGAATACTATACCACGCGCAATTTATTTGAACAAGCAAACAATCAGCGCTTACAAGCACTTGTCCCTTTAGTGAGTCATGCAGAAGAACATGTACAATTAGTCACCTCACCTACCAGGCTCCACAGTTACAATTACTTGAGCAGTACACTGCTGCTTGGCAGAATCTGTCACCGTCAACTGAAATATATACTCTCCAGGCTGTTCTGCTTTAGCTTGAAGGTATGGGGAGTGTACACCCTGTGTAATATAAAAGTTTAAATCACATTTAACCCAAGAACCACAAGGATGTTTTAAAAAATGTTTCGCCAAAAAATACCAAGAACAAACGCCATCACTTGTAGACAATGGTGCTTTGTGAATACTTTGTCATGTACAGTATAAAAAATTTAAATGTAATACAAAAATGTATATACACACACACCCAAAACCATTGTAGTGACCTGTTCAATACAGGATAGATGCTAAAATCATCAAAATTATGCTATATACTAACCTTTCCAGTGGCTTGTGCTCTCAGACACAGCACTTTGCTAATCCCTGGCTTCTGCAGGTATTCAACATTTTCGAGGCTGTCAATAACTGTTCTTTCCACCACACTCTGTAGACCCTCCTGACAGTTTATATATCTTTACATGATGTTCAAGCCTCTGAGAAGAAACACAATGTGCTGCTGTGCAGTAGGAAGAAAAGGATATTCACACATCTGGGAGTTGTCAAAAACCTGCAGAAGCCAGGGATCAGCAATGCAGTGGAGTTTAAAGACAATGGCTGCCAGAAAATGTTACTTTAGCCCCCATTCACAAAAAAAAAAAGAAACGTTCATATCACTGCAACTTATGTCGCAGAGATTATGAAAAAGATTATGAAAAAGGCTCCTGCACTACTTTTTACAGGTTTCATTGCGACTTGCAGAAACTTCTTCTAAATAATGTCATAAGCTGTAATTAAATAGGCAGTGCAAATCGCACCATGTGGCTTTGAAATTGCGTAAGTAGCGCAATTTCAAAGCTGCACCGGTGTGAACCAGGGCTTAAAGGGAAATAAACTCTGCATTTGGCAGCAGCTGTATGTAAGGTATATTCTCGAGGTCTGTCATACTTATTTTACTTCTTGGTGAGGCACTGACCTGGCACATGTATGTGCAAATCGGATATCTAACACTTGATATGCACTTTGGCAGGTCAGCGACATACTTTTCACAGAATATAAAAGTATAATAGGGTTTATTTATAAAAGCTAAGTACAAAGAAAAGCTTTTCTTTAATGTCCATTGAAGGACACTGGATTGTACAACATTAAAATAGCAAGAAATTCCAGCTTCTTCTTAAATCTTTATTGAGCACTAACAGCAGTGCGACATCTAAAGTGCTAACATGTTTCAGTCGAAGCCTTCCTCATAGCATACAGATTTACAATAAAATCAAGTTTATATAGAAAAGATAATATAGAAAAGATATCCATTCCTCCACAAAAAGAGGTGGTGCAATCCAATTTAAAATCAATTTACAATTAAAATCATGTGAGGTTGGCAGAACCAGAGAAAGAGGGGAGGGAAAATTGAAACAGACTGAAAACTCTGAAAAACTGAAAACTTAACCCATTGTGAAATCAATTTTATTGTATTACTTTAAAAACAAATTCACATCCATTCTACTGTTCATTCCACTAGGAAATCGAGTATTCAATCTGTGTATCCACCACACCTCCCGCTAAAGTAGGGTATGGTGTGTATCCCTCTCAACAGATCTTCTCATCTGTTCCAGACTGCATAAGTTAGAAGCACTTAGACAATTAAATTACACCAGCACCTATAGGCCACTGGATTCTGATCCTACTGACAGTATTCAACGGGGCTTGTTTCAACTTTTAGATGATGGTGGAGAAATGGGAGTTTTAGAATAGAGGATCATTGATTTCTTATTTACAGATAAACCTGTGACCCCAATATTCCACCACCTTCCAAAGGTGCACAAGCAGCAATCTCCTGTTCAGGAACACCAAAAAGTAGCGGGTACTGGATCCCTATTAGAAAGACTTAGTGAATGGGTTGATGAGCATTTACAACCCTTGATAAGTCATCTTAGAGATACAGGACATTTACTGGCACATAAAGTGCTCAATAAAGATTTAAGAAGAAGCAATCGAGTTGCTGGCATCTCTTGCTATTTTGATGTTTATGGGACACAACAAGCCTGAGCACCGTTATTCAGCTCATCATTCTACAATCATGCGGTAGAGCTTGGGTGAGTTTTTGTCTACATTGCCAGGATTGTACAACAGTCTTTAAAATGTGGGTTATACTGCCATGTACAGGATGTTTGAACACTGGCAAAGCAAAAAACGTTAAGCCGGCTGCCATATAACGCTGCCTCCCACTATCATGCCTCAGTTTACAATACATTATTACAAGATTCACAGATCAACACAACCTCTGGTATGCCTAGTCTTTTAAAACTCACATGGTGAGTGAACCTGGGCTGAATGATATACCACAAATTAATTCACATTTGAAGCTGTTGAGTAGTTTTTTTGACATTTTCTCCTTGGTGTGGTGACAGTTAATAATGGAGGAACTGAACACTGATGTCCTCCACCGGGGGGGGGGGGTGGCATAGGTGCATTTCCCTTTCTTTCTTCCACTGTTTCAGCCTAGAAGAAGCATTATTCTGTTTAGGCTTCTTCTACTTAATTACTTTGGAATCATCTGGTTCCACTGATTGACTGCTTACAGTGACTTATACTAGGTTTGGTATACTAGGCTTAGGCCTTCTCAGTTATTTTCTTTTTGAAAAATGTAACTGCTGGTCTAACGTAATTTCCTTTTTTGGGAATTATCGTTCCACCTGTATTTCTCCTCCATATTGTTGGTAGAAACTCTATGCTTCTTCAAGTACCCTCTTGGAAGTCTGTTGGACCTGATCTGAAACACCAGGTTGATCGAATATGTCTCCTCCAGACAAAACCCTTCTCCATATTGAGCAACTTGCTCTTCATTAGGCCTCTAGGTCTTGATGCTACTTAAGTTCCACATCTATTGGTTGGCTTTGCCCATCCCTGCTATTGGAGGTCCCACATGTCAGACTATTCTACAATCCTGTGTCCTATGAAAGATTATGAAGGAAATAAGATTTTTATACTCCTATATTACTTGGAGACCTTTTTTTTATTTGGCCTTATGTACTGCTTGCTCACGAAACTCAAAAAGCTTTTGTTTTGCATGTGTCCTAATCTCCTGTAGGTGGCATTATACACGACATGTCAGACTATTCTACAATTCTGTTTCCCTCAATGGACTCCAAGTAAAAGCTTTTACAGTAAGTACAAAAATCTTTTTGCTTAAATAAGCTATTCCCACCCCCCTTTAATATTCTTATCTATACTGGAAACCTAGGAGAAAAAAAAAGATTGGATGATAAATGACAGTTTTTCTTAATTTGATTTTCAGAAAACATCTGTGCTGGTAACTGAATAAGGTAAATGTCTGTTTGCAGTTTCCTACATAAGACATGTGTCCACATTTGCTATTGTCCTCAAATACCCACAACAGGCATACAAATTATCCATAATACCTGCATAGTCTTCACTTTCCCATTACTCCTGGGGCTCAGCGACCACTCATAGCTGACAATTTGATGGTCATCTTCGCTCTGGTTTCCATTCAGATTGATATGATTTTGGGGAAGTGTTATAATTTGATTAGGTCCAGCATTGGCAATGGGTGGATTGTCTACAGGTTTGTAAACCATTACAAATGCTTCAGTAGAATTTTTAGCCCCATCTGAGTCAGTTATAGTTAACCTGTCAAAAGATGAAAAACATATTTAAATCTAGCATCATAACAAACTCAATACTAATACACTAACATGCATAAAACTTGGCATTTTCCAACTAGCCATGTTTAAAAAATAAATAAAAATTCAATATAAATTAAGTTGTATAGTCAATATTCCTAGTCATGTACTTAAAAAAGTAGCTAACTTAAAAAATAAGAGCTCATCAACCACTATACAGTACATCAGTGTAGTTGCTAATAAGTTATTTTTTGCACGCTAGGTCATCAGTCACAATTAATTAGTTCCTCCAGTCACTCCGGTTTCCTCCCAGACATGCTGATAGGTAAAATGGTTCCTGTCTAAATTTGTATGAGGTATGTAGGAATGTGAGATAAGGACCTTAGATTATAAGCTCCTTGCGGGCAGGGACTGATGTTAATGTACAGTATATAAACACCTGCACAAATTATCGCCACTATTCAAATACCTATAAAAATAATTGTTATAGTTTTTTTTTATCCAAAAAGGCATGTTTATTAAGAAGCAAACATGATGTGCACGTATACATGTAAGTCAATCACAAAAGTTACAGGAAATACAGTACAGAGGAAAACATTCCAGTAAATAAGCACATAAAGGTTTGTTAGCAGTATACTACAAGGAAATTTGTATAACACATGGAAGCGGGGGGTACTTCCCAACATCTAATATATTCAATGCGCAAGTCACATAGAGCAAGTCTCACCATCCTCCAACCACCTATCCCAGACATTAGAGAACTTCTGAGGGTGCCCTCTATGAATATACATCATTTTCCTATATGGAAGGACATCATTCATTTATTTTTTCTAGGTTTGCAGTGTCGGGGGTAGGGCCTGCATCCAGACTTTTGAATAATTGTTATAGTTACTGTGAGTATTGTCATAGGCCCACAAATCCTAAACTAGGCTTTTGGCCAGACAATGTTTACTATATCACATAAAATGGCACTGCATGAGGTCAGAGGACATTAGGAAATAAATGATAACCGTGATACAATGTTAAATCTGTGTGTTCAGGACAGGGTGTACGTTTTTCCAGCAATGGAGCCTTCATATTTACAAATGGAAATCTGAAAGATCTATTAAACTTTGATTACATCTACAGGTATTTTGTAGCTCATAATGAAGTATAAAACGTATTATGTATGTTTACCGTCAATTTCTATCCTTCATTCTGTTAATAAAGGAAAAAAGACACACCATAATTTCATATACAAAGCTGTTAAAATTCTAAATTATAAGTAATGTGTGTAGCACCCTCCTAGCATAGGATTCTAGGTAAATTTAGTTTTTGGCTCCTTGTGAAGTCAAGGGAGCAGTGATTGTTTGTTCTGGTCTGTTCAGGGTTTCACAAGATGGGAGTTTGATTGCTTCCTCCTGCCTCCGGAAAACACTTTCAGAACTTGGGGCACAATATTCAAATAACCAGCCTGAATATTCATCATGCTCCAGCCAATCCCTGATGGGGAATGTCTAGAAGTGGGCAGGAAAGGGAATAAATAGTCTGAAGCACTGGAGAGCTGTGTTTTCTCTCACCTGGAGGGTTCCAGAGCCTGAGGGGTTGCCCATGGACTGTTTAACTCTTGAGGCCTCATTGGTGTCAGGGCTGAGAGCCTGGATGGATTTTCTCAGAAGCTGTATGCAGGACCTCACCACAAAGGATCTGGTGTGCAGAAGGACTGTCCAGAGAAAGCTGTAGGGTGGCAGCTGACCTGAGGACTTGTGAGTAAAGACCCTAGATTGAATCCTGTGAATGTGCAGTCTTCTGGACATCAGATTGACAATCTAGTTGTGCATAGGTGCAAGATAACCAGATACCAAAGATTCGTGACCAATAGTCTTCAGCTGTGAAGCCTTAAGCCTCGTACACACGATCGGATTTTCCACAGACAAAACGTCAGACTTTTGTCCGAAGGGCGTTGGCCATGAACTTGTCTTGCATACAAACGGCACACAATTGTCGGCCAACAAACACCAACGTAGTGACGTACTACGTGGTTTTTCAGCTCTGGAGAGCCACCCTTTGGGTACCTTCTGCTAATGTCGTGTTTGGTGAGCATTGATTCCGAGCATGCGCGTTTGTACTTTGGACTTTTGTCTGACGGACTTGTGTACACACGATCTGAAAATCTGACAACAGACCGTTGTCCACGGAAAATTTATATGCCTGCCATCCAAAATTTGTCCGCAGCAAATCTGACAACAATTGTCTAATGGAGCGTACAAACGGTCGGATTTTCGGCCAACAGGCTGTCATCAAACAATTCCCGTCGGAAAATCCGATCGTGTGTACGACGCTTTAGACTGCTCAGAAACTTGCATCATAGTCTCCAGCTGTGAGGTCTTAGCCTGTTCAGAAAGTTGTGGGAGTTTAGACTGTCCAACATTCACGTTTACTTGAAAAGATTGTCCTGTAATTGCTATGTGCTAATAGTTATTAGAGTATCCCATGCCCCATCTTTATCCTGGTATATTTTTTTTTCAAGCAATAAATTAAAAAAATACATTAATGGACTGGTGCTTGCGGTGGGGGGCCGCTTCTGTACTCTAGGTTAGGTTAGTCATTACCAGTGGCCCCTTTGGGGGTAGCACTATGTATGCTAAAGAAAAAAGTAATACATTAGTTTCTAATACTTGTCATAGACAAATAAACAGAGTGAACTCAGCCAAAGACAAGGCATTAACCCAAGCCCTTGATAAGAGTGGACGATTAAATAGAATTCACTAAATCTAAGTATTACCAGTAATGTGTAATATAGGATATAGGATACAGCTATAAAACAGTAGAAGCTTTTTGCCTTTTGGCTGTCTGTCTGCAACTGAACATTTGTATAAAGGAAGAGGAGATACGGTTGAGCTACTGCACTGACTCATTCAGTTAAGTATGTAAAGCTGAGCTTGAGCTATTGAGTTATGTAGACAACATGCATTTTTCAACAAAGCAGGTAAAGATAGCCTGGAAAACACATCAAAATAGGTCTATACCTCTATGCGATACCTGGAAATGAAAATACAAAATATTTATGAGTAAATATTTACCTAACAAAAAAAGGCTTTCAGTAAACTGCTTGTGGCTTTTTTAAAGTGGCAGTCAGCACTCCCATAATGATTTCTGTTTAACATCTCTAAACAATTCTGTGCACAAAATGCCTTAATGTGAAAATACATTTAAAGGTAAACCAAAATATTCCTATATCCCCACCTATATGTATGGTTTCCAGGCTCCAGATCAGAAAGATGCAAAACAGATTCCTCTCCTACAGTCTTCAGTTCATCTGCATGTCCTCTAGTTTCTTCCCATAAGTAGGCTATGATTTTATCATCATCGCTACTTTCTGTGTTGGAGACATAAGATAACTCATTGCTTTGATAAATAAAGAAAATGAAACACCACATTGCACTTTTTAAACTGAAGGAAATAGATATGCTTACGGCGTCCATCAAGAAAGGCAGAAGTTGAAGGTGAGGACACTTCTTGTGTTCTTGGAGACACAACTGCAACTGGCCACAGGTTTACTCTAGCTGCTAAAATAATTGAAAATATAAGTAAACAATGGGGTGGATTTACTAAACAGACTGAGCACTTTGCAAGTGCAGTTGCACTAATTTTCCCTAGAGTTTAGTAAATGTGGTAAAGCTGTGCTGATTTCCATCATTCAATCACGTGCAAGCAAAAATGCTGTTTTGTTTTTCTCATCAAATTTGTTTATTGGGTTTGAAATAAAGAGAAAACAATGGATACAATTGACAATAAATAATTACAAGAAATGGTATAATGTGTTAAGAGAGCATTAGAAACATAGAATCAGCTGATATATATTTGAAGATCCTGAGATATATAAGGAATTGTTGAACCAGATTATAGTCAAATCTAATCATGTAAAACTATTACATTTGAACAAATATGTAAATATTATAGAATTTTATAATATTAGCAAAACTGGATAAAAATGAAACATAGACTATAGCTATAAAAGAGTAGTAAATTAGTAATAAATTGGCTCAAAAATATGAAGAGATAGGGAGGAGAGGGTTCATATTTATATAAAATATTATTAGAAGTAGAAGTAAATATCGTATTTAGATATTCAAATATACCATTTTATATATTAAAATATATAAAGATATAAAATATATAAAAAAAAGAAAAAGAGAATTAAAGGAAAAAGGACAAATTGTGAAATATAAACGATAGAGAGTGAATAGAAACAAAAGGATAGGAAAAGAAGTACAGGATAGAGAGAAGACTCCGGGATTATTACATATAAAGGGGTAGAGATAATATTGAGATAAAGTATCTAGAATATTACTGGCTTTCAATATCTTACCACGGTCTCAGTAAAGAATTGTCAGGGTTAGATGGGATAGAATAAGACACCGAAGGGTTCCATATTTTTTCATAAAGATCTATGGAATCATTGGTTATGGCTTTTGATTTTGAAAGGAGCATGGCTTGGTGTATTCTATTTCTAGTTTCAGAAACCAGAAGCGTAGCTGTTTTTCAAGCTTTAGTGATGGTTTGTTTTGCGGCTGTGGTGATTTGTAGTAATAACTTAAATTGAGTATAAGAGATACATTCCGGTTTTAAATTATTATTTTTTTAACAGAAGGAATTTTTATTAGAAAGAAAAAATACCATTGTACATGTTCCGCTTTTAAATTTAGAAGTGTGATAGTCGGATCAGGAGTAATTAATGGGTTCCTCAAAACTGTTGAAAGCATGAGGAAAATTTCTTTCCAATAATTTTTTGTAACAGGACACTCCCAAAAAATATGTAAATGCATTCCCGGATCACCATAGCCACGAAAACAGAGCAGGGAATAATGGGGAGCAAATTTTGCAATTCTAACAGGAACCAAATACCAGTGCATGATAACTTAATAATTTGTTTCCAGAGCAAGTATATTTTGGGAAGACATTTTAGTATTAGACCATACTTTACTCCAGGTAGATGTATCTATATTGGAACCAAGTTCGCTCACCCATTTTTTAGCATACGAAGGTCATTTTGCAGTAAGCTTAGTATTTAGTTGGCTATACAGTATTGAGATGAGCCCTTTTGAGTGAGGATCTCATTTACATATTCGTTCGAACTGTGTCATATCACTCAAATTATTAATATCTTGTATGTATGGTGCAAAGAAGTTTTTGATCTGTAAGTAGCGAAAATTTTCTGAAGTCGGAAGTTTATGGCTTTCACATATTTCAGATTTCAGATTTTTTTTTAAATGAAGTAGAAGATACAAGGTCACAGCATTGTGTTAGACCAGCAGAAGTCCATTTTGTAAAAGTTCTAGGAAATGTGAGGGCCGGGTAAAACTTTGAGTTTCTCATAAAAGATATAAGGGGTACATGTGGGGGATTGTAAGCCCTGGGTTGTTTTGAATCTTTCCCAAATGGAAATTGTATGTTTAGTTATCTTATTATCAATTATTTTGTGGTTAGAAGAGGTGGACCATATGAGGTTTGGTACAGAGATTGGATAGCTATCAATGGTTTCAATTGCTACCCATAGTGGAATTTCATGGCTTGAGTGGTACTTGGGAATATTTTCTATTTGAGCAGCATGAAAATAAGTGGCAAAGTTTGGGAAACCTAAACCTCCTTTAAGTTTAGGGAGATATAGGGTGTGAGAAGAAATTTGAGATTTTAGAGAGTTCCATATATATGATTGTGTTTTACGTTGTAAGTTTCTGAGGAAGTAGGCTGGAATAGGTATGAGTAAAACACTAAAGCGATATAGAATTTTTGGTAATATAGTTATTTTTATAACATTTATTTTACCTAACCATGATAAGAGCAGAGTGGACCATTGTTTCAGATAATTTGAAATTTTTCGTAACAGTGGGGGGTAGTTGGCAGAAAAAATGTCCTGTAGATCAGGGGTAAGTACAATACCTAGATATGTGAGGTGTGACGATGACCATGTAAAAGGAAGGGATATCTTCGCATGTTGTAGTATATCTGGGGGTAATGAAATGTTTAAAGCTATGGATTTTTGTGCGTTTACCGTTAATCCAGATATATGGGCAAAATTATCTAGTTTGTTCATAATGTTGGGAGCTGTAATATGGGGGGAGGACGTGAAAATTAAAATGTCATCAGCAAATAAGCAGAGTTTATGATGGTAGCCGGCCAATTCTATACCTTTAATTGATGGATCTGTTCTAATAGCTTGAGCAAGGGGTTCAATGAGTAAGGCGAATAAAAGTGGGGAAAGAGGACATCCCTGGTGAGTGCCTCTGTTGATATCGAACATGGCTGATTTATATCCTGCATATTTAATGTTTGCCTTTGGTTTATTATATAAAGATGTGACCCAGCTAAGGAAATGTGGATCAAAGCCCCATTTTTGTAAAGTGAAGTTTAGGTAGGGCCATGTTACCGTGTCAAAAGCTTTTTTAATGTCTAGTGACAGAAGACACATAGGAATTCTTCTTTTTTTGGCTGCTTGAATCAGCAACATGGCCCTACGAACATTATCTGTTTCTTGGCGCAAAGGGATAAAACCAACCTGATCATTACTTATTAAGGAACCTATTATGTTATTCAAACGAGTCGCTATCACTTTCGCTAGTAATTTTATATCTAGATTTAAAAGCGACATACGTCTAAAATTGGCACAGGTTAAGTCATCAGACTGTGGTTTAGGAATCATTGGTATAATTGCCATAAGTTTCAGATCTGAATGATTGGTTGTTGATGATGGAATTGAATGCTTCTATCAGCATGGGGGTTAATAAATGAGAGAATTTTTTATAGTAAAGGCCTGAAAACCCATCAGGTCCCGGAGGCTTGTTAGGTTTGAGGGATTTAATTGCCTGCTCAATTTCAAAGGGAGTGATGGGGCCTTCAAGGCTTTCATATTGATTCTGTGATAGGGTAGGGAGTTTTATTTGTGAAAAGAATGTTTCTGCTGAAGATTGGTCAAAAGAGCCTTCTTTTTTATATAAGGTGGTGAGGTCTTTATGGAAGGTATAAAGGATCTTAACTGGATTACTAGTATATTTGTTGTGAGAAGTTTTCAGTCGAATAGGCTTAAATGGGTTGTTTAATTTTTTTAGTGCACGTGCAAGGAGGGTGCCAGGTTTATTGGCATGGAAGTAATATTTTTGTTTGGATTTACGAATAGTTTTGTCCACTGATTCTGATAAAAATAGGTCTAGACTTAAGCTAGCTTTCTCAAGTTGTGTTTTATTCTGTGGTGTAGGGTTAGATTGGAAATTATTATGGCAATTATTAAATTCAGTTTCAAGTTTTTGTTGTAGTTTTTTATTTTCTTTCTTTTGATATGATGCTTGACGTAAGCAATACCCTCTAAGGACAGGCTTATGTGCTTCCTATAATGTTAGTGGGGATAGATCTGAGGATTTATTATTTTGCAGGTATTCTTTAGGGCAATTTCTAGGTCTAGAGAGTGTGAAGGGTGTGATAAGAGTGAGTTGTTTATTTGCCATGTTGAGTCTTGTGTTTTTGGAAGTAAGGAGTTAAAGGTGGAAATTATAGCACAGTGATCCATCCATGTGTAGGATTTGATATATGAGCAATTCTGGGGACATACCTATAGAAGTTAAAATATGATCAATACGGGAAAAAGATCTGTGAGAATAAAAGGAGTATTGACATTTGGATGGGTTAATTTCACGCCAGGAATCTATTAATGAATGTTGTTGAAGAAGTCTCTGAAACAATCTAGATTAAGAGTTAGATGTAGGGGGTGTTGGTGATTTATCTAGGTATGGATATATTGTTTGGTTGGAATCTCCACAAATCAAGAGTGTGCCTACTATATGTGTATCAATAACTTGAAACAGGTGGGATAGAAATGATGTTGGTCTTTTGTTAGGTGCATAATATGAGATTATCGTGATTGGGATATCGCATAGGTTGCCTGTAAGTATGAGGTAGCGACCTTCTGGATCTTTGATTTCTGTTATAAGGGAGAAGGGTGTAGTTCGGTGAAATGTTATTAACACTCTTCTGTGTTTGGATTTGGCTAAGGCTGTAAAGACTTGTGGATAGCTTGCACCAAAATATTTAGGGGTGGAGGATTCAGCAAAATGAGTCTCCTGGAGACACACTATATGTGCTTTTGATGCAGAAAGTTTATGAGGTATATTTAGACCTTGTGTATTTAAGGTAAGTACATTTGAAGGGAGCCATATAAAAATCTTGAGAAGAATATAGCAATACATAACAAATATAAATTGTGATACCAGATTTAGTCCGGAGTTATGCCCCATACACACGATCATTTTTCATGCCGTTAAAAATGCCATTTTTAAAAATGGGCATTAAAACCGACCGTGTGTATGCTCCAGAGCATTTTTAACGGCGTGAAAAACGGCCATTAAAAATTTCGAACATGCTCTATTTTTTCACGTCGTTTTTCATGTCGTTTTTTTTAATGACGTGAAAAACGATAGTGTGTATGCTTTTACGAGGTGTAAAAAAACGCGCATGCTCAGAATCAAGTATGAGACGGGAGCGCTCGTTCTGGTAAAACTAGCGTTTGTAATGGAGATAGCACATTCGTCACGCTGTAACGGACTGAAAAGCACGAGGCTGAAAAGAGCGAATCGTTGCTCAACAAACTTTACTAACATAAAGGGTGGAGCCATCCGAACGGAACTTCCCCTTTATAGTGCCGTCATACGTGTTGTACGTCACTGCGCTTTGCTTGAACGTTTTTTTTTAATGATCGTGTGTACGCAAGACAGGCTTGAGAGGAAACATGAAAAAAAACGACGAGAAAAACGTTGGTTTAAAAAATGGCATGAAAAACGATCGTGTGTACGCTGCATAAGAGAGGAAGATGGAGAAAGAAGAAAAAAAATAGGATAGAAGAAAAAAAAGGAGGTGCTAGGCATCAATCTAAATAGATTGGAATAATCCAAGTACATAGTAAAAAATTTAAAGTTGGCTTACTGAGCTCAAAAATTACATGAGCTCAGAGGCACGAAGTCTGTCTGAGGAGGCCCCCTGCACTATAACCACAGTGAGGGAGAGTCCTAGGACAGAAAAATGGGGGCGCAGTGACCATTTCTACGCTTCCCCACAGCTAAAATGATTCAAAATAAAAAGGGATTTTTTTTTTTTAACTAAGACAGCCAGACTTGGCAAGATAACCATCTACAAACATGCTTAAAATTAGTAACTAGTTATTCCTTAATTAATAACAGAAAATTAGCAAACAATACTATAGGTTTCAAAACGAGATATGATGCATTTCAATTCTATTACGTTCATAGAACTAAAGTGCCCCGGGGTTGTTGTAAATGTGGAAGGTAATTAAATTATTCATGGGGGGCGTGTCCGGGAGCCGACTGAGGAGGACGTGCAGACATTGAGCTCCACAACTGCACCCTCAATCTATAGCCATCCTCGCTCCTAATCCACTGGAAATTGCTCCAACTCTTCCCCTGTCGTTCCTGAGGATTCCATACCTGCAACCCAGCCTGAATTGTGACTCCGGGCCGGCCGTGCAGCAACTACCAGGCCTGCTCTACACAGCCCAGGCCCGACGCCATCTTGGGGCCCACGAAGCCTCCACCGCCTCCCGGAGGGTCTCCGGATACCCCACGGACATTCTACATCTCCATCCAGGCTTGGATGGAGGTGTTTGACTCTTAGGGAACCCCCTCGGTCTTCTTTTCGGCCCGTGGTCGGCTCCGGGGCCTGGCCGCCATCTTGCGGCCTGCGGGAACAGCAGCATCCTCCGGCCTAAAGTGCTGCGGTCGGCGGAGTGTGCGGCGGGCGGATCGGCCGCAAGTGTGTCTGCACTGGTCTGGTCTACATACCTGAGGGATCCCGGGACGTTCGGCCTGACACACCCGCGGCGGCCAGTTCTAGGAAAGTCCGCGGCTTCGGCCTACTCCTGGAAGTCGGCGGCCATCTTGCTGCTCCCAATACACCCAGAGCAACATCCAGCACAAAGCACCATCTCGCACGGGGTAAGCAGGGCGGGGGCAGAGTAAAAGGCACCAGAAGTAGGCTTATCCCTCCCCAGCTGGCAGTCAGAAAGGAGCACTCGGTGGGAGCCCTGACCCCATAGGTTCGAGGGGCGGCCATCTTGCTATACCCGACCATAGGACTGCTGGGTCCCCCCTTGCCTGTTTAAAACCGCTTTGCCCTACCCATCAAGGTCTGATTACTCTGGTGTACGGGGCGGCTGGGCCCCCACCTCATTCATCTGGCCCTCCCCGTAACCCTCCAGTCACAGACTAGCAAGCAGTGTAGTGGCCATCTTGCTCCACCCGGACTCCGTGCTCCCCCTTGCCACTAGCCTTGCTCTGCCCCCTCCTCAGCCGCCAGTGCTGCCCAGGCTGCCGTACCGCTGTCCTGTAACGCAAACACCGGCACTCCCCTGCGCCTGCTCCAAGACGTCAGTAGCAGCAAAGCAAGCGTCTATTCCCATGTACGACACGGGTCGCACTTTCTGTTCTTCCACTCCACCTATGGGGATGCGTGGCTGAGGATGGACGGCTGAAGACATGTACTGCTGAGCATTGTGCTCTCCCGATGACCGCAGGCTGCGTTCCCAACCAATCACGCCCAATCTGCTGATGGCGGCTTCCAGCTCTACCGCTAGTGATTCCGCTGCACTGCAACCAGGTAATATCCAACGGTACCTGCTACGCACAGCCTCACAGGACTCCCGTACAGGGAAAGACAGGGCTTCATCAGCCCGAACTCCAGGCAAACCAACACCTCCCCCGGCTGCAGCAGCTTTCTCTGTCGGTGGGACCGGCCCAGGTGTACACCCGACCCCTCCGATGGATCCCGCTTCTCTTAGCGTGAACACGGCCTCAGCAGAGATGCTCTCCCAGGGCTCCACATCCGCTGCCGTACTTTCTGCTTTCCGAGCTGACTTTGATTCCTGGGCTTCCAAAATGGAAACTTCTCTCCATGTTGAACTGAATGCCCTCAAACAACGGGTTTCCGCGTCGGAGGTCACGGTTTCTGCTATGGCCACCACCCAGGAGGACCATTCAGCCCGCATAAAGGCGCTTGAAAATGCATCTACGGCTCACCTCTCCCGTCTACGGCAACACCAGCTCCGGATAGAAGATAGTGAGAACCGGAGCCGCAGGAACAACATCCGGCTGCAGGGGGTCCCGGAGGCTACATCAGGTGCCGATCTCAAACCCACTGTCATCGCTATCCTCAATCAGGTCCTGGGCAGGGAAGTTACATCTCCCATTGAATTGGACAGAGTGCATAGAGTGGGAGGCATGGGGGGTGACCGCAGGGACCGCCCTCGTGACGTACTTTGCCGGGTGCACTACTATACCTTGAAGGAAGAAATTTTGCGCAAGGCCTGGCGCCTGGGGCCACTGGACTTTCACGGATCACCTATACACCTCTACCCGGACCTCTCCCGCAACACGCTGTACATGCGGCGAGCGGTCCGTCCTCTGCTGGACTTGATTCGCCAAGTAGGCGCCACGTACACTTGGGGCCACCCCTTCAGCATCAAAGTGACCCGAGAAGATAACCACAAATTTGTGCTGTCAGACCCGGACCAGCTTCCTGCCTTCTTCCTGTTCCTGGACCGGGTCCCTATTGTCATCCCGAACTGGTTGGACCCCCCAGATGACCGTCAGCGGCTACCGGGCCCTCCTCTACAGCGTCGAGGACGCCCACAGTCTAGATCGGTACCTTCCGGTCCTAGAGTACGGCGAGCCACGTCACCAGAAGACTGATCCAGACTCTGTCGTCCGAGACCTGAAATGGTTCTTTTTTGATATGTCCTTTAGTCCACCAGGTGACTACAGTTCCTTTATGAGACTCCGGCCAGGTTTGCCTACTGTTTTCTCTATTTTGTTTTGTACTCACGGTTTTACTTGCGTATCCACCCCGCTGACTCTTGCTCACTTTGTTATTTAAGTGCTGCTGACGGTTTAGTTGTCTCGCTTGGCACAGAGAATGTTTCCTTGCCCTCAGCTGGTGCGGTTGTGCTTGCGGGGGCTTTGGAAAGGCGGTCAGTGGTGTTGATATGTTCTTTCACGGCATTGGCTCTACTGGCTGGCTTGGTGTTTCCCGGGCATAGCCCTTTGGCTTGTCCGGGGACCTCCGGGTCTTCCCTCGGGCTCTGGACATCTATGTCCCTGGAGCTTGGGACTGACTGGCCTTATCACTGACACCTTCTGTGCGTTTACACAGATATCTGAGCTAAGCCGTGACAACTATCATAGTTAATGCTGCTATAAATGTAGTAATTGGTGCTTCCAACCCTCGCATGCTTACGCGGGAATACCTGTGCCTTTATTCTGTCACCAGATTGTGTACATCTTGTTCTACGTTGATGTTATTTTTCTATGTAATTTTAGACTGTTTATTACACTCCAGCGTACCAATGGTATTAGTCTGACACTCTGCCCTTTAGTGACTAGGCAGTTGAGCATTAGATGCCACGGTCATTGGGTGTGTTACACTTACAGTTATGTTATATATGCCTGTTAGGTTGTCGGGATCACAACTCAGCTGTTCTAACCCCGCTCTCTCCCCCTAAATAGGATTGGCACAGTTAGTGCCTACTACGTGATATTTCATGAAGTGTTACGTTTTTGCGCACACTTTAGTATTCTTGAGCCGCCTTCCCCAGGTGCTCTCTACGTTCAATCTCTCCCCCGCCTCGCTCTACCTTCTCTCTTCCTCCCCTGTTGTGTTTCCCCCCCTTTTTTTCTTCCCCGCTTTTCTTTTTTTCTTCTTCTCTCTCTCCTTCCCCCCCCTCCCCCCCCATCGCTCCATCATGGCCCACACAGTGACCTCTCACCCTAGGTTACAATTCTGTTCCTACAATGTCAATGGGCTCAATATTGCCTCCAAAAGAGGACAAATCCTGTATCAAATGCACAAACGCCAAGTCAATGTGCTTCTTCTCCAAGAGACACATTTTCACTCTGCCTCCACCCCTTCCTGTTCCAACAGATACTTCAACAGGTGGTTCCACAGCACTAGCCCAACCCAGAAAGCCAAGGGAGTGTCTGTGGCCTTCCATAAGACGCTCCCTATAGAGGTGCTTGACCATCTCTCGGACCCCCAGGGGAGGTATGTTTTTGTGAAATTCGTGTTATGGGGTACCAAATTTACAGTAGCTAACATTTACCTTCCTAATGTTAATCAAGTATCGGCCGCGTTACAATACATGAGGATTTTGTCAGGATTCAGGGAGGGTAAGCTCATATTGGGGGGAGATTTTAACACCCCTCTTGAACCACTTTTAGATTCCTCCACCTCGCGATCGTGTATCTCCTTCCCCAAACTGAGGGCTCTGAAACGGGCATTCTACGATCTGCGTCTGGTGGACGTTTGGAGAGTGCTGTACCCCACGGTCCGTAACTATACCCACTTCTCCCATGTTCATCACACCTATAGTCGCATAGACTACCTAATGAGTGACCATAGCTGCCTGGATTGGTCCCCGGAATGCACCATAGACCCAATGGTCTGGTCTGACCATTCTCCTATACACATGACATTCTCGATCCCTTCCACTCCGATTAGGGAATGGTCATGGCGCTTGAACGATTCGCTGCTTACGAACCCGGAATGTGTGACAAGGGTTTCAGATACAATCTCTAACTTTTTTGCGGACCACGCTTTGGATACGACATCGTTGCCCTTTCAATGGGAGGCACTTAAGGCTGTCCTACGTGGTACCTTTATTCAAATGGGTACGCGTCTTAAAAAGGAGCGCTCAGCCGCCATAGAGGCAGCAAATAAAACGCTTAGAAACTTAGAAACTGAGCACAAACGATCCCCGACAGTGACAATGCTGGCGGACGTTTCTAGGGCACGATCACAACTTAGAGAACTTTATGAAGCCTCTGCACGTACATATGCAGATAAGCTCACTTTCCATCAATATAAGTTTCGAGATAAATGTGGTAGGCCACTGGCTCGCTCCCTGCACCCAAAAACAACCTCCGCCTTTGTGCCTCATATTCGGGGGGCACAGGGGGAAATGGTATCCTCACCCACTAAGATGGCGGGGGAATTCAGGGACTTTTATCAGTCCCTGTACAATATCCCTAAGACTCAAGGGACAAGTTCCCCTTCCTCCGGGGTGGAGGACCAGATGTCATATGTATTGGAAACCGCGCTCCCTACGTTAGACGATGACGTCATCGCTGATCTGGAAACCTCAATCACAGAAGACGAAGTCACCAAAGCCATAGCGGGTACACCGAGTGGAAAAAGCCCGGGCCCAGACGGCTTTACTCCTAAGTTCTACAAACTTTTTGCCGCCCTCCTCACGCCCTTTCTAACTAAGGTGTTCAACTCTTTGTCGGAGGATTCAGTGTTCCCTCCACAAACACTTGAGGCTCACATATCCCTCATCCCAAAGCCAGGCAAAGACCCCACTCTTTGTGCAAGCTATAGGCCGATCTCCTTGATTGGGGTCGATTTGAAAGTCTTTGCTAAAATCCTAGCCAATAGATTACAACCATTGTTGCCTGGGATAATACACCTAGACCAGGTCGGCTTTGTGAGTGGCCGTGAGGCTAGGGACAATACCCTGAAGACCCTTCTTTTAACCAACTATGCCCGGTCCCACGATATCCCACTATGCCTCTTAACAGTCGATGCCGAGAAGGCATTCGACCGAGTAGACTGGCAGTTCCTTCGATTATCCCTGCAACAAATAGGCGTGGGAACCAATATGATGGCGAGAATAATGTCCCTTTACTCCTCTCCATATGCTAGGATTAGATTAAATGGCTCGCTATCTCCAGCCTTCTCTGTATCTAACGGGACGCGACAGGGATGCCCATTGTCCCCCCTCCTCTACGTTCTCACTATGGAACACCTAGCTATTGCTCTACGTAACAATTCTTCTATCCAAGGCATAACAGTCGGGCCCACACATACTAAACTTGCCCTCTTTGCAGATGATCTGCTCCTGTTCGTGACACACCCTCACACATCCTTGCCCTTGGTATTGCAGGAGTTTCGGAAATTTGGAGAAGTTAGCAACTTCAAGGTCAACTACAATAAATCGGAAATCCTCAACATATCTCTGCCTACGTCGGCCCTGCGAAGACTATCGTCTTCTTTCCCCTTCAAAACTGGTTCCTCCTCCATAAGGTATCTCGGAATTCAAATACCGGCGGATGCTTCCCAACTTTTTTCCCTGAACTTTGCCCCCCTACTTCTTAGGACCCAGGCAGATTTAATCAATTATGCGTCCAAACAGCTCTCATGGCTAGGTAGAGTGAACGCCCTGAAAATGGATGTTCTCCCTAGGTTCCTGTATTTGTTTCAGACCATCCCTATTCACATACCTAATTTGTACTTTAAGAAAATACGCCAACTGTTTTCCAAATTTATTTGGAATGCGGCCCGTCCCAGGATACGGTATGAAACACTTTCTCTTCCAAAGGCTCGGGGGGGGGGGGCTGGAGCCCCAGATGCCTCCCTATACCATAAAGCAGCGGTGCTCACCCGCATACTAGATTGGTTCCATCATTCTTCAACCAAGCTTTGGGTTCAGTTGGAAAGCCACATGAGCCCAATTGAGCTCTCCGCTCTCCCCTGGACCTTGCCTACGCTACGGGGGGGTTCGGGCCCTCTTAATGACCTTACCCATCAAACGATCCAGATTTGGGATCGCATGCTGTCCAGAAGGGGCTTATCAAACCGCATGGGGCCTATGACTCCCTTCTTTGGGACCCCGGCCTTTCCGCCAGCTATGTCGGTAGCAAGATTCGGACCATGGCGAAGAGAGGATCATAGGCGACTTGCCCAGGTCCTTCGTGCAGACCCCACTTTGAGGTCAGATACCTCTACCGGTCTGACCTCCCGTCACCCCATGCAGTGGCTTCGGAGGCAACAGACTGCCTCCTACATCCAGACTTTCCCATCTATTACAGACATTCTTGCTGAACCGACGGGATTCGAGGAACTGCTCCTGCAGGTGGAACCTCCAACGCATGTTGTATCGCAACTATACTCCCTTCTGCTCGATGTTTACTCCCCTGGCCTCCCACCGTTTACGGTGGCCTGGGAGACAGACCTCCGTCACACTATCTCCCCTATTGACTGGCAGAAATGTTTTACCCTGACGCACAAATTGTCCATAGCCACCAAGACCCAGGAGAAGGGGTTTAAACTGTTAACAAGATGGTACAGATGTCCATCAACTCTTCACCACTTCAATCCGGAGGTGTCGGATGCCTGCTGGCGGTGCCTCGGCTCCCGGGGAACCATGCTCCACATCTGGTGGGAGTGCCCTCCTGTGCGGAAGTACTGGCAGCGGATTTTCACACTCTACTGCAAGTTGATGGCGACCTCTATCCACCCTTCACCTGAGGTGGCTCTCTTGTCTATTATCCCAGGATCATTTAAATCCATCAGAAATGATGTCTTGCGACACTTTCTGGCGGCGGTCAGAGTAGTGATTCCCCGTCATTGGAGAACGGCAACCATGCCTTCCCTGGGGGATTGGGCTGTTGAGGTGGACCGCATTAGGGACCTTGAGCGCCTGGTGGCGGAGGAAAATGACAAAAGTGAACAGTTCTCTCTCACATGGACTTCGTGGTCCGTGTTTCGGTACTCCTCGGAGTTTATCTCTTGGGCGGAGTGTGCCCTGGACGAGACCACTCTCGGACCTTGATGGAGTGATTCTGATCCCTGTCCCCTATCTGTGTACCCCTACTATTTGCCCCTGACTCTGACTCTTTCTCTTCTCTCTACACATAAATACACCTCTAAGAACCCAGTAGGATAACGTACCAGGGCTTCAATTTACCTACTACCTACAACCCGTTGAGTGACCCTACTTCATACTCTCCAGATAGGTTTGTGTATACCTTCATCTGATGGTACTTAGCCCTGCTCTGTTCTGACACACATGATGCCTGTTGAGGATGTATCCTATTAATGTTTGTAATGTTTAAGACAATGTATGTCTTTTTCTGTCGTTTCATTGCATAAACAAATAAAATAAGATTGAATTAAATTATTCATTCAGTTAGAAAAGAATTAGGGTTAATAACAAGATTATTAATTTAAATACGCAAAGCTTTGGAGGTGTAATATCTGTCTCTGTTTGGTGTACAAAGGGAAGGAAAGGGGAGTGGCATGGGGGGGGGAGGTAAGGGTGGTTTTAGGAGGGGGGGGAGATAGGATGTTGTGATGAAGAGAGACTCAAAGAGGGAAATAAGGGAAATTTGGTAGGGTGATTTTAATTGTTCAGATACTTATTCTTTGTAGATAGGAACATTTTAAGGTAATTAAGGTATGGCTAGATTAACCATGAGATTTGGAAAAGATGCATAGTGAGTTACACAGTCAAATCAGTCCATTGTGTCCTGCTGGTCAGAAACTAGAGAGTTGAAACGTCCTCTCTTTGAAGTAGCTTGTCTGTTTCCATCAGATTCAGAGTATGATGAATTTGGAGGAGAATTGGAAAGAGTGTGGCGTCGAGGGCTTGCAGATGGCTTATTGTAGAGCTGAAGCTTTTGTAGCGTGTTCTTTAGTGGATCTACTGGAGTATTTAGTTCCTTGATAGGTGAAACTAATTGAAAATGGAAATCCCCATTGATGCGGAAGAAATGGAACTTAGCAATTATGTCTCGAGGGGGGGCCATCAGATTTGCGTGGTGCAAAAGCTCTGTGGATCCTGTCCATTTCCAATCTTTCTTTTGGGATTGATGGTGTTAGTTCCTGAAAGAGTACCGTCATGGACGATTGAAGATCAATGATTGACTCCGGTATACCTCTTATACAGAGATTTGATCGGCGAGCCCTGTTCTCAAAGTCCTCCAAACGGGTTTGCATTGCTACATTTTCTTCTTTAAGTACCTCAAATTCTTTTTCATGGGTTGCTATGCTGGTTTCAATGTCATCCATTCTGTATTCAAGGTCCTCAGTGCGTTGGCCTAAGTCTCTGATTTCTTTAGTCAGATTCTCAGTGATTTGATCCGAGGTAAATTTTAAAACTTTTTGTAGCATTTTCTCTATTTGTTTCAATATATTAGGTTGTAATGTGTCAGCTTGTTGTGACTGGTATATGGCGCTGTGTTCATTGTCTGTGTCACAGGAATCCTGTAATAAGTGCTGCTGTTTCTTGTCAGTGCGGGTTTTGGCTGCCTGAGGAGAATTAGGCAGTGCCATTTGCATGGACCCCTTGAGCGGCTTTTCTCTGAGGGTTTTAGCTTTGGCTTTTCCACGGGTAGCTCCCGAAACCATAATATTCTGTTCCCCGGGCGTTAGGGAAGGGTATGGTGTGAGTTATTTGTAGTTACCCTGCCATACGGGCGTCTGTGGGAGCCGTGAAGAGCCGAGAAGGACGGAGCTTCAGCGGGACATGTCCGTCGCTGGCCGCTCTGCGCATGCGCCTCGCTGTTTTGTTTTTATTTTCCTTGCATCTGATTGGGTATTCGTTACAAAGTGAAGCCTTACCACATTGACTAAGCTCTGGGGAAAATGAGTGCAACTGTACTTGCAAAGTGCACAGTCTATTTGCCTTTAGTGAATCAACTTTAAAGGCTAAGTTCACTTTTTTTTTTTTTTTTTATTCCAGCTCCCGTGTACCAGTATAGCATTAAGGTACTTCTTTTGCAAAAAAATATCAAAGATTTCCATTAATTCTACATACACTTACTTCACTGTCTTCATGGATGTTTCCTAAATGTATCCATTAGTTCTGCCTTAGGGCTCTTTCACACGGGGCGGATCCGTGCAGATCCGCCCCGTGAAGCTCCGCTTGCTCAGCGGGGATCGCTCCGTTGATCCCCGCTGAGCCGACGGATGACTGGGCGGTCCCCGCACACTGTGCAGGGACCGCCCTGTCAGAGCGCCGCTCTCCCCTATGGGGAATCGGATGACGACGGACCGTAGAGTCCGTTGTCATCCGATCCGCTCCGCCGACGGAAGGAAAATAGGGTTTTCCTCCGTCACACTTTGGCGGAGCGGAGCGGAGCGGATGTCAGCGGACATGTCTCCGCTGACATCCGTGCCTCCATAGGGGTACATGGAGGATCCGTTTCAGGTCCGCCTAAAAAACTGACAGGCGGACCTGAACGGACCTCCGTGTGAAAGGGGCCTTACTTCCTGGGCAGACTATAGGTCATGACACAGGAAGGAGTTGACCAGCTGACCTCATTAGCACACACCTTGCATCATCCACCCTCCTACCTACCACCCATCTCCAGGTGTATGCAAAAGAAGTACATTAATGGTATACTGGTACATAAAAAAAAAATGTAGCCTCTATGACCATAACAACAATATAGGAAATGTGGAAAATTGTACCTTCATCCATAAATTTTAAAGATATAGAAATCGGGAGCTTGGTTCCCAACCAAACCACCCTGAAGAACGAGGGCAACTGGACTATCTAAGTACAAATTAAGTTAAGGTAGATTCAAATGTATGAACAAGAGTATAGTAAAATATATAAAGTTTTATTAATACAGAGTCAATAAAAGACAACATATAGTCAAGTACAGGTTAAAAGCATTGTAACAATCCATGTACATCACCAAAATAATTGTCCCCAAAAGGGGAGGATCACAGTGGGATAGTTGATCACGGATAGCATCTCAACCAGTATTGCGGTCTAATGACGCTTCGTCAGAAGAATATCTGTAATATGATTAACAAGTGATCAATAACAATACAAATCACCAAGAGATAATACAGTCTCATACCGTGATGTCACTAACAATATCTACATGGAGGAAGAGTAATGCTGCTTACCTATAACCCCGGCCATCACAGAGCAAGGGACGTCACCCAAAAAGGTCCCCCGCGGTGACCTAGGGGGGATGTGCCAAACAACGGACTGGTATCTGGATAAATATGGTAAAACAATTGGAATGGGTAAACTATACGCTTAAATGGGCTGTGGGTGGAGGGATGTGAATGTGAAGTGAGGGTGTGGGGGAAGGGGGAGAGAGGTTGAGAGTGAAACGGAAATGGAACGGAATTTATCCATTCCAATTGTTTTACCATATTTATCCAGATACCAGTCCCATGTTTGGCACGTCCCCCCTAGTCGCAGCGGGGGACCTTTTTGGGTGACGTCCCTTGCTCTGTGCCTGCCGGGGTCATAGGTAAGCAGAATTGTTCTTCCCAAATGTATATATTATTTGTGACATCACTGTATGAGACTGTATTATCTCTTGGTGATTTGTATTGTTATTGATCACTTGTTAATCAAATTACAGATATTCTCCTGACGAAGCGTCATTAGACCGCAAAACTAGTTGGGATGCTATCCGTGATCAACTATCCCACTGTGATCCTCCCATTTTGGGGATAATTATTTGGATTGTTATCATGCTTTTAATCCGTACAGTACTACTTGACTATGTTGTCTTTTATTGTCTCTGTATTAATAAAACTTTATATATTTTTATATACACTTGTTCATACATTTGAATCTACCTTAACTTCGTTTGTACCAAGATAGTCCAATTGCTCTCGTTCTTCAGGGTGGTTTGGTTGGGGACCAAGCTCCCGATTTCTATATCTATACAGGTACATAGGGAGCTGGAATTCATAAAAAAAAAAAAAAAAGTGAACTAAGCCTTTAATAAAAGTAACAAATAAAAGCAGTATAAAATCATTCATGTACATGCAATAAAGCAAATCATTCTACAGCTGTTTGGCTCACCTTGGCTTTCATTCGATGTAAACCCAAAACCGTGAAAATGGCTGTGGGACACCAGGACTGCCAGGGGAAGCACTAAGCTACCCACACATCATGTTGTTTATTATCAACACTGTTATCCCAAGAATAATAAAAGTTCTATACTGACACACTGCCTACCTCTCTACTTATGTACTGCATAATGGTCTGCTATGGTCTGCTCTACTTCTGCAGACATTGGGCTTGGATTTATTGAAACAGACTCTAGCAGATTGTCACTTTCAGCCAATCTGCTTCTAACTTCAACATTTCAAGTTTAGCTATTAACCCTACTCTTGTTACTGTGATACTGAGACTGTATAGCTAGAGGTGGGGTGGCTCAACATAGTGAACAGGATAGCAGGAGAGGATGGGTACAGGAAGTATAAATCTAACACTGCCTGATGTAACCAATAAGATTTCATTTATCGCAGTTAGATCAGTTAACGACCGCTCACTGTATATGTACGTCGGCAGAATGGCACCGACAGGCACAATAACGTACAGTGTACGTGATTGCCTTTGTACAGTTGGGGGGTCGGATCGGACCCCCCTCCTATACAGTGAGCGGTCGGTATTCGTTGGGGAGCGTTCCGAGATGAGAGGGCGGCCATTCGATTCCGGCCACACCCCCGCGATCGCTCCCGGCGAATGGAAATGTTCCCTCTGCTGTGTAATGTTTACACAGGCAGAGGAAGCAGGAGGAAGTGATGTCATTTCTCATGCGGCGCTCACATATACAGAGCGCCGTACAAGAGAAGACACACAGGTCAGTGCACTAACACTACACTGACACCAGGACACATAGGCACACAAATCGCCCCCCCAGGCCCCCCCAGATCACCCCCCAGTAAGTCTGATTGCAGTGACCATTTATTTACTGATCACTGCAATCAGTGACATTTGTGACTGTAAAAGTGTCACTAAAAATAGTTTTAGGTCCAGTGTAGCCCCCTAACCCCCCCTAATAAAGGTTTAACCCCCTGATCACCCCCCAGAAAACCCTTTCACCCCCTAGCACCGCCGTCGCTAAGCGATCATTTTTCTGATCGCTGTCTTAGCGTCGGTGATGCAGATCGGTAGCCAGTAATTATTTTTAGGTTCACCGCAGGTTTTTATAGCGTCGGGTACCCCCATAAATTATCTAATAAAGGTTTAACCCCCTTGATCGCCCCCCAGGTAACCCTTTCACCCCCTATCACCACTGTCGCCAAGCGATCATTTTTCTGATCGCTGTCTTAGCGTCGGTGATGCAGATCGGTAGCCAGTTATTTTTTTAGGTTCGCCGCAGGTTTTTATAGCGTCGGGTACCCCCATAAATTATCTAATAAAGGTTTAACCCCCTTGATCGCCCCCCAGGTAACCCTTTCACCCCCTATCACGACTGTCGCTAAGCGATCTTTTTTCTGATCGCTGTCTTAGCGTCGGTGATGCAGATCAGTAGCCAGTAATTTTTTTTAGGTTCGCCGCAGGTTTTTATAGTGTCAGGTACCCCCATAAATTATCTAATAAAGGTTTAACCCCCTTGATCGCCCCCCAGGCAACCCTTTCACCCCCTATCACCACTGTCGCTAAGCGATCGTTTTTCTGATCGCTGTCTTAGTGTCGGTGATGCAGATCGGTAGCCAGTAATTTTTTTTAGGTTCGCCGCAGGTTTTTATAGCGTCAGGTACCCCCATAAATTATCTAATAAAGGTTTAACCCCCTTGATCGCCCCCCAGGTAACCCTTTCACCCCCTATCACCACTGTCACTAAGCGATCGTTTTTCTGATAGCTGTCTTAGTGTCGGTGATGCAGATCGGTAGCCAGTAATTTTTTTTAGGTTCGCCGCAGGTTTTTATAGCGTCAGGTACCCCCATAAATTATCTAATAAAGGTTTAACCCCCTTGATCGCCCCCCAGGTAACCCTTTCACCCCCTATCACCACTGTCGCTAAGCGATCATTTTTCTGATCGCTGTCTTAGCGTCGGTGATGCAGATCGGTAGCCAGTAATTTTTTTTAGGTTCGCCGCAGGTTTTTATAGCGTCAGGTACCCCCATATATTATCTAATAAAGGTTTTAACCCCCTAATTGCCCCTAGTTAACCCTTTCACCAGTGATCACCATCTAAGTGTTACGGGTGACGCTGGTTAGTTAGTTTGCTTTTTATAGTGTCAGGGCACCCGCCGTATATATAACCCAATAAAGGTTTAACCCCCTGATCGCCCGGCGGGTGATATCAATTAGGTTTTAGCGTCAGAGAGGGTCTGCGTCACACCCCAGGCAGCGTCAGGTTAGTGCCAGTAACGCTAACACCCACGCGTGAAGCATACACCCCCCTTAGTGGTATAGTATCTGATCAGATCAATATCTGATCTGATCAGATCTATACTAGCGTCCCCAGCAGTTTAGGGTTCCCAAAAACGCAGTGTTAGCGGGATCAGCCCAGATACCTGCTAGCACCTGCGTTTTGCCCCTCCGTCCAGCCCAGGCCACCCAAGTGCAGTATCGATCGATCACTGTCACTTACAAAACACAACACACATAACTGCAGCGTTCGCAGAGACAGGCCCTGCGACTCCAGTGCTGTAGGAGGTGATTTCACCACCACAGTTAAAAAAAAAAAGCATATATGCCGAAGCATTGGGGCAGCAGGGGCGGAGGAGCGATTTTGCTCCTAATGCCGCGTACATACGGTCGAAATTCCGACGGAGGCTTGCCCGTGGAAAAGTCCGACCATGTGTGTGCGGCATAACTTTTTTGCGGGAGGATGCCCCCATGCTTCGGCATATATAAATAGTGCATGTATGCCCATCATTAGAAGTGGGTGGATGAAGGGCGGTATTCTAATGGTGGGAATACCCACCGATCAATCTCTTTTTTCGTTCAGCCAACTGGCTGCATGAAAAAAAAAGATTACAATACATGTCCAACAAGGACCAGCAACGTACTGGTATGTTGCTGGACTTTGAATGTTTATACCAGAATGATGCCTGCGGGTTTAGGTATCATCTTGGTATCATTCTTTTCAGCCAGCGGCCGGCTTTCATGTAAAAGCAATCCTAATGGCTAATTAGCCTCTGGACTGCTTTTACAAGCAGTGGGAGGGAATGTCCCCCCCTCCCCCGGATATAAAAAGCGCCATTGGGAAATTGGGAAAGCATTTTATCACACCGATCTTGGTGTGGTCAGATGCTTTGAGGGCAGAGGAGAGATCTAGGGTCTAGAAGACCCCAGTTTTTTCAAAAAAAGAGTACCTGTCACTACCTATTGCTATCATAGGGGATATTTACATTCCCTGAGATAACAATAAAAATGATAAAAATAAATAAATATGGAAGGAACAATTTAAAAATAAAATAAAAAAGCAAAATTAATAATAAAAAAAAAAAAACCTCCTCTGTAAATCTAACGGGGTAACCTGTAAAGGCTTTTAAAAATGTATGTAGTTTGTCGCCAATGCGCGTTTGTGCGAAATTTTAAAGCATGTCATGTTTGGTATCTATGTACTCGGCCTAAGAACATCTTTTTTATTTCATCAAACATTTGGGCAATATAGTGTGTTTTAGTGCATTAAAATTAAAAAAAGTGTATTTTTTCCCCAAAAAATGCGTTTGAAAAATCGCTGCGCAAATACTGTGTAGAAAAAAAAATGCAACACCCACCATTTTAATCTGTAGGGCCTTTGCTTTAAAAATATATATAATGTTTGGGGGTTCAACATAATCTTCTTGCAAAAAAAAATATGTTTTCATGTAAACAAAAAGTGTCAAAAAGGGCTTTGTCTTCAAGTGGTTAGAAGAGTGGATGTAAGCTTCTAATGTTGTGTATAAAATGCCAGAACAGTTCAAAACCCCCCCAAATGACCCCATTTTGGAAAGTAGACACCCCAAGCTATATACTGAGAGGCATGTCGAGTCCATGGAATATTTTATATGTTGACACAAGTTGCGTAAAAAAGAAAATTTTTTTTTTTTTTTGCACAAAGTTGTCACTAAATGATATATTGCTCAAACATGCCATGGGCATATGTGGAATTACACCCCAAAATACATTCTGTTGCTTCTCCTGAGTACGGGGATACCACATGTGTGAGACTTTTTGGGAGCCTAGCCGCGTACGGGACCCCAAAAACCAAGCACCGCCTTCAGGCTTTCTAAGGGTGTACATTTTTGATTTCACTTCTCACTGCCTATCACAGTTTCGGAGGCCATGGAATGCCCAGATGGCACAAAACCCCCCCAAATGACCCCATTTTGGAAAGTAGACACCCCAAGCTATTTGCTGAGAGGTATTGTGAGTATTTTGCAGATCTCGCTTTTTGTCACAAAGTTTTGAAAAAAAATATATATATTTTCTTTCTTCATTTTCAAAAACAAAATGAGAGCTGTAAAATACTCACCATGCCTCTCAGCAAATAGCTTGGGGTGTCTACTTTCCAAAATGGGGTCATTTGGGGGGGTTTTGTGCTATTTTGGCATTTTATGGCCTTTGAAACTGTGATAGGTAGTGAGGAGTGAAATCAAAAATTTGTGCCTAGAAATCCTGAAGGCGGTGCTTGGTTTTCGGGGTCCCGTACGCGGCTAGGCTCCCACAAAGTCCCACACATGTGGTATCCCCGTACTCAGGAGAAGCAGCAAAATGTATTTTGGGGTGTAATTCCACATATAACCATGGCATGTGTGAGCAATATATCATTTAGTGACAACTTTTTGTAATTTTTTATTTTTTTTGTCATTATTCAATCACTTGGGACAAAAAAAAATATTCAATGGGCTCAACAGGCCTCTTAGTAATTTCCTTGGGGTGTCTACTTTCTAAAATGGGGTCATTTGGGGGGGTTTGTGCTATTTTGGCATTTTATGGCCTTCAAAACTGTGATAGGTAGTGAGGAGTGAAATCAAAAATTTGCGCCCTTAGAAATCCTGAAGGCGGTGCTTGGTTTCCGGGGGCCCGTACGTGGCTAGGCTCCTAAAAAGTCCCACACATGTGGTATCCCCGTACTCAGGAGAAGCAGCAGAATGTATTTTGGGGTGCAATTCCACATATAACCATGGCATGTGTGAGCAATATATCATTTAGTGACAACTTTTTTGTAATTTTTTTTTATTTTTTTTTTGTCATTATTCAATCACTTGAGACAAAAAAAAAAATATTCAATGGGCTCAACATGCCTCTCAGCAATTTCCTTGGGATGTCTACTTTCCAAAATTGGGTCATTTGGGGGGGGGGTTTTGTACTGCCCTGCCATTTTAGCACCTCAAGAAATGAGATAGGCAGTCATAAATTAAAAGCTGTGTAAATTCCAGAAAATGTACCCTAGTTTGTAGACGCTATAACTTTTGCGCAAACCAATAAATATACGCTTATTGACATTTGTTTTACTAAAGACATGTGGCTGAATACATTTTGGCCTAAATGTATGACTAAAATTTAGTTTATTCGATTTTTCTTATAACAAAAAGTAGAAAATATCATTTTTTTTCAAAATTTTCGGTCTATTTCCGTTTATATCGCAAAAAATAAAAATCGCAGAGGCAATCAAATACCGTTAAAAGAAAGCTCTATTTGTGGGAAGAAAAAGACGCAAATTTCGTTTGGGTACAACATTGCATGTCCGCACAATTTACAGTTAAAGCAGCGCAGTGCAAAATTCTGAAATCACCTCTGGTCCTTTAGCTACAAAATGGTCCGGGGCTTAAGTGGTTAAGAGAATAGCTCCGATTCATTGTATGTAATGCTTTTACAGGGATAGGTTGCAGATGGATAGAGTTTTTGTCCCTCAAAATAATTATGTCTTTAGTTTTGGTGTCCAACTTTCTTTTTTTTTTTTTAACTATAATATGTACCCCTTGAGAAAAGCAGATGTTTGTTAAGTGCACCCAGGTGCATATCAATTAAAAAAGTACCACAAAAAAAATCTGCAACCTGTAGGCTTATATACTGTATATATATTAATAAGAGACTGTGTTAAATGCCAAAATAAATATGTTTGAGTGGTTTCAACAATTGTTAATTGTTAATAAACTGTTAAAGAGTTTAATTTACATATCAGAAGTACCACTAGGGTATTTGTACTACTGATATAAAAGAAGAACCTGTAATTTGATGCAAACTTTGACCTTTCTGGTTATATGCATTTTTCCTTGTAAAACGCAATAAAACTTCCTTCCAAAAAACTTGTCCTTGATAAGCACAAAGTATAAGGGTAAGCATTACACTTCCTCAGCATAAACATGCCAAACGTACAGAAAAAAAAAAAAGCCTCAATTTGTACCTGGCTTGATTGTAACGTTAAGAAATCCTTCTCCAAAGGCATGTTCTCCAGACACAGCCACTTTCAATATATACAGGCCTGCTGTGACCTAAAACATTTAATTCACATAATAAATATCAATATACAAGACATTCTTTCATCTGATTTGGATCATCACATCGAACCAGATGCACTAGCTGGACTGTATTCACACTGGAGACCCAGGGCTGCTGATAGAAATCATAGGGCCCCGTACAGCCTACCTAAAAGGGGCCCCTTTCAGCGCTGCCCTCAACCCCCCCCCCCCCCGGCACCATCCCTGGCCCCTTCCCAGACCCTGCCTTGAAAAAATGGATGGTTATGGTTGGCTGGTGTCAGTAGAGCAGTGGACAGTGTTAGTAGTTTTTTTTATTATTATTATTTTTTATCTATACAGTTTTTACAAATGTATTTTTTTTACAATTTAATTTCTTTATTTTATTTTATTTTATTTTAAATAAGGTAAAAAAATAATTTCACAAATCCTTTGAGGGGGAGGAGGATGGCAGTAAATTATATCAGTAGGGCAGTGGATAGTGTCAGTAGTTTTTTTTTTTTTACAATTTATTTATTTTTACAATATATATATATTTTACAATGCTTTACTTTTTATTATTTATACAATTACATTTTTTTATATATATTTACTACACACCTTTTTTTTTTAATCAGCCCTGTTGGGGGGCTTTGGTGAGATGTCAGGGGTCTAGACCCCTGACATTTCCCCTTTGAGACAGTGAAAGGGACTGATTCCCCAGTCCCCATCTCAGCAGCCTCAGCTGCACTGAAGATGAATGAACAGGAGACAGATGCTCCTGTACATTCAAAAACTGAAGCATCATGAACACAGTTTACAATGCTCAGTAATGAATGGACAGAGTCAGTGATCACTGACTCTGTTCATTCAGAAGAGGAAGGAGTCGGTAAATTACATAATTACCGGCTCCTTCCTCCGCTGTCCATCCTGGCAGATCCAGAGGGCATCAATGATTCAGTAATTAAGAATATGTACCTTTTACAAAGTCTATAGCCTGGCCACAAGTTCACAATAGGCTGCCCCATGCTCCCCAACATGAACCCTTGCTAGATTAAGTGCCTATAGCATAACTTACCAGTAATTAATGAATGGATGAACATCTCCCCGCTCCGAGCCTCCGTGAGACGATCGTGGGGATCCCCGCGGCGATCGAGTCCGCGGTACCCGCGGTCCCACTCACGGGGAAGGCAGGGGGGTCGCGAGCGCGGCGGCGCCGCCGCGCGCGCGACCCCGACGTCGGCAGTTAAAGGGCCACATACAGGTACGTGATTGTGCCTGTACGAGCCATTCTGCCGACATATATATACCGTGAGCGGTCGGCAAGTGGTTAATGAACTGCAGTTAACTAACACAAAACTCCATATAGGATATGGCCAAATGGCTCTCAAACTGTTTTACTCAGAACTAAATATAGTGCTAAATGTCATCTTTAATGTAACTTTTTTGCATGTTTGATAATACTATAGTATTATAATATTTGGTTTAAAATCCAGATCTATAATTACACATAAAGTTCCACAAGGTAACACATAAAAATGCTTTTAAAAGTTTTTTTAGAAAAATCAATACTTAAAGTGGTCGTAAATTCAGTTATTACAAAACTCGCTGACAGGCAGGGTTTTTATAACAGAAGAGACCCTAGAGGTCTCTTCTGTCATAAATATCCCCCTTGCCTGTCAGCAAGTAATGTGATCTGAGCCGCACATGCGCAGCTCAGACCACATTTACAGCCCGCTCTGTGTGCCGCTGCGATGTGACTCCTGTGCACATGCATGGGAGTCATATCGCCCCGGCACAGCCAATCAAGTCACCAAAGATTGCAAACCTGGAAGAAAGACCAGGCAAAGATGGAAGCTGACGGAAACAAGGGAGAGCAGTGAGAGCGCAGCGCTGGAGGGCTGTGTTTGTAGGCAAGTCTGCCAGAATGTACTAGTATGCAGTGCATACTAGTATATTGTGGCTTAAAGTGGTTGTAACCCTAAAAAAAACAAAAAAAAAAACGAATACCTTGTACACACGACCGGTTTTCCCGTAGGAATAAACTCCAATGGGTTTTTCCAACGGAATTCCGCTCAAGCTGTCTTGCATACACACGGTCACACCAAATTCCGACCGTCAAAAACGCGGTGACGTACAACACTACGACGAGCCGAGAAAAATGAAGATCAATGATTCCGAGCATGCGTCAAATTTATTCTGAGCATGCGTGGTTTTTAGTCCGTCGGAATTGCATACAGACGAACGGAATTTCTCTAAGTCCGTCGGAATTTCCGAAGGAAAAAGTCAGATGGGGCATACACACGGTCGGAATATCTGATGGAAAAATAAAGTCGGACTTTTTCCATCGGAAATTCTGACCGTGTGTACGCGGCATAAGACCCTGTTCCTTAAAGGCATGCTGTATAGCACGGTGCTTGTGCTATGTCATTTTCCCCTTCCTATCTTGTAAAAAACCTGGCTGATCCTGCCATTTCCTGAGTCCCCTTGCCTCTGGTGATCACGGTAATCATGGCTGCTGAGCCCTGATTACCGTGGTCAGTTTACGTGCCTCCGTCATCTGCAGCTCCCCTCTGTCCTCTCTCCCCCTGCTTTCCTGTCATCATCAGTGCGGCTCTCCTACCCACGCTTCTCGCCACCGTTCAGCCGCATAATGCAGCTAATATACAAGTATCCATTCACTACAATGGATTTGTTTTGTTTTTTAAATGTAGCCCTACATTGTTTTCAATACAGAAGAATTGGATTTTAACCTCCCGAGTTTCCGGCTCAAACATTTTTTCATTCCACTGTAATGCAAGCAGACTTAGCCTACATGGGGGTGGCAACTCTACTCTGAATTCAGGAGCAGTGCAGCATTGTTGCCACCATCACAGGAAGCTGCATTAGGTGGACTAAATTGGCAGGATCTACAGGTATTTGTGAAATTTTGCAGGGGGACTAAGAGAAAACTACAGGCAGTCCCCGAGTTACGAACACATTAAGGACTGTAGGTTTGTTCATAAGTGGAATTTGTTTGTACAGTAAGTCGGAACACGGCGTCCGCCTGTGGAGGGATGTGGGGTGTTCTGGGCGCTTCTGGGGCTCTTCTGGCCATGCAGTACATGAAGTACTTGCAGTGTGGAATGTGGCAAGATTAGCTGCTCGGAGGTATCCAGGACCAGCGTGGAGCACAAGCAGCCGGCATTGAGGCCGTTCGTAAGTAGGAGTCGTTCGTAAGTCGGGGACTGCCTGTATAAGTGAAGATGGTAGGCCATAGTTCTACTTTAAATTATCTCCGAAAAATGTGTATAATAGAATGTATAAATTATGCAACGAAGATTAGCAAATTGCTCTTTCAAACATATACAGTAAACAAAGGTTTTGCTTACATTTGACATTATTGGAGACCTTGTGTTTTTCATTTTCAATTCACCATGGAATTCTGCCGGCTGCTTTATCAAACTCCATTCATATGCATAAGGCACATCTACAAGTGATACACAAAAGTGCAGTTAGCCATAAACAATATTGTCTTTTGGTAAGGTGGCACTAAAGACTAGACTTGTGCACAACGGAAAAATTTGTTTAGTTTCGGTTCGTTTCTTGTGCACAACGGAAAAATTTGTTTAGTTTCGGTTTGTTTCTTTTCGGTCCTGTTGATTCGTAATCATTCGTAATTTTGCTAGATGGAATTTTTCGTGTTCGGACTAATTCGTATTTTCGCAAGCGACATTTTTAGTTGAAATTTTTAGTTGATTTATAATTCGTACTTTCGGTAGGGTACATTGTTTTTCGTTGATTCTGGACACAACTCCTACTTTCGTAACTTTTTTTGGGTTTATTGATTCGTAATTTTCCGTGTCTCTCTCACAACGACGCTGCCTATTATGCCTAATGTGCTTCGAATGGATTTGTACTTTTCTAAATACATAGCGGTTATTTGTAACGATTCGAAATCTCGTATTTTACTTTCGTTTTTTACATGCGGCTATAGCCTCCGCCCCTGTACACCATTTTGAGAGGGTTCAGCACGGTGAGGGAGAAGCAGAGAGCAGAGTGAGAGTTATTGTGCTTCGAATGGATTCGTACATTCGTAACTTTTTTCATAACGAATTATGCCGAAGACATTCGGGCATTCACTATTTGCGGTATAATTTATTTCGGATTCGGTTTTATTCGTAATTGCTTTGTTCGGAAATTCGAATGCTTCCGAATGTCCTAAAAGTTGCTAAATTCGGACGAATTTCGATTCGTTACGAAACGAATTGCACAAGCCTACTAAAGACTAACATACAGTATACAGATACATGCATCCAGATCTACATATCAGTTTGTATATAGGAACTCACTGGCCTGGGGTTCGGGGCTTACAAAGACATTAAGTTGAACTTCTTGAGTTGGTAATTCCACTTCCGTGTTGCCAGCTGTGGTTACTGTGAGCACTAATATGTACAAGAAAAAAACATATAAAGAATTTCAGCATCAAGCACTTTGTCGTTTGCCTCAAAGACATCCTGTCCCAATTTTAATATCAGCAACACTTTTCTATCAAGATTACAGGTATGTGTCAAGTTATATTGTTTTATTCAATTATTTTCATTTCACAAGACAGCAGCAGCCCCAAGCAAACTCAAAGCTGACCGTCCAATAATTGGTATTATTCTCCTGCTGTATTTATTTATGTTTAAGGTAAAAACTATTATGCCGCGTACACACAATCGTTTTTCACGTCGTTAAAAATGCAATTTTTTAAATTGGGCATTAAAAACGATCGTGTGTAGGCTCCAGAGCATTTTTAACGACGTGAAAAATGGCCTAAAAAAATGAGAACCTGCTCCATTTTTTCACGCCGTTTTTCACGTCGTTTTTTTTAACAACGTGAAAAACGGTAGTGTGTATGCTTTTACGAGGGGAAAAAAACGCGCATGCTCAGAATCAAGTATGAGACGGGAGCGCTCGTTCTGGTAAAACTAGCGTTCGTAATGGAGATAGCACATTCGTCACGCTGTAACGGACTGAAAAGCACGAAGCTGAAAACCGCGAATCGTCGCTCAACAAACTTTACTAACATGAAGGGTGGCGCCATTCGAACGGAACTTCCCCTTTATAGTGCCGTTGTACGTGTTGTACCCCACTGCGCTTTGCTCGAGCGTTTTTTTTAATGAACGTGTGTATGCAAGACAGGCTTGAGAGGAAACAAGAAAAATCACGTTGAGAAAAACATCGTTTTTGAAAATGACATTAAAAACGATCGTGTGTACGCGGCATTAGGCAAAATGTTTATTTTTTTCATTTTGCTCCATGCACACTAGCGGGTTTTTTTAAGCTCCTAGAAGCTGTTATTAGCATTTTTTCTGCTCCTAGAAACAAAATAGTGTTATCCTATGTGTCCATGAACAGTACTTTAGGCTATTAGCTTTTTTTTCAACTTCAGCTTCTAGGAGCAGAAAAAATTATTGTTTTTGTACAGTTTTTTGGAGCGTTTTTCAGCAGAAAAACATGCTAAATGCTCCGAACTGCTCCTAGCTGCTACTTAAATGCTAGCTTAATAAAATGCTTAATAAAATGCTAATGCTCCCAACTGCTCCAAAAGCTTCTAAAAGCTACTAAAATGCTACTAGAAGCTGGCACAAAAATGCTATTATCAGCATTTTTCATCATTTTCTGGATTTTTTTTAAGCTTATAGTGTGCATGGAGCCCAAGGGATGTTTTTTTCTTTGTCCCATTCTGGAGATTTTCTTTACTTCTGTCCCATAGCCAAAGCATTAAGTGAGAGGAAATCGCTCAGAAGTGAGGGAATCCCTGGTTGTCAACAGGGTCACCTGAACTGGTGCCCCTATTGGAAGAGTTCCCCACTATTCCTGTTCTGTTGACAATCCAAAATTATAGGCAAAACTTTTTTTCCCCCATTTTCGAGAGTAAAGCCTCGTGTATACACGACCAGTTTTCTTGGCTGGGAGAGCTTTTTGCCGGAAAACCGGTCGTGTATGTGCAATTGCAATGTGATATTGATGCGCTGTAAATCAACCCTAAGTGAACCAATCATACCATATACATTAAATTAATAATGTGACCAAGATACAAAATACACAAATAAACAAATGTGCAAAACAGTGCTAAAATGAATATGCACTCAGTGCTAAATAGTGTGCTGAATAAGTATTATGCAGAGACCCTAATGAAGATCACTCATAACAATAAGCAGACAAACAAATACACTTAAAAAAAAAACCTGCTGCTGGCAGGCTACTGCACGCCAAACACTCAGAGTAATTACAACAGAGAAAATCACAGTCCTTTAAGTGTTGGCCAAACAGAGCACTCCTTCACTTAATCCCACTCCTCCACTCAATCACAAATCAGCGCAGCTGTCAGTATGAGGATCTTGAGAAGTCTTGAATGTACCTCATAAACATGGACCATGGAAGACAAAAGGAAAAAACAAACCTCATTGCGCAGTGCTCACATACAAGGATGTAATGTTAAGCACACAGCGCTATCACTCACGTGACCAAAAAGGGTTGTATTGCATAAACAGCCACCGTTCAGCTCAGTATAGGCTTCTCCTTCACAGCTCCAGCTGGGAACACATCCGAGTGCCGCTGGCAGCGTGATTAGGCTCCTCCCCCTACGCGTTACATCACGTGACTTAGTCATGGGTATGCCAAAACGACAAAGAAATGCTCCCATAGTGCGGTAAAAAAGGGGGGGCTTAACATAGTAACCTGCAAGCTTGTGCAGTGATGGCAGTCATTCTGGCTGCACAGCGAGCATTTCAGGGAGAATTTCTTTGTTTATACCACTGAGGCAAACGGAGGCTCTATTTACAACACTTGAACCCTCTGGGGAAGCTGAAGTGAAGGCAAAAAGGAAGGCAACGCTGACATCTATCCCTGCACCTGTGATAGTTTCTGGATATCGACCCGGGACATCTCTTTATGCTGATTAACCCTGTAGGGGTGAAGAAAGCTGGTGAGTGGGGACACATGTGGGGGCCGAATTGTCTGCACTTGCTGAACGTCTGATTCTACACCTGCCATTCTTTATGAGGAAGATTGATTTATTATCAAGCTTATATCTGCTATTATAGACTTTCCGTAGGAGCCAGTAGTATAGTTGATTAGACTGCTGGCACATACCTGTGATTCTGCCTAGAGGCACCATAGACTGAATACCATGATATAGCCTGTACCTGCAGCTTATGTTGTTATTTCATTTTTTTTATATATATTTTCTTTCATACTTGAAGCTATTTGGATTGGTTTTTACCAGATGAGAATTTCTGGTCACTTACACTGCATACTATCACAATTTTTGGTATCTCTCTCTTAGAAGGTACACATGTTCTAATTACCACTAAGGGTGGCACGATCACATATGACTTAATTATTTGTTTTATCACATTTGATATACTATATCACTACTGGTCCTACTTAGAACCAGTGAGCAGTGCCATACCCCACTCACGTATCCTTTTTACACTTAGGACTCTTCTTGAGGGTCCCTCTAGGGGGGGCTGCAGCTCTTTCACTTTATACATATTATTAAATCAAAACAATTTTTTCCTAAGCGCGGGTATACAGCTCTACATTTTTCCATAATCGTGTCATGCAGAGTTGCATTGATGTGAATAGGCATTGGGCACCGTTGAAAATGTGATTTCTATTGTCATGCAATTCAGTGTGGCTGAAGTTGCAACAGTTCAGTTGTTGCACAATCCAGCTAGAATTGCTTGTATTCTGCATTCACGTTTCATTGTATTTAATAAGCTTAAAGCATCACTACAGCCCAAATATTTTTTTCATTTTGGATACAGCAGGGAAGGATTCGTTTCTCTACCACAGGAAGTCTATTTGGCCTGCAGTAACGAAGATTTCAGCAGGCGGTTGTGAACATTGCTGTTGGCTGCAGCTGTTATAGTCAGGTACTTAGGCTGGGGAAGGGAGTTCAGGCACCTTTTTATCAGAGGGGCTACATAGTCAGGATAAGTGTACTTTATCTAAATGTACACTTCTCCTTTGTGTGTGCTTACACAGTCTTTCAGTTATTGTATACATGCATTTGAAATATTGATTGTTGTCCTCATTGCATCAACTTACTTGGATATTGGGCAGTGGAGGTAGGCAGTGCATTGATGGTAATGGATGGATATGATGGCATAGCAGTGGTTGTGTTTTCTGCATCCACCTGGTGCGCTGATACCGATTGCTCAGTTGAATGGTTTGCACTCCTTTCTGTAACATCAACTAAGACTTCATCCAGAATAGCAGATTGGGGGATAAGTGTTGGAAGCTAAAAGCATGATTTAAAAAAAAAAAAAGATATAAGGTGAATACTGTAAAATTTGTACTCTATACATACATACAGTTTAAAATGCACTTATTAGAAAATATGGTAACTACATTTGCTGATTTGATTAGGAAGGCGCATGCTACACAACTTCTTCCACAATGGAACAAGATTTAGTAACTGCTTTCACACCGGAACAGTTCCAGAAAATACTGCCCTTTTCCTTGAAATCCTCAATCTTCCAGCAATTAATTACCATACTTCTTTTGAACCATCATTCTTTCTCCTGAACTCAGTATCCACTAAAATAGATTGGAAATCTTAAGACACATCCTAAATGCAGTCAATGTTTGTATTTCCGGTCACTGGCAAGAGGAACCCCCTTCTTGCACTCGGATGTGGCTCACTCCCAACAAAAACTATTTAGATGTGTTCAATAAGACATGGCACTACTGAATCTGGTTTCTCTACTCTCAGGAAGGCAAATGTTTATTGGCAGGAAATATCGGCACTGTTTTTTTGCATCATACATCTTTTCCTTCCCCCTCACCTCCTTTTTTCCCCCCTTCTTACGCCACCATGTTTGGGCCTTACCTGTGGACTCCCCTTTTCATGTCCCACATCCCTTTTATACCTCCCTATCCCTCCCCCAGTGGTTCTCCGTTTTCCTCCTCTCTCCTTTTCCCCTTACCTGGCTTTTCTCCTAAACAGATTTATCATCATCATGATCCTCCCAGTCCCAACCTACCCATGCACCTTCACCCTAGTTTTTACTTACGTCTTTTCCTATATTCTTACCACTTCACCTATGGTCCTCTTAACTTCCTGTTTTACCTACTGAAAAGAGCTTTTCAATCAATGAAAACATGTACCTGAACACTCCTAATAGCTACCTTGCTTTGCTTTTTGTAATAAGACCAACAAATGTGATATAAAGTTAGATATTTAAATTTGGCTAGATACCTGCCCTGCCTCAACTTTTGTAATATTTTATTTTTGTATTCTGAACAAATTTCCATTGTCTGTAATCTTAAAAATAAATAATGAATTTGAAAAAATAGAAAATAGCTTACCTCCTCATTCGTTTCTCTTCCTCTTGGCAAAACTGTGTCTGCTTTTGCTATTGCAGTGGTTAGTTGGTCTCCAGATAATGTCTCAGAAACGTTGCCCAACACAACATTACTCACTATGGAATCTTGTTTTGGATGCTCTGCATCATCATCATTACGTCTACCAACCTCTACAACAGTAGTGTTCCTAGCTGCATCAGGCATAAGCCAGCTTATGAAGTCCAAATCAGGCTTTAATTTGTCTGCTTCGTTTAGGTTTGGATGGAGAAGATCCAGCTGAGGAGCACCATAATCATCTGTGTAGTCAGCAAGTTCATCCAGACTGGGGTTCTTGATTAGGGAGGACAGATCCTTAAGACTGGCCATATCCTCCTCTGGATCACTTTGATCTCCAAGCAAATATTTTCCATTAGGCACAAAGTTATCATAAAGTGGTAAGGAAATAAATCTCGGAGAAGGCCTTAAAACAAATGTTAAGTATGATTGCATGTGCTCAAATTTTTGGGGTTCACAGCTCTCTTTATGTTGGCAGTCCACAATATAACATTGTCTGCCCAATAACCAGGCAAGGTCACAGCCTGAGTGGTTGCAACAGGCTATAGCACACTCTGACATAGTCCTGGCATTTGGAATTCTAATAAGGTGCGTATTTTGTAAATTAGCAGATATAGCTGCGTTGGCAAAGGTGGCACCCTCTCGGCACTGGTCACATAGATATCCTGGGGGTTGTGAAAAAAAGTGTTATGACACATTTGCCCAATTTTCTTTTCTTTTTTTAATCAGGTACATTTTTATTGGGTTTTACAATTTTAATATACAAAAATAAAACAACCTGTCCCCCACCACCAAATGTAACAGTCATTACAGATGTACAGTTAGCTAAAACAGTGCAGGCTATATGGAGAACCATTTAAATCTCACAATAGTAATACAATAATAAGATAGTATTTAAGGAGATACAGCATGGCATCAATGTAATGAATGTGTCCATAGTGCTACAAATTAACCACTACATAATGAAGAAATATTATGGTTATGAGTATATATTGATAATAAAATTTAATAGCACACTGATGTCAACTGTTTTTTTTACCACAGTTTATACACGACTAACAACCTCCTGACTTTCAATTAGTCAGGAGTATTTAATGAATATATGGAGCCACTTCATGTTAAGGCAGTACATTGAACATAACAGCCAGAGCTGTAAAGCCTAACCCAGTAGTAGCATGTTAGTAATTCAAACAGCCATTCTCAACCAGGGTTCCTCCAGAGCAGCCTTTCTCAACCCTCTTACCCCAGGGGAACCCTTAAAATAATTTTCAGATCTCGGGGAACCCCTGATAAAACCCATTTATTGGGGGACAGTGGGAACAATGCCCCTTACTTTGGTGGTCAGTGAGAAGAATGCCCTTTTTTACAGTGGTGGTAAGAATGGCCCCCTTTACAGAGAGCTTTAAAGATCATTGGTGTCATATCACTGGCTCCTCCAAGTGGAATTGGCTCAGAACTATGTAGGCACATCAAACAGGAGGTAAATCAGCCACAGCTCAAGGAACCCCTAGCCACCTCTGGAGGAACCCTAGGGTTCCACGGAACCCTGGTTGAGAATGGCTGCTCCAGAGGTTGCTAGAGCTGTGGTTGATTGACCTCTCATTTGATGGTGCCTCCATTGTTCTGGGGTCAATGCCACTTGGCAGAGCCAGCTGTATCAAACCAATGATCCTTCAAGCTGCCTGAAGAGGTTGTATTCTGACCACCACTGTAAGGGGGGCATTCTTCCCACTAACCACCAATGGAAGGGGGCATTTGCTTTAAACAATTACATTGCAAACGGTGGTTGAGGTTTTTTTTTGAGCATACGGAACATAGAATTTAATATTACTGAACATTAACTTTCTGTATATGGGGTATAATTATGAAAAAATAGCCAATAACCAAATTTGTCTTTTTTATGCATAATAAAACAAAACACATCAGCGCTAAAACTGTAGCAGAACTGGTCACGATATGAATGGAAAAGGAGGAAAAAAATATATAATGTTATGAAAAGTGATCAAAAAACCCAGTGCTGCAGGGTAACTATGGCTGGAGCACAGACATGATGGGAACAAAAACAACAACCAGCGCTCAATGGGTTAAAAGTTAAATATAAGTGCCCTTTTTTTTTTTTTTTTTTTTTTAACAAATTTTTATTGGAGTAATAAAAGACACTTGTACAGGTGAAAAGATAAGTACAATGGTACAAAAGTAAAAAAAAAAAAAACTAGTAAGTAGAAAGGGAGGGGAGGGAGCTCCATAGACTATAGCGTGCTGTTCATTCCAAAACATGTATGGTCCCGAGAAGAAACAGCCCCGGAGGGCCCTCCGGTATGTAAAGACTGAGCAAAGTCATCAAGAATTACAGCCCCTTAGGGATAGGTTCAACGTATGAGAAGGAAAGTAGGTCCAGAGCCGCTTGATCGGCTGTCGAGAGGGTTGTGGTGATGAAGGATTCCCATCTGTGATAGAAGTGGGCTCTAGATCTGGGTTCTTTGAAGTCCATAAGAAGTCTTTCTTTATAAAAGAGGTGGAGGCAGTCCTTTTCGAGTTGGGTGAGAGAAGGGCCTTGGGGAGAGATCCAGTGCCTGAGAATGAGTCTCCTGGCAACAAGCAAACACAGCAGGATCCAGTCTTTAGAGGAGGGGCATTTGGTAGTCACGGAAGGGTTCGAGGCAGCCGGAGACATAGACCAGGGCAGCAACAGAGGGTCCCAATATCCAAATATGAGAAGCAAAGGGTCTTTGGGGATTTTCAACAAAGTGGTTTTGAATATATAAGAAAGGACTTGATCCCAGAATGAGGAGATGAAGGAGCAGGACCAGAAGCGGTGGGAGAGAGAGGGTCTGGGTACCTTGCATAAAGGACAGGAGGTGCCATCTTTATTGGAGTTGGGAGAGAGAAATGGGATGTAAGCCCGGTGTGCTATCTTGAGTTGAGTTTCTCTCCAGATTTCGTTGGGTGTCAGTCGAAGGGTCTTTCGCAAACCAGATAGGATTTTTTCGGTTATGTCCGGATCTGGGAAATCCCTAGCCCAGTTAGCAATAGAGGAGGTGGATAAGGACGGGGAAGATTCTTGCAGGAGAGGTTTGTAGATGTCCGAGATTTTATAACGTCCACTGTGTAGTAGACGTTCAGCAAAGCGGTTTTCGAATCTCCGGAGAGTGTCTTTACAAGTGTTAGATAGGAAGCTAATACATTGGTTGTAATGAAATACGTGAGATGGGGGGAGAGAAAAGGCCAAGGATATTGAGGAGAAGGGAAGTGGTTTTCCAGTGGTGCCATCGCACAATGAGGAGAAGTTTGACAGACCTTGATTCCGCCAGACCGAAAAGGCTTTATAATGGAGACCAGGGATGAAATTAGGATTGCCTTGGATTGGCAGATGTGGAGAGATAAAGGGAGATAGCTTGAGTGATTTTCTGATTTCTCTCCATGCTATAGCTGTATCCCTGAGCAGGAGATTGTGTTGAAAAGAGGGGGGGACCGTTTTCCATCTGCAGTGCAGAAGGGCCACCAGAGAGTGCAGGTGGGCCATTTCGGATTCCAAGACGTAATTAGAGTATTGGGATGATTGAGCTATCCAATCTAAGCTAGTCCTGAACAGACATGCTAAATTGTACAATCTAATATGAGGTAGACCGATGCCCCCGTCACTCCTAGGAAGGTGTAGTTTTTTAGAGGCTATCCGAGGTCTTTTGCCATGCCAGATGAACTGTGAAATTTTGGTGTTAGGGGTTTGATATCTTTATGCTTCAAAAGTAGAGGAATGGTTTGCAAAGGGTAAAGCAGTCTGGCAAAGCTAACCATTTTGACAAGGTGACACCTCCCTAGGAACAAGAGGGGAAGATCCATCCAGTTTGACAGTTCTTGATAGAGTTTTGTAAAGAGGGGAGGATAATTGAGATGATAGATGGAGGGGAATTTCCCAATCTGTATACCTAGATAGGTGATGTGTGAAGGTGCAACCTTAAACAGAGAGTGTTGCGTCATAAGTGCCCTTTAATAAAGTTCCATAAAACATAAAATCATAAAAAAGTTAGTAATCACGCATATATGGTTGCAATGAAATCCGGGCAAAAAGCTAAAGTTCACAAAATGTGTGCGAGACTGAAATTACAACCTGACTTCTCTGAAGAAAGGAGCTGAATCCAAGCTGCAGCGTGCTGAGAACAGGAAACTCGGCCGGCTGTCTCACTGGGGCTCTCGTGGGTCAATGCGTGATGATCCAGCAGGAGAGAGGGAGGGGGAGGGGAATCCCCCGGAGGTGTGGGGTGATGAGAACGACTTGCTTTTGAAGGAATGAGGCAGTCAGGGAATCCGATCCAGGTGGCCGCAATGAATGCGGGGGGGGGGGGGGGTGCTGACTGTATGAGCCTTCAGGTAGATCTATAATGTGAACAGCGCAGAGGAGACATCGCCGCTGTAAGCTGAACTCCGTCTGCTTGCACCTCCGCCTATGAGAGTGAAACAGCAGTGAGATTGACGGCTGGAGGCAAGGGGGGAAGATCCGGAATAGCAATTTGGTGACCCCAGTGAGGAGAAATCCTTCAGCAGGAAGGCATAAGTCTCATAATAGAGGGTCAATGTCACCCAAAAGTTGTAAAAGCAGGGGGCTTCTCTGCAAGTCTAATGCCATGCAGCAGGTATTCAGGCACTGCCTGGCACCAGCGCAGCTGCAGCTCCTGGAGAATTGTTTACAAAAAATATATATGGCTCCACTGGAGGTAAAATGTAATTTGCTGGGCTCAACATATCATTGACTTTGACAAAGCGCTTGAAGCGTGAAACGCGTAGTCACTTTGACTCAGGACCACCCATTATATTTATTAAATTTTACCTCCAGTGGAGCCATATATATTTTTTGAAAACAATTCTCCAGGAGCTGTAGCTGCGCTGGTGCCAGGCAGTGCCTGAATACCTGCTGCACGGCATTAGACTTAGAGAAGCCCCCTGCTTTTACAACTTTTGGGTGACATTGACCCTCTATTATGAGACTTATGCCTTCCTGCTGAAGGATTTCTCCTCACTGGGGCCACCAAATTGCTATTCCGGATCTTCCCCCCTTGCCTCCAGCCGTCAGTCTCACTGCTGTTTCACTCTCATAGGCGGAGGTGCAAGCAGATGGAGTTCAGCTTACAGCGGCGGTGTCTCCTCTGCGCTGTTCACATTATAGATCTACCTGAAGGCTCATACAGTTAGCACCCCCCCCCCCCCGCATTCATTGCGGCCAGCTGGATCGGATTCCCTGACTGCCTCATTCCTTCAAAAGCAAGTCGTTCTCCTCACCCCACACCTCCCAGGGATTCCCCTCCCCCTCCCTCTCTCCTGCTGGATCATCACGCATTGACCCACGAGAGCCCCAGTGAGACAGCCGGACGAGTTTCCTGTTCTCAGCACGCTTCAGCTTGGATTCAGCTCCTTTCTTCAGAGAAGTCAGGTTGTAATTTCAGTCTCACACACATTTTTTGAACTTTAGCTTTTTGCCCGGATTTCATTGCAACCATATATGCGTGATTACTAACTTTGTTATGATTTTATGTTTTATGGAAATTTATTAAAGGGCACTTATATTTGACTTTTAACCCATTGAGCGCTGGTTGTAGTTTTTGTTCTTTTTTATGGATGTAACTTGAACATTTTTTTTTTTTATTTAGAGAAAAGTATCATGAGATAAAATAGGATAACTGTAGCAGTTGCAAAAACCTTAGTGAGTTTTCATCAAGGAAAAACGTAATTGGCTGGAGTGGAATGTTGTTGTCCACAGCCTCCTCATCAATACAGACATGGTATTGTGTACATATACAATGCATATTAGCGTGCACGTATTTTAGCACTAGTTACAGTCTGAAGGTAATCTTTAAATAGAACTAAAGGCAAATCTTTTTTTTTTTTTGGAGTGGAGAGGGATTAGAATGCTTGTCAGTTTTTACCGCTATCTGTGCCCCCGTTAAAGAGATTCACCCTCTCTATTTGTCCTGTTAACAATTATCATTGAAAGAGAAAGTAAAAGAAAATTCAACATTTTGGGTTGTCCCCAGAAATGTAATAGAGGGGAAATCTTCCAATAGGGACTGGGAATAGTTCTGGTGACCTGGAGGTCCCCAATGAATCCCCTAAATTTGCAGGAATTTCCTCTCACTGCCTATTTGGCTATGGGACAGGAAGTGCAGACTAATCTCCGCAATGGGACACAGATGGCGAAAAAAAAAATCTAACCGATCCCTCCTTTGCTCTATCCAAAATGAAAGTTTTGCCTATAGATCTACTCGACGTCTATCTCAACTTTTAGTTTAGGTAACAGATGATTAACAGTCTTGGCTCTCTTATGGCTCACTTGCATAATCTTTATTTGCAAAAATGTAAAATCTATCCAGAGGAGGATGCTTAAAATTAACCTGACCTGGCCAAAAACATTCCTAAGGTAACACTTGTGCTGAAATGCAGATAACTTGTGCCTGCAATTATCTGTGATCATCATAAATTAGAAACCTGAGTGTCCGTGGAGGCAATTAGATTCTGAAGTCAAGATTTAGCTCACCCGTCTGGATCCTTGTCCCACCTCCTGTCAATCAACTGTAAAATGCCAGAACTTCAACAAGCAGTTAAAGCTCCATGTAAAACCTGGGTCTAGGTTCCTAGGAGTTCCATAGAGACCAATATGAAGATTGACACAGGTACTTTCCAGCACTGCATGGTGCCTGTACACTGTTATTACCAGCTTTAATAAACGTGATGAAAAACATTTATTCAATTATACTTATTAACACAAATTAAATATAAGTGAATTGTCTTACCAGTAACAGTGCACAACCAGATAAACCAAGTACAAAGGCACAGAGTCATGATGCTAGGTTACTTCACTGGGTGCCCTCAATTATCTCTCTTACCCTTTTGTGGCTTATTCATATTCTTGTATTATGCCTGTAATATAAGAAGAGAATAACATGAATGTTACTTTAGAAAATAAAAAGACAGTTAAAGTTTGAGCATTTAAAAGCAGACAATTCTGTGTTTGTGGTATATGTCCCTAAACACGTATGACCCTAACCCCATGTAGGCAGGTAGAGTCCCCTTTTAGGGTTGCTCCCCAGAGGTGGAGTGATGACACAGGGGTTCCTGACATAAGGTGGGAGGAGCCAGGGTTTGGGGTTCTGGATCTGTGGTCTGCGCAGGAGAGGGGTCCCGGAGAGGGTTTTTCCCCTTTGGGGGAGGGCCAACTGGCAAACTCTACAGAATCTCCTTATGAGGGTCCATTTGGAAGCAGACACAAGGGTGTAAGTACCACTATGCTTATACTCTGTTACAAGTGGGCAATGTTATGGTATTGAAGAATTTGACTAACCATGATTTGAAATATCTGTACCCAGAATTTGTAATGTTATCAAAAGTATAAGACTACTACTTCTAAAGCAACAAAAAACCTCAAAGTGATATTCTACTAGAATGATGTGTTAAAAACAGCCAATACCTGGAGAGGAGAGTTATGTACTTTACTGGTGCAAGCCTGGTCAGCTCTGGAGTAGGTGGTGATGGAAGAAAAAAAAAAAAAAGGAGTCCCCCACCTGACAGTGAGAGAACAGCTTCATGTTACCTGCCTCAGATGGTCAGGGCCCCTATGTCTCATGGGCCCCGGGTGAATGGTTGGGCTTCTGGAGTTTTTGTCTGGACCACATGTCAAACATAGGCCTATGAGGTGACCAGGAAAATGGGGAGAAGAGGTCTAATGCCGCGTACACACGATCGTTTTTCACGTCGTTAAAAATGCCATTTTTTAAATTGGGCATTAAAAACGATCGTGTGTAGGCTCCAGAGCATTTTTAACGACGTGAAAAATGGCCTAAAAAAAATGAGAACCTGAGAAAAATGAGAACATTTTAACGACGTGAAAAACGGTAGTGTGTATGCTTTTACGAGGGGAAAAAAAACGTGCATGCTCAGAATCAAGTATGAGACGGGAGCGCTCGTTCTGGTAAAACTAGCGTTCGTGATGGAGATAGCACATTCGTCACGCTGTAACGGACTGAAAAGCACGAGGCTGAAAAGCGTGAATCGTCGCTCAACAAACTTTACTAACATGAAGGGTGGCGCCATTCGAACGGAACTTCCCCTTTATAGTGCCGTCGTACGTGTTGTACGTCACTGCGCTTTGCTCGAGCGTGTTTTTTAATGAACGTGTGTATGCAAGACAGGCTTGAGAGGAAACAAGAAAAATCACGTCGAGAAAAACGTCGTTTTTGAAAATGACATTAAAAACGATTGTGTGCACGCGGCATAAGGCTGACATCCATGTACCTGACAGTATGTGGTTCAGGCTGAACACCAGTGTGATGCCCTGCAACTCTGTACGTATAGGCAGAGCCCAGCTATGCATGTCGGCCACATGGAAATAAATTGTGCGCCCTTTACACGCGAGTACCTCTTGGTACAACATCCAGCCACAACTTATCTCAGTCTTGACAGACTGCTGGCAGTGGGGCTGGATGCTGCACAGGAAGAACCAACGGGATTCGAACCAATGACCCTAGTGCTTCTAGGCAGAAGTGCTAACCACTTAGCCACAGTGCTGCTCTAGCCATAAAGTGTAAATGAGAGGTATTATTTGTAAAGATGGCATGGTACTTTGTTCAGTATTTTCCTGAGTTTATATCCTTTTAACAGGGCAACAAGTCATCCTAATAAGCTCATAAAGTACTTATTTTGTTTACAATTCATCATTTAAAATACCCATGGTTAGCGTACATATGTGAAAGGTGCGTTACCATAAAATATATTTTCTGAAATAATGCGCACCTCTCCCACCATATATTGTGGGGGTTGCCATTTTTTGCCTATGTTGTGTCAAGTCAGTTTCGGGAATCCCGACTGTGTGTATGCTCCATCTGACTTTTTCCCCACAGGAAAACTGCAAAAATGGCCGTTATCCGCCGGAAAGAAGTCCGCCGGGAATCCCGACAAGAAAAAAGAGAGCAAGTTCTCTTTTGTCCGGCATTTTTTTGGCAGTTTTCCCGTCGACTGATGAAAATTATACATCACTTAGTATCACCCGACCAAATCTACGGAGGGTGTACACACAGGGCCGATCACAGACAGAGTGCACAGGGTGCAGTTCACCCAGGCGCCACAGAGGTGGGGGTGCTCAAGCGCCAGAGTGCTCCCCTCCCTCCTCCTCTCCATGTCGGTGTCCAGAGGCGCTCTCTCCGCCGGTCACCGCCGCCGCTGTTTCCTGCCTAAGTCCGTCCCCCCTTCATCCTCCTGTCAGAGGAGATCGGAGCAGTTGTCTCTGTTTGGAGAGAGACCCGCGCATGTGCATTGACGCCATTGGGAAGCGGGGCATCCGTGCCGTGCAGTGTCTTTCATTTGTTCTCCTCCTCTTCGTCACGATCTTCTCCACCCGGGCGGCGTGGCTGCACACTGTCCTCTCCAGCTGCCGCCCGGGTGGGGTTTGTCCTGAGGGGGATCTGTACTAATGGAGGGGGTGGTCTGTACTAATGGGGGTGGTTTTTGGGGGAGTGGTCTGTACTAATAGGGGGGGTCTGTACTAATGGGGGGTGGTTTGTGGGGGGGGTCTGTACTAATGGAGGGGTGGTGGTTTGTCCTGGTGGGGTCTGTACTAATGGAGGGGGGTCTGTACCAATGGTGGGGTGTCTATACTAATGGAGGGGGGTGGTTTGTCCTGAGGAGGGTCTGTACTAATGGAAGGGGTGGTTTGTAATGGAGGGGGGTGGTTTGTCCGGGGGGGTCTGTACTAATGGAAGGGGGATCTATACTAATGGAGGGGGGTGGTTTGTCCTGAGGGGGGTCTGTACTAATGGAAGGGGTGGTTTGTCAGAGGGGATCTGTACTAATGGAGGGAGGGTGGTTTGTCCTGGGGGGTCTGTACTAATGGGTGGGTGGTTTGTGGGGGTCTGTATTAATAGAGGGTGGGTGGTTTGTCCTGAGAAGGGGTATGTACTAATGGAGGGGGGATGGTTTGTCCTAAGGGGGGTCTGTACTAATGGAGGGGGGGGGTGGTTTGTCCTGGGGGGTCTGTACCAATGGAGGGGGGGTGGTTTGCCTTAGGGGAGGTCTGTACTAATGGAGGGGGTCTTTGTCCCTGGGGGGTCTGTACTAATGGAGGGGGGTCTGTATTGAGGAAGGTCTGTACTGAGGAAGGGGTTTATACTTAGTGGGGAGTCTGCACTGATGGAGGGGGGTCTATACTTAGTGGAGGGGGGTCTGTACTGAGGGGCGACTATAGTTGGTGGAGATGGGTTGACACCAACCCTAGTGACGCCACTGCAGCCATGGGTTCTTCTTTTTTCCCTCTTTCTCCCTCTCCTCGCGCTGCTGTACTAGTGAGCAGCGCTTGCCAGCACAGACGCCCACTATGTTTCTTCCCCGCCTTCATATCGTCGGCCAGGGAAGAAATAGAATTAAAAAAAGAGCAGAGAAGAGGATTGTGGGACATGTAGTCCTGAGGACTGGCAGCCCCACTGTAACACGGAAACTGCAGCCCACACAGCATGCCCAGCTGAATGGGAGAGAGAGAGCCAGGAGCCCAGGAAAGCTTTCAGGGAAGTGCACCCAGGACTCCAGAGGGAGAGGACAGTGCTGAGAGAACACCATTAGAGAGAGAACCCCGCTGCCCTGCGCCACCAGATGGAAAGCAACACAGCCTGGCGCCATCCCTGGCGGAGAAAGGAATGGAGTCATTGCCAGAATACAGATCTGGACTCTACCCAGCTGAGTCGTGACTGGAAATTCAGAGTGAGCCGACTCCTGATCAGAGGAACCGTTGTTGCTGTATCGCTGGGTCAGGTGAGCAGGCTGATCGGCCATTATCTCCTGTATTATGTCTGCAGCCTCTGACCATCTCCTGTATTATATCTGCAGTCTCTGACCATCTCCTGTATTATATCTGAAGTGTCTGACCGTCTCCTTTAATATGTCTGCACTTTCTGACCGTCTCTTGTATCATGTCTGCAGTCTCTGACCTTCTCCTGTACCATGTCTGGGGGCTGTTTCTAATAGACTCTCAAACAGAAGCCTCATTAGTGTACGCTCTTCTTGTATTTTCTTTATTGTTAAAAGATCATGGGAGGATCCCAGGGTAACAAAGACTTCTGAGGGGAGCATCTCTGTGTTTGAGTCGTTGCCATAGAAACATGTGTAAAAGGGAGGAGTTTGTAAGATGACCACGCCCATGTGGGGGCGCCAGAAATATTTCTGCACCCAGGCGTCTGTGACCCTAGGATCGGCCCTGTGTACACATATACGCTGTTGGGGGCTGACACGTCCTCTGGGGGGCTCTGGTGTTTTTTGACCTGGAAAAGGCCTTTGATTCTATTGATTGGGGCTACATGACCCATGTACTGGAATGCATGGGGTTTGGCCCTACGTTCCTTAAATGGATATCGCTGTTATATGAATGCCCGGTGACGGCCCTCCGCTTTAATGGGGGGGGTGTCGGGGACTTTTCCAGTGTCCAGGGGCACCAGACAGGGATGCCCCCTTTTGCCTGGCCTGGTTGCACTCGTTATGGAACCCTTGGCGATTGCACTTCGCTCCTCCCCTCTAATCCAGGGCATTAGTGTAGGTACCTTTATCGAAACTACGGCTCTTTATGCAGATGACCTGGTTTTGTTCATCAGAGATACTGGACCTTCTCTGCAAGCGGCACTGTCACTTTTGGGCAGATTCACAACGGTCTCTGGGCTCAAGGTTAACTGGACTAAGTCAAAGATACTCCCCTTGCGCTCCCACCCAGTCCCTGCTCAGGTTGACCCCACCATTCCCTTACAGTGGGGGAGGGGTGCCTTGCGGTTCCTAATTTCCACAAGTACTTTCTGGCTGGACAGTTGACAGTGGCACATTGCTGGCTAACTGCTCCTCCGGATGACGCCTCTGTATCCCTGGAGGCTGCCAGTGTGGGCTCCTATGAGGCTCTGTCTCATCTGGTATATAGAGGTTTGAAAGCTCCATATCCGCTCAGTGATGAGGGCATGGGTTATGGCTCAGGGATTGGGATCGCCTAGCTCCACCACACTTTCCCCGAAAATCCGACTGTGGAGGAATCCCAATTTAACTCACTTTTTGATTACCCGGACCCAGTGGTGTGGACTAAGTATGGCATTAAGCTCTTTCTCCATATTGTATCCAATGGTACTTTACTGTCATTTGATGAGCTAAAACTAAAATATAACCTGCCTAATGCCCCGTACACACGATCGTTTTTCATGCCGTTAAAACTGCCATTTTAAAAAATGGCCCTGAAAAATGATCGTGTGTATGCTCCAGAGCATTTTTAACGACGTGAAAAACGGCCATTAAAAATTCCGGACATGCTCTCTTTTTTCACGTCGTTTTTCATGTCGTTTTTTTTAACGACGTGAAAAACGATAGTGTGTATGCTTTCACGACGTGAAAAAAACGCGCATGCTCAGAATCAAGTATGAGACGGGAGCGCTCGTTCTGGTAAAACTAGCGTTCGTAATGGAGATAGCACATTCGTCACGCTGTAACGGACTGAAAAGCACGAGGCTGAAAAGCGCGAATCGTCGCTCAACAAACTTTACTAACATGAAGGGTGGCGTCATTAGAATGGAACTTCCCCTTTATAGTGCCGTCGTACGTGTTGTACGTCACTGCGCTTTGCTTGAACATTTTTTAAAATGATGGTGTGTACGCAAGACAGGCTTGAGAGGAAACAAGAAATGACGAGAAAAACGTCAGTTTTAAAAATGGCATGAAAAACGATCGTGTGTATGGGGCATAACACACAATTCTTCAGGTACATGCAACTACGACACGCTTTCTGCTCACAATTTGGTGGGTGGCCCCTTAGCCTTGAGCCCAGTGACCTGGAACTATTGACGCGCAGTGACCTGCTATCAAAACCAGTTTCCAGCCTATATAAAGACCTGTTCCAAGAGACGACTCTCCTGCTGAGACCTTGCAGGAGAGCCTGGGAGGCTGTAGCTCCGGGGATAGACAGAGATGATTGGGATGATATGTGGGGATCTGCATTCCAGCATCTAGTTTCTAGTAGAGATCGATTGATTCATTACAAATTCCTATGTAGCGCTACCCCCAGTTAAGAGAGCCGCTGATATTGATTTGGGCCCTGTAGCGCACTGCTGTCAACCCCTGGCAATCGGCTCTAACCTCCCGTGGCACAGCTGGTGATAGAGGGATAGGACCGCGTGACCGCAACTGTTGGTGACGCAGTCCTATAACAAACATACACAGAATATACTTTAAAACTCCTATTAAAGTAAGCGGAACTGACACCAAATGTACTTTACCCAGATATTTTACTGAGGCTAATGGGCAAGTAATAAACAACAGTATAACAAGTTGCAGATCCCTGCAATAAACAGTAATAAAGATAAACAGAGTAATCAGAATAATAAAGTATTGCTATGCAACTCTAGCGCTGCCCTTTTACAGCTACTTCCCCTCATGGGTAGACTAACACCCAGCAATGTCTACCTATGCAGTCAGGCCTGACTGATCTAAATGGAAGTTCAGTGAAACAATATTCGCTAGCAATCTTTTCGGTGGTGCACTTGAAGAACAACTTTGTAATCCCAACGAATAGTAAAGATAAAGGATCTGTCTTTAAACAGCTCTCACCACCCGGACAAGTCCAAATCCGTTTCCTCCATCGATTCGTCTGGGAACAGGAATCCACCAACATCCAAGTCTTCAATCCTTCTGGTGTACTGCAGCAAGGAGGATTAGATGTCTCTAAGGCTCTGCTAGGCTGGCAGAGGGCTCTTTGGAAAGGAGCACACGGCCCAGGCTTCAGGCCTTGTGCACACAGCAGTTCAGCACAGAGATCCTCTTGCTAGGAGAGGGGTGTCCAAAGAGGCCGACCAAAACTCCGCCTCCCCTTTATAAAGTCTGCCCCAGCAGTCTCTGTTCTGGAGCAATGCACCCTGGGTGCTGCAAGATGTACTGGGAGATGTAGTCTCTCTCTCTCCTCTGCTTTCACTTCCATAATGTCTCTTTACTTCCTCCCGACTCACCTCTCACCTGGAACTTCTTGTCTCTCTGCATTAAAGGGGAACACCCCGCTACACACTCCCCCCACTTGAACTCTTTGGTCCCCAAAGACATCTAACATTTTTAGATCTGCAAAACATTTTAGCTTCAATGCGGTTGCATAGGATTGACAGAGGAGCCTCCCACCAATCATCATAGGATGGGGAGCTGTCCTGTCTACAGGTCGCTTCAGTGGGGGCAACCTGTCTAACTGTGCCAGAGAGTGAGCTGGGGTTGCCCTCCACTAAATGGACAGTGGAAGGATTCGGATTCTCAGCATTCCTTCTAGCAGTAACTACAGAGTCTTCCGAACTGTTCCCCATTTGTGGGTAGGTCAGCTTCTTAGGAGGCCGGATGACTCTTCGAGTCCTTTGCTCTCTTGGGATGTCTGGCTCTGGCGCCTCAGGTACCTCTTCCTCTGAACAACCATCCTGGGCATCTTCCCAGTATTCTGCTGAAGGACTAGAAGGGATGAACTCTGTGGCTTCTGGGTTCAGTGTTCCATCTTGAGTGTCTTCAGTGGCTGGAAGATCAATATTAGAAGTTTCTGGAGTTGGGGAAGGCCACAGCCAATCAAGTTCTCCTTCTTCATTTTCACTAAGTTGAGAGGCCTCTCCCTCTTCAGCCCGGGAGGTCGGCGACCGAGTGTTCGGCCTAGGAGTATCCAGGATAGAGGCCCGTTCAGGGGAGTCTCCCGCAGGAGGTATTCTAACTGCCTCAGCAAGTGGGAGCAGGTGATTCCGATGCCACATCTTCAGTGGGCCTACCTTTCCTTCTGGTTTCAACTTATAGACAGGTAGGCCCGGCAACTTCCTACAGATGACATAAGGTTCAGATCTCCATCTGTCTGCAAGTTTGTGCTTCCCAGGGATCCCCAGGTTGCGTAACAGCACTCGATCCCCAGGCTGTAGGTCTTGCACCCGGACCTTCAAGTCAAAGTTTCTCTTATTTCTAGCCCCCCTTTGGTCGGAAGCTGCTTGAGCTTGCTCATAAGCTACTTTCAGGCTTTGTCTGAGCCTGTCCACGTACCCTTTGTGGGATGTGACTGAGGAATGGTCCAGAGAGGTGCCAAAGGCCAGGTCCACAGGTAGTCTCGCCTCTCTCCCAAACATGAGTCGATATGGGGAGTAGCCTGTAGCATCACTGATGGTGCAGTTGTAAGCATGTACTATGGCTGCTATGTGTTTGCTCCAATGTTGCTTTTTCTCACTTTCCAGAGTCCCCAACATGTTGAGCAAGGTTCGGTTGAACCTTTCCGGCTGAGCATCTCCCTGTGGATGGTAAGGTGTAGTTCGAGTCTTTTTGATTCCCAAAGAATCCAGGAGCTTCCGGATCAGTTTACTCTCAAAGTCTCTCCCTTGATCTGAATGGAGTCGCTGTGGCAGCCCATAATGGACAAAGTACTTCTCCATAAGTACCTTGGCTACGGTGGAGGCCTTCTGGTCTTTGGTCGGGAAAGCCTGGGCATACCGGGTGAAATGGTCAGTTATCACCAGAACATTTCCTAGTCCACTCAGGTCGGGTTCGAGGCAGAGAAAATCAATGCATACCAGATCCATTGGGCCTTGACTTTGTAGATGGCCCATTGGGGCAGCTTGATGGGGCAAAGTCTTCCTCTGGATGCATCGGGCACATAAGTGGCAGTACTCCTCTACCTCTGCCCTCATGCAGGGCCAATAGAACCGACTTCTGACAAGTTGAAAGGTCCTTTCAGCCCCTAGGTGGCCATGATTGTCATGCAGGGCAATCAGAACAGTCTCCCGATGTTTCTCTGGGAGGAACAGCTGCCACTTATCTTCTGAGTCATCAGAGGGGCCCCTTCGGTAGACCACTCCCTGATGTAGCTGCAACCTATCCCACTCCTTCCTCAGCAGGTGAGCTTCTTTTGAAGGTTGACGCATGAGTCTGTTTGGATCCTGATTCTCCAGGGCCTCCAGGACCAATCTCCCCATGGGGTCTTCCAATTGGTCACACCTCAACTCCTTCTTGGACAGTCTTGGCAGGTTGTCCTCTCCCAGTTGAGCTACTCCACAGTAGTGTTTGGGGACTCCCACTATGGTAACTCCTATTTCCTCTGCTCTGGAACCTCCTCGAGCTTGGAATTCAGCTCCTTGACAAAGGGCCCGCACCCCGTCCGGTGCCACTTGGGTCCAATCTTCTATTTCAATGGTGGGGAGATGAGATCTCCTGGACAGAGCGTCTGCGTCTCGATTCCCCACTCCTGGTCTATACTTAAGGCTGAAGTTGAATCCAGACAGTGCGGCCAGCCACCTGTGTCCAGTGGCGTCCAGCTTGGCCGTGGTGAACAGGTAGGTCAGGGGGTTGTTGTCGGTCTTCACAGTGAACTCCGCTCCATACAGGTAGTCTTTGAGCTTGTCTACTACCGCCCACTTGAGGGCCAGGAACTCCAGCTTGTGCGTGGGGTAGTTCTTCTCCGAGGGGTTCAGGCTCCTACTCACGTAGGCAACAGGCCGCAGTTGCCCTTCATGTTCTTGGTAAAGTACTCCTCCCAGACCGTCATGACTAGCATCCACGTGCAGTTCATAGGGTTTGGTTGGGTCTGCGTAGGCCAAGACCGGGGCAGTGGTTAGGCTCTCCTTTAATGCCTGGAAGGCCTCTTCACACTTCTGGTTCCACTGATCTCTGACTGACTCTCCCGGCTTCCTGGGCCCTGAGTCGTCCTCTTCCCCCTCGGTCTTGAGTAGTTCATTCAATGGTCTAGCAATTCGGGCGAATCCTTCCACAAACCTCCTGTAATAGGAGCAGAACCCCAAGAAAGATCTGAGTTCTGTTACTGTGGTGGGTCATGGCCAGGAGGTAACTGCCTCCAATTTCTCAGGGTCTGTGGCCACCCCCTCTTCAGACACTATGTGCCCCAGATAGTTCACAGAAGACTGGTAGAACCGACACTTCTCAGGCGAAAGCTTGAGTCCTTCCTCACTTAGTCTTCTCAACACTTTTTCCAGCCTCTCTTCGTGTTCTTCCAAGGTTCTCCCAAAGACAATGACATCGTCCAGGTATACAAGGACTTCAATAAGGTTCATGTCTCCTACAGTCTTCTCCATGAGACGTTGGAAAGTAGCTGGGGCTCCAGACAGACCTTGGGGCATCCGATTGAATTCAAAGAACCCCACTGGGGTTATGAAAGCTGTCTTTTCCTTGTCTTCTGGATGCATAGGGATCTGATAGTACCCGCTCTTGAGGTCCATAACGCTGAACCATTTGGCTCCAGACAAGCTCTGTAGGGCATCCTCTATCCTCGGAGTGGTGTATTGGTCAGGGATGGTTTTCCTGTTGAGAGTCCTGTAGTCTATACAGAGCCTCAATGACCCATTCTTCTTTCTGACCACCACTATGGGAGAGGCATAGGGGCTCCTGGACTCCCGTATCACACCAGTCCTCTTGAGTTCTGCAAGTTGTTCCCTTAGATCCTCCAGATCTGCTAGGGGGACCCGCCTGACTCTCTCTCGGAAGGGCTTGTCTTCCTGGAGGCGGATCCGATGGGTGGCACTCCTTGCACACCCCACATCGAACTCATCTCTGGAGAATATCTTCTCCCATCTAGTCAACTGGGCCTTGGCTCTCTCTTTCCAAACCCTGGATAGATTCAAGTTCTCCATGGACAGCTTCTCCCAAAGATCTCCTCTTTCACCCGTCCCCTTTACTTCTGACAGGGTAACCGGGGTAGCAGGGCTCACCTGGCCCAGCAGCATTCTGGCAGGGATTTCCATGGGGCCTCTGGTAGTGTTTCTAACACTCACTGGAACTCTACAATGGGCCTTCTTCAGAACCTTCAGCGGAATCACTTCTGGTATCACTTCCAGACCTGAGGACTCTCCTTTTGGGTCGGACTCCAGCACGACAAAGGGTCCAGGCTGCTCCCAAGTAAGCTTCACAGTGGCTCTGAGACAGGTTACTTCGCCAGGCTGCAACACTACCCCTCTTCTTCCAAGTCTCCACACCTTCCCTATCCCCTCCACCGGGGTCTTCTGCTCAAGGACCAGCCTTTGGTAAGCCGTCTTCAGCATGGGATGGATCTTGGTGGCTGCTTGCCCCTTCTCTTCCACTAAAGGGGTCAGGAGTCTTCGGACCAGGTCCGTGTTTGTCCCTATTATAAGGGAGCTCTTGTTGGCTCCTGGCGGCCGAGGGCACACAACTGCCAGGGTGTCAAACACTTCGGCCTTCCCAGCCACAGACGGGTCAAAGGTCATCCGGATGGGCAGATAGCCATCATAGGGGAAGCTCTGGGTTCCAATTCCCCTATATTTCCAGCTCCTCTATGTTCTGGATGGGCAGATGACTCAAGTGCTTATCGTAGAAATCCCGGTATAGTAGGGTCACTTGTGCCCCAGTATCCAAGATGGCTCTGGTGTAGACTCCCTCCACTTGAATGGGCACTACAGGAGATGGGCCTACCAGTTTCTCCGGATATGGCCTGGCAGGAGTCGCCTTCTTCTGGTCCTTTCCCTTCGGACTCTCTCTCGTCCATCTCCCTTTTGACTTTAGTCTTTCTTGGGCCTGGTATGCATCGATTTCCCTCCTTTTAATGGGCGCACAGACCTGCTGAGGGATATTATAGTTTTTCTTAGGTGTGCATTCCCTTTGGGGAATGCTGTGCCTCTTCTGAGGGGTCTGGCCCTCTCTCTTTGGGGTGTACCCCTGCTGAGGGATACTATAGTTCCTCTGAGGAGTTTTGTCTTTTCTCTTCCTTAGCTTCTCATTCAGTTTGGAACTCACTGAAAATGATGGGCACCCGGGCGGCTCCTTCACCGGGGCCCGCTGAAGTTTCCCGCCAGCTGTTTGGACTTTTCCTCAACTACCAGGCTTGGGCATACTCGCCTGAGATGTCCTTTTCCCCCACATTTGAAGCAGGCTCTCTGTATTGGTTTCATAGAGCGGTTAGTGGTAGGGGTCTTTGGTGCCATGAGTGGTGAGACCTCTTCTGTCTGGGGTTTCACCAGATGAGTCATCAACATCGTCATCATCTCTAGTATTTCTTTCTGGGTCTGTAACAGCTCCTCCAGTCCAGTCTGACTTGTGGGGAAATGGTGAATAGGTGAAGACCATGATCCCTGTTCAGTGCTTGCTGTCAGTACACTAAGCTCCCGAGTGTCTGAAGGGACATCTATCTGTTGTACTTTGGCACTTGTGGTGCTAGGAGATTGAAGTTTCCTCTGTTTTTGGTCCTTCTCAATCTCCATCTTATCTGCTTCATTCATTTTCTCAATGAGGACCTCATCCGGAGTTGAGGGATCTTCCAAATGCTGCTTCAGCTGTAGCTTGATGTAGTCACTCCTCAATCCCGTAGTCACAGATCTCCGAAATTTCTTTTGGACTAGCTCGACTCCAAAATGCTCCCCATTTCCTTCATCCTTGGATGCAAACAACAGGCGGTCCTTGAGCTCAATGGCCCGGAATAGGAAGTTCTGAGGAGTCTCTCCACTCTCCTGGGTCATATTTATCAGTCGATGAAATAACTCAGCAGCATCTTCCTCCTCATAGTAGCTTTTCAGTATCCTCTTTAGCTGGTTCAGGGTCAATCCACCCTTCCTCTCTAACATGCCCCTGACACTTGAACCTGGGCTGATGGCATGGATTACAGCCTCTCTAATTTCAGATTCCTGATATCCTTTCTGTAACCCCAACTCTATTTGGTGTAGGAGGTTGGTGTAGGACAGTTTGTCCTTCTGCCCTCTTTCTCCTATCTGGCCATCAATGCGGAAATCCTTCCGGATGGTTACTTCCTGCAGGCGGCCCTGAGCTCATTTCTTCGGTACCTTCCCAGGTTTGGGCTTTATCTGACCATCTTTCTGATCCTCAGGAGCGACACGTAACTCCTTAATGCGTTCAGCTATCATACTGGAAGTCTCCTGAAACCTCTCTTGTATGTCACGGTACTGTCGTTTCAGATCAATCAGCTGTTGCTCTGCCTGCGATTTAACAGCAGCCCCTGCTTTCCTGTCCAAGGGTTCTAACTGCTTCTGACTAGGATGTGTCAGGTGGAACTCAGTCTTTTCGGACAATTTTATACTGGCACCGTGGAAGTTTTCAGGGACATCCTGTCCCCACTCTATCAGTGCATAGGTGCAGTTGGTCCTTGAGTCTGGTCTCATTGCGACCACGTAAGCCTTTCTATCTGGGGACAATATTTGTACCACCTCTTTAATTTGTTTCTCTCTCCAGTCACTCCCTGGAAGTTCAATGACTACCGCCGCGGTTGGATCGACGCCAATCGCTGCGCACCACTGTGACATTGCTAGCGGGTCCATGCTGGTACTTCTGACCGGCTTGATTGCAGCGTGCAACGTACAAGGATCCCGGACTCGAGCCCCCACGTGTAGCGCTACCCCCAGTTAAGAGAGCCGCTGATATTGATTTGGGCCCTGTAGTGCACTGCTGTCAACCCCTGGCAATCGGCTCTAACCTCCCGTGGCACAGCTGGTGATAGAGGGATAGGACCGTGTGACCGCAACTGTTGGTGACGCAGTCCTATAACAAACATACACAGAATATACTTTAAAACTCCTATTAAAGTAAGCGGAACTGACACCAAATGTACTTTACCCAGATATTTTACTGAGGCTAATGGGCAAGTAATAAACAACAGTATAACAAGTTGCAGATCCCTGCAATAAACAGTAATAAAGATAAACAGAGTAATCAGAATAATAAAGTATTGCTATGCAACTCTAGCGCTGCCCTTTTACAGCTACTTCCCCTCATGGGTAGACTAACACCCAGCAATGTCTACCTATGCAGTCAGGCCTGACTGATCTAAATGGAAGTTCAGTGAAACAATATTCGCTAGCAATCTTTTCGGTGGTGCACTTGAAGAACAACTTTGTAATCCCAACGAATAGTAAAGATAAAGGATCTGTCTTTAAACAGCTCTCACCACCCGGACAAGTCCAAATCCGTTTCCTCCATCGATTCGTCTGGGAACAGGAATCCACCAACATCCAAGTCTTCAATCCTTCTGCTGTACTGCAGCAAGGAGGATTAGATGTCTCTAAGGCTCTGCTAGGCTGGCAGAGGGCTCTTTGGAAAGGAGCACACGGCCCAGGCTTCAGGCCTTGTGCACACAGCAGTTCAGCACAGAGATCCTCTTGCTAGGAGAGGGGTGTCCAAAGAGGCCGACCAAAACTCCGCCTCCCCTTTATAAAGTCTGCCCCAGCAGTCTCTGTTCTGGAGCAATGCACCCTGGGTGCTGCAAGATGTACTGGGAGATGTAGTCTCTCTCTCTCCTCTGCTTTCACTTCCATAATGTCTCTTTACTTCCTCCCGACTCACCTCTCACCTGGAACTTCTTGTCTCTCTGCATTAAAGGGGAACACCCCGCTACACCTACATACAGTATCTCACCCAGGCAAGATTAGCAAGGATGTTTGGGAATCAGCAATCTCTCTGTTGGAGATGCACTGCTCCTTTAGCCAATTTTCTGCACATCTTTTGGGAGTGCCCACAAATTAAACCCTACTGGCAGGCCATCGCTGGCTGTATTTGATCAGTCACTTCCATCTCTATCCCCATGTCTATTGAAGTATGCCTATTGCATCTGGTGGAGCCCCTGGCTACTACCAGGGCTATACAGACTTTCCTTACCCTATTGTTATTTTACGCCAAGAAACGTAGTATCCTATCGTGGAAGAGCTCTAGGACTCCTACTATGGAGGCTTGGAAGGCATTGGTCAACAAGGCCTTTTACAAGGCTACTTATCTGAATAGGGGGGCGCTGACTAAATTTGACAAGGTTTGGGGGGGATGGATGGCTTCCATGAATACGGCCTCTGATTTATTGCATCTAGTTATGACATGCTGCCCCTTTGTAGGTACTTTAGCACCGGTCGGTGAATTTATTCGGGATGATGGAGGAATAGTGGGTAGTTGAGGGGCTGTGTACTGACCATCTGGGGGATGGGAGACTGTTTCCTCTCCGTCAGACCTCTCCTTGTATGGGTGTGGGGGGTACGAAGAAACCATTTTCCTGAAATTCTCTGATAAGACTATTCGGAGGGTCACATGACTGTGTCCCCATGGTCGGATAGACCGCCTCTGGCTGGAGGTTTATGACAATTGTGCACCTGTCTAGGCAAGGTTTTTTTTTGGGGGTGGGGGGGAGGGGAGAGAGTATCGCATGTTTGGTGTGATACTTTTTTGTGTTGTTTTCTTTTATGTAATGTGTACCGGTGATCTATGACCGGTTGTTGTCCACGTTGTGTGGATTGTTATTGTATGTGTTGTATAAAACAAAATAAAATTAATTTACAAAAAAAACTTGAGCACTGTGATTTTGATGCGTTAATCCTATCCTCTAGGCCCCAGCACAAACATACTTTGCAAATCTCAAGCTAACTGACTTCCAAAGCTTCCAGGTATCGTAGTGATAGTCTTTGCAGGATTTTACGTTCAATTGGAGGCCTACTTTTGAAGGCTCTAAAATAGAAATCAAACTAAGACAACATGTTTTACTACTGCTGTAAGTAGCAAGCCCAAAGAGAAATAAGAGTAGGACTTCAGGTAATACAAGAACTTCAGTTCAAATCCAGAGACAGGGCTGTGTATGGTGTACACTGGCAGGATGTCAAAATTAGCTGGTGACTGATTTAATACCCCTTCAGACTTTTGTATCACTGCACATGTGCTAACATGCAATATTTTTAATAGCCCATTAATAGACTGTCAATGCATGGCAACATAATTAAAAATGGACCTGCAGTCCCCCTTTTTTTTAACAGCACGCTACAAGGCATGGCACTTATGTTATGGTGCACTGCAGTGCAAGTCAGTAGGAAACTATTATACTTGTCCGCTGGGGTGCTATAGAGGAATCTCCCTGCCGGAATATTGTATTCTGATACTGCCATTAACAGTCCCGTGGCTGTCAGAATACATTAATCAGTGGCTGCAGTCGCTGATCAAGGAAACATTTCCAACATGTCCATTTAATCAACTTCAACTTGAGAGCTGTAAAATACTCACCATGCCTCTCAGCAAATAGCTTGGGGTGTCTACTTTCCAAAATGGGGTCATTTGGGGGGGTTTTGTGCTATTTTGGCATTTTATGGCCTCCGAAACTGTGATAGGCAGTGAGAAGTGAAATCAAAAATTTACACCCTTAGAAAGCCTGAAGGCGGTGCTTGGTTTTTGGGGTCCCGTACGCGGCTAGGCTCCCAAAAAGTCTCACACATGTGGTATCCCCGTACTCAGGAGAAGCAACAGAATGTATTTTGGGGTGTAATTCCACATATGCCCATGGCATGTTTGAGCAATATATCATTTAGTGACAACTTTGTGCAAAAGAAATAAAAATAAAAAATAAATTGTCTTTTTTCCACAACTTGTGTCAACATATAAAATATTCCATGGACTCGACATGCCTCTCAGTATATAGCTTGGGGTGTCTACTTTCCAAAATGGGGTCATTTGGGGGGGTTTTGAACTGTTCTGGCATTTTATACACAACATTAGGAAGCTTACATCCACTCTTCTAACCACTTGAAGACAAAGCCCTTTTTGACACTTTTTGTTTACATGAAAAATTTTATTTTTTTTGCAAGAAAATTATGTTGAACCCCCAAACATTATATATATTTTTAAAGCAAAGACCCTACAGATTAAAATGGTGGGTGTTGCATTTTTTTTCTACACAGTATTTGCGCAGCGATTTTTCAAATGCATTTTTTGGGGAAAAAATACCCTTTTTTTAATTTTAATGCTCTAAAACACACTATATTGCCCAAATGTTTGATGAAATAAAAAAGATGATCTTAGGCCGAGTACATAGATACCAGACACGACATGCTTTAAAATTTTGCACAAACGCGCATTGGCAACAAACTACATACATTTTTAAAAGCCTTTAAAAGCCTTTACAGGTTACCCCGTTAGATTTACAGAGGAGGTCTACTGCTAAAATTACTGCCCTCGATCTGACCTTCGTGGTGATACCTCACATGCATGGTGCAATTGCTGTTTACATATGACGCCAGACCGACACTTACGTTCGCCATTGGGCAAGAGCAGGGCAGGACAGGGGTGCTTTTTTTTTTTTTTTTTTTTTTTTATTAAATTTTGCTTTTTATTTAATTTTTAAACTGTTTCTTCCATATTTTTTTTTTTATCATTTTTATTGTTATCTCAGGGAATGTAAATATCCCCTATGATAGCAATAGGTAGTGACAGGTACTCTTTTTTTGAAAAAAACTGGGGTCTTCTAGACCCTAGATCTTTCATCTGCCCTCAAAGCATCTGACCACACCAAGATCGGTGTGATAAAATGCTTTCCCAATTTTCCAATGTCGCTTTTTATATCCGGGGGGGGACATTCCCTCCCACTGCTTGTAAAAGCAGTCCAGAGGCTAATTAGCCACTAGGATTGCTTTTACATGAAAGCTGGCCGCTGGCTGAAAAGAATGATACCAAGATGATACCTAAACCCGCAGGCATCATTCTGGTATAAACATTCAAAGTCCAGCAACATACCAGTACGTTGCTGGTCCTTGTTGGACATGTATTGCAATCTTTTTTTTTCATGCAGCCTGTTGGCTGAACGAAAAAAGAGATTGTTCGGTGGGTATGCCCACCATTAGAATACCGCCCTTCATCCACCCACTTCTAATGATGGGCATACACGCACCATTTATATATGCCGAAGCATGGGGGCATCCTCCCGCAAAAAAGTTATGCCGCACACACATGGTCGGACTTTTCCACGGGCAAGCCTCCGTCGGAATTTCGACCGTATGTACGCGGCATTAGGAGCAAAATCGCTCCTCCGCCCCTGCTGCCCCCATGCTTCGGCATATATGTTTTTTTTTTTAACTGTGGTGGTGAAATCACCTCCTACAGCACTGGAGTCGCAGGGATCAGGCCTGTCTCTGCGAACGCTGCAGTTATGTGTGTTGTGTTTTGTAAGTGACAGTGATCGATCGATACTGCACTTGGGTGGCCTGGGCTGAACGGAAGGGCAAAACGCAGGTGCTAGCAGGTATCTGGGCTGATCCCGCTAACACTGCGTTTTTGGGAACCCTAAACTGCTGGGGACGCTAGTATAGATCTGATCAGATCAGATATTGATCTGTTCAGATACTATACCACTAAGGGAGGTGTATGCTTCACGCGTGGGTGTTGGCGTTACTGGCACTAACCTGACGCTGCCTGGGGTGTGACGCAGACCCTCTCTGACGCTAAAACCTAATTAATATCACCCGCCGGGCGATCAGGGGGTTAAAACTTTATTGGGTTATATACGGCGGGTGCCCTGACACTATAAAAAGCAAACTAACCAGCGTCACCCGTAACACTTATATGGTGATCACTGGTGAAAGGGTTAACTAGGGGCAATTAGGGGGTTAAAACCTTTATTAGGTAATATATGGGGGTATCTGACGCTATATAAAAACCTGCGGCGAACCTAAAAAAAAATGACTGGCTACCGATCGGCATCACCGACACTAAGACAGCGATCAGAAAAACGATCGTTTAGCGACAGTGGTGATAGGGGGTGAAAGAGTTACCTGGGGGGCGATCAAGGGGGTTAAACCTTTATTAGATAATATATGGGGGTACCTGACGCTATAAAAACCTGCGGGGAACCTAAAAAAAATTACTGGCTACCGATCGGCATCACCGACACTAAGACAGCGATCAGAAAAACGATCGCTTAGCGACAGTGGTGATAGGGGGTGAAAGGGTTACCTGGGGGGCGATCAAGGGGGTTAAACCTTTATTAGATAATATATGGGGTACCTGACGCTATAAAAACCTGCGGCGAACCTAAATAAAATTACTGGCTACCGATCGGCATCACCGACACTAAGACAGCGATCAGAAAAACGATCGCTTAGCGACAGTGGTGATAGGGGGTGAAAGGGTTACCTGGGGGGCGATCAAGGGGGTTAAACCTTTATTAGATAATATATGGGGGTACCTGACGCTATAAAAACCTGCGGCAAACCTAAAAAAAATAATTACTAGCTACCGATCGGCATCACCGACGCTAAGACAGCGATCAGAAAAATGATCGCTTAGCGACAGTGGTGATAGGGGGTGAAAGGGTTATCTGGGGGGGGTGATCAGGGGGGTTAAACCTTTATTAGGGAGGGTTAGGGGGCTACACTGGACCTAAAACTAACTTTAGTGACACTTTTACAGTCACAAATGTCACGGATTGCAGTGATCAGTAAATAAATGGTCACTGCAATCAGTGACACTGTGACTGGGGGCTGGGGGGTGATCTGGGGTGTCTGGGGGGGGTGATTTATGTGCCTATGTGTCCTGGTGTCAGTGTAGTGTTTTGTGCACTAACCTGGCATCTTCTCTTGTGCGGCGCTCGGTATATGTGAGCGCCGCAGGAGAGATGACATCACTTCCTCTGCCTGTGTTTACATTACACAGGCAAAGGAAGCTCTCTCATTCGCCGGGAGCGATCGCGAGGGGGTGGCCGGAATCGAACGGCTGTCCCCTCATCCCGGATCGCTCCTGAACAATTAACCACCGCTCACTGTAAAGAAGGGGGGTCCGATCGGACCCCCCAACTATACAAAGGCGATCACATAGATATACGTGATTCTGCCTGTCGGTGCCATTCTGCCGACGTATATTTACAGTGGGCGGTCGTTAAGTGGTTAAACACCCTTAATATGTGGGTGTAGCCTAAAACCTGGACATGCTGCACTTTCTTGTGAAAACCCACAAACAGGTGGACAGGTCTATGCACACATCCGTTTTCCATTAAATGCTCATATTGTCTTTGCATAATTTATTTATTACGGAAATTTATATAGCGCCAGCAATTTTCTTGGCACTTTACATATTGTACATTTACATCAGTCCCTGCCCTCATGGGGCTTACAATACATGGTTCCTACTTTGAATCTAAGGTACCTACCTTCCCAGATGAATACATACACACACTAGGGCCAACTTAGACAGGAGAAAATTAGCCTACCAGCATGTGTTTGAAGTGTGGGCAGAATCCCACACAAGTAAAGGAAGACCCTAAGACCCCTTTCACACTTGTACAACTTAAAAGTCATGCGATTTTGCCTTGATTTTGCGGCCGCAATTTTACCGTGATTTTGGATCAGTACTACTTTGTACGACTTTGCCACAACTTTGGCATTAACCAATGAAAACATACATGGTGTGAGGTAATTCCTTTTTCTGCCATAGTTGTTTCCAGTTCCTGTTTGCGTCCTGGTTGTTGTTGTGGTGTGGTGTGTTGTGACAGAAAATGTTTGCTACTCAATATTTTGCCACAGCAGTTGTCATTGCTGCTACAGCAGTAGCAGTACATGAGGAAGAAGAGCACATTGTTGCCAAGGGAATAACCAGGAAGTGAATGTGTGTTAGAAAAATGTGCTTGGGAGGGGCTACTATGCTGAAAGGATTGGGTGGGACAAGGGTCAAAAAGCTGCTTGTGCTTACAGCTTGTGCTTACAAAGTTGGACTGAAATCATACTGAAATCGTGTCTATTATTCAGGTACGATTTGCATACTCCTTGAGGGTTTAACATTGAGGTCTATGGACATCAACTCGCATGGAAGTTGGACCAAAGTAGTGCAGGGACTACTTTGAAATCGGCACGACTTAAAGTCGTGCCAATATGAATGGAAGTCATTGAAAATCATGGAGAATGATTTGTCATGCGATTTTGCAGTCCAAAATCGTGGAACAAATCGTATAAGTGTGAAAGGGGCCTAAAGGAGGACCCCATCATTGCAAGTACTGAACATTAAAGCTGGCTATACACTAGCAGTTCGTACTAACATTTTTGTTTTAAGGATGTTCATTTTTGACAGCAGTGACAAGAAAATTCAAAGGAGTAAGATAAAAGGGGGGGGGGGGGGGGCACAGCAAAAACATTTTTTATCTTAATGTAGGGAATGCATTAAGGTAAAAAAAAATGTTTTACCTTAAAGCCCCATACACACGGTCAGACTTTTCCGTGGATTTTTGTCCGAACGGAGTTGGCCGGGCACACCCATAGCATACACACCACAGGACTTTTCTTTAAACGTTCCCAAAACTTTTTGCAACATCAGGTGGTTTTTCTGCTCTTTTCTGCTCTTTACCGCCACCCTTTGGTCAACTTCTGCTATTGTTGGTTGATTTTAACATTAGTTGTTTTGTCCATTGGTTTTCTGTACACACGGTCGGACTTTGCTCCATCGGACTTTTGTTGGCCAAAAGTTTGTCCGTTTGCAGACCCAACTTTTGTCCGATGAAAACCAAAAAAAAACAAAAAAGTTTGTCCGATGGAGCGTACACACGGTCGGATTGTTGGTCCAACTTGCTCAAAATGAAGTTTGTTGGCCAAAAGTCCGACCGTGTGTACGGGGCTTTAGAACCACTTTAAGTCTAGTAAACAGGTGTGACCTGAAAACAGTGGACACAGTGTGAACATACTGGCCATAGACAAGTTCATGATAACAACAAACATAGTGATTTAGCCAAAAAACGAATGCCAGGATGGAATCTGAAGACATTTTATCTGGTAAGCACTGTTTCCAAAGACAGTAAAAATGTTGAATGTCCATTTCCGACTGTAGTATGTGGGGCAGTAGTGTGGTTGTTTGTCATGTCCTCCGTGTTTTGTGCTGGGTCACATGGAAGGCCTACCCCTCATGGGTTCTTCTGGGTCACTTTACACACATGAGGTACCTCTGCTCTGTGTCATCTCCATCAATGCCCTGGGACAAGGCTGAGACTGCCATGGGGGAATACTCGACCCTATGGAGGGCCTCTAGTCTCAGAGATGGACAAACACCATGTACACTTGACACTGCAACTGTGCTCCAGTTAATCCTTGGTTCCCTCTGACAATGTACACCTTCACGGTAGTGTAGCGGGTATGTACTTTCCCGGGTGTAATTCAAACTGGCAGAGACACCAGTGATGTGCAGTTCCTTGCGGTCCAGTGGGTGGCGCTGTCGCCTCGGGCTGGGGTTGAACCATCATTGTGTGCTGTGCCTCCTTTTTGTCCTCCCTCTGCAGCGGTATGGTGGGGCGGGGAACCCGCCGTGCTTGCTGGGAGAGGGTATAAAGGGGCCGGCCATCTTTGTCACGGGGTCGAGTCCCAGGCACCTTCATCCTGAGGGCGTGTGGTTCGTGTCTAGCCTGGGGTGAGGTACTCGGATGGAGGTCTGGAGCTCAGTGCCCATCACTGAATTCCGCGAGGGAAGGAGGTCCTAGGGAACCCAGGGATTGGGTACCCGAATCCAGAAGGTGTAATGGACCGGGGGGAGCTCCTCACTTGAAGACCGGGTGCAGCAGATTGCCAGTGACAGGTGAGCCTCCTATCAGAGACCGCCTGGAAGGAAAATTCCCCCTCGCTAGGAGACCTCAGCCCACTTTCAGGAAGGAAAGTGGAGAGTTCATTGTGTCTGGGCCTACTCACATCCACACCTCCTTGTTTGTTCTGTTCTCTAAGGGAGTCTAACTGATTATGCTGTTCACTCGAGAAGAATAAAGGAGTGTTGGACTTTAATGGTGTGGGGCTCTTTTCTGGTGGACATTGTTCAAGGTAACTCCAGGTGCACAACACTGACCCGAAGGTAGAGAAAGAACTTTGCTTACACCGCACGGACACATGTGGTGAAGGCTTGGCGTGGTGACCCCGCTCTCTCCCCTCTAAGGTACCCCGCGCAGAAGAGAAAGACGAGCTGATGCAAAGAGGGGGGTGAGGAGGCCGCTACAGTAGCTTGCATTTTTGAGGGACATGCTGAGCCAATGTCCACAACCGCCTGTCCATCGTTTTCCACTCCTACTGCCAAGTAGCAGATTGGGCCCCGCTGTGCACTCTGCCGGCTCCACACCTGCACTCAACTTAACACTTGACCTTCCGCACCTCCGTACAGGATGGGAACATCTGCAGTGCAATCCGCTCCTATTGCCATGGGAGACAGACCATTGGTGGAAGGAGTTCCGGCAACATCTCTCTTGCTGCTAGAGGCCGTTCCACCTATAAAAGGTACACGCTTTCCACAGGCTGCTTGTTAAACTCCTGTTAATCTAGGAAACCACTTATGTCTTCAAATTACTCCATTCCACATGAATGCCTTCTTCCCCAATGTGTTAAGACCCACTGGTTAACTGTGTGTGCGGGTTACTTGCAATACATCTCCTTAATAACTTCATATCAAGCATGGACAAGGTTTAACCACTTGCCGACAAGCCACAGTACATATACTGCGGCAGGTCGGCTCTATTATGTGAAACGACATACCTGTACGTGGTTTCATGCAGTAGATACTGTGGGCGCGCACCACAGAGAAGCAGAACGGGGATCTGCTTATGTAAACAAAGCGGATCCCCAATCTGACAGGGGGCAACATGGAGATCTGCTGTTTCTAGTGATCAGAAACAGCGATCTCTGTGTTGTCCCAGTGAGCCCATCCCCCACACAGTTAGAACACACCCAGGGAACACAGTTAACCACTTTATTGCCCCCTAGTGTTAACCCCTCCCCTGCCAGTGTCATCTATTCATTGATCAGTGCATTTTTTTTAGCACTGATCACTGTAATAATGTCACTGGTCCCAAAAAGTGTCACTTGGGGTCAGATTTGTCCGCCGCAATGTCGCAGTCTGGCTAAAAATTGCAGATTTCCACCATTACAAGTAAAAACATAAAAAGTCCATAAATCACCATTTTGTATACATCTATAATCTTTGCGCAAACCAATCAATATACGCTTATTGCAATTTTTTTTACCAAAAATATGTAAAAGAATACATATTGGCCTAAACTGGTGAATAAATTATTTTTATTTATATATATATTTTTTTGGATATGTATTATAGCAGAAAGTAAAAAATATAGTTTTTTTTCCAAAATTGTCAATCTTTTTTTGTTTAGAACGCAACAAAATAAAGATTGCAGTGGTGATCAAATACCACCAAAAGAAAGCTCTATTTTTGGGAAAAAAAGGACATCAATTTTGTTTGGGTACAACGTCGCACGACCACGCAATTGTCAGTTAAAGCGACGCAGTGCCGTATCGCAAAAAATGGCCTGGTCATTAAAAGGGGTAAATCCTTCTGGGACTGAAGTGCTTAATACTTTACTTGGAAAAATTAACATCGCAGAGTCCAACATACATAAATCAGGCTATTTCTATATCGCTACTCCTACAGGCTTGAGTGCTGCCCCGGCATACATGCAAAAGTGTAGTCCAGTAATCATAGCCCTTCAGTGGTTCTCCTCACACAAGTGTTAGTCCTTTGGAGGCATACTTCAGAGCTGCTGTCTTCATGAGCGATCCCCAACTTAAAAAGTCTCTACATGTGGACAGTGATGCACGACATCCTTCTGCTACTCTGGGTCTCATCCTCCATCTCAATCCCTTATGGGTCTCACAACCCACAGCTGCATTAGAACTCTTTGGACTTCCTCAGCCCCCTGAGCTGGACCTCTCACCCAATTTATATGACACAGGGCAAGTGGGCCGGACCCAGACAGGCACCCACCTAAAAGACCAAGAAACGGGACATGGCATTAACTTCAACCCTCCCAGCCGGGACAGCACCTAACTGTTTTAACCTGCGCACAAATATACCAGAGCTGTTAACTCACCCTGGAAAATCATGATTTGTGATACTAACTAACAAGCACCTCAAGTCTCCCCATCTGACTGGCATTAAGACATCCAGAGAGCCTTTCCCATTTTCTCAGGATATCAAAATGTTTACTCATCTGTATCTCTATTTCTGATTTATAATAGAAAGTGTATGTACATAAACATTAGCTGAATGGGGGGGGGGGGCCCAAAAATATGCCCATCAATGAGCAGTTAGCTCCTATCAATTAGAAGGACCTGAAAGTTATGTCAGTAATGGTAGACAGAATTGGATAAAGCATAATTGAGCTCCAGAGTAAGGGCGAACATGTATTTGCTCCCTGAAGGGACCAGGTAGGTAGCATATAAGCCCTTTTTTGGTGACATTCTCTCCTAGACATTGGGGGTGCCAAAGAGCCTAAGGCCCATCTGCATTGGGCCATGGTATTTCGGAAGAACTACCCTTAATGTACTCGCCCAGTACTTTAGGGCATGTGGCCTGGTATGTACATGGCAGGGGACTGCACTCTCAATGCCCACTTGCTATGGAGATACTAGTTCGCAAAACACAATTGCAATATTATGAAGAGCTCAGGTCAACAAATATGCCAGCGGTGTTGAAAGCTCTAGGTGCACACCAGCTGTTAGATTCACCTGATGCACATTCACCCAAATGTCAACAGCATAATTGGGACTGTGGAAAGAGAAGACATTCAAAAGAATGTCAGATCACACACACACAAAGATTTACTGAATCCTTTAGTTATACCACATGGTGAGATCCTTTCACAAGATGAAAATTAGCCTTGTCTTATTTCAGTAGGCCAGTTTTTATCCCCAAGGCCAGACCTGACCACTAGAGCATAGTGAGACCATTTCATTTCTCCTTTTTATCCAAGATCCTTACCATGACCACTAGGGGCATGGTGAGGATTATATACAAGTAGACACATTTTCCTCCTCCAGTACTGGACCCAACTGGGACTGTGTGCACAAACTTAATTAGAAATAGCACCACGTGAAGCTGTTTTCTGCATTTTGAATGGCACCCCATCACAAAATTTAGCAGGCAATGCATCGCCGCACATGCTGTACATTGTGGTAATAAAAAGATTCATGTTCTTTTTCCGTCCATTTTCATCTCTTTCATAATGGATGCAATGCCTTCATGCAGTGCACCTTAAAAATGAATTCCAAGTATGATCTTTAGTGCATACCGCATATACTCGAGTATAAGCCTACCCGAATATAAGCCGAGGCACCTAATTTTACCACAAAAAAATGGGGAAACTCATTGACTCGAGTATAAGCCTAGGATGTCCATGTGCATGCCTCACTGTGCCCATGCCTCACTGTGCCCAATCTTCCTACCTGATCTCTGGTGCTGTGTGACTAGACTGGCGATTAACATGGGAGTCGGTACCGGGTCCCCAAAATCACCAGAGAATTTACCGTTTAAAATGTGAGTCTATGGAAGGGGAGCCCGGATTCGAAAAATCGGTGCTCCCCCTCCGTAGGTCCCCCGGGCAACAAACTTTGCACACTTGTAGAGGAAGAGTGGGGCTATATGTGTGCCACGTTTGGTGTCCAGTGGATCAATGGCTGGCAGGGATCAGGAGCACAAATTTGAAGATGTACACAGACTTGAGTATAAGCAGAGGGGGGCATTTTCAGCGCAAAAAAATGTGCTGAAAAACTTGGCTTATACTCGAGTATATATGGTATATGGTATATATCATTACTCATAACTGATGAACTGCTAGGGAAGCTGAAATCACTGTAGTAGTCGGTGTTACAACAGTGATAGCTACTTCAGGCCAGCAGGTCATGCTTAGGAGACATAACTTTCCTTCCTCTCCACCTTGGTCAATCAAAGAATAGGAAAATAGCAAACCGCTGCTCACCTGAAATAACTTGCTGACAGTGTAAGATTCGGTGCACGGAGGCTCCTGTCACCCAACCCTTAATACACATAGATAATAATACCAAAACCCATTTCAGCCATGTGCAGGCCTTAATCATCGCTGAAATGTGAGCATGGAGGAAATCATGTATATTTTATTCTGATTCATAGTTACAAAGTTAGTGAGGTTGAAAAAAGACACCAGTCCATCCAGTTCAACTTATGATGTGTGTGTGTGTGTGTTTAGGTCAATAGTACATTATATAACCTGTATGGTGTGATCGTTGAGTTGCCATCTAATAGTTTTTTTTAAACTATCAATGCTCCCAGCTGACACCACTGCTTGTGGAAGAGAATTCCACTTCCTTAAAGCTCTGACAGTAAATAATTTTTAAATTCCCTTTCACTAAATAGTTTTTTTCCCTAGGCTAGGGTCACCAGTACGGTATTTGTACATTGATATCATATCCCCTCTCAAGCGTCTTCTCTCCAGAGAGAATAAGTTCAACACTTGTAGTCTTTCCCCATAGCTGAGGTCCTCCATTCCCTTAATTAATTTTGTTCCCTTTCTCTGGACTCTCTCTCCAGTTCCAGCACATCCTTTCTGAGGACTGGTGCCTAGAACTGGACGGCATACTCAAGATATGGCCGGACCAGAGTCTTGTAGAGTGGGAGAATTATTGTTTTATCTCTGGAGTGAACCCCTTTTTAGTGCATGACACAATTCTGTTAGCTTTGCTTGCAGCAGCATGGCATTGCATGCCATTGCTGAGCCTGTCATCTACTAGGACTTCCTGGTCCTTTTCCATCCTAGATTCCCCCATAGGTTCTCCCCCTAGCCAGTAACTTGCATTCGTATTTTTGGCCCCCAAATGCATTACTTTACATTTTTCAACATTAAACCTCATTTGCCATTTAGTTGCCCACCCCTTTATTTTGTTTAGGTCTTTTTCCAAAGGTTTCCACATTCTGCGTAGAAGTTATTGCCCTGCTTAACTTAGTATCGTCTGCAAAAACTGAGATAAGCTGCTTATCCCATCATCTAGATCGTTTATGAATAAATTAAACAGGATTGGTTTTAGAACAGATCCTTGAGGGACCCCACTTTCCACACCAGACCATTTTGAGTACTCGCCATTTATCACCACCCTTTGGACTCGCCCCTGTAGCTAGTTTTCAATTCAGATACTCACCCCAAGATACACCACATCCACAGGCCTTCCTTTATCTAGATGGCAGCTCACTTCTCAGATTTAATAAAGTATTGCATGTGTCTCGGAAGCGAGTGCCAGTATTATCTATGTCAATCAGAGAATGCTTTTATTCATTGATTGAATTCATTGATTAAAAAAAATAAAAAAAAGCATTGTATGAACAGTGGTGGTGCCAATCGAGCGACCTCTGTAGTCAGTGTCCAGTGGGGTAGCCCCACGTATAAACCCAGAAGATTGCAGCTTTCACCGTAGTAGCCCTGATTACTAGTGATTTCCAGCTTCTCTGCCGGTCCATCAGGCATGAGATATGCATTCTTACATTGTGCCAAGCTGGACCAATGCAAGTATGCAATAAAGATCATACCTGTAGTTCAGCTTTAATGCCCTGCAACAACTGCAAATGTGTAAATCCAGCTTTAAAGCAGAACTCCTGCCATTTCAACGTTAATGTAAATGTGTTCCCTAATCTCAAATGCCCAGAAGGAAATTACACAATTTTTTAATAACAGCACCCCACAACACTACCCTACACTGCAAATTAGCCCCACCTATCCTAGCATCACTCTGTTCCTGGGTACATCTTTGCAAATCCCAACAGTGGAGTAGTAGCGTAATGCTCTTAAAGTTCCCTATATCTGCATTCTCCCATCTTACCCCAAATATTAATCTCAATACCTGGAAGGAAAAGGGTATCAACCACTTAGAGGATATACTAGTTGACTAGGCCCTCAAAAAAGTTAGAACTCTACAATTGTAATATAGATTCCCTTCCAATGAATAGTATAAGTACACTCAGATTGCCCACTTACTGAACAAGAATACACACCTGCAGACAGAACTACCTGCGAGACTTGCCCAATTTTATCATCATCACCCAAACTCACATAAAGGTATCTCGCTTATCTACTCCTGCCTAGAGGAGAAATATATACAGGTGAAACTCGGAAAATTAGAATATCGTACAAAAGTTCATTTATTTCACTAATGCAATGTAAAAGGTGAAAACTAATACATGAGATAGACTCATTACATGCAAAGCAAGATAGTTCAAGCTGTGATTTGTCATAATTGTGATGATTATGGCTTACAGCTCATGAAAACTCCAAATCCACAATCTCAGAAAATTTGAATATTGTGAAAAGGTGCAATATTCTAGGCTCAAAGTGTCCCACTCTAATCAGCTAGTTAAGCCATAACACCTGCAAAGGGTTCCTGAGCCTTTAAATGGTCTCTCAATCTAATTCAGAAGGAATCACAATCATGGGAAAGACTGCTGACCTGACAGTTGTGCAGAAAACCATCATTGACACCCTCCATAAGGAGGGAAAGCCTCAAAAGGTAATTGCAAAAGAAGTTGGATGTTCCCAAAGTGCTGTATCAAAGAACATTAATAGAAAGTTATGTGGAAGGGAAAAGTGTGGAAGAAAAAGGTGCACAAGCAGCAGGGATGACCGCAGCCTGGAGAGGATTGTCAGGAAAAGGCCATTCAAAAGTGTTGGGGACTTTCACAAGGAGTGGACTGAGGCTGGAGTCAGTGCATTAAGAGCCACCACACACAGACGGATCCTGGACATGGGCTTCAAATGTCGTATTCCTCTTGTCAAGCCACTCCTGAACAACAAACAACGTCAGAAGCTCCTTAACTGGGCTAAAGAAAAACAGACCTGGTCTGTTGCTTAGTGGTCCAAAGTCCTCTTTTCTGATGAGAGCAAATTTTGCATCTCATTTGGAAACCAAGGAGCCAGAGTATGGAGGAAGAATGGAGAGGCACACTATGCAAGATGCTTGAAGTCCAGTGTGAACTTTCCACAGTCTGTGTTGATTTGGGTAGCCATGTCATCTACTGTTGTTGGTTAGGGATGAGCCGAACACCCCCCCGTTCGGTTCGCACCAGAACCTTCGAACGGACCGAAAGTTTGCGCGAACATTAGAACCCTATTAAATACAATGGACGCAAAGATTCGAAATCTAAAGTGCTAATTATAACAACTAATATGCATGTTATTGTCCTAAAAAGGGTTTGGGAACCCGGGTTCTACACCAGGGGACATGTATCAATGCAAAACGAAGTTTTAAAAACGTCTGTTTTTCGGGAGCAGTCATTTTAATGATGCATAAAGTGAACAAAAAAAAAAGTGAAATATTCCTTTAAATATCGTAGCTGGGGGGTGTCTAAAGTATGCCTGTGAAGTGGCATGTGTTTCCCGTGTTTAGAACTGTCCCTGCACAAAATGACATTTCTAAAGGAAAAAAAAGCCATTTAAAACTGCTTGCAGCTCTAAATGTAATGTCTGGTCCCAGTAAAATGGATGAAAATCTTTGAGAAAAATGGCATAGCTACCCCATCACCCCAGCCCATTACCAGCCCCTTTGGGTCTTGTATGGATATTAAGGGGAACCCCGCACACAAAATAAAAAAGGCCCTATATACTCTGAACAGCAGTATACAGGCGGTGCAAACAAGACAGGGACTGTAGGTTTGTTCTTAAGTAGAATCTGTTTTTTAATTTTGAACAGGTACATTGTTTAAGTGTGACTCCAGCTAAAAAATATATTTTGAAGCTTTTTGGAAAACATAGGGAAGGGTTATCACCCCTGTAACATTTGTTTTGCTGTCTGTGCCCCTGTTCAGAACATTTCACCTCACTTTCCGTCCCAATGACAACTGTTTTTGAAAAGTGGGGTTTTTATTGAAACAAGGATTGGTGATAAAGCATCAGTAGAGAGGAGACACCTTTTTCCAATATTAACTCTTACAGGAGAGAATTTCCCTTCCTAGGGGTAGATTTCCTCTCACTTCCTGTTGTCTCCTTCTGTTTGCAAGTAGGAGTCGTTTGTAAGTTGGATGTTTGAAAGTAGGGGCCTGCCGTATATACTCTGCTGAAATTTGCCCCTTACATGTTGGTGTTGCCACAACACTGTGAGCCCTCACAGTTACTCTTGGTGGGCGCTGGAATGCCCTGCTGTGAACTATTATATCAGGAATTGTATTTAGATGCCATTGTTGAACAGTGGTAGGAAAAATTGGGCCTTTGGTGGTGGTGCTGGTGCCACAACACTGTAAGCCCTCACAGTTACTCTTGGTGGGTGCATGAATCAGCTCTGCTGTGAATTATTAGATCAAGAATTGTAATTGCATGCCCCTGTTGAACAGGGGCTGAAAAATTGGGCCTTTGGTGGTGGTGGTGGTGGCGGTGTTGCCACGACACTGTAAGCCCTCACAGTTACTCTTCGGGGGCGCATGAATGGGCCCTGCTGTGAATTATTAGATCAATAATTGTAATTATATGCCTCTGTAGAACAGGGGCAGAAAAATTGGGCCTTAGGCACTGGTGCCACAACACTGCAACCCCTCACAGATACTGTACTTGGAGCACAGTAATAAGCCCTGTTGCAAAGTATTGCATCAAAAATTGTAATTACACGCTCCTGTTAAACAGGGGCTGAAAAATTGGGCCTTAGGCACTGGTGCTAGTGCCACGACACTGCAACCTCTCCCAGATACTCTAGTTGGAGTGCAGGAATGAGCCCTGCTGCAAAGCATTGCATCAAAAATTTTAATTACATGCCCCTGTTAAACAGGGGCTGAAAAATTGGGCCTTAGCCACTGGTGGCGGCACCCAGAAACAAAAATATTCTTCCAAGCTATCATCATGAATCGGATCATTGAGGAGGAGGAGGAGGATAGTCAGTCAACTTAACAGGACAGTCACTCAGCATCAGTCTTGAAGGGATGTGACATTTGAAAATAAATTATTCTGTTATATCAGCTTCAGGTGCTTGGTAGCTGGTGGTGATCCAAGACTGGTTCATCTTTATGAAGGTCAGTCGATCAACCGAGTCGGTGGACAGGCGCACCCTGTGATCCGTGACAAAGCCTCCAGCAGCACTGAATGTGCGTTCCGAAAGAACGCTGGATGCAGGACAGGCCAGT